>OY728142.1:444687938-445937938 GCA_963277665.1 Viscum album
CACATTAATTCCCCATGTCAATATTTACGCACACCCTCTATTATATATATAGAGTATGGGGAGGGGTATTAGAACATCTTTTCCAAGCAATGAAGTGTTGAAGGGGATCCGAGACGCAGAACCCTATGAAGACATAGCTGATCCTAGTGGAAGGTGATGGGTGAGACCTAACCACGAACCGAAGGATGATGTACAAGTGGTGTCATTGAGAACCAGTTGCGGTTATGAAGATCACGATCCACCTTCAAGTGAGGGTGCTCTCTAATGGGTTTATGAGGTAGGGGTTTTGATTATCGTTAATTTCAATTGAATTTATTAAACATCTCTATTTTCCCTCTTGATTACAAGCTAACAAGAGGAGAATGGCCTAACAAACACAGTCATAACCATCCAAAATCTTTGTTACACCCTTATGTACTCTGTGGAATACTGCCAGGATGACGACACCGACAGGCTATAAATAAGGTTTGCGCTGATGCATGCCCCAAGAGGAGGTCGCGACATGAAGCCGCATTGGTCATCGTAATAGGAGACACTGACTAGCTATAGAAGTGGTGTGGCATACCTTCACTTACTACCTGTGAGCAGAGGGGCGCGAATTGTCAGCCACAGTGATCGGAGGAGGTGGCTGAAACTTCGGCTAGCCATGACAGGAGAGGTGACGCGACCAACCCACAACGAGTGAGCGGGAGGCGGTGCGACCAGCGCGCCGCCGGCGGAAAAGATTCCACAACTGAAGCCACGAAAGAGGCCGAACCTGCTCCTCCGGTGGGTTCCACTGTGATCGGGTGGCACCCATTACGGCAACGCTGCATTGCAAACTGAATGGATTCTGGGCCGTTCAGGAGTTCGGAAGACCGGGGGGGTCACACTCCCCATGCCGTCTAGGGTGGACCCCACAACGGTCTGTGCTCCCCCTTGGATTGAACCCCCCCCCCCCAATGTTGGGCTGCACTCCACCATTGATAGGACATAGCCCCACCTCGACCTGGACTATGCTCCACCACGTCTGGATTGCCCCATTGCGGGCCGCCCTTTTGCATGACTCCCTTCGCGGGCCGCCCTTTTGTGGGCCTCCCGTCATAGGCCTCCCTTAGGGGCCGCCCTTCATGGGCAGTCATTGTTGGACACCTTAGAGGGACACCTCTTGCGGGATGGGTTGGAACTTGGCTTAGAGGGCTGAACCTACTGCGGCCCAGCCCATACTGGGTCGGGCCTGGTCGATTCGACCAGGTCGGACCGGACCCAGGCCAACTGGGCCCAGAAACACTTAAAGGGCTATATATTGAGAACCAGACGTCCATTTGATGAACCGTCTTCGTTGTTGGGATCCTTTGATCGAGAAAGACATTTTTGGTGTACTCCTCTTATTTTTTGGAGACAGTTGGAGAATGTCACGGTTGGATCGAACCCGAATCCAACAGGGCCCTGGAACTAAATGCTT
This sequence comes from Viscum album, assembly GCA_963277665.1. Taxonomy (NCBI): domain Eukaryota; kingdom Viridiplantae; phylum Streptophyta; class Magnoliopsida; order Santalales; family Viscaceae; genus Viscum; species Viscum album. Next base: position 444,689,383 of record OY728142.1, read on the forward strand.
ATAACTCACAAATAGGGAGTCCGATTGATGCACCGTCTATTGGGTTAGAACCCTTATAACATGAAGGATATTTGGGTTACTCCATTTTGGAGTTTAGTGGTGTTTGATGTAAGACTGATATCTCATGGGTAGATTCTATGGAACTCAAGCACACCAGGTGCATGGTATCTAGTGGTCGGTAGTGAGCCGGAGTTTGAAGATAGATCACACTGATATCAGCACTCAGCGATACTAGGTGGGCCAGCATATAGTGATACTATGAAGGTAAGATCCTATGTGTGTCAGTTCTCATTGATCTTTTGTGGGTCAGCGCATATCAATCATGTGTGGGTAAGATTCTGTGTGGGTCAGTGCTCAGTGATCCTGTGTGCGTCAGCGCCTACCAATCCTATATGGGTCAGATCCTGTGTAAGTCAGTAGGGGTCAGTTACCTATCTACTATGGGTTGGTCAGATCTGGTTTGGGTCATTGCTATGGTTATTACCTATTGATCTTGTGTGGGTTATACTTCGTATAGTCAGAAGTAGTGCCTCTTAAACGAATAAGATGATCAAGTTTCGCAACTAATCATCTGTACATATATACTTCACTGAAAATCCTGGTTTGAGCTGAGACACTTTTTGATCTGTGTCTATTGAATGATTAGTTTTTATTGAGATCATGCTTTTTGGTTTTCAGTTCGGGAATTCTAAGAGACCTGCAAGGGTCTTAGGGTCCCTACAAGGTATAGTTATACTCACCCTTGCACGGGCTTCGCCCACCCCTTGTTGTGTCTTTTGAAGATGATGAGAAACTGGGCTAAGGTTTGAGGGAGCCAGGACCAGGCGGTACATGGAGAAGATATGCAAACGTGAAGTGCTAAGGTGGTGATCTGTACCAACCCTGCATTTAGGAACTTAAGAGGATGACCCAGGAGATGTTTCCTTTTTTCCAGTTGTATTGTACTTTTCAGTTTTACATGTAGTTTTTGAGTTGGGGCCTGTATTCTGGCCACTTATATTCAACACTTTTTACTATAGTAGTTACATAATGGTTTCTTCAAGTTTCATTCTATTTTGTGAGTTTTTTTAGGTTTAATGGGAATGTCGTCCTGTTACTAGGATACACCTTTCCAGTGCTAATCACCAGCCCCTGGCCATTGGAAGGTGGGGTTGGGGTAGTTACGACACAGGCCCCCGGGGATGGGTCGAGACAATGTGGTATCAGCGGAGTCGATTATTATGAAGAAATAGGAATGTGATATTTTCAATGAAGAAGTGGTTTTATTTGATATGAGTATGGTTTCAAGTTCGAGGAGTCTAGTGTTTGTACGGTGGCCGACGTATACATATACCAGGACTCTGAATTTTGATTTATGACTTAGTGCATGAAAATACTGATTGCGTGTGTTTTTCGAAAGATTTTCCTTTTGATTTCTTTTTGAGTCATCTCACCAGGTATAACTTTTTGACCATGGCACACCTGTCTTCTTTCAGGATGCTTCCACATAGACATCTAGCTAGGATTCCTGAGAATATGCGATGACAGCCCACCAAGTGATGATGCCTCAGTGGATGACCCTTTTATGGAGTTAGCACCTTCAGGTGGTGTACCATTAACACCACCACCTGTTGGGAAGCCATTACAATAGTCCTCAGTAGAAGAGGGTACACAATGATTGAGTGTGTTGCATGAGTTTCTGTGTCAGTGGCCTCTGAGGTTCTGAGTCGAGATGGACCCACTGGTAGCTGAGGACTGGTAGGAGGTTATAGCAAGAGTTTTCCACATAGTTGGGACACCAGCCGACCATATGGTGATACTAGAAGCTAGTATTTTGAGAAAGCATCATGGATATGGTGGAGCTTGATGATCCAGAAACACGATTAGGTGACCCTAGTTTGGGAGGACGTAGAGACTCATTTTTTTTGTAGAGTTCATCCCATCGACCTTATGCTCGATGTGTATACTAGAGCTGCTGCAGCTACAGTAGAGAAACCTGACAGTTGCCCAGTACTCGGAGAGGTTCACTAATCTCTCCTGCTACTCCACCGACATGGTATGAGACCCTTTTTTCAGTGTCCGAACCTTTGAGCAGGATCTTTTATGGGATATCATACAATATATGGTATCACTCAGCATATTGACTCAGTCTGGGGTACTAGAGGGAGCGCTTTTGTTGGAGAGTTTCCTAGTGGAGCAGGCACCGTCAGTGAGACCGAACACTGGGAGACATGTAACAGAGTCCTCTATAGCTGGTAGTAGGCAGATGACACAGAGGCCCAAGCATAGCATGCCTTCTGGTGGATAGCCCCACGTTTTAGGGTCGGAGGTGTGGAGCTTGTGTGGAATAGGAGGTCAAACGAGGGAAAAGCAATGATACATGTGCGGTGGGTAGGGTCACAAAGCTCACAACTACCCGAACCTTCATACGGACAACTAAAATATGGTTGTTGGACCGCCAATGTAGAGGCAGAGGTTCGATCCTGGATTTCCGTAGGCAGTAGGTTGACATGACAGAGGAGCTGGTCGTGCAGTAGGCGGTGGGCGGTGATATGAGGTTCTACCACCACCACCAACAGGAGGCCTACCGCGACCACATGGAGCAAGTGTATGGGGATGAGCTCAGCTATATGCAACTGAGACCTAAGAGCATGAAAATGAAGAGATTATTATAGGTAAGATCTATGTCCACTCCACCTTAGCTGCAGTACTTATAGAAAAATGTTATAGTCAATCTTTTAATTCCATGACCCTCGTTCGGAGCTCAAAGATTCTGGTGGACCTATTGGATCAATTCATATGTCTATATACTCTTACGAAAGAAGATATGATGATTACACACTTGTTCTAGATGTGTGAGCTTACTCTAGGAGGGAGAACTTCGGCTAGGATCTCCTAGTAGCAGCATTGAGGCCTTACGACGTCATCTAGTGTATGGGTTGTTTATCGATAGTCCATGCTTAGATTGAGTATATTAGGAAACAATTGTGGTGTGTCTGGATATATGGGACCAGGTTTTCCTTCACTAGAGAGAGGGGAACCTTTGCAGCACATTATGGACTTACCCAGAAAATGGTGCAGCCGACTACACATCAGTTCGTTAGCCTTACCCTCGAAGTAGTAGATTTTAGGAGTACGAGCTATCCTATAGTGGTGGACCAGTATTCTTATGTCTTTATTTAAGATGTTTTAGGACTAATTCCATGTATATAGGTAGACTTCCATATCAAACTATACGTCGGGACGACACTGATATCTTCTCCAGCATATCAGACTACTCTCACAGATCTAAGGGTGTTAGAGGTACAGTTGGGTGACTTTCATAATGAGGGGTTCCCAAGGCCCAGTATTTCTCGATGGTCAGCCATGATTCTGTTCTACAAGAAGGAATATGGGAGTTTGAGACTCTATGTTGACTATCGGTGCCTCAACTTGGTGACCGTCAAAAACAATTATCCACTGCCGAGGATTGGTGATCTTTTTGATCAACTTATGGGAGCTTGTTGGTTTTTGAAGATAAACCTCAGATATGCTATTATCTACTTAGAGTATGAGATGATCATGTGTAGAAGACAACCATCAGATTTCAGGTATGGCCACTATGATTTATTGGTTATGCCATTCGGTGTGACCAATACCCCTACAATGTTCATGGGACTCCTAAACAAGATCTTCTTGCCATACCACAATCAATTTCTGGTAGTATTCATCAAGGATATCTTAGTATACTCAGTTATGGAGGAGGAGCATTCCTATCATATGTAGATTGTTCTAGATACACTCCAAGAGCCCCAGTATTATCGTAAGCTCTCGAAGTACAAGATCTGGATACTAGAGGTCCACATTCTGGGACATGTTATCTCAAAGGCCTGAGTTGTAGTGGATCTGGAAACGATAGAGGTTATGATTTCTAGGTAGCCACCTATGTAACACCTCAGGCTTCTACAGTACGCTTCTCTTTGAATAATGCAATAGTGTGTGTTGTACGCAACATCGAGTTCTAACACGCACCACAATCGATCAAACTAGCCGTTATGAATAGTAATACCTACTTTTTGAAATTTTATAAATTTTATCTCTCAAAATGGACTTCATTTTTGGATTCAGAGTATCAAATTTATCATAAGGTGAAATTTCGGTACTTTTCGGATAACTTTAATATTTTGATGAATAGTGAAAACTACTAAATTTTAATTAAAAACAACTTTTTTAATCAAAATAGTCAATAGTGATAAATTAAGAATTTGAGTGGTTTTAAAGTATATTTAGAATATATTTTTACCATTTAATACAATTTTGGTCATTAGACATAATTTCACAATTAAACCGAACATAAACAAGTATCAATCTTTTGATAGTTATTATATCTTACAAACACACATTTTGTTTTGACAGCGGGAATTAATTTTCAATTAATTTCTGCTACTTCTTTGTTTTGAATTTGGAAAAATGGATTCCATATTTGGAAACAGTATGTTCAAATTGGTTAAATAGGTAACTTTTATTTTTAGAAATTTTGAATAATTACTTCGGTAAATATTTTATTTACAATGGTTAAAGGGTAAATCTGGTAAATGAGGGTTAAAAAATAATATTATAATAATAAAGAATTAACCTAAAACGTGTCCTAACCTTATTGGCTGATACAAGTTCGACCATGGGCATCTTTGGGTCGATTTTGGGACCCCATCGAGTCACTTGTAAGTGATAGGGACACTTCATTTTAATTAAGTTAAAATGAATACAAAAATGACACAAGCATATAGATTTTAGAAAAAAAAATTTACATAGGGTTATATATGTTGGATTTTTGACTATAAAAATTCATTAGAAATATAGAATGATTTCCTACATAATTTTATTTTATTTATAATTTTCATAAATTAAATAATTTAATTTATTTATGACACAATGGTGATGCATTATTTACCATAATAGTGCAAAATTAAAATGATTGATATTGTAGATACCCAAATAAATATAATTTGAGACTTTTTATGAGTTACACTAATTTTCTAGGTTAATATGAAATGTTAGTAATTATTTAATTAACCTTGTTTGAAGTAATCATTCTTTTATGATTTTTACAAAAATCAATTATTGAATAGTGTCAAAATTGACATAAAAGAGTTTTTAAAACAAATATTATATTATTAATTGATATTAAATTCCTAAAAATCTAAGGTTCGTCCAAGAGAATTATATCATGATAGTGTATCATTAAAGGGCCACTTGGGGGTCGGTTGGATGTATATAGTAAGTATATTAAACATATAAAATTAAAATACAAAGAGACATTGTAAAAGTGAAACTAATTAACAAAGAGTTAATACTTAAAGATATGGTTAATATAGTAACCCAAACCTATCTAAATTATATTGGTTGGGTGGTTTTCGACCCATCCCCACCTTAAAATTTAAATAATCTACTTTGGATCCATTAGAAACCGAATATGAATTTATTATAATATAATATTTCTATCTTTTCCAAAGGTGCCCTCACCCCTCTTATAAAAGGGCACTCCCCCTTCTCATTAACTCACACCTTCAAACCCTTTTGGTTCGGCCAGAATCTTCCCAAATACTCTCTAAACTTCACTCACTTCATCTTAGAAGCCTTCCTTTAGTCATAAAGCCAACTTAAGGAGGCCTTTTGATCAAATCAAAAAGAAGAACCCGAAAAAGAGGTAATGATTTCACCACACTTTTTCAAGTTCCTTTCTTCTTCCACTTCTTCTTTCTTTGTTATTACCATTATAAAATAATAAATCTAGTATAATATATACACCGTGCTGTTATTATAAATATGTTACAACCATATTCAGTATTTTATCCATACTTTGAATAACATGTCACCATACGTGCGTACGTTCGGCTTACCGTCTCCACGTCGTGGTGTAATTGTTATTCAATAAATTATTATTTGGATGGGTATAATAATGATGTGTAACTTATGTAAATAATAAATATAACATGATAATGATTCTGTATATATGATATACCTTCCAATTATATATTATTTTAATATCAAAAGAATGATATCGTCGGTCGTACGTATGTACGGACTACCGTCTCCACGAACACGATGAGATTCATTATCCATTTTATCCATTCAAGTCTAATTCTCATTTGATGATTAATAATAAAATCTAAAGACTTGATACCATTTTGGATATTATTAAGATACAACCTATCCATGACAACCATTGCTTACGTAACAAAACATATAAAATAAAACGAGTAAGTTAACACCCGAAACAACGATAATACTAAGATAGTAATAACAAATCAATGTGAAAAGATCACATATGATATCATATTAATGTATATGATTCTTGTATAATTTAATAAAAAATATTTCACCATTATACAAGAGGTTAACCTACCCTCAACCAAGGTAAAGTAAAAGGTAAGGGTTTATTTCACAATCTCTTCATTATCCGAGGTTGTTTATACGTACTAATCTACTGGGATCTCTTTATCATCCACATCCATGTCTCTTGAAAGTGTATTTCAAAACAATCTTACTATTTTACAGAATATGGGTTAAAGTCATTTATACCCTTATTTGACTTTTTAAAATATATTTATAAAGGAATATTTCTGTAATTTTTCCAAACAAGGTCCTTTTTAACCTTTTTGACAGAATTAAGGTAAGAATGTCTTTTTTTAACTTATACGGTGGGTGCGGTTATTTTCCACTGTTATAAAATCTTTGAAGCTTCCTTTATAATATTATAAGAATATTTTCAAAGAAAATGTTTTATTTTATAAATATATGACTCTTAAATGATTTCAAAATCAAAAGAGATATTTCTCTAAAAAGTGTTTTGATTTCATCTATGTCAACATCCTTTGATGGATTTTACCCTTATTTGAAGTTGATTTATTATGATACAAAACATCTATATTGTATTTAAGGTTTTGTGATATGTTTGACTATGGATGTGCTATTTTTATACGATTCATGGTTTATGGTGAAAGTATTTACATTTCGTATGCTAGTTTTAATACGACTGTTTATGTTATATTTAAACATTTTCATATGGGAATGCATAGGACTTAATATGTGACGGGTGGAGCCCAATATATCTCCTTGATGCATAGGTAGGTCTCATGAGACAAACTAGTGTCTTGTCACAAAGTCTTGACAAAATCTTATTTGTATTCTCGGCATGAGGCCTTGGCTATGTGGTTATGATAGTCTGGCATTATGTATTCCATCATTATGAAAGTGGTTATTGATATTGCATGTGATTATTCGATTTGTAGAATATCCATGTGAATAAGTAAATGGAATTATTTCATTTTATTTTTGCCATACTATGTTGAAGTTCAAGTTTAAAAGGCTTTTGTTTTAGTTATGATCTTCTTTAAATGTTTATTCTTTTTTATGAATGTTTCCTCTATATTGTTATCCTTACTGGGAATTTGAGCTCACCCCTTTTCTATGTTTTATTTTTCCTAGGATGTGAAGAAGAAAATTATGAATGACCTGCAGGGATATTATGAGGGGATAATAGTGTGGACTATGGAGAAAATATGTTGTTTTAGTATTTTTTCACTTTATGATGTAATGTAAAACTTTATCAATATATCTAGTGTTTCCAAGGCTACTAAACCAATCGGTCTTTCGAGATTTGATCTTTCTTGTGATCATGCCAATGTTATGTAATAATGCACCGACTCTAGGTAACTGGGGTTGGGGCATTACAACCTAGGATTGTGATCAAGGTTCAGAGCTTCCTGGGGTTGGCTGGATACTACCGTAGATTCGTTGTTGACTTTAACATAGTCGCATCACCCTTTTCAGCTTTGAAGAAGAAGGTACAACCCTTCGTGTGGACAAAGAGATGCCAACAAAATTTTTAAGCATCGAGCGAGATACTGAGGAGTTCCCCCCTATTAAGGCTACAAGAAGAGGGTGTTTTTATGTAGTCTACTATGATGCATCAGGGACCGGACAAGGGTGTGTCCTAATTCCAAATTGGGAAGCGATTGGTTATGGATCACAACAAATGAGGCAACATGAGTAGAACTATGCTTCCCATGACTAGGAGTTATCATAAGTGGTATTCACATTGATGGTGTGGCGACATTACATGATGGGAGAACATTTTACAGTCTATTATGATCACAAAGTCTCAGGTATATCTTCTATTATAAGTAATTGAACCTGAGACATCAAAGATGGCTATAGTTTCTCTAGGAATATGACCTTGAGATAGTCTATACTTCTGGTAAAGGGTATGTGGTAGTATATGCACTCAGCAAGAGGTCTAGTATACCGTTGCCGAGTGAGGCAACAGAGTTGGTAGCCGTGTTGCATATATCCTTCATCGATAGAGATAGAGCACCATACCTCTAGTCGTTGGTAGTCATCCCCCACTCCTTTAGTGATTCTGGGAGGCACAATTTTGGGATGTTTACTCTAAAGCTTGACGTGATTAGATATCCTCAAGAAAGTCACCTGAATTATTTTCTGAAGGTGGGGAGCATGTCATCTTCTCTAGAAGACGTACCATGGTACCAGTGGCACAACATGAGGAGATGTTGAGGGAGTTCCATAAGTCCCCTATGGTGGTATATCAGAGTGTATCAATGATGTACCAGATCCTATTGTATCAGAACTATTAGCTGGGGATGAAGAAGTTTGTATTGATGTTTGTTTTTTGATGCAACACTTGTCACCAAGTGAAGGCCAAGCATCAGGTTCCAACATGCTTATCACAACCACTAGAGTTGCTGGAGTGGCAGTGGGATGGGATCTCCATGGACTTTGTGAAAGAGATTACTCGTACGTACAGGGGACATGATTCCATCTGGGTGATCATTGACTGACTCACCATGTCGGGACACATCATACCTATTCGAATGAATTAATATGTAGAGGGAATATTATGCCTCTATGTAGATGATATTTTATGAATTCATGGGGTTCCATCGATGATCATCTCATAGCACGACGCATGTTTTACATTTCGGTTGTGGAAGGTATTACAAGAGGCATTCAAGAATCAACTATGTTTGATCACTGGCTTTTATCCTCAAATGTTTGGTTAGACAGAGCATACTATTTAGACACTATAGCAAATGCTTCATGCATGCATCCTAGATTTTGTATGTAGTTTGGAGGATCACTTTCCCTTGGTGGAGTTCTCATACAACAACAGTTATCAATTCACCATCGGTATGGAATCATTTGAGGCCTTTTATGGTCGAACATGCTGATCACGTCTATGTGTGACAGACCCAGGGCAGTCAGCACTATTTGACCAGAGTTGGTACGGGCTACTATTGAGAATGTGTAAACCATCCAAGAGTGGATAAATACTGCACATCGCCGGAAAAAGTCTTCTACTTACATTATATTGAGACCTTTGGTGTTCTAGGAGGGGGACCACATATTCTTGTGAGTCTCCCCATGATGGGGACTAAAAAGATTTGACCGAAGAAACATGTTATCATCATGTTTTAGCAGACATTTTCTGATTATTCAGAGGATATGTGAGGTTCCATATAGCTCGGCACATCCACCGCAGTTTGAGAGGGTGCACGACATCTTCCATGTATCCCAAATGAAGAGATACATGCATGACCTATCTCACATCATCAACCACAGCGAGGTGGACTTTGATGATGGGGTGACGTTTACGCAGGTTTCAATAGAGATTGAGGAACGAAAGGAGTGGTCACTTTGTGGTCAGTTCATACCTCTAGTGCTCTTTTGTTGGAAATATGGGAACCTCTGATAGAGTACATAGGAGTGGGAGGCTAATATTCATACTTAGTACCCCCATTTGTTTCATGAGTATATGTTATAGCTTTCAGTGACAAAAATACCTAAGGTGGGGAGAATGTAAAGACTCAGATTTTCCATGTAATTTTTTTAAATTATATGGAATTATTTTTTTTGTCTGTGAAAATTGATGGTGCCTGATTCCAAGGCCCATTGTTCCCAGAATGAATTTCTAAACTTTTTTTTAGGTACGTTAAGTAAACGCGTGAGCTGCATTTTATAACTTTTGAACCGCTGCTCGGATTAAAAATCTAAGGGACCCATTGAATTTGTAGCGCCAAGATTCTCTTAAGAGAGGATTTATCTTTACATTAGTAGGTTTGAAAAAAAAATATTTTTTGAGTTTTTAAAAGAAATTAAATGAAATAATTTTTTTATATTATTTTCTTTCTTCTCCACAAATGGACAGGCGCAGTGTGGGAGAAGCGATATGTCAAGCCAATATATGGCTTGACCAGTCAATCTTATGTAACAACGTCCATGGAGAATTAGGAAGGATCCTAATTAATGAGCCCCCATTGATTCACCACATCATTACTTACCCTCCCCTCTCCTATATGTATGTAGTTTGGGGAGGGGTATCAGAAAAGCTTTGGAAAAAAAATGAAGTGTTGAAGGGGTGCTGAAAAGTCGTACCCTTGGAGAACAGAGCTGATCCCAGTGGGAGGTGACAGGTGACACCGAACCAAGAACCGAAGCACAATGTACGAGTGGCATTGTTGGGAATCGATTGGGGGAATGAAGAACACGATCCACCATCAAGAGCCGACGCTCTCTAATGGGATTATGAGGTCGGGGTTTTGATTCTTCTTTATATCAATTGAATTTGTTGAACCCATCTATCCTACCTCTTATTTATGAGCTATCGTGAAGGGGATATCCTAACGAACATGGCCCGAAACCACCACAATCATTGCTACACCCTTGTGTTCTTTGTGGAATACTGCTACCATGGTGACACCTACTGGAGATGAAGAAGGCATGTGACAATGCATGATGCAAGAGGAGGCCAGGAAAAAAAGTTGCATATTTCATCGGAATGGCTGGCACCGGCTAGACACATAGGATATGAGGCATGTCGTCACACACCACTGGTGAGCCGAGGGTCACGGCTTGTTAACCACGGTGAATGGAGGAGGAGATTGGCTCTTTAGTCAACCACAGAAGGATAGGTGACATGACCGGTGCGCTGTAGGCAGACAAGAATCCATGGCTGAAGCCATAACTGAGGCTGAACCGCATCTCCAACGGGTTCTACGATGGCGAGGTGTTTCCCGGGTGGAACCGTCGCATTGAAAACTAAACGACCTCTGGGATGTTCATGTGTTCAAGAGACTGGTGGTAACACCCCCTACGCCGGCTAGGGCGGACCCCATAGTGGGCCACAATCCCCCTTGGACCAGACTGTGCCACCCCTCAGGCCAGGCCGCTGTCCACCTTAGACTGGAGCACACCCTAGCTCGGGCTGGATCACAGTGCACCACGATTGGGCTGCCCCCTTGAGGGCCCCCCCAGTGTGGGCCGCCCTTCGTGGGCCACCCCATTGAGGGTCTCCCCCTTATGGGCCACCCTTGACGGGAAACCCCATTGCGGTTTGGGTCGTACCTCAGCCTAGTGGGCCAAGCCCGTCATGGCCCAGCCCAGACCATGTCAGGCCGGGTCAGTCCAACCGTGTCAGACCGAACCTAGGCCAACCGGGCACAGAAACACTTAAAGGGTCATATATTGAGAGCCGGACGTCTGATTGGTGAACTGTCTACTACATTGGGATCCTTGGATTAAGATGGTCCTTTTTGGTATACTACACTTGGGTATTAGAGATAGTTAGAGTATGGACCGGTAGGATCGAACTTAAATCCAACCAGGCCCCCGGAAGTAAATCGCTTATAACTCACAGATCGGGCGTTTGATTGACACACCGTCTATCACGTTGGAACACTTGCGATATGACGGTTCTTTTCGATAATCCATTGCAGATGTTAGTGGGGGTTGAGAGACGACTGATATACCGAGGGGAGATTATATGGAACTCATGCGTACCAGATGCAAGGAATCCAGTGGATGGTAGTGAGGCGGAGGTTGGAGACATATCAAATGAGTTCACCACACAGCGATCATGTGTGGGTTAGTGCATACCGATCCTGTGTGGGTCAGATCCTATGTGGGTCAAAGCTCATCGATCCTCTATGGGTCAGTGCATATAGATCCTATGTGTGTCATATCCTGTGTGGGACAACGCCCAACGATCCTCTGTTGGTCAGCGCATACTGATCATTTGTGGGTCAAGTCCTCTATGGGTCTGCGGGGGTATGTTACCCATCAAATCTGGGTAGGTCGGATCTTATGTGTATCATTGAGGGGGTTAGTACTTATCGATATTTTGTGGGTCAGATTTAGTATGGCCAGAATTTGTCCCTCTGGACAGAATAAAATGATATCACTTTGTGACAAATCATATGTACATCTATACATCACTGAAAATCCAGTTTTGAGTTTAGACACTTTTTGAGCTGTGTCTATTTTTTCATGCTTTATGATTGGGATCATGATTTTTCATTTTCCATTTGGGAATTATGAGTGTCCTTCGGGGGTGTCAGGGTCACTAATGGGTATTGTTATACTCACGCCTGCAAAGGCATCGCCCGCACCTTGTTGTGTATTTTGTAGAAAATGAGAATCCGTGCTGATGTTTGAGGGAGCCCAGACCAGGAGGTACATGGAGGAGACATGCAGACATGGAGTGATGAGGAAGCGATCTGTACCTACCCTTTAGGTAGGATCCTTGGAGGATAACCCGAGGGTTGTTATTTTTTTTGAAGTCGTATTGTACTTTTCAGTTGTACTTTTACATTTCCAATTAGGGCTTTTATTCTGGTCCCTTACATTCAACAATCTTTTACTAGAGAAGTTACTTAGTGGTAGCTTCTTATTGAGTTCTATTCTGTGTGATTATATAGGTTTAAAGGCAATGCCCTCCCATTATAAGGATATGCCTTTCCAGTGGTAGTCTCTAGCCCTTCTCATTTGGATGGCGGGCTTAGGGTACTGAAGGCACGTTCACTGAGGGACGGGTCTTGAAAAAATGGGAGGAAGTAAAATTGGATATATTAATAAAGATTATGTATAGATCATATATGCATATTTTAATCGGATTAAAAATATGGAAACATTATAGTTTTTTAAGATACTTTTTTAGATGCATCTATTACAAAAACATCGATGATGAATTTTCCTTAATGATTTTATCCTAAAGTGACTTTTATTGAAGATATATAAAATATTTATTTTTATGATCAACATTCAATTATTATTACTTGTGAAATGATGAAATATAATGTCATTAAAAATGATTAAAATGAACAATTTTATGAATCAATGAAGAATTTAAATTAATAAGAGTTCTCATACATTAATGAATATGAATATCTTGATGAAGAATATTTTTTCCGAATGAATTTCATTTTCCATAAAGAAAACTGGAAAAGATAAATGGAAAATACAAGCATAAAATTAATCTAAAATTATATATGTATATTTAAATCGTCCACTTTAAACCATACATAAAATACCAAAGGGGTGTGTATAAACAAATTGAATGAATTAAGACTATATAGTGTAACAATTATATAAGAGAAAAATTATCTAGGTTTAGTAAAATAATATATAGTGAATTGAAAATGAGGAGGTTGAATTTAAAATAATATGGTAAATAATCAATTGAATTTAATTATCTAGGTAAAGATTTTATAGATGAAATCACTATCATTATGGTTCATATTGAGAAATATTATGGAAATATTAATAGTAATGTTGGTGATGGAGAATAAATATATAATAATTTGCTCTGATGACAAAACATGAATCATATCTCAAGAAAAACAAAAATCTTAATAGAAGAAACAAGTTGTAATGTATGAAATATTTGTTCCAAATGAATATGGATTTCATGTAAAAATTAAATACCTAAAAGTAAATGTTGAAAAATAAGAAAAGATGTTAACATATAATTATGAGAAACTTTCCACAAAAGAATAAGAGTTGATAAATAATAATAAAAGATGCATTGATGCTGATATTAATTAAAAAAATATTAATTATTTTTTTTATAGAAAATTAAATTGAATAACATTTATTGATAATTTTTTTATAATCCAACTATACAAGATAGGTTTGAACCATGCCTGATATAGATATGTTTCTATTATTGTTTCAACTGACTATGTATGTGAAATAATGAAGGTAGGTATTGTTTTGATCTGTAATGATAAAGAATATTTTTATTCCACTGAAAATTAGTGAAAAATACATAGCCAATCCAAAAAAACATATATTTTATCAAATAAGATGAAGGAATTTATATAAATCAAGTAATCTATAATAAATATTTAAAACAATAGCCTTACTATTGTGGTGGGAAATGATTTAATGGTTACTATTGGTGTTGTGGATATTTTTTTCAAAAATCCAATAGTTTTTTTGTGAAACATTCCCTTTCCAGGGACAAAGAATGAGTAATAAGTGAAACATTTCAGGAGAATAAGAATATATAATGAAAAATGTTGTAAAACTCATAATTTAAAGACAATTTTTACAATAAAACATTAGAAGAAAATATTTTGAAATAATGAACAATTATGAATGTCCTAATAAGGTATATGGAAGGTTTGATATCTTGGTTCTAGGCATAGAGAAATATTTTGATGTATTGTTTCCAAAATTTATTTTTTTCTATGATTAATGATCAATCTGAGATATATATGATAATAAATAACCTGCTGAACATAATTAAATCAAAGAAATACTGAAAATGGTTAAAAATGTGAAATGAGAGATATGATGACCACATATTATTGATAATTAATTTAATAAACTAAAAACTTATTTTTTGGAATTATTTATTAATTTATGGATCTAAAAATGTATTTGTGTTATAAAATCGTTACATTGTAGGATTCAAGAGAAGATTCCTTCCATCTGTGATCCAAAAATCATCGAATGTTACTGTAAGAATATATTGGTGCTAGCACAATAGGTCGCATTGACTATGTCACCTATCTTTGATCCCCAGGAGAATATCTTCTCAAGTGTTCTCCATAATCTCTCATTAATTAGAGGGACAATGGTGGATGATGATTTCTCTCTGTTCGTGGGAGAATTCTTTGAGAAGGGATATGTCTATCTCATCTGAAGATTCTCCAACTCCATTGTGGAAAACCAAAAAAATGAATTACCACTATTAGAAATTAATATAATTCGGTTTATATACCTCTAAGACTAAAATAAAATAATCTCACATGTGCCCTTTATTACTTATTTAATCCCCACAGAACTCCATGTCAGATTATATTAATTAAATTATTATTTCCCAACTATCTCTTAACATGCGAATTAAATTAAATATTATTTAATAAAATAATATTAAATATTTATAAATTCTTTTCGATCTATTATACACTATCCAAAATTCCTTCATTGTATTTATCAGGCCTTGAATAATTAATATTTATTTATTAAATAAATAACACTACATTAATCACAAATAAATAAATAAATATTATATTCTCAAAATAAGAAAACAATATTTATTAAATATTTTTCTCACATTATACTCTCTCGAATAACTAGTGACCAAAGATATGAGATCAAGAAATCATGATTAATTATTATACTATACATGGAAATAATATTTATTCGACTTTTCATATAATAAATAACAATATATTTTATTTAACCCATATTATACATAGACTTACTATGTGACCACCCCATGCCTATTTATTATTGGCATTATGTGACTAGCCTAAAGTACAAGGATAGAATCTAGAAACATGAAAATGAACCCATATATAAAGTAGTTAATTCCATAATGACATAAAACCTCATTCAAATTCTGAATGTGTAATAGAATCCATTCAACGCCATATCTCTCTTCAAACAGGTTGTATGCTAGTGGTATCAACCTATGTGCTAGATGTCTTTACGTTTTACATTAAATTAATCAAACCTAAATGTATAACACCATAGAAAAGTATTTATTTAGGCTATATCATTTCCAGCAATGGGCCAAAGAAATCAACTACAATTAATGAAAATAATAGGAAAATAATTCCTCTCATTATTCATTAATTAAATATTAATAATAACTCCCCCAATGTATCTTACCTCTCCATAGACATATGTCGTTGCATTTTTCATCAAAAAATCATTTTACATGACTCATAATACTCATTAATAATAATCTTAAATTATATTGATCCACACACTTGTTTGTAAATATGAATGTACAATAACACATGTAAATATGTATTTGATAATGGCGGGTGTCATTCCTATAATATCCTACACTAGATATTACCTAGGGAATACACCATGAGAAGATGCATCCAATTCCTATGAGTCTCCACCATTAATTGAATGGAACAATTTTTTCCCTAAAATTTTATCATCTATTTAGAGAACATATATTGATGAATAATTTCATTTCACATCTAGATTCTCATTATAGCGGAGAACTGCTATGGCTATTTGTGTGATAACTAGTCATAGAACATAGTCACATACTATGTTACACATATGAACAATAATTCTATGATGATTAGTTCAATAATATTATATAATATGAATACATGTTACTATAATGTAAAAAAATTATTTTATGGAACCCGCAACATCAGACTCCCATTTCCACTAGAGCCAACTGCTAAAAACCACCAGTTTGAAAGCCTTATCATGATAGTCATTTTTCTCCTATGATAATAATTTACTTAAGGGGCCTTTAAATTCTCTTATGTGGGAATATTTCCTACTCCAACATCACCCCTCTAATAAAAATCCATCAATAGGGGACACTTCTGGAGTATGTGCATTGTCTATTTTTGTGAACAATAATCATTTTCAAGATCCACTTTTGTAGTATTATCACATTGCAATGTGTTTGAGGCCTTAATGTATGGTATCAAATTGATGACCTAGAAAATGTTACCAATCCAAATGGATTCATTGGATGCATCAAAAGCCTCTATATACTGAGGCTCCACTATAGAATCAACAAAAACAAGATTTTGCGAACACTTTCAGATATAATATCCTTCATTATGAAAAAAATCATATACTGACTATGACATCAGAACATTCTGATATATATGAGAACTAGCATCATTATAAATTTTTTAAACAACTCATTGTATGCTCCAAACAACAAGAATATATCATAATTTATTATTAGATACATAAAGATATCATTAATAGTAGACCAATATTCTTATCCAGGATCCGCTTGATATCTTCCAACCACGATAAATTCATAGAAAAAAACATGTATAGAAAATAACATGTCACAGATGATTGATCCCATCACTGAAATGTATGAGATCCTACTCATTCTCCCTTTTAGTTTTTTTTCTACGGTATAATTTTTATAAAAAGATATTAGCCATTTGACAGTGGAACAAATCCCCACATGTATTGTTCTGTACTAAATATCTTTATTATATAGTCAATATATGTACTTGGATTTAGTCTAACAAGACTCTCAGATCTATCATGAATGATCTTTCTACCAATAATACATTCTTCTTGAACTAATACCTTCATGGAGAAACACATGTTTAACTTTTCCATAATAGACTTCAATATTGGTATGTCATTTAATTTAAGTAATATGCCATCAATATATACTAATACTATAACTACTCTATTTACACTAAACCTATTTTAAACACATATATCCCATTAATTATAAATAAAACATGATTATTTTATATCATCATCAAATTGAATATTCTATGAACTGGATGCTCAATTCAATCCATAAATATAACTTTTCAACATAAAAATATTTTTGGCATCACTTGGAGTCACAATCGTTTTTGGTTGTGTCATGTAGGAATCTTCTTGAGGGTTCCCATTTATGAGTTTTATTTTTATATTCATCTTTCAAATCTCATATTCAAGGTATTCTACAATAAAATTTATAATTATAATGGATTTTAACATGAAAAATGGTGAAATAGTTTCATTTTATTCAATTTATTTATCTTTTTTATAACATTTTTTCACTATCCTTTTTTATTTAATTTACCTTCTGGTTCCATTTTTCTCTTAAGTACCCATATTCACCCAATGGGATTTACCTAAACTAATGCATCAATCAAAACCCAAACATGATTTTGATACATTTAATCTATTTAAAAATTCATTTCTTATTTCGACCATGAACTTCTTGAGATATGAAATACATATTTATAGAATAGAGGTTCATCATTGCCAACCAATAATGAGTTAGCATCTTCAGTGACTATAGAACCATAACTATATGTTTTTCAAACCTCCCATGTTCTTTTACATAGTACTACTATTTCGATAAAGAATTATTTTGGGAAGAAATATGGACTCATTTATGGTACCAAATCTTTTGTTTCTTGAGCATTAAATTAATTGAAGTCAATATTTCTCCCACTATCCTTTTTTATTATCGGCTCCCACTCACAATGATGGATTTTCAAGAGAAAGTCACATTCTTTTCATAGTGGATGTGTACGTACTATCCCATTTTTTCATTGGGATACACTATAAAGATACACTTTGTGCCTCAGGGTGCTAGTTTGTTTCTGGAAAAGGCCTTTAAAGTTTCCTCACAAACCCATATACATTTATTTGATAAAACATTAATATCTCCACCCTATAACTCAAAGGGAATTCAATTTTTAGAATTAGTTGTTACTCGATTAAATGTGTATCAAAATGTTTGTAACTCATATCCCTAAAAGGATAATGGATTTTATTTATGACTCATTATAAACCATACCATTTCTATCTAGCTACCTTTCTTCTTTTAAATACATCATTCCACTGTGGTGTTAATGGTAGAGTGAGTTGATATTGAATCCCAAAATATTATAATTTTTTGAAAAACTCGTGTTTAGTATATTAACCACGTCTATCTGATTGATGTTTATTTTTTCCTTATTCAAACATAATTCTCTACTTAATTATTGAATGCCTTGAGTTTATCAAAGTACAATGCTAATAACTCATCAAGTATAAATAATCGTATCTATTCAATTCATCTGTAATTTTTTTGAAATAATAATACCACCAATTTATTTTTATCATAAATGGTCCACACACATTAGTGTGTAAAAATCATTGAAGATCTATGGCTATTTCACCATGTACACCAAATGGTTCTTTGATTGATTTTTATTATAAAAAAAGATGACATATTTCCAGTGGTTTTATCTTAGACAACTGTAAATAACCATCTTGATATAAATTTTTCCTGTTCTTCTCATTCACATGAAAAGAACAGTGATGCCATAGCTGGGTGTTATATGAGTTTTGTGGACATGATTCATTATCAATTTCCAATACATGGTTTTTATTATTTAATAAATAAATATCATTATTAAAATGATTAATACTATAACATATTTTTTATTTATAAAGTAGGAATCTTTTATTTCCAATCATTAAAATAAACAGATCTATATCTAGACATGATAAACAAAATCTGATCACGGTAACCATCCGTACATTATAAGAATATTTTTTTTAAAAAAATATATCATGTTGGAAATGAATGTCAGTACTATCCAATGACTAGGGTATCTATCCCCACACTGATAACAGCTCTTAGATCCACCACTCCTTTAGAAATATTTTAGAATCAACATGGGTCCTACATTTGGATACTAATTTGAGAACCACCGGAATTATCTAACACACAATGTGTATATATTTAAATATTACACTCGATAAAGAACATGGATTTGGCTTCCCTTTGATCTAGGGTGAATTTCATCTTTTAGTGGCCTAACATGCCACGTGAAAAACATAACACCTCTAATTACTTATTTACCCTCTTGATCATATTCATCTTGGAAGGATAGAAATGAGGATCTCTAGACATATTATGAGTCTTGGGCCCCTTTTCATTTTTCTTACATTTTTTCACCATAAGGAACCTCGATTAGTTACTCCCCATCTCGTTATACATAATTAAATTCATGTTAAAAAGCTCTCCATGACTCTTCTCTTCATTTCCCATACTATAAAAAAATTAAACTAGATACGTTTATGGGTAGTGATGACTATAGGATATCCATATGAAACTCATTTGGGAATTTAATCACTATTATATTTATGCATTCAATGAACATAATAAAATTTCCTACTTGATGCATGGATAGAATTTACTCTATAATATTATCTATAAAAAATAATTGTAGATCCCATACATCTCTTGTCATTCATTCACATTATATAGATATCAAAGGTGAGACAACAGGCTATATGCATCCATGACCTCATATTGATTCAAAAGCTCATTGTTCAAGGGTGATATCATGAATCACTAAAAATATATAGAATCAATAAAATTTTTATCATATAATGATAAATATTCATATATTTCTTCATTCATATTCACATTATGAATAGATTATTCAAGAACATATAATTTCCTCTCAGGAAGAGGATAATGTTTAAATTCCATTTCCACTGTTGGAAATTTTAGCCAGTGAGAATGTTATCCATCTCAAGTATGGATCATAGTGATATTTTTTATGGAATTTTAATGTTCTATCTACAAAATATGTTGATTATAATCTAATATTTTATATGATAAAATTTAGAGAGATAAATAAATATTATATTTATTTATCTCCCACTATTTTATCGAAACACAATATTAATCACCATTGGTTTTGGAATATCCCATTTCGTGAAAATTATTGTACAATCGATCTATATTACCTTTATCATTACACCATAAATTGGTTGGTCTAGAATCTAGATTGGTTTTAGTCAAGAATTCCAACTTCTAACTATATTAACTCATAGTTTTTTTATCTTTTGAGTGGAATCAACAATCCTAAAATCGTTAAATTGGATTTCCTCAACCCATAGAATTCAATTATAGAAATTCATAACATTGATATAAACCGTTGATGTGATCCATGATTAGTAAACCCAAAAAATCTAGTTATAATTCATTGATAATTGAAAGAACCCATACATTTTATAGTCAAGAACATTAAACTATGGTTTTATTTTAACATAATCATATGTATGATATAACAACTTGCTATATATTTTTGAGGGATTCTATCATTTTATGCATAAATTTCCAATTATTTTCTTTATCACATGCTTGTTGAAATTAGTTGGATTTACTGAAGTGGTTAACAATATCTTAGATAATATACACACATAATATAATTTATTTAGTTCTATATTTCATGATTGATTATTTAATTATTTCATACGATCATGATGAAATTTCATTACTGATATAACAATGAAACCTGACAGAAATAAAACAATAAAAGGGAATGACAATGATCATTAACTAATGGTCATTTTTTGTAGTGGTTGATAAACCATATATTGGCCTACGGGAAAAAGACCTTGAACCAATTAAGGTTCATGTTATATCTTTCCTCCTATCCACCTATGTAACTTGCAAAGATTTGTCTCAACTCAGATCCAAACATGATCTGCCTCTAGAATCTTCAGATCCCTATCCATTATATATTATTTTACTGAACTGCATTTGAGGGGAAAGGATTACATAGAAAAATCATCAAGATATAAGACATTACATAATAAGGGGATAAAAGTTACACATGAAAACAATCATATTTAATAATAAATTGAATGAAAGAAATAATATACAATGGTTTGGTCTATGATCATGATCATCCACAATCATTAAATGAATTGCACAATTAATAAAACAATTATTCATATGATAATCATTCTTATTTAAGATAAATCACACTATAGTGAATTAATTATATTATTTAATTTATGAACTATTTTATCCTAATTATCATATGATTTTCCTTGAGATTCTCCTTCATAATTATTTTAGACAAATTAAGTATATGAATTTCAAATTATCTTTGTTCATAATTGTACCATAGAGGCAACCTGGTGATTACACTTCTGATTTTACCCAAGCTCTATTATTCTAAAATATTATGTAATCTTGTGACATATTTCATGAATGAGTTATATTTTACATTCATTTTGTGTACTATCAACTTAATTATTATATGAATTGCATGATTTTTCAGTAATGTGACATACTTCAAAGAACGTAGATTAATAACTATAACATGACTCATACATAGTATATATACAGAAACTTATATAAAATAAAATTAAAATCATATATATATATATACATATATATATATATATTAAAACCCATCACATTGTCTGTTCTATCAACTAAATGACCACATGAAATAACATGTCGATAAGATTTTCACTATATTATAAATTAAATTTAATTCTACAAAATCTTGTTTAATTACATTATGTGTACATGGGACCTACATGAAATTCATGTCTATCACAATCTATCTGAGGTACTCACCAAAGGACACAACATGTAAATCATGCCTCAAAAAATTGGATTACAATATGTCTATAATGAGGTACACAGAACAAGGTATGTAAATTAAATGGTCACCAATTAGGGAGGTCGTGTATTAAAATATGTAATGACCCAAACTTTTATTAATTGAAATTCCTCTTGATCTAATTAAATGTATTATTATGTGAAATGGTTATATAACATATGAACATCTTTGGTTTTATGTTTTTGGATTTCGAAATATCATTAGGCATTGTGACCGTTGCTAATATAGCCATTAAATAGTGATCACTTTATTATTATAAATATAGGGCTTTAAAAATCCAATTTACTCAGCCAAAGGAAGCGATGTCCTCATCCAGTATAATTTCCATGTACGAAGACCATTTTTCCAAGCTCGGAAAGGAGGTGTCCTTACTGGGCTTCACTCTTGACCTATCCCATTTAGATCTTCAACATGTTATGCTCGAGCTAGACCGCGTATGGGAGTAGTGGAAGTTGATAAAGATTACCACCCAAGTGATGTCATCTTAGCCACCCCATGAATCTGTTACTACCGCACACCTCACCCTTAGGTCTTATGAGTGTGTTATCAGGATTTAGGTAACTATACCTTAGCACTATCATTATGTACACTATTTTTTATAGATAATATACATTTATTTTATTATTGTTGCTTTGTAAATAGTTTTTAATGAAAAAACATTTTTAGTTAATTATGAAATTTATTCTAATGAATTAGTGGATTTTTAATTAAATAATATTTTAATTTAATATTATTATTAAATTACTAATTATTAAATATAAATGAGTGTATAATTCCTATGAATAAATTTTGATTTTTATTAATGGTCGAAAGCTATTTTTATCAAACCACATGAATTTTCGATAAATGTCTATTTTTATTTTAAAATAAAAATTCACATATAATGAAAATTATTTATAAAAATGAATATTATTTTTGGAATCAAGACGTCTAAATTATCCAGTGGTTAATTTTTCTTAATTTTCTAAAAAAGTAGATATTTTGGGTAAAAATTAAATACCATTTAAATATACAATGTGGTTTATTACATCATAATAACCAAACAGTAATGCAATAAAATACTATAGTCATTATGTTCCTCCAATATATGTTTCAAAATTTAATATAATGTGATTATATATTTTTTTACTAATTTTACAATGCCTTAGTGGACCCTCCAAGGATTATAAAACATTTTATCTTTTTAAAATGATTTCCTTAAGAGTATGACTCACCTCCACATAAGCAAGCCTAATATTTAATAATGTTAAGACATTGGACTTATAAAATATTATTTTCCACTACAATTTTGATAAAACCAAAGGAAAATACTATGGTATGATTATTGGTTTTCATTAGTTTAATGTGTAGTGTCCCAACCTAAATAATAAAGAATTATTTCTCCTTTCTTATACAAACACACTGAAGCTCCCACTTACTATTCACTCAATGCCTTTGGAGTTCATCCAACCTCTACCATCCTCTCTCTAGAATTCTCTTAAGGCACCCTAACCTCCCACAAATCCTCTCTCTATCCTCTCCCAAGACTTTGGAATCACACATCCAGGTAAGGGATTTCTTCCTTTCTCAATTTTGTCCAAATTTAAATATATTGTTATGCCCTTTTATATTCAATTACAAATTTTGGGGTATTATTTCTATCCTCCCCCATAATGTCCTATTTATGTTTTTATGATGAGATACCCATTTATCTCTCATCAATTCCTTCCATGATTACATATTACCACGCTTAAATTCTGTAAGGAATTTCTCTCTCCTCGTTTACATTCAAGAAATTAATTTTTATTATGAAAAAAATTCAATTAATTATGTTGGGATATGTATCTATATTACCCCCATACTTTACATTTCATGTAAAAATGAATATAGGCCCCTTTATTTATCATCAACAATTTTTTTGAAGTCTTATGTCATATCGTTAAGCTGTCGAAATTGCACCACAATTTTCAATGCCAAAATCATTGTGTACTGAATACCATTCCAATTTCACTATCAAGGTTATTAACCTTTATGAACATTTACTTATTTATGGTAGAGTTTCATGTATGAATTCAAGATTCCTTTATCGTGGAATAAATTGTGATGTTTAATGAATCCATGTTGTATGATCTTGTGTCACACCTATGCATGATATGAAAAACTTAATATGGGTGTGCCCTAATAGCACTCCAATGCATTAGGTAAAGATTAGTATCATGATAAATCATGTGCTATGAGGATTTAATAATTCTAATTCAAGTGAAATGAAAATTTACTCATTGTAATTCAAGATCAATGATGATTTACTCACGCTATTCAAGTGAAATAAGGGTTTACTCATACTCCATGTGAAATGAGCCTTGGCTCATGCTAAAGCCTTGTTAAGTGTTGTTTCCATGTTTCTATGTTATGGTAATCGTGAAATATTATAACTTTATGTTCATGTTTTTTATTCTCCATTTATATTCCTATTTTCTAACATTTAATTGTTTTTTCATTTTATGCCTTGTTTACTCCCTTACTGTGCTTTATAACTCTCTCTTTTCACATCTATGTCCTCAGGTTATCCCATGAAATTCTATGTATGAGGTAATGTCGTGGTAATATAGCAGATGTTTTCAATAAATATGTTGTGTGTTATATGTTTTAAGTTTCTATGTAATGTTACTAAGCCCCAAACACACTAAACCCTTCGTTCATCCATGTTATATCAAGTGAAAATTTTATTTAATTAATTTTGTTTAAGTGTTGAATAAAGATCCGGGTTGTTATAGTAGGTATCAGTGGATGGGTTTAGTTATTTTTTGGATTATGAGTAGAAAGACCTGGTGAAATCCTTAGGGATAAGAATAAGTATAATAAAAACGTCCCTAAATTTTGGTGAGTACAAAGTCTGTGTCTTATCATGAAAATTCATCCATGTCCGAATACAAGCAAGTAGAGGTGGCTCTGGCATTAATTTAACTTGGAGTAAAAACTTTGACAAGGAGTTTCGAGCTTGACTCGGGGTATCCTGGTATATAACAATTGGCCTTTCTTCCCTATTGGTTACGACACCCTTGGGGGATATACATTGGTAAATTAACAAGCTTAATATGAACCATTGTTAAGGGAATAAAAAAATTACCCTAAGAATATATGCAAGAAAGTAGATCATGGGTAACATAGATTGAAGCCAATAGATTAATACGTTAATTAAATAAATGTAATTTATATCTTATCCCTTTTTGTCATTGGATTCCTCATTATGTGTTAATACATTAAGATACTCGTCCCTATGTATATATTGGATTGAGTAGAACCAAAATAAAAAAGTTAATTGTAGGGTTATCTTCCATGGTTTTACACATTCTTTTATATCCTAAATGATTATTAGAACAATCCCAACGCCACCAAAAATCATGAAATTAATGATTTCGGTGAGTAAGTAAAATGGGGAAATCATTCCATCCCATGAATATAACTCCCCCCATATCATAATTGGTGGATTGAACTTCCCACCAAACCTCATCATACTCCATATAGTGTGATTTTATGCAATTATCAGCATGGATTGGCTTTCCATATATAGTGCGAACATAAATTGCTGTGAGGGGGAAATCAATCTCCATATGGAGAATCTCCCGCTAATTCTATATAAGTTAAAGGAGGATGATGAATCTTCTTCAGCACCACCATCTCAAGCATTTATATTATGACCCTATGAGAAGATGTATCTGGCTCAGATTATTGAGTCTAAGGAAGCAACCATCCTTGAAGAAATACATATTCTGATGGAATTCATTGAAGTGTTTCTTGAGGAATTTCCTAGCCTTCCTCCTTGAATAGATGTTGAATTCTCAATTTACCTTATTCATGGGGAGTATACAATATCCAAAACTCAGTATAGAATGGTTATTTTGGAGCTTGAGGAGCTATAAAAACAACTACATGAGAATTTGGATAAAGGGTTTGTATGCCCAAGTGCATCACCATGGGGTTCACTAGTTCTATTCATCAAGAAGAAGGATGTGTCAATGCTCCTTTGCAATAATTATCGTGAGCCTAAAAAAATCATGGTAAATAACATGTATCATATACCATGAATTGATGACTTTTTCATTTAGCTGCATGGATAACAATTCATATCTAAGGTATAATTTTCGTCATGATATTGTCAAGTAAGGGTATAGAAGAAATATATCCCCAAGACTACATTTTCTACAATATACAGGCACTATGAATTCATAGAAATACCTTTTGGACCCACTAATGATCCAAAAATCATTATAGACTTGATGGATAGATTCCATAGAGATTACCATGAAATTTTTTTGTTGGTATTTAAAGATGATATTATAATATACTTCAAAACCAAGGAGGATCATGAGGAGCATCTACAAACTTTAATAGAGACCTTGTGAAAGGATAAGCTCTATGAAAAGTATATCAAGTGTGTGTTCTAGTTGAAGGAGGTCTCATTCATGTGTTATATCATTACAACTAATGGGATATATGTGGATCCCTCCAATAAAGATAAAATTGAGGGATTGATGAGGCCTACATTAGAAATAGATTTCCATAGATACCTTATGTTAGTAGGATATTATCGCTGATATGTGAAACAGTTCTCACAATTTTCCAACACTATTACCAAGCTAACGTGGAACTGAGTAACGTTTTCTTTGAGTGTTGAATAAAAATCGAGATTCAAGGAGTTTAAAAGAAGGATTATCATTATGCTTGTTCCCACACTACCCAGAAGGGGATAAATGTTTGTGGTATTTATTGATGATTCAATCAAAGGCCTCGGTTTTTTATTGATGCAGAATGATAAAGTTATAGCATGTGCCTCAAGGCAGCTTAAAATCCATGAGAAAAACTATCCCATGCATGATTTGGAGTTGGTAGTTTTGATCATTACATTAAAAATCTAGCGCCATTATCTATATTGGGAGAAGTGTGAGATATATACTTCTCACAAGAGCCTCAAATATATAATCACAAAAAATAGCTTAATATGTGCCAATGAAGATGGATATAACTCATCAAGGATTATGATTTCTCAATCCACTACCATCCCGGTATAGAAAACAATGTGTAAGATTCCCTAAGAAGAAATGATCATGCATCTTTATAAATTGTGATAATTAAAATGGATTCAATCTTCTTATATTTGTAGAGGAATAACATGGGAATCATTATGGGAGGAACCTCATCAATCTTTTCTCAAATGATTTATCAACCATACCTCACAATGAAAATAAAGGATACTCAATAAAAAGAAGTGGGAATTATAAAAATGGAGGAAGATATCAGAAATGGGA
Source organism: Viscum album (assembly GCA_963277665.1). NCBI lineage: Eukaryota > Viridiplantae > Streptophyta > Magnoliopsida > Santalales > Viscaceae > Viscum > Viscum album. The sequence goes on from OY728142.1 coordinate 444,716,876, forward strand.
AATCCATAGAGTTCCTGGTTGACAATGATGGAATTTTGAGATTTGGGAAAAGACTATGTTGTCCATCAAGTCCTGATATGAAGAAGGATCCTTTGGATGATGCGCATAGTTTTAATTTCTCTATTTAGCTAGTAAACAGAAATATGCATCGAGATCTATGAGATAATTATTTATGGGATAACATGAAGAATGATATTGCTATGTATAAATAAAAGTTCATGGTGTGTCAGCTAGTGAAGGCTGCAAACATCATCATAGACATTGTCACCAGACTTCCAAAGACATCCAAAAGAAACAATGCTATCTGGGATGTTGTGGATCATATTTCAAATACATCACACTTCATTGCTATTCGGGATGATTTCTCACTAGATCATCCAACAACGATATTCATCAGATATATGGTAAGGCTTCATGGAGTACCACTGACTATTATATCTGATCAAGAATCAAGAATCACCTATATGTTTTGGATGATTTTTTACTATGCTCTAGATATAGAGCTAAAATTCAGTATAGATTATCATCCTCAAACTGATTTCCAATCTAAGTAGCCTATTCAAACACTTGAGGACATGTTGAGAGAGTGATTAATGAACATCAAAGGGGGATGGGTTCAACATATTCCTCTAGATGATTTCTCTTACAATAATAGTTTCCACTCAAGCATCCAAATGGCTCCCTATGAGTCCATTAGTGGGAAAAGGTGCAGAACACCACCGTGTTGGGTGGAAGATGGTGAGAGTAAGATTCTAGGACATGAAATGGTTGAAGAAATTGTGGGGAAGGTGAAAACCATTCAAAAACATATCAACGCATCCAAAAGTTGACAGAAGAGTTATGAAGATAACAATCGATGATAAATTGAGTTCAAAAAATGAGATATGGTATTTCTATGCATTTCTTCGTGGAAGAAGTTCATGATTTTTGGAAATAATGGGATGTTAAGTCCAAGGTACATTGTCCCCTTCGAGATTTTTGATCGTTTCAGGGTTGTGGCCTACCGACTAGCACTTACACCCACCGTGGCCAAAGTACATGATGTCTATCATGTATCTATCTTAAGGAAGTACATACTATACCCTTCAAATGTACTCTCTTTATAAGTAGTACTGTTATAGGATGATCCATCTTACATGGAGAAAGTAATGAAGATATTATATCATAGAGAAAAAATACTATGAAACAAGACAATTCCCCCCGTCAAGGTGTTGTGGAATAACCACATGTTTTAATAAGCGATGGAGGAATCGGAGGAAGTGATGAATTAGAGTTTCCCATATATGTTTTAGTGTGGGGAAAGAAAATTTTGATAGCAAAAATTCTTAAGGGGGAAATATTGTAACTACTAAAACATTTATTAATGGAAATTCCTCTTGATCTAATTTAATGTCTTATTTTGTGAAATGGTTATATAACATATGCACTTCATTGGTTTTTTGTTTTTGGATTTCAATATATTGATCAGAATTGTGTCTGTTTCTAATATAGGTGTTAAAAATTTCTCACATGATTATTATAAATATAGGGCTTTAAAAAATCCAATTTACTCAGACAAAGGAATAAATGGTGCCATCCAGTATAATTGTCCCTTACAAAGCCTATTTTACAGAGCTTGGAAAGGAGGTGGCGTCATTGGGATTCACTGTTGACCAAACTGAAGCTAAGATTCAATACGTTAAGATCAAACGGCACAAACTACAAGATAAGTTTAAGTGAATAGAGATTAACACCCATGTAATGTTATCTGATCCACCCCAAGATTCTGTCACTATCACACACCATACCCTTAGGTATTTTACTAGTTTTATAAGGATTTACATAACTAGACCTTATAAATATGATTATGTACACTATTTTTGTATAGATAATATACATTCATTTTTTATTGTTACTTCATAAATAGTTTTTAATGAAAAAATAGGATTTTTAGTTAATTAAGAAATATATTTTAATGAATTAATGGATTTTTGAATTAAAAAACATTATAGTTAAATATCATTACTAAATTAATTTTTTTTAAAATAAAATTAACAATATAATTATTATGAATTAAATAGTGATTTTTATTAAGGTTTGAAAGCCAGTTTTGTCAAAACCAATGAATATTCGATAAATGTCTGTTTTTATTTTAAATGAAAAAATTCACCTATTAAAAAAATTATTTAGGTAAAATAAATATTATTCATTCAATATGGACATCAAAATTATCCCATGTTGAATTTTTTTTTATTTTTTGAGACAGTAAAATTTTTGCATAAAAAATAAATATCTTTTAAATATATAATGTGTTTTATGATATCATAATGAACCAATAGTGAAGTAATTAAAAACTATAAAAATTATTTTTGGAAAATATATGTTTCACCATTTTAATAATTTGATTTTTTTTGAATTATTTTACAATTCCTTAGTAGACCCTCCAAGACATATAAAACATTTTATATTTTTAAAATGATTTCCATAAGAGTATGACTCACCGACACATAAGAAAGCTTAATATTTTAATAATTTCTTCCTTTTACTATGTAAAATATTGTTTTCCACTAAAATTTATCAAAAACCATGTGAGAAAACATGGTTTAGTTTTTGGGTTTGATTAGTTTAATATGTGGTGTCCCAAACCTAAATAATAAATAATTCCTTCTCCATTCCTATATAAACCCACCCAAGCTCCCACATTGTCTTCACTACAATCCTTTAACGTTCATCCAAACTCTATACTCTTCTTTATATATTCCTCCCACAATGACTCAATCTCTTATGAAGCCTCTCTGAAGCCTCTCCCAAGCCTTTTGGATCACACTTCCAACTAAGGGATTTCATTTTTGTCAATTTTGTCCAAATTTCATAATATTGTTATGCGCCACTATATTAAAATGAAAATTATGGGGTCTGATTTCAAACCCCCACCCCATACTTCCCTATTAATGTTTTAATGATGAGATACCCATTTCCATCTCATTAATCCTTCAATGTATTCATGTAACTCTACCGAAATTCGATAATGAATTTATCTCTCCTCATTTACATTCATGAAACTATTTTGTATTATGAATATAAATTCCATTACATATGTTTGGACAAGTATCTATATGACCCATACAATCCATTTCATGTAAATAATATGAGAAACCCCTTTCCCTCTCATCAACCATATTTATGAAGTCTTGTGTCTTGTTGTTATGCAACCGAAATTGCATTGAATTTTCCAAGCCAAAATTATTGTGTAGTGAATACCCTGCCTATTTCTCAATAACATTTATTTATCTTTATGAACATTTAATTATTTATGGAAGTGTTTCATGTATGAATTCTACATTCCTGTATCATAGAATAAATTATGATGTTTAATAAATCCTTGTTTTAGGATCATGTGGCACACGTATGCTTGAAATGAAATGTTTAAGATGGGTGCACCCCGATAGCACTCTACTACATTGGGTAATGATTAGTATCATGATATGTCGACTGAAATGAGGATTTAAACATTATAATTCAATTTAAATGAGGATTTACTCATGCTAATTGAAGTGAAATGAGGATTTACTCATTCTAATTCAACTGAAATGAGTGTTTACTCATGATCCATGTGCAATAATCCTTGGATCATGCTAAAACTATGTTAAATTTTATTGGGACATATATCTATAAGACCCCCATAATTTCCATTTCTGGAACATATGATGAGACACCCCTTTCTCTCTCATCAACTATTCCTATGAAGTCTTATTTCATGCCGTTATGCTACAGAAATTTCACCACACTTTTCTAAGAAAAAACCTTTGTGTAGTGAATACCATGCCCATTTATCTATCTAGGGTATTCACCTTTATGCACATTTACTTATTGATGGAAGAGTTTAATAAATGGATTCCACATTCCGTTGTTGTGGAAGAAATTATGAAATTTAATGAATCCATGTTGTATGATATTTTGGTACACTTATGCCTGAAATGAAATGATTAAGAAGGGTGCGCCCTGATAGCTCTTCAATGAATTGGGTAAATATTAGTATCCAGATATAGCATGTTCAATGAGGATTTTATAATTCTAGTTCAAGTGAAATGAGGATTTAATCTTTCTAATTAAAATGTTATTAGGATTTAATCATGATAATTCATGTGCAATGAGGGTTTTCTAATGATCCATGTGCAATGATCCTTGGCTCATGATAAAACCATGTAAAGTGTTATTTCCACATTTCTATGTTATGATAATCATGATTTATCATGAATTTATGTTGATGATTCTTTTATTTTCCATTGATATTCCTATTTTCAAACATGTACTGTATTCTTCACGTTATTCCTTGTTTACTCCATTACTGGGCTTTATATACAACCCTTTTCCAATGTATGTCCTCATGTTATCCCATGCAATGTTAAGTATGAGATAATGCCATTTTTATGTAAAGGATGTTTTTAATAAATGTGTTTGGAGTTTTATGTTTTATGTTTTAATGTAATGTTCAAAATCCCCAAGGACGGCATACCTCCCGATCTTCCATGATGAATCATGTAAATATTTTATGTAATAAATATTTTTTTTGTGTGTAATAAAGAGAAGGGTTTTTATAGTAGGTATCAAAGTATATGTTTAGTTATTTTTGGGATTGAGATTAGATAAACCTAGTTAAATCCATAGAGATATGACTATGTATAATAAAAGGCCCTAAATTTTGTTGATTTCTGAGTATGTGGTTTATCAAGAAAATGCATCCCTATCTGGATACGAGCTGACAGAGGTGGCTATGGAACTAATCTACCAAGTAGTGAAAACTCCAACATGGAGTTTTGGGAATGACTTTGGGTATCCTGGTACACTAAAATGCACCTTTCTGCACTCTTGGTTATGACACTCTTGGAGGATACTCTTTGGTAAACTCAAAAGCATAGTATGAACCATTGTTAAGATAATAAAAATTTCCCTTAAGAATATATTTTGGGAAGTATATCATAGATAACATTGATTTAATTCTATAGATTCATATGTTAAGGATATAAATGTAATTTATAACTTATGAATTTTTCTCTATGGATTCCCCATTATGTGTTAATACTTCAAGATACTCATCCCTGTGTATATATCCTATAGAGTATAACCAATATCAAAAAGTGAATGTTATGGTTATCTACCATGGTTCTAGGAATTATATAATATCCTAAAATTTTAATAGAACAATCATAACACCACAAAAAAATATTGGAATTAAAGATGTTTGTGAGTACAAAAAATGTTGCAATCATTGCATCCCATGAATATAACTCCTCCACCATCATAATTAGAAGATTTAACTACCCAATGAACCTCATCATACACCCATAGTAGAATATGAGGAAATTCTCATCATGTATTGGTTTTCCTTATATAATGCCAACATAAATTTCTATTAGAGGGAAATCACCCTCCATATGGAGAATCGACCCAGATTATTTATAAGTACATGGAGGATGATGAATCTTTTTTAGCACTGTCATCTCAAGCACGAATATTACTTCCCTATGAGTATGCATATCTTTCTCAGATGATTGAGTCTAAGGAGGAAAACATCCCTCGAAGACATGCCTATTGTGAGGGAATTCCTTGAAGTGTTTCCCGAGGAATTTCCTAGTCTTCCTCCTCGAAGAGATCTTGAATTCTCATTTAACCTTATACCTGGGGTGATGCCAATATCCCAGAAATCAAATAGAATTTATGCTGTGGAGCTTTAGGAGATAAAGAAACAACTACGGGAGAATCTGGATAAAGGGTTTATACAACCAAGTGCTTCACTATGGGGTGTAGTAGCCCTATTTTCCTAGAATAAGGATGGGTCCATGAACCTTTTCATCGATTATCATGATCTTAAAAAATCACATTAAAGAAAAATTTTCCTTGTCTATGAATTGATGACTTGTTTGATCAGATGTGTGGATCACAAAACTTATCCAAGGTAGATTTGTGGTGAGGATATTATGAAGTAATGGTAAGGAAGGAAAATATCTCCAAACTCATTTTTATACAAGATACAAGCACTATGAATTCATATTAATTCAATTCGGACTCTATAATTCTCAAAAACTCTTCATTCACTTGATGAATAGAGTATTTAGAAATTACCTCAAAAAATTTGTGGTAGTATTTATAAATTTTATTCTAATACACTCCAAAACCAAGGGAGATCATTAGGATCATCTAATAAATGTACTAGAGACCTTGAGAAAGGAGAATCACTATGAAAAGTACATCAAATGTGAGTTCGGTTGAAGGAGGTTTCATTTTGGGCCATATCATCCCAAGATATGGAATATCTGTGGATCCCTCAAAGACAGCTGCGATTGAGTGATGCATGAGGCCAACATTAGTAATGGACATTCGTAGATTCGTTGGGTTAGCTGGATATTATCTCCAATTTGTGAAAAATGGATCATGATAATACAAACCTTTTACTAAGATATCTCGAAAGGTAGTAATGTTTTCTGGTAGCGATGAATGTGTAGAGAGATTCATGGAGTCGAAAAGGAGGCATATCACTGTGATTGTGCTCACACTACCCACAAGTGGAGAAATTTTTGTGGTATTTAGTGATTCTTAAATGAAGTTTTTGGGTTGTGTGTTGATGCAGAATGATAATTTGATAGCCTACACGTCAAAGCAGTTTAAATTCATCAGAAAAACTATCCCATGCATGATCTGAAGTTGGAAACTATAATCATTTCATTGAAAATACGGTGGAATTATCTATATGGTGAGAAGTGTGTGATATATACTAATCAAAAGAGCCTCAAATATATATTCACACAAAAATATCTTAATATTCACCAAAGAATATGGATAGAACTCATCAAATATTATGACTTCTCAATCCACTACCATCTTGGTAAGGCAAACAAGGTGGAAGTTGCTATAATTTGAAATGATTCTGCATCTTTATCAACAATGTGAATTGAAAAGGTTCTAATACTATTAGACTTGTAGAGGATGGACATGGGAATCATTAATGGGGAAACATCATCAAAACTTTCTCAAATTATTATTGAACAATCCGTCATAGAGAAAATAAAGGATTCTCAAAGAAATGATGTTGGAATTCTGAAAAGGGAAGAATCAATAAGAAATGGAAATTTCTCATAGTTCATAGTTGACATGGATGGATTTGTGAGATTTGGGAAAATTCTATGTGTTCCATAAAGTCTAGAGCTGAAGAAAGAACTTTTGGATGATGCACATAGTTCAAATTTCCCTATTCACCCAAGAAACACAAAGATTTATCAAGATCTCTAAGAGTGTTATTGGTGGGATAACATGAAGAAGGAGATCTATGAGTATACATAAAAGTTCTTGGTGAGTCAGAATGTGAAGGATGTGAGGCATAAGTCTTAGAATATTATGCAACCATTACCTATACTAGAAATGAAATGGGAGAAAATCACCAGTGACATTGTCACCGGAATTCGGAAGACATCTAAAATATACAAGTATATCTGGGTTTTTGTGGATAGTCTTTCAAAGAATGCTTACTTGATTTTTATTCAAGAGGATTTATCTCTAGATGAACTGGAAAAAATATACATTAGATACAAGGTAATGATTCATGGAGTACCAATATCTATTTTTCCGATCGAGATCAATGATTCACCCCTATTTTTTGGAATACTCTTCACCATGATCAGGATACTTACCTGAACATTAGTAGGGCTTATCATCTTTAAACATATGGCCATTCTAAGTGGACTATTATAACATTTGAGTACATGTTGAGAGAGTACTCAATGGACTTCAAAGGAGGATGGGATCCACATTTTTCTCTTGTTGAGTTCTCTTACAATAATAATTTCTAGTCAAGCATCCAAATGGATCTTTATGAGGCCCTTTTTGGGAAAATATATAAAACAACGGTGTGTTGGGATGAAGTATGTGATCATAATTTACTAGGACCAGAAACGGACAATGAAATGTTGGAGAAGGTGAAAACCATTCAATAGAATATCATGGAATCCCAAAGTCGACAGAAGAGTTATGCAGAAAACTGTCGATGAGACATTGGGTTCAAAGTTGGAGACATGGTATTTCTATGAATATCTTCGTGGAATATGTTCATGAGGTTTGTAAAGAATGGGATGTTAAGTCCTAGGTACATCATCGCCTTTGATATTCCTGATCGTGTCGGGGTCCTGCCTTATCAACTAGAACTTCCACCCACCATAGCCAAAGTACAGGATGTCTTTCATGTATCCCTCTTAAGGGAGTATATACCAGACCCTTAAAATGAACTCTCTTCATAGGTAGTATAGTTAGATTATGATCTTTCATACGCGGAAAAACCAATGAAGATCTTAGATCATATTGTTGAATTTCTACGAAGTAATACAATTCCTGTCATTGAGTTGTTAGGGAGAAACCACAAGATTGAAGAAGCGACATTGGAATCAGGGAAAGTGACGAAGCTAAGTTATCCACATCTATTTTAGTGTGGGTAAAATAAGTTTAAATTGATATATTTTTTAAAGGGGAAATATTGTAATGACCCAAAATCTTATTAGTGTAAATTATTCTTCATCTAATTAAATATATTATTATGCGAAATGGTTATATAACATATGCAGTTCTATGGTTTTATGATATTTGATTTTAAGATACCATTATGCATTGGAACCATTGATAATATAATTGTTAAAAAATGATCACATCAGTAGTATAAATATATGACTTTAAAAAAATCCAATTTACTCACATAAAGGAAGTAATAGCATCATCCAGTAGAATTTCCCTATATGAAGCCCATTTGTCATATCTCAAAAAGGAGGTGGCATCATTGGGCTTTCTTCTGACCAAGACCAATATGAGTTTAAACAAATTAAGCTCGACTGGAACCACTTATGGGAGAATTTGAAGATGATAGAGATTACCACCCGAGCGATGTTATCCGGGCCACCCAAAGAGTCTGTCATCATCGCACACCTTACTATTTGGACTTATGCAAGTGTTATAATGGGTTATGTAACTATACCTTATCAATATTATTATATACACTATTTTTTAATATATAAGATACATTCATTATATTATTGGTAAATTTTAAACAGTTTTTTTTAAAAATAGAATATTTAGTAATTAATAAATCTATTTTATTAAAATATTGTATTTTTTAAATAAATAATATTATAAAAAAATATTATTAAAAAATTTATTTTCATTAAATAGAAATGACAGTATAATTATTATAAAACCCATTGTGATTTTTATTAAGGGTTGAAATCTATTTTTGTCAAAACCCATGAATTTTCGATAAATGTACGTTTTTATTCTAGAAGTAAAAATTAAAATATTATGAAAATTATTTAGATAAAATGAATATTATTTTTGGAATCAGGATATCAAAATTATTCAATGGTTAATTTTTCATAATTTTATGACACAATCAAATTTTTGGGTAAAATTAAATAAAGTTTAATTATATAATGTGTTTTCTGACATCATAATGGCCAAATAGTGATGTAATAAAATACCATAAAAATTATTCTTGGAAAATATATGTTTTAACACTAAAATAATTTTATTTTAGTTTTGACTTATTTTACAAATCCTTAGTGGACCCTCCAAGAGTTATAAAACATTTTTTCTTTTTAAAATGATTCCCTTTATAGTTTGACTCACCTCCACATAATAAAGCCTAATATTTTACAATTTTCTGCCATTGGCCATATAAAATATTTTTTTCATATCCCATTTGGAATAGACCATGGGAAAAACCATGGGATGGTTTGTGGTTTTGATTAGGTTAATTTGTGGTGTCCCAAACCAAAATAATAAATAATTCTCTCTGATTTCCTATTTAAACCCACCCAATCCCCCACTTAATATTCACTCAAATCCATTGGTGTTCATCCAACCTATTACCTCATATCTCTATAATCCTCACAAGGTACCATAATCTCCCAATAAGCCTCTCCCAACCCTTTGGTATCACACTTTATATTAAGGTAATCATCCTTTCTAAATTTTGTACAAATTTCATTATAATGTTATTCCTTGTTATTTTCAATTAAAAATGTTGGGGGTATGATTTAACACCTCCCCCTTCCATCCATTATTATGTCTGAATGATAAGAGACCCATTTATCTCTCATTAATTCCTTCCATGTATATATGTGACCATGCCGAAATTCCGTAATGAATTTCTCTCTTCTCATTTAAAATCAAGCAATTAATTTGTATTATGAATCTGTATTCCATTACGTATGTTGGGACATATATTTATAAGACCCACATACTTTCCACTTATGGTACATATGATTAGACACATGTTTCTCTCTCATCAACCATTTTTATGATGTCTTATGTCACGTCGTTATGCTGTCGAAATTTCTCCGCAATTTTCCAAGACAAAATCTTGGTGTAGTAAATACCATGCCCATTTATCTATCATGGTAATTCACCTTTATAAACATTTACTTATTGGAGGAGTATTTTCATGTACGATTTTTTCATTCCTTTTTTATTGAACAATTTATGACATTTAATGAATCTATGTTGTATGATCTTGTGGAAAACTTGTGCATTAAATGAAATTTTTATGAAGGGTGTGCCCTAATAGCTCTCCAAGGTATTGTGTAAAGATTAGTATCACGAGACTTCATGTGAAATGATGATTTTATAATGCTAATTAAAGGCCAATAAGGATTTACTCATGATAATTAAAATAAAATTATATTTTACTCATGCTAATTCATGTGCAATGAGGGTTTACTCATGCTCCGAGTGCAATGAACCTTGGATCATGCTAAAACCATATTATGATTTGTTACTACATTTCAATGTTATGATAATCATGATATATCATGACTTTATGTTCACATTTCATTCATGCTCCATTGATATCCCTATTTCCTAACATATATTATATTCTTTATGTTATTCCTTGTTTACGCCCTTACTCGGCTTTATTGATCACCCTTTTAACATGTACGTTCTCAGGTCATCCCATGTAATGTTTAGTATGAGAAAATGTGGGGGTAATGTAAAGGATGTTTTCAATAAATAGGTTGTATGTTGTATGATTTAATTATTTATATATTGTTTCTAGAACCCAAAAACACTAGACCTATCAATAATATATGTTGTATCATTTGATGATTTTATGTAATAAATCATGATTAAGTGTGTAATAAATAGAAGTGTTGTTATAAAAAATAAATGGACTGTATGTGACTTGAAGAACTACAAACTGTGTACATGGGGTACAAGTAATGTACTCTGGATGAATATATGCCAAGATGACATGATCAACATGTGGTGTACGGAATTAATTTAAACATGAAAAATCAATTCACATAGTTTTAATTAATATATATGTTACATTGAAGTAAATTGAACACTACTACACTGCATCTAACTCTAGTTACACGGTGTGTACATCTGTATTTTTCTTCTAGAATCTCATTCATCCCTGGATGAGTTAATAGATTATTTTTCATTCATGAAATTAATTTTTTTGATTAGATATAGGATAAATAATGGAGGAATAAGTGGATCTTCACAATACATATTAATAAAAATTAAATATTAATTTAAAACTAAATAAAAAATGTTAAAATCAAACAACAGCCTTTAAATAATTATAAATAATTTAGTGACCCCAATGATACCACATTATTGTTTTGCAAGTAGTGGAATCATGTGATGTGTCCTTCACAACATTTTTTTTGTCATGATCAATGATCAATTCAAGATCTTTATGAGATAAGAACCATGATCAATAGAATTGCATCGTATAAAATAAAAAAAGGTTCAAATATATGAAACAAAGAAAGGATAACCAGATAATATTTATAATTAATTTAATCAATTAAATATTTTATTTTTTGTAATTATCTATTCATTGATGGATCTAATAATAGTTATTCATTTTAACATAGTTACTTTGTAGGAATTAAGAGTAGATTCCATCAAGAAATGATCCATATGTGTTCAACAAATCAGTAAACATTTCCATATGAATCTTGGGGGTAAAAGAACAACATGACATATTTCGTTTTCATCCTCCTTTGATCATCACAAGAATAAAATCCAAATAATAATCCTTAATATATCTTAACATGATTGAGAATGGTGGAGGAAGAACCCTCTCCATTCATGGGAGTGTTATTGGTGAAGGTGCATTTCTATTACTTGAGAGGATTCTTCAATTATATTTTCAAAAGGGAAAAATGGAATTTGATCTGTTAGAAAATATTATAATGGTAATAATATACGACAAGGATTAAAATAAAATAATTTCACATGTTCACATTATTATTTATCTAAACCCTATAGATATCAGAGTCTAATAATAATAATATTATTATTATTTCATGACATGTTCTAAACATGAAAATCAAATTAAATAATATTTTTCCAAATAATATTAAATATTTATTATTTCTCATCGGACCATTAAACTATGCCCTTCATTCCTCCATAACATTTATCAGGCCATGAATAGTGACTATATATTTATTAAATAAATATAACTACATTATTCGTTTGTAAATAAATACATATTTCACTCACTAAATAAAAATAATATTTTTTTTAAAATATTCATCTCAAATTGTATTTTATCAAATAACTGGGGATGTTGCATATATAATCAATCAAAAAATTAACACTTATTAAACAATGTGTGGGAATAATATTTATTCAACCTATTAAATATAAAATAATAATATATTTTTTTAACTCAGACTGTGGATACAATTAGTGTGTGACCCTCTAATACATTTTCTAAATGGAATTAGGTGAACCAGCCTATATTATAAGGTTAGAATATACAAACATTATAAGGAACCAAGAGAGACATAATTCAAAACCACAATGACATTAAAACTTATATGCATGCTTTCTTTGTATTATAATATATTTAACACAATATCTATAATCATGTAGGGTTCATGGAGGTTTCATCATCCAACATGTTCAATGTCTCTTTCTTTAAATTTTTCATAATAGAGCTTCCCTATATAACACCATAGACATGGATTTATTTAGGATATATCCTCTTCGTCAAAGGGCTTGAGATATCAACCTCTATCAAAAAAAATAAAATAAAATTACTTTCATGCATTATTCATTAATGAAATATTTCTATTGATGCATCAAATGTATCCTACCTCACGAAAAATATATGTTGTTATAGTTGTCTTCAATAGATCAGAGTACATGACTAAAAATACTCATTAAAAATAATCATAATTTCTATGGATCAACACAAAAATACGCAGATAATAACATTCAGTGACACATATAAATGTTGATTTCATACTCATAGATCTTGTGATCATAATATCAGACACAATATATTACTAATGGAATACACCATGTGAATATGATTTTAAATCCTATGATTCCCTGCCACTGATAGCCAGTATCATTTTGTTCCATAAAATGATGTTATCTACCTATATGTCATATATTTATTAATACTTTTATAGCACATCTAGGATCTCATCGTAGTAGGGAACTGCTATAACCTATTAGTGTGATAGATACTCTAAGGGAATTATCAAATATTGTGTTACATAAAATAACAATCATAATGTGAAAATTAGTTTATTAAAATTAAAAAACAATGAATACATGCTATCATAAAGTAAGAAAAAATTTGGTTCTTGGGAAACAACTCTAACTTGATAATGTTAGTCATCATTTGGAAAACAATATGAATACTTTATCTTGAAAATTTCCAATTATAAGGAATGAAAAAGAAATTTTGTAAAGGGATGATTATATAAATATATTAATAGCCAAGGACGAATTAATTTCGATCAACATATGGAATCCCTCGATTCATGATAGTGTATTATTATCGTATGTCACCCAAAAAGTTTCATATATTACTTAATTTTTCCTAAATATTCAATACACATCATAAAAATCAATTAATGAGGACCATATAGGTTTACCCTATTTGGAAACATGGAAAACATAATAATTGTTACATTAAATATATATATTATTTTTTATTAAATTCATCACATGTTTCACCATTCTTAAATACATCATACATAAATCATTTCATCATAACCTATGGGAAAAAATATAAGAAAGGGAGATACCATATTCTTTGAAAGGATAATCATAATAGATATTAATTAATTATCATATGTTAGACTAATATAAGAATGAAGGTATTTCAACATGATCATTAATAACAATAAGAATACCCAATCAATCAAATATCTCAGTCATGAAGCATGGTTTACTGTTTTCCAAAAATAAATGAAACAAGGAATAATAGTGTAAAATAATCAATAAAAAAATTTTATTTTTGAGAACATATCATAATAATATGTAATTATATTTTTTAATTCATATAAGTGTAAAAATTATTTCCTTTTTCAATGATCTCTTTTAAGACTGTCGTTGTGGGATGGGTTCACTCTCCATTTGAAAATTTCCATTGTCGAGGTTCACTCCCAAGACTATATTATAAGAAATAATACCATACTGAATTTGGATAACTTCCCATTATAGTCCTTATTGACAGTTGATATAACCATCATTATCCAATTAATCAGATTCTATATAATTATAATAACACTCAGTTCATAATTAAAACAAAACAAATGTGTGAAATGTGATCATAAAACATTCATTATATCCTCATAGCATAACCTATAGAAATTATACATGCATCATAATCATTACCTTTTCATATGTATAAAATATACATTGAATTAATAAATAAATATACATTGAATAATATTCCAAATAAATCATATGAAATTCCAATGTATGTAGCTATAAGTGAAAATACATTTGAAAGAACACTTGAACATTTCAAGAGAAAAAAACATCATTCATTTTGAAATCACTTATATAAAAAATTAAATTTTATGAAAAAGTACGTATATTATTTTATTATTAAATAACATTCGAAAAATATAAATAATGCTTTAATTAAAATATTTTTCATGATGAAAGGTAATTGTGTAAATGTAGTATATGTAAAAATAATGCTTTTCTCAATTTTTTTAAAAGTCAAAAGCACCTCATTTGGAAAATGATATGAAAATAATTTCTGAAGATAAATCTAAAATTATATATATGGTAAAAAATGAATTTAAATAATCATTATGAAATAGTAAACTCATTATTGAAATTATTTTAAATTAAATATGGAGATTCAAGAAAAGTTTCATGATTAAAGGGAGAAACAAGGTCAGTTTTTCATAAGAACATTCATTTTATATCTTATGTACTTAATCAGAGAAAAGTGGAAGAAAAAAAATAAAATATCATGAAATAACCACAGGAGAAGAAAATATATAATATTTATATGAGATAGATAATAAAATTTCATAATCAATGAATTTAAGCATAATAAATCTTCAAAAAAATGATATTTTAACATAAAACCCTTACCATTTCAGTATCATTAAAATCATAATTATAACAAACATAAACCCACACTCTAGGAATAAGGTTCATATAAACTAATACGTACATTTCAGGAATTAGTACAAATAAATTTGTCCCAATTTCAATCATAAAAAATGTTCAACATGAAGAGAAAATATCTGATGATTTATATACATAATAAACTTTTAGATTTATAGTTTTAGAGAATTAAGGAAAACTCTTACATTATAATACCCATGTCTTTATTGTATTCTTCATCCTATTATACCCATTTAGTCGCATTCCAAATTCATTCTTAAATATATCCCATAAAATTATTCACAAATTAATCCAATATATAACATAATTAATTTTAAATTATTCTTAATAATCTCGGAATAACTAAAACATAATAATTTTTATCTCAAATACTCATTAAGGGTAAAGATAATCATTAAAACTGAATGTTATCAATGTGCATAATAGGATCATAAATATGTGATAACATAATAAAATTACAAGGTATTAACATAAGAGAATCCATACACATATGACATGTATCATAAATCATGAAACATGGTGTATAGCCTTAATATAAGACATGATTCATAAAAGTCAACCATCATGATCCATGTGAATACAATTCTTGATCAATGATTGATCCTAGATTACTATAAACATGGTGAATTCATTTAGGTATCATAGAATATTATCATTATATAACCCATATAATTATCATTATATAATTGATATCTTTATCTTTCTGTTACATATAATCTTTTAGAAGTAAAAAATTAACCAATTCACATCATCATATCTTAGTAGTTACTTATATTATGTCAAATTCATTGTAAATTACAAACATATTAAAGGGATATAAGGGAATAACATGTAAAATATAATAAAAATTCCATTAATTATTTTGTTTCACTCCCCAATACCCCCTTCATAAATAATTTCCATCTACTATATCTTTGGAAAAATAATATAAATCAGGCACATTTTGCACATTTTAAAACCATTTTTCGTTGAAAGATGTTTTTAAACATGGAAAAGAAAGATAATCACAATAAAATATTAACAATTCATATAGAGAAATAATATAGGTCATATATTTATATAATATTTCCAATGGAATATAAGTAACATTTTGTGTTTTTTTATTGATAAGTATAAATACTATTAAATGATAATTAACATAATCTTTAGGAATGTATTGTTTCCAATTTAAAAATCACATTTTAGAAAAAATCATAAAATATTATGAAAATAATATTATTTAAAAATAAATTTTGGGAATTATAATTTAATATTCATTTATTATTATATTCATGATGGTAGGTAAATCTATTCTTGTTTTAAATGTTAAAAATAATCATTCTTTGATATTTTTAGAATATTTTTAAAATTTATCCATATTAAAATTTTTAACAAGTTACAATTTTTAGACATTATGAAAGGATTTTAAAGATGATGTAAAATAAATTTTGGGAATAATGATCTTTATAAATGAAATTTATTTAATGTATTTTTCAAATCAAGGATATAGAAACTAAGAATTATCGATCTAAATGCTAATACTTGATCAATATCACTTACATGGAAAATTATTGATGTTTCCTTAAATAAAAAGGATGGAAATGGAAATTAAATATGTAAACCACATTAATAAATATAAAAAAATAAAATAGATTTTATTCAAGAGAATAATATTATATAATTTCCCCATAATTGACATTTATCATAAATAATCCCATAAAAATGAGATTTTAACATAAATCCTAAAACACATTTGTATTATTCAACATAAAAATTCACTGATTGAAATAATATTTCATATATCTATAAATAAAATAAGTTATATTGTGTAATATGTTAATATTAATTCATTGGTTTGTATTCACACCATTCAAATAAATCAAGGTAGATGATGTGGGACATGTCTCAAGAAAATGATATTGATACCCAGAAAAGCCTTCCAAAGATCATTACATATGAAGTGATAACAAGTCATGGAAGTGATTTTGTGAAGATATTTAAATTCACATAAAAAAAGTTTAAATAAAAAATACAACGACTAAAATATCAATTCACACATAATCATTTCATAAAAAATTTAACTAAGTGGATGAATAACCTAATGAATGAAAATTGAATTATGAAATCACTTACCAATCAGTAACATTCATGAAAAATCCACAAGGATGAAATAAATTAAATTGAAACATAAAATACCATGTATTAAAATGTTTTATTTATAAAAAAATTAAAATATTAGGTATATACACTACAAAAAAATAAATTAGGTTTATAACATTAAAATATATATCAATGATGTAAAATTGAGAAGACATCACTTACCTCGAGTCCCGTATTTCCATGTTTGTCCCATAAATTATATATAATTAACTTATATAAATAAAATAATTATTTAATAAAATTATACTTTTTAATTTATTATTAATCCATTTTTATATTTATTTTCATGACCTTTTTTATTAGTTAATCGGTTATGTCCATAAAAGATATTTTGAGGATGTTTGTTTTATAATTTCAGAATGACATTGTTATATTGATCATGGTCAATGAAAAAAATGATAAATTATCTTCAGAATAATAATAAACACATAATTATAAGTTTTATAAATTTATTAATCTTTTATAAGAATCTATATAACTTGGTTAATAAAAATGGATTACATTAGAGTAATGGATATAGAAGGTCGTATATAAGCATGAGTAATGATTCCATTTTCTACAAACATGATATAGAGAAAGTAAATTTTTTTATATTTTAAAATATATTATTATATAATAAATATAATATTATATAATTAAATATCACTATATATACAATACATATGATGAGGTAATGAAAAATGAATCCTATCACAACGTGGATGTGGTAATCCACACATATGCAAGAATGATGTTATCATTTTTCAATGGACAGAATGGTATGAAAATAGATGAAAAAATATGATTATTGAATTTTAATTCTATCATGAATATAATATATATATACATTAAATATATCATTATAACTATCAATAATATATTTTAATGGAAAATAATTTACATTTTTTCCTGAGTTGATAGCACATCATACACACGAAGGATGGATTCAGTTCCCATTTAAATGAATATAGACATGAATATAGGTTATTATATTAACATAATAACAAAAAATAATATGGAATATATTGATTTTAATATATCAAATTTTTCAGAATTTTTTTTTATAATTTTTTAAAAGAAATAAAACTAAAACATTTAATTAAAACCTATACCTCCTCTTTGAGAAACTGTGTATTTTTATTTATTAATCCATAAAATGATGGTATTATTACAATGGTACGAAAGCTAGGATATGGGGATGGACTTTGGAAAGATGTGTGGGAAAGGATCATGTATACTAAAGTTCTTAGTATGTGTAAGGAAAATATGAAAGGGGTTTCCCTTTTATAAATGAGGGGAGAACCACTCTTGAAATTAATTAAAGTAAAAAAATTATTATAAATTAATTTTCATCAAAAATATTAACTATAATTTTATATTATGATTATATTAATATTATGATCAATAATAATCATATATATTTAAATATGGATATTTTTTTGATATTTTTTACCCTAATTTGTAGTTTTAACACTTGTTATCCCTTTTGACTATTACAGTGATATCAATATTTTTTATTCATTAAGGGCCAAAAAAATACTATAAATAGAAAATTTTCCAAAAAATGGACCATAGTTTATATGTTAAACCATGTTTATTTATTCTTCCAAAATATAGTTTTTTAATTATAAATCATTTAATAAAAAATTTTATTATAAAACTTCATTGATGTCATTTTTATAACAATTCATTACATTGAATTTTAATTCATCAAGATAAAATTGTAATTATAATATATTATTTTTTTCACATCCATAATATTTTAAATATATATATATTATTATGACACTATAACTCACCAGAAATGAATTACTATTATTGTCTTGAAATTCTATTACCGGATTTTTCTACTGTTTCCAAAATCATTATACAGGTGTTGTGTAAGAATTTAGGGTAATTGTTTCATCAATAGAATTTAAAAATAAATTAACAAAATAAATTTTTTTCATTATTATGAAAATAATTGTTAATATTCTTTAAATAATTATTATTATACCTATCTGAACATATAATATAAATTCATAACAAGAGAGTGATGTTTTTTAATTTTCTTTACTTACAATAATGTATAAGTTATTTTTAAACAAAAATGTCACTTATTTACATAAAATTAAATCATGGATGATTATTTTGAAAGAAAAATAATAAAATATATTAAATTAATGTTTTAGTGTTATTTTCAAACATTTTTTTATTATATTTAACATTAATTACCAGATTTACTATTATCATGGTAGAAAATAATTACTAAGATTGTTATTCATAGTGCCAAAAAATAATTGGAAATTATTTTTAAGTATAAAAAAATTACTAAAAATATGTGACCAATTTTAAAGATTAAAATAATTTAATTTTCAGAAATTATTTTTAATATGTATGTATAGAACACAATGAAAAACGTTTAGTAGATAAATGTGTCTTTAAGCCAAAAAATGAAGTGATTCCAAAATTCAGTATAATGACGATTCAAATGTAATTAATTAAATTATATATAATTGAATAA
Source organism: Viscum album (assembly GCA_963277665.1). NCBI lineage: Eukaryota > Viridiplantae > Streptophyta > Magnoliopsida > Santalales > Viscaceae > Viscum > Viscum album. The sequence goes on from OY728142.1 coordinate 444,736,920, forward strand.
TACTTATCTTATATTGACATAAAATTAAAATCATAATGATCCTTTTTAATTAAAATAAATTATAGTTTTAAATAGATCGGATTTTTTCACTATTCAGTGAAAAATCAATATTTTCATAAATTACCCAAAATTTCAAACTATATAATTTTGATAATATGATTAATAAAGTTATATCCATTTTTTTAAAGATAATATTAATAAAATATATAAATTATATTTATATATAAAATAATAAAATTCTTGAAAACCCAATTTGGTTACATATAAATCCTTTTGCATTTTGACTGAAAAATTAATTAATATTTGTATAATGAATATAACTATATCAAATAAAAACCATGGAAATTAATAAGGCATTAAATTTAATTATAATTAACAATAAATGGGTTGTTATATTGTTTACCCTTTTTTGGAAATTTCAAAATTGAAATTTTATCTTGATTCTGATTGAATGTGTTTATTACATTTTCGAAATCAATTACAAGGAGTGGAAGGTAAAACATAGGGAAATGGATGGAAAAAGTATTAAATATTTATAGTGATATTTTTGGAATCCCACATCATGAAATTTGATAATAGATATTCCTTTTTAGGAAATGTAATCTAAAATAAAAATGACTTCTCGAATAACACATACCAAAGTTTCTGAACAGAAAAACAATAGAGTAAAGTGAAAAGATTGACAGTTGAAAAACTCTAAATAATTATATAGATTAATATATACAATTAATTGTGATAATGTTAATGACTATAAGAAGTTATGTTATCAAAAAACCCAAATCCAATGTTGTGTAAAAGTGACCATTAGTTCCTCAAAATATGAATATAATTCGATAACATTTTTTTCAAAATCATTTACCTAGATTTGTGGAATTATTTTACCATCTAGACTAATAATGCAAGGAATAGTACTATATTTAGTATTATAGTTTAAACTTGTATAAATTTCAAACATAATGGCTTCATTTCCCCAAAGTATTGGTATTTAAGATGTATTTTTCATTAATTAATCACATATTCAATCATTTAATCGTTCATAGAATCTATAAAAGGATATTAATACCATCATACTATTATTAGATATTAATGATAACTAAAATAAAATTATCAAGGTATGATAATATAAAAAATTTATAAACATTTCTATAAATTATTAATAAATTTACACTAAAAAATTCAACAATAACACTAAAATATAATCTTATATCATTCGATAAATAAATATCCTGATATACCAAATAATCATAATAACCTCGTCATTTAATAATGATTTAAACACAAAGGACATCTCATACCTTTGATCTTACATCCCAATAAAATATAATAGAGTTCTTCCAAAATAATCCATTATATTAAACCAATGGTTTACATATACTATAAACGAATAAAATTTCTCCCAATATATCATTAATCTCATTAAAATTACACCCCTTGAAAAATAAAAATGTTGGTCGATGTCTTTGAACATATGAATAAAAATTAATTTATAAACTTATGATAGTATCCAGGACATTTAATTTATCATAACATGGAAAAATTATAATCCTAATACCTATCTAATCACTCCTCTAATACCCACTATAACTTCAATGAACCTAAACACTTGAAATCTGGTGCTTAAAGTTTAACCATTACCTTTCTATATTTAATAAAAAAACTAAGACCCAATTTCAACCATAAAAATTTAATACACCGTACGTAAATATTGAATCAGTTATAGATAATGTACCCTTTATAATTATATTTCTAAATAAATTTGGAAAAATAATACCATAAAAATACTCATGTTTTGAAAGGATTTTTTTTATTAGACCCAACACTTCATATTCCACATAACATCTTCAAAATCTCCGAAAAATTATTGAAACATGAAACTGTTGGAACCAGGTTCTTCAAAGCGTGATTTGGTGTATGGTTTGTGTTTGTTGTCAATCCTCAGTGGAAGTTCAGGGTGTGAACCAACAAAGCGATCATACCGTTCAGGAAGAAAACAGTAGTGAAGGTGGCGCTGTTTCCCAGTGTTTGCCAATTTTTTGGGCCTGAAAATCCGTAAATAAAGTAAAGTGTTTTTGGCAAAGATACTTGCGCGCCGAGCTCTTGGAGGATGAATGACTTGCGCGCCATATGTTTTTGAGGATCAGAACATCACAATTTGGCTAAGGAAAGTAGGTCGCGCAAGTGTTGGTTGGGTCGCGCAAGTGAGTTGCGCGACAGAGTTTATTGAAGACAAGACTTGCGCGCCGTCGAGGACTTGCGCGCCGCCGCGCAGGGGGTCCAGTTTGCCTATAAATATTGGACCACCCCTCCTCATTTCCAACGGAGTTCAAGGCCGAGAGATTGTTCGAGCTCTCGTGGCGCAGGTGGTTGAGTCGCGCAGGTGGTTGTTTTGTCGCGCAAGTAGAGCTTGCGCGCCGGTGTTTGGCTGTTCTCCCAAGGCAGTTTGGAAGAGAAAGGAAGTGGATCGCGCAAGTATTTAGTTCAAGAAGGCAGTGTCGCGCAGGTGCTTCAGTGACACTTGCGCGCCAGTTTAGTCTTGCGCGCCTGATATTTTCGAGCCGCCGGGAGACTTGCGCGCCGGGCTTGAAAAGGAGACCTAGACACTATTGAAGCACGCCTGCCTTGCTGGAGCTGCACGAAAGCCGAGAAACTACTCGGTTCATTCGAGGAAAAGTGATATGCTTCTTCTGGTGAGAATCGGACTTCAATAGCGCATCTACATTCAACAAAGGATGCACTCTTATGCAAATGAAGAAGAGACCTACACGTCTATAAACTGAGTGGGACTTCACCAACGGCAGTGAGCCAGGGGGAGTCAACGGAAGTGACCCGAGGGACGCAGTGAGCTATCCCTGAACTATTGTAAAGGCAGTGATCCTGGGACAGAGTGTCTGTACCCGACCTTTTGTATCCACAGCTAGTGAAGCATAGTGGATTTAGGTACGACCGGCAACCTGTCGGCGTATGCTCCTTGGACGTAGCCCTTAGTGGTGAACCAAGTAAAAAATGACTGTGTCTTCTCTGTGCATGTGAATGTTTTCATTTTGATCGTAATCATCATACAGGTTCAAAAAGTTCCTACCAACGTGGGAACAAGATCCAACAAATTAAAAGAAAAAGTGGTCACCCTGATTCACCCCTCCCCTCTCAGGGTGTCCCGGGGTCCTTCAAGTGGTATCAGAGGGTAAAGGTTGCTGGTGTTGAATCTGACCTTCTTCATCATGGAAAACGCCGTCAATGTCAGGGGAGTCCCTCACTTCGATGGAAACAATTTCCAGATCTGGAAGAACAGAATGAGATCTCATCTAAGATCTCTTGGAATGGAAGTTCTTTTTTCTACTGTGCAAGGAATACATGTCACTGATCCAACAGGTCTGGCTATGACTGAAACAGAAAGGAAACTTCTTGATGCAGATGCTAAAGCACAGAATGCTCTCACTGCTGCCCTTTCTGATCAGATTTACCTGAAGGTGATGAATTGCACCTCAGCAAAATCTATGTCAGATAAACATGAGAATATTTATGAAGGTGATAGCAAAGTGAAGGAGGCGAAACTACAAGTGCTACACAATCGGTTTGATGATCTGAAGATGCATCCAGACGAGAATGCAGACTCTTTCTTCAATCGAATTACTGAAGTGGTTGGAGCAATTCGGGGTCTAGGAAAAGAAATCAAAGACATTGATATTGTAAAGAAAATATTAAGAAGACTTCCACCTCTGTATAATGCGAAGGTGTCAGCTCTTGAGGAAAGAGATCTTTCCAAACTTTCTCTAGAAGACTTACTGAGCAGTTTGGTAGCATATGAAATGAGAGTCAAACCAGAAGATGCTACGACTCGGGTGAGCAAGGAAATGGCATTCAAGTCCATGGATAAATTGAAAATCTCCAAGGATAGTAGCGGTGATGATGACGAAGAGAAATAAATTCTTTCTCTCATTGCAAAGAAGTTCCAGAAGGGGAAAGGGAAATTCAAAGGGAAGTTACCTCTCGCATGCTTCCGTTGTGGAAAAGTTGGGCATATTGCCTCTCAGTGCCTGAAGAATATCAATGATGATGACAGTGAAGATGAAAACTTCAAGAAGCCTCAAAGAAGGTTCTTCAAAAAGGGAGACTTCAAATCTGGTAAGAAAATGCAAAGGAAGAGTTTTGTCTGTGAAGAGGAAGAAGATGACAATGAATTCTGTGATGAAGAAGAACCAGAATTCAAAACTGGGGAACCATGCTTCTATGATGGCCACTGTTGAAAAGTCAGAAGATACTGATGGTGAAAAACAACTGAGAACTTGTGTAGATCCTGAGGTGCAACTTAAGGATGCAGTTAGTAAGCTTAAGATTAAATGTAAGAGCTGCAATAAGTGGAAATCAATTGTAGAAGAATCAACTGAATATGTTGATCAACTTGAAGCTGAAATTGAACGACTGGAAGAATTTGTGAAGGTACAGTCTAAAACAATTGAAAGCAATGATGATGCAGTTGATCTGAAGCTGAGAATTGAAGAGCAAGAAAAGGTCATCAATGACCTCACATCCAGACTGGATGAAAAATCCAAGACTGTTGAGGGTCTTGAGGAGGAAGTAGTTACTCTGAGGAGTAAAATGGAGACAGAATCAGTTCCAAAAGAATCGAGGAAGAAAATACAGTTCGGAAGATTCTCAGATGCAGAATTACTTGCAAGAGCCAAGTGTGGTTCAGATGGGGTTGGAAAAGTCTTGAGTGATCAAAGACCTGCCTGCATGGGAAAGAGTGGAATTGGCTGTGAGGCTGAGTCATCAACTGCTGGAAGTGCAAAGTTCCAAAAGAAATATAAGATGAAAGTTGAACATGTTGAAATGTTACCTAGAGTGCTGAAAAAGGAACCCTCAATCCAAACTAAAAGGAGACCTGAAAATTATCCTCAAACTTTCAAAAATGGCAGACAATCTTACTATTCTCCCAAGGAAGAAGCTATAAGGAAAAATTCAAGTGAGAAGACATTTCTTCTCATGAAGTGTCAGTTCTGTGGCTATCTGGGCCATACCATGTCCTATTGTGAAGAGGCAAGAAGCTATCTGAATGGAGAAGATATAGATGCTCAACAAAGGAGAACAATTTCATATCCTAATTCTTATAGAAGAAATAATTTCTATGGATATTGTTTTCATTGTTCTAACTTTGGTCATAAGGCCATTGATTGCAGGCAGAGAAGGGACATTGATGCCTCATACAGAAGTTCCAGACATGTCATGTCTCGTCAGCAAGACGATGTTTCTCTTTCAAACAGGTTCTCACCTCTTAAAGAAGACTTTAACTATGAAGAACCTGGGTTTGCGGAAGAGATAGTTGAAAGTCCATCAGTTCTATATACTCAATCTAATGTCTCGTGGAAGGAAAGGAGGAAGATTGAGAAATCAAACCTTGCAGAGGTAGCTCTCAAAGCTACAAAGAACAACAGTACCTGGATTCTATATAGCGGTTGCTCATCTCATATGACAGGTAATGCCGGTCTACTAACAAATATCATAAAGAATGTTGATGGTACAGTAAGATTTGGTAATGATGGGGCTCTGAAAATCAAAGGGAGTGGAAGTACCAAATTAGCTAATGGAGAACTAAAGAAGACTGAAGTCCTTTACGTAGATGGCCTACGTCATAATCTCCTCAGCGTGAGTCAACTCTGTGACTCAGGACTTGTTGTTACTTTTAATCAGAAAGGCTGCACTATCAAGGGAAAAACTGGCAATTCTCTCATGAAGGGATACAGAACAGAAGGAAACTTGTATCAGGTTGATAGTGAAGAGAATGTATGTTACATGGCTGTTGAAGAAGAAAACAATCTGTGGCATCGGAGATTGGGACACATCAATCAACAAGACATGGAGAAAATATCAAAATTGAGAATTGTCATGGACATTCCCAACCTGAAGCGTGAGCGTGAAAAATCTTGTGATGCTTGTATTCGTGGGAAGCTGGTCTGCAGTTCATATCGGCCAAAGAAGAAAAAGGCATCTCACCTTCTTGATCTGATTCATACAGATGTTTGTGGTCCAATAAATGTTGCCGGAACTCATGGAGAAAGGTACTTTGTCCTTTTCATAGATGATTACAGTCGAATGGCATGTGTGATGGTCATTCACCGGAAACGACAGGTCCTTGACTGCATGAAACCATATCGGCGAATCGCCGAGAATGATACTGGACGAACAATCAAAGTGTTGCGATCTGACAATGGAGGAGAATACACGTCCATTGAATTTGAAAATTATCTGGAGAAGCATGGGATACAACATGAGGTAGCTGCTGTGAGAACTCCACAACAAAATGGAGTTGTTGAACGAAGGAATCGACAGGTGAACAACATGGCACGAACTATGCTGATTGAGAGTCGTATTCCACGACATTACTGAAAAGAGGCTGTTCAAGCTGCAGTGTACATTCAGAATCGAACAGGCCTTTATATGGGTGAGACGAAGACACCATATGAATTGTGGCATGGACGGAAGCCTTCTCTAAAATACTTTCGTGTTTTTGGAAGTAAGTGCTTCATCAGGAACAAAGAAGGAAATCAGGGGAAATATGGTGACAACGCAGATGAAGGAATCTTCCTCGGTTACTCAATGAACAGCAAAGCCTACAAATGTTTCAACAATCGTTTGGGAAGGATTGTGGAAAGCAATGATGTTAAGATAATTGAAGAGAAAACCACAAATGATTCACGGACGTCATATGCTGATGTGATAGAAAGTCATGAAGAATGTGGACATGAAGAAACTACAAATGCAGAAATAGAGGAAGCTGTTCAAAACACTCATCAATCACATAATGATGTTGACTCAGAAGAAGAATCTGAAGAAGAAACTATGGCTGAAGAGAATACTACTGAACCTCGCAGGAGAAATCGAAGAGGTGAGATTGATCCATCCAACATAATTGGGGATAGGAGTGCACCCACACAAACCAGAAGGATGAGGAATACCACGCAATCTGCATTTCTATCAGTTGTAGAGCCATCCTCATTCGAAGAAGCTTCAAAAGATGAATCTTGGGTGAAAGCCATGAATGATGAATTAGATCAGATTGATAAGAATCAGACATGGGATCTTGTCCAGAGACCTGAAGGTCACAATGTGATTGGTACCAAATGGATTTTAAAAAATAAGTTTGATGAGCATGGAAGTGTTATCAGAAACAAGGCACGACTGGTATGTAAAGGATACTCCCAGATTGAAGGTATTGATGTTGAATAAACCTTTGCTCCAGTTGCTAGACTGGAATCAATCAGGCTTTTCCTTGCCATGGCACTCCAAAGAGGATATAAAGTATATCAAATGGATGTTAAGACAGCATTCTTGAATGGTGTACTCGAAGAAGAAGTCTACATTGAACAACCGGTGGGGTTTGTCTTGGGTACCGATGAAACAAAGGTCTGCAAACTAAAGAAAGCTCTATATGGTTTGAAGCAGGCACCACGGGCATGGTACTCACGGCTAGACTCATATCTGAAGAAGTTGGAATTCAAAAGAGGAGGAGTTGATCACAATCTCTATGTGAAGAATTCTCCAAAAGATCAGTTCATGGTTCTTGTCTATGTTGATGATATCATTTTTGGTGGAAGCAGGCAGAAATCAGTGGATGAATTTGCCAACCACATGAAATCAGAATTTGAAATGTCTATGATTGGGGAGCTCACATATTCCTTGGGGTTGCAAGTAATTCAAAAGAAGGAATACACTTTCATTTCTCAAGAAAAATATGCAAGAGAGTTGCTGAAGAAGTTCAATATGCAAGACTCCAAACCAATGTCAACTCCGATTGCTGTTGGAACTAAACTTGGAAAGCATGAGGATGGGAACTCTGTTGATCCCACCATGTACAGGAGGATCATTGGAAGCCTACTGTATCTGACAGCGACATGGCCAGATATTGTCTTTGCAACATGCCTTGCGGCCCGCTTTCAGAGTAATCCAAAGGAGGAACATATGTCAGCAGTAAAAAGAATCATGAGGTATATTCAAGGCACACATAACTTCGGGTTATTTTTTGCTGCAGGCAGGGACAGTGAATTATCAGCGTTTTCTGATGCTGACTGGGCTGGGGATGTAGTAGACAGAAAGTCCACTAGTGGTGGAGCTTTCTATATTGGGCATAAATGTGTTGGCTGGTTGAGCAAGAAGCAAGAAAGTACTTCTCTTAGTACTGCTGAAGCTGAATATATCTCCGCCACAAAAGCATGCACTCAACTTCTTTGGATTAAGCAGCAGCTAACAGATATTGGTGATATGGTGCAGCAACCAATGGTGATTTATTGCGATAACAAAAGTTCAATTGATCTTACGAAGAATCCGGTTCAACATTCTCGTACAAAACATATTGAAATACGGTATCATTTTATCAAAGAAAAGGTTGAACAAGGAGTGATTAAAATGGATCATGTTGGAACTAATGAGCAAGTGGCTGATATCCTAACCAAGCCATTGTCCGCGGCTGTGTTCGAGAAGCATCGGTTGAACCTCGGTGTTCGACCACCTCCTACTGCATAAGGAGGCACCGGAAGTCCCCTCTCCCCGTTTGTTTTAACTGTTTTTATCTGCATATGGCTGTGATGCAGGTTTATGGGGGAGATACTATCCAGGGGGAGTATGGCTTGAGCTGAACGTTGAACAAACTTTTCGGTCATTGGTTTTATTGTCAATGGGGGAGAAAGGAATAAATTCAAGGCAAGAAATTCTTCTGTGATGAGAAGTGTCAGATTGTGATGAGAATTTTAATAAGGATAACATCGGGCGTCATAAGGATAACATCGGGCGTCATGGAGAATTTCAAAACACTAAGACCCAATTCAAGCTTTCTCTCTTTTTTTCTACACCGAGCATTGCTCACGTAGACTTAGAGTGTTGGCTGAGTTGATTCTTGCGTTTTGGATTTGCTCATGGTTGAAGATCTATTGAATTTATTCTGATTGCCAACAAACCCAAAGGGGGAGATTGTTGGAACCAGGTTCTTCAAAGCATTATTTGGTGTATGGTTTGTGTTTGTTGTCAATCCTCAGTGGAAGTTCAGGGTGTGGACCAACAAAGCGATCATACCGTTCAGGAAGAAAACAGTAGTGAAGGTGGCGCAAGTGTTGGTTGGGTCGCGCAAGTGAGTTGGTTGGGTCGCGCAAGTGAGTTGCGCGACAGAGTTTATTGAAGACAAGACTTGCGCGCCGTCGAGGACTTGCGCGCCGCCGCGCAGGGGGTCCAGTTTGCCTATAAATACTGGACCACCCCTCCTCATTTCCAACGGAGTTCAAGGCCGAGAGATTGTTCGAGCTCTCGTCGCGCAGGTGGTTGAGTCGCGCAGGTGGTTGTTTTGTCGCGCAAGTAGAGCGTGCGCGCCGGTGTTTGGCTGTTCTCCCAAGGCAGTTTGGAAGAGAAAGGAAGTGGATCGCGCAAGTATTTAGTTCAAGAAGGCAGTGTCGCGCAGGTGCTTCAGTGACACTTGCACGCCAGTTTAGTCTTGCGCGCCTGATATTTGCGCGCCGCCGGGAGACTTGCGCGCCGGGCTTGAAAAGGAGACCTAGACACTATTGAAGCACGCCTGCCTTGCTGGAGCTGCACGAAAGCCGAGAAACTACTCGGTTCATTCGAGGAAAAGTGATATGCTTCTTCTGGTGAGAATCGGACTTCAATAGCGCATCTACATTCAACAAAGGATGCACTCTTATGCAAATGAAGAAGAGACCTACACGTCTATAAACTGAGTGGGACTTCACCAACGGCAGTGAGCCAGGGGGAGTCAACGGGAGTGACCCAAGGGACGCAGTGAGCTATCCCTGAACTATTGTAAAGGCAGTGATCCTGGGACAGAGTGTCTGTACCCGACCTTTTGTATCCGCAGCTAGTGAATCATAGTGGATTTAGGTATGACCGGAAACCTGTCGGCGTATGCTCCTTGGACGTAGCCCTTAGTGGTGAACCAAGTAAAAAATGACTGTGTCTTCTCTGTGCATGTGAATGTTTTCATTTTGATCGTAATCATCATACAGGTTCAACAAGTTCCTACCAACGTGGGAACAAGTTCCAACAAATTAAAAGAAAAAGTGGTCACCCTGATTCACCCCTCCCCTCTCAGGGTGTCCCGGGGTCCTTCAGAAACCCTTATAGACTTAATTATTTTAACATAATTATTTGTAACATAGGGAAATGAAATACATATGAATAGTGACATAAAATTATTATTACAGGTAAAAATAAAATAAAAATTGAATGTAATCAGTCAACATAAGATGAGAATAATGGATTTTTGAAATAATTAATGTGCATGATCATAAAATAAGATAATTTATAATCCTATAAAATGATTAATAAATCATGATATATGGATTTAATATTTTTATAAGACAAGATTCATAAAAGTAAACAATTATTTTCATTGTGAAAGCAATCCTTGATTGAGGATTCATTAGAACTCATTTAAAACATAGAGAAAACATGTTTGAATCATGGAAATTTATCTTAATATAGCCTTCATAAGAACCCTTATATATTGGATAACCTTAACTTGTTAGTATGAATAATATCATCAGGATTAACCAGTTATGTAGTGAACTATGTATTCTCATATGAATTACATACATTCTGTTAACTCTGGCATCGTTACCCAACAAATTGAAGGGATTTAATGTACTCAGCAGTAACATATAATAAAATTAAACTTAAGGATTTGGGATTACACCCTAATCTCACATTAATAAAAAAAAATTCCTTGTAAAATATCTGGAGAAAACAATTAGAATCCTACACATTTCATCAAAAAAATAAATATTTTTATTTCATAGCCTGACTTAATTTTGGAAAAGAAATGGGTTGCATAAAAATATCATTAAAATGAACATAATTAATCTAGAAGAATAATTTTTATTTTACAACTAAAATATGTTACCATTGGATCATATGAATCACCAAGGCTTGCCATCAGTGATGAATAATAATTCAAATAAAATATCCTTCAATTTATTAAGAACATCTCATTTCTTTTTGAATATTGGTTTTTAAAAAAACCTAAAATACAGTGAAAATTCATTTATTTGAAAATAAATATTGAAAATTATATATTATATATCAAATAAAATAACATTCATGTTGAATGGAGACCCTATTCAGGTGGTAAATATTAAAAATTAACATTATTTTCAATGTTTTTTTAAAAATCTATAAGCAAACCATTCAGAAAATTTTAAAACATTTAACATTTTAAAATATGATATAATTTTTTATATGATGATTTAAAATAATATTGTGATATAATTTATGTTTATAACTAAAAATTATAGAAAATATATAATAAAAATGGATATGTAGGAGAAAGACTCTCGATCTAAAACAATATACAATATTTTTATCACTTACAAAAAAGACTCATGATTCGTCATTAATAAGTAAAGTATAAAATTTAAAATAAACATATAAACGCATTAATAAATATATGATAATAAAATATATGTGGTTCAAATTAATAAGAGATAATTATTTACCCTAGTAGAACCCTGAACATAAAATCCCTTTAAAGGAATTGTGATTGTAACAGTAAAAACGTTACCACATTATAAACATTCAATATAATTTTTTTTGAAATAAATAAAATTATATTCCTATATAAATACCATAAATAACATTAATTAAAATGAAAAAATTAATAAAAGGGTAATGAATTACACCATTTAATGAAATCATGGTACATGAAATGGAACATGTCTCTAGAAGGGTAATTATAATGAAATTAACACATGATTATGGAATAAAATGGTCAATGAAGTATAATTATAACCCAATTAATAGATTTTGAGTTAAAAAATACCTTACAACATGGTATCATTCAAGAAAAATCCACAATGATTAAATATTTTGAAATGAATCATTAAATTTTATGAATTACAAATTATTCATGATATATAATTTAAAATGGTTTTATGATCCCCATATAAATTAAATTACGTGTATACCATTAAATTAGTGCTCAATGAAGGTTAATTATGATGAAATTACATACCCTGTGTCTATACAATCAATGTATGTCATTTACCCTATGTCTATACATTACATGAGAGATAATTCTATTATAATATTGAAATGTTTGTAATATAATATATATATTTTTAAGAAAAAATAAAAGTAAGACATTCGGTTAAATGAAATACCACTTCTTTATAGGCCCCATATTAATTATACATTTTTAAATAGATTTATTGTATTAGGATAAATATAAGACCTATGAGACATGGGGAGAGTTTTTGGGAAGTTATTTGGGTAGGTATTGTATGATTTAGAGTGAACAAATACTATGAATAATAGAAGAGAGGAGGTTCCCATTTTTAATGGAGGGGTGAGGCACTATTGGAATTAATTATGTTGTTAAATTAATATAAATTAATTTTATATGAAATGTGGAACTAAATTGGAATATTTTGAATATATAATTATTATGAGTTAAAATAGTCTCATTTAATAAAATTTGGACATGTTTCAGTGACGTTTTCACCCTAATCTCTTTGTTTTAACCCCCCATTAACGCTTTTAAAGATTAATATGATATTAATTTTTTTTCATTAGGGGTCAAGAATGTTACTATTAAATGAAAAGCGACACATAAAAAACTATAATTGATATTTAAAATTATATACCATCCAATTTTATGAATATTGTATTTTTATGAATTTTTATTCTATAAAAAAATATCATTAATGTCAATTTTCAAACTATTAATTTATTTTGAAATTAAAGACGTCTAGATAATAATATAATTTTAATATATACTTTAAAAAAAATATGTTATATATATCTAAAAAATTCATAAGACACTATATCTCACCCTAAACAATATACTTTTAGAGTTTTAAAATCATTTACATAATTTTTCCGCTTCCTACAGAAGAACTATTTCAACAATACATAAGCAATTAAGGTAATTATTTCATCATTCAGAATTAATAAATGAAATGAAATCCTTATTCTCAATATAAATTTTAATGTTAATTTAAATATGTTTTACCCATAAGTGATGATATAAGATAAATTCAAAATAATCACCGTGAGATTTTGTATTTATCTCAACTTTAAATAATATACATGTCATTTTTGAATAAAAATCGCACCAAAATTTCAATAAATTATAATATTGTATTTTTAAGCTGTAAATCCACTCATTAAATTGATTAATAGAATATATTAGAATTATTTTTTAGAATTTATGATATTTCTTTACCCTTAACTAACAGTTTTTCATTTCGGAGGTGAAAAATGTTTACTATAGTTATTAGTCATAACAATAAAAAAATAAGATGAAACTATTGAAAAAATTCAAAATCCTCATTCCAAATATGTGACCAATTTTTTAAGATTAAATTTCAATTATTTTTTGAAATAAATTTTATGAATTGATAGTTTTACAAAATGTAGTATTTTAATCTATTCACAGAAAAATAAATCTTCTCACAAAATTCCTATAATTTCACCATATGTTAATTTTGATATAATGTTATAAAAATAATATCATATTTATAAAGTAATTTTTATAAAATTTATAAATTACATTTAAAAAAACTAAATAATGCATGAAAAATCAATTTCATTTAAAAACATTATTCCGTTTTGAAATCAAATTTAACTAATATTATTATAATAAATATAAATACATAAAATATAATTCATCAATGCTAATAATGATTGAAATTTATTAGATATTAAGAATACATATGATTTTATAAAAAACCCCAAGAAAAAATAGCATCAAATGTAAAAATTTAATAACATGAAATTGAGGATATTTAGGATAAAACATATTAATGGGGTAGTAATTATAGTTCATAAAATAATATTTATGTAAAACTTCCAACATGTCTTAATGAATCAAAATTGAGATAAAACCCCCTACATATTTAGTAAAATTTTAATCAAAGGTGATTATAATATTGAAAATTATATGGCTCTATAAATACCTTAAATTAAATCATATAGTGTTCCAAAAATAAATATTGGGTTGTACATAAAACATAAAAATAAAAAATTTGTGCATAACATTAGACCATATCCCAACGAAAAAATAGTGATGAAACCATTTATATAAGTCTTTATTGATTCATAAGTGATCAAAAATAAAATATAATAAATATATTATTTTATAATTCTATTAATGAACCATAATAAAACAAATTATAAACCAAATTTTTTCATAAAACATCTTATCACTTTTCCATTATCAATCTTTCGTTATCATCCTTAGTTTATGTGTTAAATTATTTGTTTATATTTTATATTTTGGTTAGAAAGTTATAGTATTTTCATGTTGAAACTAGTAAATTAATATATATAATTTTATTGATGATGTTTACATCATATATACTGTATAAATTAAAATTTATTACTATTTATAAAAAGTGGTGATAAAAATTCAATTATATCACAAATGGAGAGGACAATCTATTGGTATGCAGAAGTGAGGTTTCAAATTTTTAGTAGATGAAATTAAATAATGTTAAATATTAATTAATCATTCAAAAATAATTATTATGAAATAAATATGATATATATATATATATAGTATTTAAACATAATATAATAACAAACCTTTAATAATGGTGGTTGAAAAAGAGTTGTATCGCAACGTGCAGGCGGTTGTCCACATGTATAAAAAAGAAGTTATTTCAAATCCTATTAGATTTATAATTGGGGAAAATAGGTTTTACATCATCATAATAACATCTTAGTATATTTAAAACACTATATTAATAATTTCATAATAGATATGATAAATTTTTAGAAAACTGAAGAAGAAATAAAATTAAAATAGTGTGGTTATGATTTGTAACTAGTCTTTGAGAGTCCGTCCATTGGATTACTCATTACGACATGAATGATTTTTAGTTTTATAATAAAATAAACTATAATAATAATGTAATTAATTAGGATGTTTTTTGATAGGGGACTTTCTGTGATAGAAGACTAAAATTGGGTAAATTATAGGTTCCCTTTAATAAGCGAGCGGAGGGACACAGTTGGATTTGTTTAAAAATTTTCAATGATTTATGATATATTTCTTGTGGAAGTGGATAAAAATGGATATGTATTTTAATTTATGATAATATAAGGATAAATTGGATAGTTTTTGTGGAAATAATACCCTTATCTCATTGATTAACCCCCGGTAAACCTGTTTTAACCACAACCATGGTCATAAAATTTGATAATTTTTACTATTCATCATGAGAATTAATTATGTTAAATATATAAAATTATATTAATTATACTGACTAAAAATATGGAATCCATTTTATAATTTTTAATTTCTAATAATTAGAATAAACTTATTTTAAATAAGACACAACCCAGCCTGAAAACCATTTTTTGAAAATTAAATCTTTAAGAATCAAACATAATTTACTTACATTAATTTCCTTATAAAAATGATGAAATAAATTTTGAAATATATTATAATATTTATAATATATAAATTTTATTTTAATACATTAATAAATAAATATTAAAGTAATTTATTATTCTAAAATAGTATTGTGCGCATAATTTTTTAGAAAAATGTGTTTTTACACCCTTAAACCAAAATATTAAAAAAAATTATAATGATGATTATTATGTAATTAATTAATTTTTTTAAATGTTATTTCTAAATATACTAAAATATTTTCAAATTTAGAACATAATGTTAGTTTTATTTTAAAATAAATGTTATTTGTTTATAAAAATCATTATTTTTCACTATTCAAATAAAAATAAATTTTATTCCGAGAAAATACTAAAAAATAACTATATAAAATAATTAAAATATAATATAAAAAATTATTTTTATTTCACGAAATAATTTATCTAACATTTTTAGAAATTATTTATAATTCCCATTTGCTAAAAATTATTTTTTGAATTAATCAATCCATAATTTTTTATTTGAGACCTCTATTAATATTTTTCCATAATGTAGTTATTTCTATTAATACATTTTATTTAACATATAAATTTTAATATATAATAATTTTTCTATACTCAATGTTCTGTTTCATAAAGCTAATGAGACTTGTATTCCATTAATTTCTTTTTTGTGGTGTTACACGTCACATATATTAAAATTTATGTAAAATTAAACACTAAAAAATCAATGATCATAATGTATGTGTTTTTTGGTTTGGAAATGACTATTCTATCAATATAAAATATGTTATCATAGACTTTATTGAATCAAGAATGTTGATGTCAAAAAATATTTTATTTTTTGGGGAATTAAATAAAATTAACTAAGAGTCATATCTCTTTTAGAATTATGGGAATGAAGTTACCTTAAAATTATAATGTTTAATTATAAAATGTTTAATTTACAGAAGGATTGTTAGATAGGGAGATATAAATGATTGTATTTTTTTACAATTTAGAGATTAAATTAACTCTTTTAATTTGAGTGGGTAAGATGAAATTAAATTACAAAAAAATATACATGGCCATAATAGTGAAGGAAATATAGTAAAATATATATGAAGGAAGTTGTGAGAGACCATCCTCAAATTATTAATGAAAGATATATTATGTTTCCAACATGTTAAAATGGAATAATGGTCAAAAAATGTCATCAAAAGATAGATATTCAGCCAACTAATCCTCTTGGATTATTCACTCTAATATCTGTTGACCAATATGAAATCACTCCAACAAAAATTATCTATATTTCACCACATTCAATAATTAATTTACACATGTTACTAAGTTAAATTTTATGAAATATAAATATGAGGATAATGTAAATGATCAAAATATTTCATAATGATGCTGATAAGAAATAATGGGTTTATATCAACCAAATAAAGAAAAAATTTAAGAAGTCAGATTAAAATTGAATCAATTAAATTTTATTTTTCATTCAATGGGATTATACATCAATTAAGTGATCCTTAAACTCTATAACAAAATAGTAAAATTTATAGGAACAATCAAAATACAGTTTAAGTAGGACAAAATTTTATTTTAATAAAATCTTCTCAGAATACATTTATTGGGAAGTTATTGAAAAATTAAAAAATTAAAAACATATGTTTACTAAAACCATATACATAAGAAACATTGTTATATTTTTTTTACAAAATATGTCCTCTATTAAATAATTCATTGTATTAGGATGTCTATGTTGATAATGATTAAAAATAAAAACATAGGTAATTTTGATGAAAGAGTTTATGAAGGAATTTTATTTTGGAATGAAACCAAAATTATAAGGTAAAATTCCTAGAGTAAACAATTAGAAAAACCTATAAAATCATGTGATGTTATGGTGAATATAAATTAGTTAAAATTATTTGATAGAGGATGTGGTTGTTCGGTAGTTTTAATAGAAGGAATATGAAAAAAAATCGACATAACTAATAAAGAAAATGAAAAATTATACATGAGTTACCACAAACAAATTATGCATTTATTAGCACTGATGAAGTTACTAAAAGAACCAAAAACCTAAAATTCTAAATGATATATAAATTATTATAACCAACTTACATCATCCATAGAAGGGAAGATCTATTTTCTATGATAGGAAAAATTTGAATAGATAATGAATTAATTCTTATTTCTAAAAAAACTATGATCACTATTAGATGATATTATAATATAAGGGTTGAAATATATGAATGAAGAGTTAGATTAGAATGAAATCAAAAGATAAATGTGAACATGTTCCAACAAATGAAGTTAAAAATGTCACATGAACTAAATAGGTGTTCCAGGTTATGTTTATTGAAATGAGAGAGGTTCTAATATATAAATCTAGAATCATCCTCAAATGGTATGGATGGGTTGAAGGTGTTGATTTATAACAAACATTAACCCCTCTTTCGAGACCTAAAACTATCATAATATTCCTATAAATTTATAATCAATGATGTAGAAAGGATTATTATATAAATATTAAGTAGGAATTATTATATAGGAAAGTTGACAAATAAATTTCTTTTGAAAAACCATATATATTCATCTTTGAAAATAGTAAATGAAATGTTTCTTAGAAAAATAAATACATGTATAAGTTGAAGAAGGATTCTCAATCATCGTAATCCAAACATTATAATTATCTCAAATAATTTATCTTTTATATAGAAAAATAGGACAACAATATCCTCATAAATACAATATGTACATGAATTTTAATATTAATTGTTCATAATTATTACATAATATTATCTTGTGATGAAGATAATATGTATAATGATTTATCAAATAAGATATTGAAGTTCCTTGATGTTTCATTTCACAGGTAAATGAATTTATTTCATAGGAGACTTATTAAGAAAACAAAGGGATGTATCATTTCTCTAGAAGATATATATTCTAGATAATTATTAAATAAATTTGGAATTAAAAATTATATATATGGTTCTATAACTATTTAAAATTTTATAAATATGAGTAATTATGATGTTGTTTGAAATTATTACATTCAAGAATTTTTAATGTTTATTGGATGTTTACACACTTCTACAACATCCTATCAATGAAATGCTACTATAATGAGATTATATTCCAAATATCAAAGTGATATGAAAGAATTTCATGTGGAGGCTACTAAATGAATCATTTGGTAGGTCAAAAGGACGTTGAATTATGTAATACTAGATAAGATAAGTAACTAGTTAATCATAAATTTGTTCATTGATATATATTGGGTTAGGGGTTTTTAAGATAGAAATCAACATTCATAGGGATGTTTTTTTTTGGATATGGTTTTGATTTTTTATAATAGTAGTAAACAAAGATCAATAATGTTGAGTGCAGGTAGTTTCAAATATGTTGATGGTATACATGTGTTTACTCAAATAATGTGGAAAATATTGAAATGTGAATATTTGAGGATGAATATTTAGAAACCATTGATTTTTTTTATTATCAAAGTGAAATTGATCTATCTAAAATCACTATTCAACATTAAATATATAAAAAATGTGATATTAAAAATAATTCTGTCTTGGAATTAATTTTTATTGTATATTTAAACCATTAGTATATTTAAACCAAATATCAAATTTCTGATATATTCCTTAAAGATATTCCAAGGGGATGATTTTAGTAATTTATGATAAAGTAACATTTTAATCCTTCGCTTATAAAATAATAATTTTCTTGAGTTACCCCCATGGTAATTTGGATTTGGTTCTCTATATTGGAGAAGAAGAATAACATTATGCCTTCTCTTTTGTGAATCTGAATTTTTTTTAATGTTTGAGGTTCTAGCCCCATTTATTGAACACAAAAAATATAGAACCACTTTTATTGCTGAGAAATATGGAACCCATTATAACAAGGGACAAATTATTTAAAAACTAAGCTAAAAAAGATCCTACAATTACAAAAGAATAAAATATAAAAGTAGTCACTATAAGCCTCATCACCAGCCTCACCATACAATTCAGTAGTGAGATCAGTATATATAATTCATCACCCCCTATGAGAAGATGTTTCATCATACTAGGAGCACAAAATTAAAAAGAACATATCTAACCAACATAGAAATGTGGAGGAGTGACAAATGATTGGTTCAAACACACCCTTCACACTTTCGAGACGTCTACCTAACAAAGAATGAAATGAAATATCAGTAATTTTGACTAGAGGAAACACAATATAAGACTAAAAAACATAGAAAAAATATCGAAGTATGTTACCCTTCCATCCATAAATGTGTTGAAGATGACTGAATGATGGATTTCATCACAACCATACCACTTTCAAGGCCTCCGACCTATAGAAACATGCAAAATTCTGCACCACTCCCAAATGAAACAAGGAAAACTAGTGATTGTTAAGAAATATACTCCCCAATAAAAAAGAAAAAAATGAATATGAAATAAGAACATGGTGAAAATCATGTGAAACACTCTAAATCTATGAAAAACAATAATAAATTACACAAAAAATCAACTAACACTATCAAAACCCTTACAAATCGTCATCATTCTTGATAACCAAATCATAGCTAGATCCATAACCATTATTCAATCTTGTACAATCTAAAGGAAGAACCTGTCGGATCACCAACCACACCACCAGCATCATTAATCCAATCGTTGATCAACCCATCAATACCTATGACCCATAAATATAAATAGACACAAATTCCCTACCCATTCCATAAAGATCACAGAAACACCAGCCATCAATGGTCAGCTCCATATGGCATTCAAAAATGGGACATTATAACCATAACACTATTTATTGCTCCAGGTGGGAGATCCATCATCTAATGTCCTAAAGAAATTTGACCTCTTCCTCCCATCAAACGAACCCCAAAAGAACACTGAAATTCCAATTCTTGAGAGAGTTGTGGATCAACATAGGAATGCCAATTCCAGTCATGGGAGCTCATATCTATAAGAGATATTTGGATTCAGACTGCCAGTAACATTTCACAACAAGCTGATGATGACTATAATGACTGAAATGAGATGATTAAAGTATGGGAGATTTTATCAATGGATATTTTTGAAAATCCACTATAATAAATTATCACATAAACCCTGTTGTGGCCACGTGGTGCGAATAAACAAAAAGAACAAACATAGAAAATACTAGGAGAAGTAATCAAAACATCTACATACTGTGATGCCATATTTTTAAATGAATTTTATTCTTGTGTAATGACTGAATATGGGATTAAATTTTCTCTATGAAAGATGAGATCTATGGGGTTCATTATATCAATATCATGCCCATAAAATTTCTTTTCATCATTTGACAGAATTATCTCAAATGATTTTCTTATTAGATTATATGGTGTGAGGAAGTGAATCTTTAATAAAGGCTATAATTTGATCGTGATTTCAAAAATGAAATAAATTTGAATTTGAATGTTTTATCAATAATGGTATAAAGACTCTTTTAATTTTAATAAGATATTAGTATAAAAAAAATAAGAGATTAATGTTAAAATCGAATGATTTTGATATTGCAATATTGTATTTTATTGAATGAATTAAAGAATATTACATGAGTATATTAGAGTATGTTGAATGAGTATGATAATGTTAACGTTTCCAATGGATTTTATTATTAAGTTTCTAAGGATTGTTCCTATGGATTTTCATTAAATATTTCACATTGTGTTTCCTATAATGTTTTTCATAAATGTTTTCATATATAGAAATATGATTTTTTATAGTAATGAATTATATAGTCACAAATATATGAAAGAAGAAGTTTCATAAGAATAAAAATAAGGTTTTTGAGTTACAAATCATAGAGTTTCTTATATAAAAATGATGGATTTTTGTGTTAAAGAAAGAAATGGTTATCCTATGGTGTTCTCGAAGTTATTATATTACCAGTTTATAATTCATAATAATGAATATTAGGAAAAGGTAACACCATGGATGTACATTATGAGGAAAATATATGGATGAATGTTAGGATGAATTTTCATAATTTAGATGATATATAACTATTTTATAAACATAGGAAAATAACTTTATAAGGATAATAAATTTTATTAAACCAACTAATAGGGATAAATGATGAAAAAGGGTGAGTTCATTTAATATATGATCAATATACAATCATTAAATTGAGGTACATCTAAGTGATGAACATTATCTATATTATGCTCATATGAAGTATGTTCACAATAATTTCATTAAACTAATGAACTTTATGTTAAGGTACATTCATCTGGTGTATGTTTATCTAATGTACATTAACCAAATTCAACTGAGGTCTTTTCATATGATGTACATTCCCCAAAATCTCATTCAATTAAAGTATATTCATTTGAAGTACCTTTACCCAATGTATGATTACATAATATATATCACCCTGAAGGTTGTATGTCATTTTGTATAAAAAATATTTTGTCATATCAATTATAAATATAAAATTTTGGAATTTAAAAAAAACATGAAGGAATGATCTTGATTCTTTTTTAGATTTTAAGAATATTTGAAACCATAATTGGCTCTATGATTAATGGAAAATCATATGAAATATGTTAAATATAAACACATTTTTGGTTTTGAATGTGTTCATGATTTTTTTGTAAAATTGTGTATTTTTTCATGTACATCGCTCTATATTTTGATTGGAGCTCTTATAGTTATGTTTTCATTTATTCTTTAATCCTTCTTGGTTGAGTTTCTCTTTATTATGGAGACATTGTTCTATTGAAAATAACATACTGTTTAGGGATTTGTTTTGATGAATTATGAGTATAGTTGGACTAAGAGATTACGAGGGTTCTCCATGAGATTTTAAATAAATATAGGCAGTTTGGGGTTTTTTGTATAATATTCAATGTGATATGTATGTAGGACAATATCACATCGTGAGCAAGATACACTACTTGAACATGTCTCCAAGAACATGTCGTGAACTAGTTCAGATCAAGATTCATATACATGCTGTGAAATTGGTTCGTGTCATGAAATGAGAAATAATTGTTTCTTTACCAAATTTTATATTTTTTTCTATGTATCATATTAATTAATAAGTTAACATGATGAATGTAGTTCACATTGTGATATCTCAAGATAAGAAGTTTTATCCCACACAACATTTATAAGTAATTTCATTAATGGTGAAGCCTTTAATCTCGAATCATAGTGAGAATCCATGATATTTTAGAGAAATTCCACCAGTTTAGACATCATTATATAGAACTAAAAATTTTATGAGTACAATTTTAGGTTTTATCCTTCCTCATGATTGTTTCAGATATCATGGTGTGATTTATTGAATGTCATTGAATCAGGTTTTTCTGTAGATGTATGTTATCTAGGTTTTCCATTGTGATCACCATGACCTTCATTGTTTGTTTTTTATTCCTACTGGGTGTGTTGTTTTATGGAAAGATTAATGTTGGTGGCCTAAATATTTTCCCTTTTTTATGATTTCATTATACATAGTATGTTAAATCCATGAGAACGAACCATCATACCATACACACAACCTAATAAATTTAATTTTATATTAAATATTCACACATTTAAATATAGTTTTTCTATTGGATTTCACTGGGTTCATAGGCATAATGAATGTGAAATGTGGCCACCAAATCGGTGTTAAATCCTTTCACCTTGTTGATACATTTTCAGTTGATAATATAGTTATGATATTTTTTAAATAATTTTGATTAATTATTGGATTAATCATAAGAATTTGAATAACATGTAGTTTTTGTGAGTGATTAATGTATAATAACCTCATTTAAATTTTGTTAAATGATATGTTAATGAACTTTGGGTTAAATGATAATTGAATCTTGTATGATACATTTATGAGGATTAATAGAAACGTTGATTTATGAAACATAATTATCTTTACAAATGATAATTTGAGGAATTGATTATTGTACCTTGTGGGGACATATCTTATATAGTTTATATGGCCTTTTTAATTTATTACATAGTTCTTAATATTATGTTAAATCAATTGTGATTGATTCTTGAGGGTTGGATTCTTATTGTCTTGATGAGATCCTCTAGATATGACTCCTAATTTTTGTTGACACCGAAGGGAAAGGTTAATTATTCTGTTTCATACAATGGATAGGTTCACATGTACATTATGTTAGAGGGATGACTGTATGATTATGGGGTGTTTGAGGACTAGATACACTATCTCTCGATGACGTAGTGTGGGATATTTAATAGTGAATGGGAAGATGCTATTTTTTAATGTGGTGTATTGAGATTCATCCTTGGTGAGAGAATATTATGGAAATTTGGTGATCTGTAGTGATGTAGGATGATTCATTAATTGAAAGAGATACAAAGTAGCACATCATGGAATGTTTGGATGACCCTACATGTCAACTGAAAGCTTAGGGATCACTGAGATCCCGTTATGCATATTATTAATATTATAAATTAGTATTATGTTTACTACTATATTAGATGAAATATATTTTTTAAACTAGAATGTTTAGACAAGGTGATTTAGTCCTAATGGGTTGTACTCACACCATGTATGGGCCAATATTTGGTAATGTGATTGATATTAGTGATTTAGGATTGCACAAGTGAAAGGGGGTATGTTGTTGATTGATTTGGGATGGGTTGAATGTTAGAGATGGTACTAAAAATGGGTATGGGATTAGGGTCTTTAGAGTCATTATTTGAGACTTATTTTATTTTTTCTGTATGAATTTCATCACATTATTTTGTTACATTAAATTTTTCATTACATCGTACTATTTTTATTTGGATTTATATAATTTTCATTTATCATCATGGGTTTCCTATAAAATTATTCATATTGTTTCATTTATTTTCAATACTCATCTATTAATTTCATTCTCTAATTGAATTTTTTTAATTGACTATAGTCTCCAAACTATATTACACTAACCATCACTACTCATTGGAATCATCTATAATATGGGTATATGCACATGATGTCACATATTCAAATGACTCAATCATTTGAGGGTGCACCAAGCCAGAGACATTACAATGTGGTATGAAAAGAATATGGTTTTTCTTTTTTATTAATTTACAATTGCATAATGGAAAAAAGTATAAAAAAAGGTGTCAATACTTGGTAAGGATCTTGTGTATGCGAGCATCTATCCAATGTCTGGGGTGAAATTTGAGTACCCAAGGATTGGATTGTTGTTCATGATGTTTTAATTTTTTTGTTGATATTATTTCACATTGAGTGATTCACATGTTGTGTGATTTTATTGCTTCTTAAGATTTATACTTGTATCCCAATATGGAATGAGATGAGTTTGAATGTACCATGTGTTGGATCGGATTATACTAAATATACACAAGAGGGGGGGGGGGGTGAATTGTTCCTTTTCAAAAATCTTCGTGAGATTGTGTTTTGACCTTTATCTTTAATCAGATAAATTAATGTAGCAGAAATATGATGTGCAGTGACACACGATGTATTGTGGTTCAGAGAACAAAAGGCCCCTAGTCCACTCCACCAACTCTCAACTCCATGTGCTTGGTGACTTTCACTATTTGGTCCTCGTTTCAACAGACCTTTCATCAACTAAGTACAAGCAGTTGAAACCTTTACAATCTAAGTCAATCTAAAGCCTACTGGTTCAATCACAGAACCTACACAGCTTATTATTGTAATACTGTCACTCATGAATAGAAAAGAATGATTTTTGTACTTTGAAAATACTATCCAGATGTTATTCAAAATTATAATAGCATTGAATTGATAGTAGATGGATCGTCGCCTTTAGAAATAATTATATTCACAAAAGAGTTTTTCTGAGTCGATCCTCTTGCAGTAAATATAGAAACATAATTCACAAATTCATTAGTAACATATTCATATAAGATCTTCGATGTAGAATTAGTGAATCTTCAATCGTCATTCTTCTTCTTCAATAAACAGAGCTTTGTCGCTCCTTTGAATCATCAGGTATATATTTTTGATAGTCTCTCTTTTTCTTCCTTTTTTGAATGATTGATTTTTTTCCAAAAATTATCCCTTTCTTTCACAAAATCTCATATATAATAATGACAAGCACTTCTCCTGCAAATTTCGATCCACAAAAGTCGCCTTTTGACTCATGATAATCAACTAGCTGATGACGTAGCCTTCACACGAAAGGTTTTCAATGTATGGTTGACTACAAACGTAAGGTTCATGTCAGATTCTTCAAATGTACAGTTGATAAAATATCAACACTTTTCTAAGAAAATATGGTTTTTTACAAAAGTAAGGTTGTTGAACCATACTTTTGAGAAACAAACTTAATTTTTATCACTTACATACGGTTCTCCTTCGATACTTTTCTAATATCCCAAACATAGGGTTCATTCTTAATGTAGTGTTCTGTTTCAAACATTGGCGATAACATATGGTTAATTATCCATACTTTTCTCTTATCACATTAAGTATACACTGCATTTCATCCTTAAACTACGTTTCTCCATGTAGGGTATGAATAGTATTTCCAGAACGCCGTAAAGCAGATCCCAAATTTGTTGGTCATGAATAGTGTTTCCAGAATGTGCTAAATGTGAATACCTTGTAAATTAATTCTTTTTGTTCAAGAATCTAAATATTTCATCTAGAAAAAAAAATATAATGAATAATAAATTCCAGAAATATTCTTAAAAAATAAAATCATTAGAAAATAATTTAGGGTGTTTGTGGGCATAAAAATTATCATAAATAGATAGAGTATTGTTCTCAACAATATCCCCCTATATATAATAGCATTATGTATTATTGAAAACAACAGTTTCTCAACAATCTCCCTCATTTTTATGATCACAAAACCCATAAAATAACCAATGAAATTAACTTTCAAAAAATAATTACATATAGTTTTGAATTTTGAAAAGATAAATACAATATTAGATTTAACTTATTTTCTCCCTTTAATTTATCCATTTTAATTTCTCCCCCAATAAAAATAAAAAAAATGAATCAGTAAAAAATGTTGTGTTTATCCCAATATTTCCCCCTTTTGTGATATCAAAAAGAATGAAAAAATATGGAATATAACACAGATTAATGTAGAATTAAATATAAGTAAATTCTACAAGTAACTGTTTATCAATTAGTGAATCTGGATTACTGGATTAGCTAAACAAAGACAGTAAAACAAAATAAATATAATGAAATATATTATCATTAAAAATAAAAAATTTATATATACGGGAATCAAGGTTTGGACAGGGTTCAGATATAGTCTATCTAATTCGAACGACTTCCTTGATTTCTGATAGTTGTTCCCTAAGACTTCTCATCATTCCATCACTAAGACTAATAATAATATCCATGTTCTCTTGAGTCATATGAATGAATTCTATGAGGTTGAATCTGAAAAAATCAGGTAGTATTTCTCCCTTCTCCAAAAACAAATACAACATCTCTATGAATTTATTTAAGACAGATCTGATTCATGGTTTATTTGAGGTGAGCCGATCAACAAAAAATTTCTGATTGTCTTAAAAGAATCATAATGGAGAAATATTGCATTGAATATCTTGCAATCTATCATTCATGTTTCTCATTAAATCTATGATAGCCTGAAACGTTCTGATTAAATTAGAAGAAGTAACTGATCCATTATCTTCACTAGTCCTGACAGTTGAAAATTTTGTCTCCATAAATAATTTGAGATCTAACAAATCTGACATCATAACCATTTCAGAATTTAATTTTTCAACCGCATTCAACATATCCTTCTTAGAAATTTCAACTTCTTAATTGGAAACTGTACTATTTTGTAGCCTCTGGAATTTTAGTTATTCCTTTTTCAATGCTCTCTTAAGAGCAACATTCTCTTACTCCATCCTCTGTAATTTCGTGTAAATTTCTTCAACTTCCTTAGTTTCTATTTTAGGGGTACTTTGTGCTGGATTTTCCTTTTCAGAATGAAAGGTATATAACAACACTAGGGGTAAGGATTTAATATATACTTTCTACATATCTTCTCTAACATGTTGGTCCATATATTTTTACTCTGAGTCTTTTCCAAACTATTCCACAAAAAATCCTCTTGAAGAACTTCTTTTTGTACTTCTGAAGGATTTTCATCCTGCATATCAGGATTCACATATTCTATTTGAATCTATTGAAGAATTTTACCTTTAGCTAATTGTGAACTAGCCACTTATACTCCAGGAACTGTCTCTTGTTCAATGTTAGCTTCATCTTCTGGTTCTATTATTTCAACTTCAATTCATTCAGGGTCATATTCTATAACATGCACATCTTGTTCCTAGGTCTCTCGTTAAACATATTATTGAATTCCATATTGAATCTGAGATCCTTCCACTGGTTCTGACCTCTCAATAATAGCTTCCATTGCATTTTCAACAGCAGATTCTCTTACGAAACTGTATGATGGTAAATCTCTTGTTGTCAGTTCAGGGGAAACAAGTTCCTCATTAATCGTTCTTTTTCGTTGAGTATGATGGCCATCCTGGCTTTTTTTCTTCATCAGAGTCTTTGGTTTCAAATCATATTCTTCTTTCAATAGTGCATACTCTCGATTCAGTTTATCCCTCTTTGGACATAGCATACTGATCTTGAGAACTATATTCTTCATCCTCAGCTCGTACTGGAAAAAATTTCCAATTTAATGTACTCCAGAAATAGCCAATTTTTCTTAGAGTTCCTGCATTAAAAACATTATTGTGATGACATCTTACTTAGGTATCAACCAGTATCACCATATCCTTTTTAATCAAAATTTTGGATATAAATCTACCAAAATTGTAGAAATTCATTCTACCATGGCTATGACTATAGTAACTCAGGTACCTAACCATGTACCTAAAAAAATTTAATTTTATATCACTGAGAAGAAGATACATTATGTACATGTCGGGATAAAATATCTTCTCCATCTCTAACATTCATGGTGCTATCCCTATTTGTACAAATTTCACAAGAATCTTATGATTTCGTTCCAAATCCATAACGAACATTTTTATTTATGTTAGTAGAGCCAAACAGAAAAGACATAATGTCTTCAAGTTTATCCACATAATATATTATATTTTTTAAATCAAAATGAAACACTCCCTCATGAGGGAAGTTCAGTATCTCACTAATTTCAACTAAAGAGATTGAAAAATCTCTATCTTCTATCTTAGCCAGTATGGTGTCAGAATGATCTCCCAAACTGAATTTAATAGTTTTAAAGAAATATCAATGTTCTAACTCATATAAATATTCTGTATTCTCACTATTGTAGGTCTGTTCGAGATTCTGAAATGACGGTGCTTATTTTAACAACATGTTCATCTGAAATAGCCATTCTAGATCAATCCCCATTCCCGGTAATATTTTTCTTCCTTCTGAGTGTTGTTTCTTGGCATTGCTGTTCTAGGCCTCACCAAAACTCTTAGTCATTTCCATTTTGTTTAAAATCTCCAAAGGTTTGAAGGTTAGGGTTTCATAGGATCGAAGATTTGGGTTGATAAGCAGTGGTGCAGTTAAGCGGGTTCGAAAGGGTTTTGGTGGAAATGAAATTGTTTAAAATTTGAAAGGTTTATAATAGCCTTGATTACCGAGATTTCATTAATCATTAAATAGATTTTAAATATAAAAAAATTGATTATGCTAGGAAAAGAGGAAAAAAACTTATTCTGTTTGAAAAAAAATAACTAAATTATTTTAAACATTATTAAAATAAAGAAATACCATAGTAAAATAAAATATTATATAAAATTAAATAAACCTATATCTCACTTAATAAAATCAAACCGTGCAGTGGGAAGTGGTTTAGTAAAAATATCAGCTAATTGAATTTCAGTACTTACAAATTCCAATGATATATCCTTTTTGAGAACATTATCTCTAAGAAAATGATATATGATATCAATATACTTAGTTCTATAATGATTAATGGGATTTTTTGAAATATTTATAGAACTAGTATTATCCCATAAAATTTGCGTATTATTAAAATTTATCCAAATTCCATAATAGTGTATTTCATCCACAACACTTGTGCGCAGAAACTGCCAGCAGAAACATATTCTGTCTTAGCTATTGACAAGGCAACTGAATTTTGTTTCTTACTTGAACATGACATTAAGTATTTCCATAAAAAGAGACAAATACATGATGATATTTTCCTATATAATCTAAAATCCCTAAATTATGCATTTTAATATGAAATCAAATTAAAATGAGAAGTTTTCGGATATTGAAGAAATTGAAATACTGTTCCTTTTAAATATCTAAATATTATTTTAACAGTAGTTAAATGGGATTCATTAGGATTTTTTTGAAATCTTGCGAAAAGAAATACTGAAGACATTATATCTGGCCTACTATTAGTAAGATATAATAAACTATCAATCATACCTCTATATAACTTGTTATCAACTGATTTTACAGTTTCATCCAAATCAAGTTTTATATTAGTACACAAACGAGTTGTATATGTCTTGCTGTTTTTATGTCGAAATTTCTTTTACAAATCAGTAATGTATTTTCTTGGATTCAAACCATTTCCAAAATCTTTTTGATAAATTTGAAGTCCTAAAAAGAATTTTAATTCACCCATCATGGTCATTTAAAATTCTTTTTTCATTTACATTGAAAACTCATGACAAAGGGATTTATTAGTTGATCCAAAAATTACATCAACAACATAAATTTGAACGAATAAAATATTAGAATTTACATTTTTCTTAAAAAGTGTTGGATCTTCCATTCCAACAGTAAAATAATTTTTAAATTGAAATGAACTTAATCTTTAATACCATGCTCTAGGTGCTTGTTTAAGGCCATAAAGAGTTCTAGTAAGTTTAATAATAGAATCTGGTTTGTGAGAATTTTCAAATCCAGGAGGTTTCTCATTATAAACGTCGTCCTTTAAATAACCATTTAGAAAGGAAGACATAACATCCATATGAAATAGTTTAAATTTCATATGAGAAGCAGAGGAAAAAGGATTCTAATAGATTCTAATCTAGCTATAGGTTTAATGGTCTCATCAAAATCTACACCTTCTTCCTGATTATATACTTTTCATACAATTATTTCTTTGTTTCTAGTTATTATTCCTTGATCATCTGGATTATTTCTAATGACCCATTTGGTTCCTATCACTGGATAATTCTATAGCCTTTCAAATAATTCTCAGTCTTTATTTATTTTGAACTAGTTTAATTATTCTTTCATTGATATCATCTAGATTTCATCATATAAAGCATCTTCTATAGACTTGGGTTCTAATTGGGATAGAAATATATATAATTCTACAAGATTACCTATATTTATTCTAGTTTTTATTCTTGTGTCTAAATCACCTATTATAGTTTCTGAAGAGTGATTATTTAGGGGTCTAGTCTGTCCAGTTAGTAAACTCATAGGTTCTTCAGTATCATGCTCTTATGAACTAGACCGAATATCATTTATATATCTTTCAAAATCATTTTTCTAGTTCTCAAATCACATGTTATCATTAGAGTCAGATTCATCCATTTGATTTGTCCTTTTATCAAAGGTATCAGATTCATAAAATTCCACATGAAGTGATTATTCAATAATCTTTGACTTCTTATTATAGACTCTATAAGATTTGGAGGTAGCTGAATATCCTATGAAAACTACTTCATCAGATTTTCGATCAATCATTCCATGATTGTCCTTGGTGTTCAAGATGTAATCCCTGCATCCAAAAACCTTAAAGTAATTTAAGTTTGGTTTTCTATTATTACAAAGTTTATAGGGTGTCTTTTTCAAAATAGGTCTAATTAAAACTCTATTCATTATATAGTAGGATGTGCTTACATCTTCATCCCAAAAATTGGTAGGAAGACTTTATTCATTTAGCATAGTCCTAGCCATTTCTAGAATAGTCCTATTTCATCTTACAACAATTCCATTTTGTTGAGGTGTTCTTGGTGCAGAGAAGGTGTGTTTAATACAAATATTTGACCAGAAGGAATTAAATTCCGGATTCTCAAATTCTATACCATGATCATTTCTTAATGAAATTATTTTAAAACCTTTTTCATTTTGAACAGTTTTACAAAAACATTCGAATAAATTAAAAGCTTCATTTTTAAATTTTAAAAAGAAAATCCATGTAAATCTAGAATAGTCTTCAATTAAAACATATACATATAATTTACCATCCAATATTTCTACTCATGAAGGTCCAAATAAATCAATATGCATATGTTCTAGAGTTTTAGATGTAGCAATTATGTTAATAGAATTGAAGGGTGATTTTTGTTTCTTTCTAAGATGACTTGCATCACAGAATCTGTTACTTTCAAATATGAGACTAGGAAAATCAGAAACTAATTTTTATTAGATAATTTAAGTAAAACATATACATTACAATGTCCAAGTCTCCTATAATATATCCACGATTCAATCAATTTATCAGTTAAGATGTATACTTGTGGTTTAAACAATGAATTTAAATATAGGGTATACACATTTTCAGTTCTAGGTGCTCTAAATTTAAGCAGTTTATTTTTGAAAATAGAAAATCTATTGTTATATAAATACACAACATAACCATTATCACATAGTTGAGAGATACTTATCATATTGTATTATAATCCTTCTACATAAAGTACCTTGTTGATTGAGACAACTTATGGATCTCCAACTTTTCCAATACCAAGGATCTTCCCTTTTCCATTGTCACAAAATATAACTAGTCCACCATCTTTTTGTGTCAGTGAAGTGAAGATCAATGAGTTTCCACTCACATGTCTTGAGAAGCCACTATCCATATATCATATGTTCTTTTTGTTTTTGTGACCTACTTCCTGCAAAGGCATATACACAATTTTCTTTTGGTACCCATATTCTGTTGGGTCCAGGGGTGTTAGCCAACTGAGATCTGGGAATCCAGACTTGCTTTGTTTTTTTAATTCCAAAAGAGTAAAATAAATAATTTTATACAAAAAACTTCTTCATACCACTTATTTGGGGTTGTCTTAAGAAACAGTTTTTAGAAATATGTCCCCTTTGTTCCACAATAATTACAATTTATTCTTTTTTCACTTTGAATAAAATAATTCTTGTACAGCTTGGGTTTTCACCTTTACATTAAATTCCAAATCACTCATTTTTAATGAAATTTTTTCCATGAATTTTATTTAATGTATTTTATCCTTTATTAATTACAAGGGCTTCATTTTTATAATTTCCAATTCAATTTGTAGTGATTTAATCTTTGATTCATAATCTGAATTGTTAGTGTTAATTGAGTTAACCTTTTCTGTTAACTCCTAATATTGTTTCAGCATTGTATCTATTTCGTCAGAAACATACTTATTAATGTTTTTTTAAAGACCTATGATTCTAAAATATAGAATCATATTTTTCATCATTCATATTTTAGTAGGCTACAAGTCTTTCATTAGAGTAACTAGATTCAGAACTAGATTCAGAAGAGTAGTAAGATTGTACCTCATCTATTTCTGCCATGAAAAACATGTTGGATTTCAGATTTACTTATTCCTTCTCTAATTATGATTCAGAAGTGCTACTGGAGTGTTCAGATACACGCCATGTAGCTTTCATTTCATTCTTTTCATTATTCTCATAATCATTTCCTTTGAAGAATTTCTTTTTCTTATATTCTTTTAGGTGAGGAATGCCATGTCCGATGTGCCCCATTTTCTTGCATTCATAAAATTTGACTTCCTGGTCATACTTTTTGATGGTTTCTCTGAATCCCTTCTTCTTTCTATTAAATTTAGTGAATTTTCTGGCTAGCTAAGACAATTCTACATTAGAATTTGATAAATCAGAACTTTATGATTTCACTTTTACACTTTTCTTAATCTTTGAGTTTTTTCTCTCTGATGACACTTTCAAGGTAGTGTCATCTCTATTGATAAAAACATTTGCTCATTAAATTCATATTGCATCTCAGCATCATACATCATTAGTGTTCTAATCAGTTCTTTAATGGTTAAGTCTTTAACAGGTGTCGACTGTCAGATTACAGTAGAGATTCAATTCCATCTTTTAGATAGTACCATCAGTACTTTTAATGTTTGATCAGCTTGTTTAATGGGATCTCCCAAAGAGGTTATGTTATTGACTATCTCTATCAATATTCATTTCATTTGAGTAATGCTGTCACCTTTATCCATTCTGAATGTATCAAATTTAAACTTGGAAGTATCATATCTCGTTTCCCAGATTTTGTTAGTTCCCTCATAAGAAAAAGAAATTTTTTTCCACATATCATATGTTGTCGGGAATTGAGATACTATGTTGAATTCATCTGGTCCTAAACCACATATAATATCATTCATTTCCTTTGATTTCATATCATATTCTGCTCCAGATGATGCACTCTATGCAGTACGTTTTTCTGGTATTTCATATGGAGTCAGAATCTTATAATATACTCTGTATCCAAGGTTTTTCAGATAGATAATCATTCATGACATCCAACATCCATTATTTTCTCTATTGAAGTATGATGATTTGACCATAGAAATTCCCTCTCTTGTATCAGTCATATTGCTCTGTGTATAATCACTTTCATCTTGTTAAGGCTTAATCATAAATCACAACCTCTGACACCAATTGTTGGGTCGAATTATACTAAATATACACAAGAGGGTTGTGAATTGTTTGTTTTCAAAAATCGTTGCGAGATCGGGTTCTGTACTTTATCATTAATCAGTGAGATTAATGCAGTGGAAATATGGGGTGTAGAGACACACGATGTATAGTGGTTTGTGGAACAGAAGGCCCCGAGTCTACTCCACCAACACTCTTTTCCACGAGCTTGGTGACATTCACTATCTGGTCCCCGTTTTAACAGACATTTCAACAACTGAGTACAAGCAGTTGACACCTTTACAATCTAAGGCAAAGAAAAGCCCTTTGGTTCACTCACAGAACCTACACAACTTAGTACGAGAAGACAGTCACTCAATAATAGAAAATAATGATTTTTTTACTTTGAAAATACTTTCTAGTTGTTCTTCATAATTGCAACATCATGCAATTTCTAGTATATGGATCGTCGCCTTCCGAAATAATGATCTTCTCAAAAGAATTGTTCTGAGTCGATCATATTGTAGTAAATATAGAAATATAATTCACAACTCCAACATTAGAAAATTCACTCTAGATCTTTGTTGTAGAATGAGTGAATCTTATATCTCGATTCTTCTTATTCAATAAATAGAGCTTTGTCACTCCGTTAAATTAGAAGGTCTATATTTTTGATAGTCTATTTTTTTCTTCCTTTTTTTGAATGATCAATTTTTTTTCAAAACATCTCCTTTTTGTTCAGAAAAGCTCATATATAATAATTAAGAGAACTTATCCTATAAATTTTGATCCACAAAAGTCGCTTTTTGTCTCATGATATTAAAATATTTGAATTTACAGAGTAGTCGTAACTTCCCTGAAGACTCGGCATAAAAAGATCCTTTTAATTTGATCCTTAAACCATTGATAAAATATCTTGGAATCAGTCAATGTTGTGCTAATAAAATAGTTTTAAATCTGGCTTGAAATCTTCCTAATAATCATCATGCTGATCATTGCAAAATAAAATCGACTTTAAAATCTCTGACACCTAACATAAGGTTGAGTTGTACAGTATCTATGCTCTAAACTTAACGAAGATCATAAACCTAAGGTTGATGACGTAGCCTTCACACATAAGGTTTTCAACGTATGGTTGATCACAAATGTAAGGTTCATGTCACATTCATCAAAATTAAGGTTGATAAAGATCCAAACTATTCTAAGATCGTATATTTGTTTACAAAAGTAATTTTTATGAACCATACTTTTGAGAAACAAACATAACATTTAACACTTATGTACGGTTCTCCTTCCATACATTTCTAATATCCCAAACATAGGGTTCCAACCTAACATAGACTTCTTTTTCATACTTTTCTGATAACGTCTGATTGATTATCCATACTTTCCTTTTATCTCATAAAACATACACCGCATTTCATCCTTACACTATGTTTCTCCACGTAGGGTATGAACAGTGTTTCCGGAACGCACTAAAAAAGATCCTGAATATGTAGAGAATGAATAGTGTTTCGAAAATGCACTAAATGTGAATACCTTATAAATTAATTATCGTTGTTCAAGAATCTAAATATTTCATCTAGAAATAATAATATAATGAATAATAAATTCCTGAATATTCTTAAAAAATAAAATCATTAGAAAATAATTAAGGGTATTTGTGAGCATCAAAATTATCATAAATAGATATAGTATTGTTCTCAACAATCTCCCCCTTTAAATAAAAACATTATGTATTTTTTAAAAGAACACTTTCTCAACACCATGATAGGAACATAGGGGTATATATTTACATAAATTCTTGATGATGTAGACCTATTAATTTCATTTGATATTTTTTATGTTTTAAATGTGAAATGAGAACCCTTTCAATACATGATAAATTAATGAATAAAACTATTATACCATTAAAATTCACCGGCTGATAGATATTTTAAAATACCGTGAAACATAGATTCTCAAAAAAAAATTGATATTTAGGTTTACCTTTTATTTAATTAGTATTCTAAGGAGTCTATCAATCATGTGTAGAAAAGGTATCCTCATTGTCTTTGAGTTGAGCATTATGAAATTAGTAAACAACACATCCAGAACACAGTTGAAATAGAGATCATGAGAATTAAATGGATGATCACATCTATAAAATCTTCATAATTGTTATGTGATCTATATACTGAGAGACATTTTTCACTATTACAACGTTGTATGAGTTGATGAGAGTGATATAAATATACATTTTCCTACATTATATTTGGAGGGAATCCCATAGAAAGATATGTTCTGAATTTAGTTAGTATAGATGGTATTATAGCACCTTGAGACACACACATATGTTAGGTTAAATCTTATTTCACACATTATTCATGGACTGTCCAAGAATTGGTGGGACATTTTAGAGAAAATTGGGCTTCTAGGAGAATTATCTTAGAAGTAATTGTATGAATTTTTTTAGCCACATATATCACGAGACATTGATGTATAATAAGGCTCACGATTACATGGAAATAACATACGAGATATTTTTAGTTATAGAATACAACAGATTCTTTAGGAACCCACTTTTCATTTCTCTATCCTTAGAAACTGATAGGATATCTTGGGTGAGTTGTTTTCAAGGTGGGATTCTCTATGTGATCAATTGAGGGGCCGAGTGGTGGCTAGATAGTTTCAATAGGGAGATCTTAAGACTCTTAGACTAGTGTAATGAAGTATGGATTGAATTTATTATATGGTTCAGTAGTGGGAAGTTAGTCAATGGAGTGGGATTTTACCTTAGGACCATGGTTTTGTGTAGTGATTTCAATGATGAACTCAATCCCAAAAATACTCTTAATGTACTAACCTTCTAGTGGACTTCCATATTTATGACATGTTGTGTCATATTCATATGTTTTTAGGATCCTTTTACAATATAATAGTGGTTAGTGGTCAAGATATGATCCTGAGTATAGAAAGTAATTAGTTACCCCTTAGTAGACTAGTAGCTGGAATTCCACTGGACATTCAGTCTATAGAATAGCACAAGGTGCCCTAGTAAAAGATAGTTATTACAAAATAGAGGGATAATCATAGGGGAGATATATTGGATCCCAGGGTATATGGGAAAGTCAACTACGTGATGTGTGGACTACCCAGACCAGTTATAATGTAAGACCTTCTGTTTTCAGTGCTATGATTCTTGTATAATTTCACTTAATTTTCATTTTGTTCGATAAAATAGAATGAAAATCCTTTTTATAGTCTATTTTTACAAATGGTTTGGTTTATTCTATAAAAATAATAGATGCTTTCATGACAATTGAAACATTATTGGGATTGTGGTTTGGTGGAATCAATCCATGTGATAAGTGTTATCTGGAAATTGTTGGTAAAAAATTTATTTTGGAAACCATTTTTACTCTAAAATAAATGTTTTGAATTTATTTTCAGTAGGATTGTGTAGTTATATATCAAGATCATAATGAATGTTACTAGAGTTATATTAAATATCTATCTCAACAAGGAGGAATCTATATTAACAGGGCCAGTGGAATCTTCAAGATGGTTGTATAGGACTACTTTACTATATATTTGATTATGCCACATATTAGAAATATAGTAATTCTCTAGATAGGGGTGGAAAAAATTAGCTTAACTCTCCTCTAGTGGAATATAGTTTTCATTTTTTTCTTCATAAAGAGTTATATGGATTAACCCACAAGCGGGAGATCGAGTTCATGATTGAGTTTGTCTCGGGTGTAGAGCTAGTTTCTATCCCACATAATAGGATGACACCAGTAGACAATTATTAATTGAAAATTAATATTGTTGATCTTTAAGCTAATGGATTCATAAGGAATTGTAAATCACTATGGGATTTTCCCATTCGTTTCACCAAGATGGTTGATGGGACATTGTGGTTTTCTGTAGACTATTAGTTATTGAACACGATGATAGTCAAGAATCAGTATTATATTGTTCCCATCAATAAACTAATTTACCAATTGAGAGTTACTTTGATCTACTCTAAGATCAATTTTTTTTTCAATTTTACACTAGTTTAGGGTGAGAAAATCACACAAACCCCACACTACTCTAAGAAAAAGATATATCTTCTATGTGTTAGTAATGATTCCATTTTTTTCGAGGAATGCACTAGTGGTATTGTTTAATCATAGCTAGTAGATTTTCATTCCCAATATAGTGAAATTTTCTTGATTAAACTAATGAAGAATAATCTATACAAAAATCTATCCAAATATAGCTTCTAGATTTATATGGTTTACTTCTTGGTCCATGTTACCTCATAGGAAAGACTATTAGTTGACTCATAGAATTTTTATGCAGTTGGATCTAAGGAGATACCCAATAATGTGTTCATGATTTATAGTTTTTTTTTCTTGAAGGTTATTATGGGCACTTT
Source organism: Viscum album (assembly GCA_963277665.1). Classification (NCBI taxonomy): domain Eukaryota; kingdom Viridiplantae; phylum Streptophyta; class Magnoliopsida; order Santalales; family Viscaceae; genus Viscum; species Viscum album. The sequence goes on from OY728142.1 coordinate 444,775,297, forward strand.
ATCTAAGACTTAATCCATATGAAGACACATATTCCTAGGTTGAAAAGGAATAGTGTAATGATTGATTGTTTAGAAACCTACGAGATTGGTTTCTAAGAGTTGAAGATTATACTGATCTCATAACTAATCCCCACATTACTTGAGCCTAGTAATTAGTATAATATCTATTGCAATGCATACATAGTTGGAATCTGAGAGGTGATGATGTATGAGGACTATGTGGTGACATACGGAACTAGGAATCATAGACCACATGAGTGTAATTATCCTACCCATAATCTAGAGTTATTTTTGGTGGTCCATACCTTGTGATTAGAGAAAGACTATCTTTTGGGAAAATATTTTGTGGAATACATGAACCAAAAGAGCCTTAGTTATAACATTTCGATGTTAGGCCAAAAACTATATTATAGGAGGTTGGTTCTCTAATTTACTCTCCCTTCCTTGATCAAGACTACATACAGGCCAAGGGAAATAGTGTTTTCTATTTATTGAGCTAGAGGATGCCAAAATTAATTATGGGAGTCTAGTGATGAGTTCAAAATGATGTAACCATTTGCATAAATGAATCTGTATGTTCAAGAGTACCATGGATGAGTATCTAAGAATTTGACATCTGTAATGACCATATTTCCTTACCGAATCAAGGGAAAAAATTAATTTGATCTGAGTGGATTAGCTTTGAGGGATATATTATATGGAGTGGAGCCTTCACCAGATATATATATTTGTATTAGAGATGTTACTTTCATCCATGGATGAGTATACGTTCATGTAGACTTGAATGAGGAGTTGATGAAATAGTTTCATGCTCCTTGAAGGCTGGTACACAAAGGACTGAAAAAATTTTATCAAGATATCCATAGATATTAGTGTTGTCTAGGAATGAAGAAAGAGATTGTGGGCTTCATCCTGATATGTTTTATATGTAAATAGTTGAAGACTTAGAATAAATGGTTTTCATGGCTGTTGAATCCTGTTCCTATTCCATAATTGAAGAGGGGTAATTTTTCTATAATGTTTGAGAAATGATTACCCTAGACACCTCACGTGATTAATTCGTGATTTCGGATTATGTTTCAAATAACAAATGATTCCCACTTAATTCTAATCAGGGAGTCCTCCACTATTGATGATATGGGTTGTATTAATGTTTTTTTGTATTTTTCAATTGCATGGTGTTCCAAGGAGCATGTTTTTTGATCAATATCCTCATTTCAATTATCAGGTTTTGTAGGTTCTACAGAAGGTCATGGGGTCATAGGATCTTCTCTGTTCAACCTACCATCCATTGATAGAAAACCATCTTGAATTGACTATTCAGATTCTTGAGGAACTGTAATGAACCCATGTTTTTTATTTCAGTGGTTCATGGGAGTAAAATTTGGAACTCATGGATTTATCCGATAATAACATCTTTAATTAAATTATTTAAAATAACCATTTTCATGATTTTATGTAAGGTTGTTCTATGAGAATCATTATTTGTTCGAGGTAGGCGAGTCAGCACTTTTATGACATACTCTCATGCAAGGTATATCTATATGGGTTAAATGGTTAATTAGGTGGTTGGTGACCATGTAGAGTAGACAATAGTCATTTTATACAAGCGTAGATGACCTCTAATGTTTATGTTGGTCATCATTTTTTTCTTCATGTGTCACCAATTTTGGGAAATGTGGTATTGGGAAACATGTACAGCTGGTGCCTAGGTTGGTGGGGATGTTTGAGATAGTCGGAATAGTCTTTCATGTGGTGTACTGATTGGTCCTTCGATAGTAATTAATTTCCATTGATTAAGTGATTTCTGTAACATAGATTGAGAGATTCCATTCGAATCCTTATCTTCTAGTATATATTGAAGAATCTAAGAATAGTGTAGATACATCCATTTATGGGAAACCGATATAGATTGTAGAACATAGTGAGAATTATCTTTGGGTAATGATTGTACTTATACTATGTGTGTTGTGGAAGCATGGTATGTCCAAGAAGAGACCCATGAGAGGGATTATGATATGAATCATAGTTTATGGACTTCTTTTCTGAGACTCCCAAGTGATTCTTGGTGCATATTGAGGATTTGATTTTATATGGTGGTATGGTTTAATGATTGTGTATTTGTTAAGGTACATACTTCTAGTGTTTTGGTTGAACCAAATTTTTCTAATATTGATTTTCATCTAAAAACCATGGTGGTTGAGTAAATTTTGATGATTGAGAGTTTTTCTAGGGAAAATTACCCATAGTTTTTGGATGTTTTTTTTTAATTAATGGAGTCCTTGTATAAATATATCAATTCCATATGAGGATTCTTCTTGTTTTTGGAGGTCATTGGAGGTATTTTAGTGGGATTAAAAATAATCTTGGTTGTGATATATTTGAATGGAAATTTTGAGTCATGAATGGGTTACATGATGTGAACATCTCACTAGAATAAGGCTGTAAACTTGTTCAGATCATGAAATTTTTACATACCATTAAATTTGTTTGCAAAATAAAATGGTCAATTGGGGTTATTTTGGCCGGCGGTGATGTGATTTTCTTCATATCCTATAAATGGGAAAATTAACATCATTAAAGGTGTCCACAATGAGAATATAATAGAATTTGACATTATAACCCACACTACGCATATGAATTAGTTTCAAACATGGTTCAATATCATCTCTTGAAGCCTAGTGCGTCTTCATATAATTGTATAGTGATTCCTTCTACTTAAGAGGTACCAGTCTCCCATTAATTCTTCAATGAGTTCTTTTATTTATTTATCTCCTTCAATATATTTTTCTCCATTATCATGGTGTAACCTTTTGACTTCCATTGAATTAGGTTTTCATTTTATTTTTGTGATATAGTATTTTCCCTTAAGATAACCATCATCTTCATTGTTCATTGGAGTTACCAGTTTAAAATGTTTCTTTGAACACCAGATTATGGTTGGAGGTCTATATTTTATCATTTTTTATTATATATAATTATCCAGAAAATTTAAAATATGAGAGATTATATCAACAAGCCATGTACACAACCTAATCAATTGGATATTCTGTGTTAAATATTGATCATTTATCCTTTTATACCATCCATTTTATGTCATTGGATCCATCAACATAAATACTGATACATGCATCAAAATGATAGTTGATCAATCATTGGACCTTTTTGACCCTTGGTTAGTTGATTTTAGATCCTTGATATATTTTGTAATGCCTCAAAAGTTACCAACGAGTATCATTTTTCTGGTAGCTGATAACCTCTCATGAATTTTTAGAATATTTAATATATATAATGAAACTACTATATTATATATCTTTCTATGCACAAAAACACTATATTATCATTCTTTATATGTAAGAATGGCCTTGACTGATATCTTGTGGTACACCCAAGATCGAGTTTTACCACAGAACAAAATAATATTAAAATATTATCATTTTTTATAATAATATATAAACAAGTAATTAAATTAGCAGTTATGAATATTATTAGGTAAAATGTAAAAATATATAATTTATAAAAATATATAATTTATTCATATGTTAAAATTTAATTATAAATGATTATAAAAACCAATTGAATATAAGGTTGTTTACAAAATATTATACTCACAGATGGGTTTGATCCTATAAAAATAAATTAATTAAATTTAAGGAGTAAAATTATTGTAATATATATATATATAATATATTCAATAAATTTATTTTAACAATCAACCAATATATTTTATAGGCATAAGATCATAACCAACATAATTCGACACATAAAACAAAATATTTTTATAAAATGTGTTTTCCATCTTTTAATGGTGAACCAACTTTAAATATAATGATTTAAAATTTTATAAATATAATATGATATAAAAAATATAATTTTTGAAAGAGAAATTTCAAAATTATGTTAAGGTGAATTTTTGGTATTTTTTGCGATGTTATATTTTTTGACTAGGAGGGAAAAATAATAAATTTTAAAACCAAAATTATTTTTACTCTAATTTATTTATGGGGATAAATTAAATTTTTTACTGGTATTAAATATTAATTATATAAAATAATAGTCTATTTATCCATATTAGTTAATTATAACGAATTTTACATTGGTATTGGATATAAAAACATAGAAAAATATTCAATGTTTTTTTATTTCAAGACACGCTTTTTCGTCCCTTATGTATGATTAAAATTAATTTAATTTTCACTATTTATGTGATTGGAATTTTAAAAAATTGATTCCATATGTGGAGTAAATTTTTTATAATTTTTAATATGCTAATTTTTTTTACCAAAAATATTTTTGAATGTAATTTAAATTAATTATAATAATTTAGAGACAAATTAGCATAATAAAATAATGAACCTCAATCATGAGGGTTATAATTACCAATAAACATTTAAAAAATCCATTGTACAGACATATTTAGACCCTATAATATGTTGGATATTATTTTTACTAATATTAGTTCCATGAGTCATTGAAAAAATGTCGGTGTAATTCCCTTTTAAGAAATTTTAATGTACATCACTTCTCCTCCACTATAATATGGAACTCACCCCTCCCTCTTATTCAAACCTCTGAACCACATTGTATTTCTCACACTCTTCTCAAATAATATCCCAAAATACCTCCCCCATTCAATAACCCTCTCTAGGGGTTGAAATCAGACCAAGGATAACTTTGGGTATAAACCACAATGAGTTAACTCAAAAAGAGGTAAAATAATTCCAAATGAACATTTTATTTATTTTCCTTATCCACCCATTGAAATATTTTTATTTCTTGATTATAATATAAAATAAATATCATAAATACACCAATATTTTTAATTTTTTTGGTTTTACCTATACATTTACAAAATTCCCTCTAATGGATTACGATGTTACCCTTTTTGTGTATGATGAACTACCGCCTCACGAATAAATGTTATTCATTTTACCATTACCACCTCTCAGGGAGGGGAATTAATATTTAAAAACTATTTATATATTATATATTTCAGATTATGTTTCCCTAAAAGATAAATAATTTAAATATTAAAAATTGATTTAGGTTTTCCATTTTGTTTAAATATAATATCATCGTCTGTGGAGGTATGGAATACTGCCTCACCAAAGGGATGTGATATATTCACACATTACATGGAATATATTAAGGAATGTTTTAATTAAGAATTTGAGATATAATTAAAATTTTTATGATATTAATTACATATTCACATTTTATAAAATATTATATATAATGTATTATTACTGTTTCCATACTCTAAAAAGATGATAATATCGTTCATGGATGTGTGGACTACCATCTGATCGACATTATGCGATTCTTGTACAGTACAATAATTCAATACAAAATTACATATAATTAAATTAAATGTTTTTATAATATATTTTCTATTTTTAATTATATAATCATACCTACCTTCTTTACATAATGATCATTGAAAAATGAGAATGTGGTTTTTGCGTATGCACGACCCACTATCTCCAATATTGTAACATTGGTTCATTTTTCATGACTATATTTAATTATTGGTATTAAAATTATAATTGATGTATAATATTATAATTATTTCATTATTATCTTTCTATAGATATTTATATACTGACCCCATTGATCATTGTCTGCCTACCAAAGTCATTAACAGATGAACCAAATTTTATAATACTCCCGGAATAAAGATAACTATTTAAGTACTTGAATAAACCATTGTAATAAGTGAAGTAAAAGTGATAATAAAAATTAAGAAGATAATGAGGAAAGTAAATAATTAAAAAAAGTTTATTTTTCAGGAATATAAATACACACAGGATAATTCAGACTCATTTTATGTGATTTTATCTCAATTTCTGTTCATTAATGCATAATGTATTGTTATTCAATAGTTTGTTTTATATGTTGTATATACTTCTGTTTTCATGTTATATCATAAAACTAATTATTATCATGATATTATATGTTTCATTCAATTTAATTCCTTCATTATTATTATCATTAAAATGTCTCAAAGTGGTATTTGACAGTTTGAAATGTTTAAAGATTATTTTCCTCAAATATGTTTTTAATCATCTTTCAATAGTCTTTCCATTCATAATATTCAAAAACCCTTATTTTTCCTTAGCCTAATATGGAAAATAATTTAATGTATTTCAATATATTTAAATTATGTATATTTGATGACAAAGAACATTGTTTAATAATTCAATCAATTATTTGATATATGAGGCATTCTTCGGAAGTGTACAACAATAGTGGGGGAAATTATAGATAGCCCGTAGATGAAATAGTATTACCATCAAATGAATCAGTTTCCAAATTTGATGGGTCTTTACCTAATATGAAAAATCATATTTTCAATGGTCTTGAAGGAAACGGTACCATGTACCTAGGAAAAATTGAATTTAATAAACATAAATTTCCCTCATTTAGATTTGGTGATTATTTATCGATGAAATTTCTTATTTTTCATATTTTGGATTCATTCAATTATCATTTTATTGATTATATTTCACGTGTTTTAGTTTACTATCGGGCCATATTGATTATTCTCATCAATTCTATATTTATTCTATTTTACATACCCTTACTGATCATTTGATCTCACCCTTATATTAATTTATATTCCAATGTTTAGAAGATGAATCCATTGAATGAGTTTCAAGGATGATAATTTTTGTCATTGTTTATGTAATATTTATTATTTTATATATCACAATTTAATATGTGTATCATGTTTGCAAAATATTTATCTAATAATTATAAAATATTCAGCCCATTTATGAATTGATTCATTGTAATCATTCTCATTTAATATTTTAATGCACCGGCACTAAGGTTCTGGGTTTGTGGTACTACAATTAGTTTCAGATAATGTTTAGTAGAAGCCTTGGAAAATAGATTTTGAAAACTAATATTAGGGAACATCATCCAGTGATAGAAATAGAGTATTAGAATAGAAGAACATCATATAATTTTTGTTATGGTAAATATTATGTGGGTATTCAAAGTAATACATCCATTCATAAGTACTAAAAGTTGACATGGTACTATAAATGATGTACCTAGGATTAACAACTCTAAAAATGGTGTGTCGGACCTGACTTGGTATTTCCTGTGACATGAAAATGGTCCTTACTATGTACCTCATTTAATACTCATGAGGGATATAGTAAGGATAATTCAAATTTCATTAAAATTAATTATTAGGGATATGAATATGAATATATCCCCACAGAAAACATGTCTATGATTATGAAATTAGATATGCATATTTCTTTTCAAATTGTGACATTTCCTTCACTAGTTTTGGTATTATAATTTATGATACAGAATGTTATGATCTAATCTTGTTTATTCCATTATATATAAATGGGGCCTGGAAGGATGAATGGTGTCAATAATATTAGAAAATTGAGATATTTACCTATTCATGAAACCAATAGAATTGATATTGTACTGAATAATATAATAGACATTATAGGGAAGTTTTATTAGGTTTTGTAATGTAACATTTCTAAAAATGGGGAATCTTATTCCATATAAGGATTCTCTTATGCTAGATCACTTCATAAAATAAAATCCCCCATCATTTAGTGGGACTAATATTCCAATTTTATATTTAAAATGGATTCATTCTATGGTTATGATATTTATTAGATTGAGATATTGTGAAAAAGAAAAGGTTGGAGTTATAGGGAACTTTCTCATGGGTGATGCTGATTAATGATTGATGATGATTCAGAATTCTTGAGAGGGAGAGGAAATATAAATCTTGGAATAGAGATATATTAAAGAAGAATTATTTGATAAATAATTTCCTTGTGATAATCAAATTTAGAGGATTGTAATGTTTCTTAGCTTAATGAAAAATGAAGATATAGTTTTCAGATTATAAAGCTTCCTTTACAAGGATACCTAGTTATGATACAGACTAAAAATGCAACATGGAGTGCCTGATGGACAACTTATTTATAGGTATTTAACAAAAACTTTAAAGGGAACTGATTTTTGAGTATTATTAATCATATATTGATATTTTTTATGTTTCATAAAAAAATAGAAGTAATTTTCTTTTATCAATATATTAATGTGGAATAAATATAATAAGAGGTCATATAAACACCATGAAAAATATAAATCATCAAAGAAGATGATGCATAAAATTTACATTAATTGAAAACTATGAAAAAAATCACCTTAATAAATTCTGTAATGGATTGGGAGTTTTTTATAAGTGTTGAGAAAGAGTTCACTGGGGAAAATAATGAAAATATAAGTATAAAATTCTATTATTCATCTTTACAACTACAATGTAATAGAGTACTATAGAAATGAATTTCCCAACCATCAAGATAATATACCTTCAAAGAAGATATGGGATCAAAGAAAACTTATGTTATTTATAACAAAAAAGTGTAATGATTAATGGGAATGAACATAGATTCAATAATTTGGTTATTTTGGTATTTTATTAGTGATGTTATAATTATATGATTTCTTGAATATATATGGATTTTATAGAAGTACTATTTTATTAAGGATTTGAGATCACATGTTGAATGGTACTAAGAAATGAGAATCTATAAGAAGTTAATATATTTGATAAATGTAGGGATGATAAAAAAAATGTCACTTAACATGTTCCAAATGCAGTGATAATGATGATTTATGTTTAGAATGTGTGTTGGATACTACTAACTACCATGAAAGTGTATCGAATGTGTGGATTATAACCATTAGAAAAATGTGACCATTTATGAAATAATTTAGTGTATTAAATCACTATATGTAGAATATCGTACTAATATATGAAGTACAAATAGTTCAATGACTTATCAAATGAATATATTTAGTTTATAAAAATTTATTTACACTTTTATTCATTGATGGTGAATGAATTATACAACTCCAGAAAAAAGGTTCTTGAAATCAAAATTTTATCCAATTTATTTCAGATCGGTTGAATAAATTGGTTCTCCAGACCCATATAGATTTATGGTTTTGAGGAAATTAACACTCCATTTAAAACATAATTTATTGTGAAAAAATAATATAGTTATTTACACTTTTATTTCACGCCCCGGTTTTTATTTCCGACATATGTTCTCTAACGTGGAATTCTAGTTATGTAACCTCTATACATAACAATATCCCATAGAATTAATTTGTGTTATTGAACCTATTTATGAAGTGTCAATTTGAAGAACATTATTTTCAAATATAAATCCCTATATTACCAAGCTAATGATTAAATAGGGATGATTTAGTTTAATTAAGGTGGGGAGAATGGATCTCCTGAAAAATTCTAAAAGAGTAAATTTTATATGATATCTTATACCTTCTCATAACTCTAGAGTATTATTAATATCGTAAATAGAATTATTATAATATATAAAATTAAATTCTGGTAAACACTATGTTATATTTCTATACAAGAAATAGTGAAATTTTTTTATAGCTTGCGTTATAGTAAAAGACAGGGTTTTACCGAACAAAAATATATTATTAAAATATAATTATTTAAAATAATAATATATATACTAGACATTAAATTATCAACTATGGATAATATTAACTATATTTTTAAAATATATGTATTGTAAATATAAAAAAATAATTAATTTTTTAGAATGTAACTTGAAATGAATATGATAATTAATTTAATATAAAAAGTTTTCATAAAACCCTATTTTACGCTCCCAAATTCATTTTATCAAAATAATTTAAATTAATTAAAATTAATGAGAAAAATTAATGATATATATATATATTATATTCATTAAAAAAATTTAATCTTCCATCAGATAATTTTTACTTGAATAATATAAGAACAAACCTAATTGGACATAAAAACCAATATTTTTATAAAGGATGTTCTGGCGGCTTTTTATTGTTCACCTACATTAAATTGAAATTTTTAAAATTTATAAATTTAAAATGTAATAACAAATATCATCTTTTATTTATAAATTTCAATATTATGTTAGGGTTATTTTTTATTTTTATGTGAAGTTTCATTCTTTGATCAATAGTGAAAAATCATGAATTTTAATTAAAAACTATTTTTTTTATAATTTATTTATTAAGATAAATTACAGTTTTTAATTTTTATATCATAATTAAAAAAATATTATTTATATTTATCAAATTTAGTTATTTTTAATCATTTATACATTGAAATTCAACATAAAAACTTTTCATACTTATCAACATTTTGACTTTAAAAACCTACAATGACGTCCCATTTATGGAATTAAATTTAAATTCATTTCTACCATTTTTTTGATTATAATTTGAAAATTTTCATTCCATATTTTGAATAGTAATATTTATAAATTAATAATATGTTTAACATTTTTTCCAAAAATATTTGAAAAATTATATAAAATTGTTTAAAGTGATTAAGAGAAAAATTAGCATAACATAGGTCTAAACCGAAATCAAAAGGCCTAAAATATTCTATAAACTTGTAAAACCCCATTTTATGGACATTAATAGATCCAATAATAATTTTTTTTTTGAATTTTTATCATTATTGTATCCACTTTTCAATCGAATAATATCAGTATAATTTTCTTTTAAAAATTTTACAAGCATCCCACACCTCCTTAACTATAAAAAGTCACTCACCTCTCCCACTTATTTACACTTCTCAAGAACATTGGTTCACAAAACATATTATAAAATAATATATTAATGTACCTGAACTCAAATTATAATCCACCAATTTTTTAGAATTTAATATGAGAATCAATTTCGGTATAAACCAAAATGAGTTACCAAAATGAGGTAACATTCTTCCCCATGATCCTTTGTCGTATTATCCTTCGCCACGAAATATAATAATATTATATCAAAATTATATAATACAATAAGTATCATAAATATAACTATATTTTTTTATTTTATGTTTCATACTTATGAAAACACACACTTCCATCAAATGTGTAATGAACATATCGTTCTGTTGTACAGAGAGGTACTATCTCATGAAACAATGTCGTTTTTCCCTTTACCATCCATAATGGGACAAAATTAAGTTTAATGAACTTTTTATATATTATATATGTGATATTTATGTTTTATTAAATATTATATAATTATTATATAACATATACATCAATACATTCCATTTTTGGAAATAAGACCACATCATTTGTGGAAGTGTGGATTATCGCCTCCTCAAAGCGATGTGATACATTCACACATTACATAGAATGTATTAAAGAAGATTTTAATTTAAGAAATGTGACATATAATAAATATATATTATATTTAGAAAATAGTTACATATATTTAAATATAATATTTCCTTTTAACACCGTCTCTACACACTTAAAATAAGTTCTAAAGTCACTCGGGGTTTTGTGAACTTCCCCTCCATGACATGATGCGATTAATTTTAGATAGAAGTATTTAAACATGTATGTATATTTTATTAAATAAAATTTTACTTATGATATTATTATAATTTTGGAATTATATAATGTTACACACATTCTTTCAACAATTTTCATTGTAAAATGGGATTTTTACTAATGCGTATGTAGGACCTAACGTATCCACGATTGTAATGTTCGTTAATTTTTCCAAAAAAACAATTAATGGTTGGTATTATAAGTATAATTTATCTTAAAAAATGAAAATTATTTTATTATTAATTGTATTTAGTTATTTATATAATGACCCCTTTGACGATGTTTGACTTACCATTGTCATTTTTAACACATGCACAAAACTTGGTCAAAACACATGACTTAAACATAATTGTTTAAGTAGTTATATAAAACATTGTAAAAAGTTAAGAAAAAGTGGTAATAAAACAGAAAAAGGTTATTAATTAATTAAATAATTTATATAAATTTATTATTTAAGACAATAAGGACAGGCATGACAAGTCAGACACTTTCTAAGGGATTTTATTTAAATTTGAATTCATTATGTCATATTGGAATGTTATGGCCCTAGATTATTTTATATTGTGCATATAATTTCCTTTTACATGTGATATTTTGAACCTACATGTTCTCATGATATAATAAGATTAATTAAATGTTATTTTTTCATGGTTGTAGTGATTAAAATGTTTTCATGTTGTATATGACACTCTCAAAAGATTAATGATTATTTTGATTTAGATTTTTTTAATGATCATTAAATGGTATTTCCACTCATCATCATTAAACCCCATTTTTAATTATCATAAAGTAGGAAATTATTGATAAATATGTATAATTTAATCCAAACAAGAATTTTAATAACAAGGGGCATTATTTATTAATTAGATATATTATTGGAAATATGACGAATGATTTGGACCAGTACGACAAGGGTGGGGAATATTTAAAGATAGCCTATCGATGCATGTGTAGTATCATGAGATGAATTGATTTCATAATAAGATGAATTTTTGTAACTGAAAATATTTTCTGTCTTATGAAATGTCTTGATGATAATGTTACGATTTACAAAGGAATCATGGTTTCCAAAAATTAATCTATTCCCTCATTTATACTATGTTATTATTTATCCATGATATTTTTTCTTTGACATATCTATGGTTACATTATATTATCATTTCATTGAGTAAATTGAACGTTTATTAGTTTGAAACCATTTCATATTAATTATTCCTTATCTAGTTATTTTAATGGCACATGTCATTAGTTATTTACTTTTCCTTGTTGATTATTCTAATTAATTCATTATTGATTCTGGTGTAATTACCCTTATTGAGAATTTTACCTCACCCTAATTTTTTTTAATTTCCCCAAGTTATGAAGAGTAGTCCTTTGAATGAGATTTAAGGATATCGTATATTATAATTTATTATGTATAATGTTTTATTTTTTATTTCCCCATGTAATATGGGTATCATGTTCAAAATATGGATTTCCAAAACTACTAAAATGTTCAGTCCAATTTGGATTTTATTCTTTGTAATCATGCTAAAATAATAAATCAATGCACCATATATAGGCCTTCGAGGATGGGGTGAAATATATTTAGGAAAAATTGAGTGATTGTTAGCATAATATTAGGATTTTTTGTAACATTAATTTGATTGATCTATTAATATAGAATCCTAAAAACTAAATTTGGTTAAGTGATATATTAGTGACCTTCAGGTTAAATTATATATCAAAGAAGTCTGATATATTTATGAGGATAATTGAAAAATTAGATTTATTAAACATAATTATCTTGAAAAATATATAATTTTATGAAATGACCATAATTCGTTAGGTGATATATCATGTATGTTTTATTTTATCGTTTAAAATTTCTTCCATACATTTTTTGAATATTTGAAATTGATGGGGATCAATTATCAATGGTGGGATGCTTATTGAAAGCATGATTTCATCTAGATACGACTCATTAATTATGTTGACGAATAATGGAATAATGAATGATTTAGAATATATTAATTGTTAGGAAAAAATGTACATGTTATGAGAGGGAAGAGTGTCTAATTAAGGGTTGTTTTAATACCATATACACAATTTCTAGATGCATGTGGGTGATATTCTAGATGGGCTATGGGTAAAAGAAAGTTGTTAATGTGGTGTTTTTGTGATTCATCCTCAGTGGGAGAATTTGAAACTATTTGTGTGATCTTTTCAGATGTAGGATAATTCAGCTTTTGCATGAGATACCCGGAAGGGTGCCAAAACAGGTTTGGATGACCTCTATTCTCGAACCATATAATGAGGGATCAATGGGTTTAGTTAATGCATAGTATTAATTTGTTAAATTAATACTCAACTTATCTCTATATTGAATGAACTATATTTCATAGAATAGATTGTTTACCCATGATGGTGTCAATCTACTGAGTTGAGTTGTACTCAGACAAATGATATCACATCACTGGGTACCTAGAAAGATCTTATAGGTATAGGTTTATACAAGTACAAGAGAATAGATTACTTATTTATGGCTTACACACTGGGTTGGATCTTGGATATGGGAATTCCATTAGGTTCAAGACTGGGTTATTTAGAGTATATATTTGATTCCACCAATTCACTTTTCTATATGAACATAATCATTTAATTTAGTTTCATTCATCTTATCATTAAATCATACAAATTTTCTGAGGATTCATTATTTTTTATTTTCTCGTATTTTGTTTCCTATAAATTATTAATATTATTTCTTTTATTTCAACTACCTTGCTATTACATTTCCTCTTCAATGAAACTCTTTACTAGATGGTATCTTTACTAGATAGTATTAACTCTTAGTATATTATATACACCCTCAATACTATTTAGCAACCTCTAGTATATGGGGAGGCACACATGTGTTTATGTACTTTCTCTGTAACTTGTGGGAGTACCATGTTAGGGACGTTACCGTTTTGAGTTGGGCATGTGATTTATATTTAGAGTCCATGTTTGTTTTGATTTTTATGGTAAATTTTAGTATATATTGGGGTGAAATTATTAGTTCAATTTTTTTGAATGTATTGTGATTGGTGAGATTATGATGGAAATATCAACAGAATATAATTTTCTTGGACAAAAATGTTTAAGGAAAAAAGATTCACATAAAATGTCCAAAATAATGAGTTTGGAGAAGAATCCTGTATCCTTATTATATAATCTTTTAATGTATGATATTTATATTTTCTAAAGAAGTTGGAGGTTCATCATATCATTCTTATGTTGAATTTGTTATGTAAAGCATTAACAATTTGGATGACATTGTATAAAAACATTATTCCGTTGAGTGTGATTCCTTTTGACCTTTATTGGTGTTGAGGGTGATTCGTTCCATACCTTCATTAACATCATTGATGGAGTTTAATGAAAAATATGTGTCTTGGGTGATTTTAAACTAAATAAGTAGTAGGTACCCACATTGGTACTAATCCATGAAAAATCATATGCCTATACTTTATTTCTTTTTTACCTTTATATATGGGTGATGCTAAGATAAACCATTGAGTGGGTCAAAAAAATATAACATATAAAAGAGGTTTATTTATAACAGAAGTAAATTATAATGATATCACCACTAGTTTAGCCCCTTCATAGCAGGTTTACATTCCTAGTCAGTTCATTAATCTATTTTGATAAAATGTACAATACATAGAAAAAACACCCTTTGAAAAATAATAAATATTATTATTATCATAAATTTTAACTTGACAAATACCCTTAAAATTAATTTCATAAATTCTAAAATTTAATTTTACCACTCCCATGATATTAGTATATTTATTTTCATTTTATATATTAAACACATTATATATCAATTATAATATTATAATATATAAATAATGAATATATATATATATATATCATATTTTAATATCATAATTTTATTTCGTTGTGAGTTATATTATTTTAAATTTACTACATAACAACACACCACTTCAATATACATATTGGATATATGACCAACGACCATATCTTTTGTGATCATATTTACCATGTTCAAATTTATTTCTTATATATAACATAAAAAAAGTATTGTATTCAAATATCCCATTCGCATATATTTCATTTTTGATATCACAATACAATTTTTCATTTCCATGAATTATTTCCCATTATATGATTCATTATACTAATGATGTTTTATATGTGATAATTTCTTTATATAGTTTCTAGTTTTGTATATAATTATTTTAAATTTATTTTCCCTTATAAATTTTTGTCTTTTTAACAGATGTAATCAAATATAATATGTAATACATAGTTTCATGTTCTTTTAGTATAAAATATTAATATGAAGGAATAAAGGGTTGTTAGTTTAATCTTCATCTAGTGAGACTTTTTACCTAACCATTTTAAATTATTTTGAAATAGTAGAAAAAAATTATAATTATAAACATATTTTTTATGATAAGAATATTGTTCCTAATAATCATTGGAGTTAAACATTAAACCTGGCCGAATTTTGATCATGGATCTGATTATGGTTCATATAGTTAGGAAGATAACCATTTTTTATCATGGGGAAGAGTACATATATGAACTCCAACTGTTTTTAGCATGGAGTGGGGTTATGATAACAATGAAACATAATATTTTTGGAAACTATTGTAACGTCATGAACTGGGGTCCACTTAATCTTTTCCCTAAGAGGGTGGGTCACATGGCTTCAAGCGTCGCTACACATATTGCATAGGCTGTTTAATAGAAGTGGGGGTGTAATAGTGGAACAATTCGAGAGTATAACATCTTATTAGACTGGAACAATAGATACAATAATAAACATACAATATTTAGGGAAGCATATATGGATAGAAAAAATAAAAAAACAATCAGGAGAAGTGTAAATAACTAAACAATAAGTTAACCATACAGAAGACTCTATAGTGTTTTCAATACATGGATTCATGGAATATATATGTTAAAAATGGTGGATATGGGAACATACATATAATTATGCTATAAAAAAGTTAAAACAAATAAAAAATGAGATCCACAATAATATCAATCGCATGCTTGACCCTCTTCTCCTATGTTCCATCTATATAAATAAAATATCAATAACCATAAGTAGGCTCTTGTCCCCTATCTAAATCTGCAAGAAAGTAATCCTCCCTAGTACCAATGTAATCCCAAGTTGGGTGTTGGATAAAATATCAGCAGGGAACGGCCAATGATGTTTATAAGTAACCTGATTAATTCTCATAAAAAATAGTTTGAGGGAATGAATAAATGATTACATATGCAGAATAAATAAATAGTCATCTAGTTAGGTTTCTAATCGACACCTATTGGGTGTACCTGCTTCAGATCATGGAAGAAACAAAATTCTAACGAGCCAATATATATTTATTAATAATATATATAGCATAGTTGTGAATTTCTTCCACATATATGAACTATGTAAGTGCAGACATAAGTGTCTATATACCCAAAATACTAGTTTCTAGAAAGATTAACACATAACTGACACATCCATGACCATTATAAGGAGCCTATAATCTCAAGAAATACTATAAAAGACCAACATCCTAATAATAGTTTAATACATCATGCACAACACTCAAGATACTATGTGAGCCAACATGTCATCACTCCAATAGAGGAATGTGGTGTGTTAATCCCACTATAATAAATATTTTCAATTGTGTGAGACATCATGCTCTACACCCAATGTAATTGAGTGTGAAACCATCATTTCCAATAGAAACCTTACTATCATATCACAACACACAAAAAGTAATTACTCAATTGAAATACAATATATGAGGAATTACCTCTCATGGTTCATGCTCACTAAGTCATATATATTTATAATTTTTCATAACCGTTCAATTTAGCATTAAATGATGCATAAAAAATTGGTGTGGTCATATAACCCTTTATATGTAAATCATATTACTTCATCCAGTTCATATATGGTATCAAAACCAAGATTAATAAGTCATATCATGTAATTCAATCCATTTAATTCCTTGAAACATGGAAATTCATTTTGTAGAGAACTAGGGTCATTTGGATTAGAGCCTATGAGGGATATCCAAATTTCATACATGGGAATTCTTTATTAGTAATATTTAACAAGATCCTAGGAGGTTATTTTGGTTCATTTAACATATATATAATTGGAGAAAATTTATCTAAGGCCCATCTAAATGCTTGGGTGGAAAACTGGAAAATTAAACCATTAAATCAAGAGGGATAACAACATGGCACACCCAAGGGGAGTCCATAAATGTAATAAAAACCCACTAAAATAATGAAGAAGGATCAATATGAGAATATCATGGTGTGATGATTAATATTATATGAGGAATCCAAATAAAAGGGTAAGCTCAACAAAATACAGTGGGTTGCGCAACTTTATCTACTAAGAATCAAAATTCATGAGAAAAATTTCATAACAACATAAATCATGTATGTAGAAGACTCCTTGCTTTATATCAGCCTCAGAATTAGAGTATGTTTCATTAAATCCGTGAAATGATGCAATTTTATGAAAATAGTGAAATAATAATTTTCTTAAATAGCACAATGGATTCATAAATAATGTTAGATAGGAGAGAAGATGATTATAGAAAGTACTGTGAAAGATTCATAGAATTATATGGATTTGGAATCATATGTCATACCAAAATGTTAGCTCAATTCCTGTCTTGAGAATTTTGGGAATATACGGGAGGAATAAAAAAGAACGTCTCCTAGAAGGTATGAGAGGAAAAATGGAAAATGGTTATAATATTAAATGAGGGGAAAATTAATTTCTCCTAAAAAATATGTGTACCATGTATGGTTGCACGGTTGGCCAAACCTTGTTCCAAACACTTTCTAGAAACTACTAATTAGAGGAAGACTACACGGTTGGGCACAAATTATATCTATATTCGATCAGACCATGAAAAAGTCCATTTTGACAAAACCCTACAACACTACACGACCATGGTCATATGGTCACACAGTTTTGAAAAAACTATGAATCCTATTGGTTCCCACTGTTAGTGACTACATGGTTTGGGGAAAAAATGTGGGGTCAGAGGCATTGTATTTTCTAAACAAGTGTCACTATTTTTTCTTCTTACCTCAAGGTTCTAGGATTTGAACGAGCCTCAGATTCCCCATGCACTTATTAACATTATTATTCATCATTAATAGGGATGTTTAATGTAATTAAACTTTAAAGACTAGATATATGTATCTTTGTGAAATTATGAGTCATCACAATATCCCCTTCATGAAGAAAATCATTCTTGAGTTGTATTTAAGAGTGTAAAGTGGTATCATAAATGAATAGTTCTAGACACTGAACATGTATATTAAATTCCCATTCCAAGGTATTATAACATACCTGAACTTGCAGGAACTGTATCTGTACCACAAGAAATGACCTTCCCCATTATGTCTTCACATTATAATCAGTAGTACCAATGGAATACTCCTGCATAGAAGTATCTACATCCATATCAAACTCATCAGGGTAAAACGTGTGTTATGTGTCTCAATTGTATCAGTGAAAATGAGAAACATGAAAGAAATCATTTACATACTGGTATGATTGAGGAAGTAACAAATGGTAAGTCAATAGTCTGTTCTGTCTCAAAACCCTGAAGGGTCCAACAAACCTCAGTTATATCTTACCCACCCTTGACTATGTCTATGCCCCATCCTGTATGTGACTCTCTAGAAAACCCAGTCTCTAACATTGAACTTGAGAGGTCCCCAGCTTCTGTTGGCATACAACTACTATCTTGACATAGCTATCAGCATGCACTTCATAGTTAACCAGAACATCTTTATAGTTTCTTGTGCAAGACACGATCCATGAATTGCTTCCTCCCCTACATATAGCCACCATTGAAGATAGAAGAGATCCCCACCCTATATGTATTCATGAGGAGTCATCTCAATGGTAGCCAGAAATATTTTAATATAAGAGAACTAAATGAGGGAAATATGTTTATTCCAAAAACCCCAAAGTCAATGACATGCTCATGGAGCATGTCATCACAAACCTAAATCGTGCACTCTTTCTGTCAATTGGTCTATGGGTGATAGTCCATGATCAGAAGAACCTATGTACCAAGTGGATTCCATGGCCCCATCTAGAACTATGACATAAAAAATCATATCTTTCATAAATGATTGAATGAGGAGCTCCATGAAGAGGTAAACCCTCCCTAACATGAAGTCATCCTAGATATTATACTGAAATGTTCAATAACACATGAAATAATTGTACGACCATATTCAAACAATCTATGAGAACCCACATAATATTATTTCCATGAGGTGATCGGGATAGAACATTGATGAAGTTTATCAAAATATCTACCGACTTCTACCCAGGAATGGACATCATCTTTAAAACCCCTACTCGTGGATTATTTATGCCTTCGCCAACTAAAATATAGTACACCATATGCTGATGGATAAAATATCATGTTTTATATTAGTCCACAAATACATGTATCGTACATCTCAAAACATTTTGGTTACACTGGGGTGACCACACATGCTAGGGCATTGATTTCACACATTAGAGTCCATCTAATGTGTAGTGGGACCCATACACACCCATGAAACAATAAGGTATCAATCCCATCAATCGTTAAACAGGAATATGAGCCATTATCTAAAACAAATTCCTTAAAGAAAATGCTTTCAAAATTAGATAGTTACCTCAATTGTGCATGTTATAGAAGAGTATAAGTCACATCTACAATCGAGAGGATAGTCTGACCATGGTCTCCATAACCCTCAATGTGAATTTATGAGAATGATTCCCTGTGATTCCATTCTCCACTAGATTCATGAGATTATGGTATACGAGTCTTAGATCTTAGAGAATCATCTACATCATTTACTTAACCTAGTGTGTATGTAATCATGAAATCCAACAACTATAGGAAAAAAAATGCATGCATTACTTGTGATTATCATAGTATTTGTAAAGAAGTACTTGGGGCGGTTGTGATCAGTGAAAACCAAAAAATTATCTCCAAGAAGATAGTGTCTATAAAAATATATCTCATGAAAAAATGTAGCTATATCGAGGTCTTGCATCGGGTAATTCCTCTCATGGGGCCTTAAGTGAATAGACCCATATGTGATAACTCACTCCTCTTACATCAGAACACCTCCACAACCAATACCCGATGCATCACAATAGAGAGTATATATCCTTCATAGCTCTGGAAGAATCAATATATGTATTGTAGTGAGTCTTCCCATTAACACCTAAAATTATTCTTCATAAGCTTCTGGTCATATAAATTTCACACCATACAGTATCAAGACCGTAACTAGTACTCTAAGACATAAGAAATCCGAGATGAAGAATTTTTGATACTTTTCGATCACCAAGAATCTATGGATATAAAAAATCATCAGATTCTCTATAGAAACCATAGATCATTCTTTCTATGGGTCTACTAAAACAACGAAAACTGAAATAATGTGACCCATGAAGTGGAATTTGGTGATCTATATGTTTCATTTTATATTATTATCATAGATATAATGCTCTATAAGTTTTTCATCCATGATGAATAGATGGTTTGCATGGAATTGTTGGGATAATGAATAATCCAAGATTTTTTCAATAAACACTACCAAATATGAATATAGATATGTTTGGAAAACCCAATTCATATGATCTGTAAAGACTAAAAGTGAATTCGTGAGTCCAAACAGCTTGACTAGGTAATGCTATAGACTACACCTGATATTGAATTCTAAGAGTGGTATGTCTAAATTATTTACATGCACCTGTTTATAGCCTATTATAAGAGCAATCTTTGATAACACACTCTATCATCATATCTAATAAAAAAGTTCAAATATTATATACAGTGGATACTGATTCTTTATCGTCATAAAGATCAATCGATTGTAATCTAGATAGAGCCTAAGGGTGTTGTTTTCCTTCATGGAAAATCAATTGGTTAACATCAATGAGAATTTCTGAGATTTATGATTCCTTTATCCTTGAGATCCTCCATTTTATTTTTGAGTTAAAAAATCTCCTTTGGTTTCGTCATATAAGGAGGAAATGTCATTAGTGCCTTACGTAAAACATGATTGATACAAAACACTACATATCATAACGAAGTTAGATAGGATAATTCTTCAAGAACGAAATCCCTAAAACAATCCACTATAAGAGGAAGGATAGTGGGATGAAACCCCTGATCATATATGAATAGGATACTGATTTATAGTATCAGATTACATAGCCTCTACTGCTATGGTCCTGATTGCATAACTTGTACCTAACATTCACCCTTATGCATGTTCGTAATTCTTTCTAGTGAATGAAAAGTTACCATCTAATGATAGAATTAAATTTGGGTTCCATAATAAACTATCAATTAATTCACTATAATTACATTAAACCCCATCATGTTAAGGAAAAATATTTACACATGAAGATGTACCCACCAATCTTAAGGGTTAAATCCTTGAAATAGAGAATTCCATTTGATCGAATACCTAATGAGGTATCTAGCATCATAATTATATAAAAGATATTGATCTCAAGGCCTGGAAGCTCATGGGTTTCCTCATTTTTAAAAGAGTGAGACACACATTTTTCAAATAAATAGGACACTAAAGTGGGGTTACGAGAATAGTTCTTCTAAAATAGAAGTTCAGACGCTCTTATTATCCGGTATATACTAGAATACATGAATTTTTTTGTACCATGGTATTGAGTCACTACTTAAATGCATTGTGAAATCATTCTCTACTGGAACTAAGAATCATGAGTCTATGTATCTCTTCATCAATCTCCACCATCGTCAGATCGACTGGTTGTATTCCAACATTCTTCATATCATACTGATATTGGTCCTGATCCAAAATGTGAAATATAAGTAAATCCCCACACACTAGGTACTAATGGGAACATTCTAAAATATTTTTGGATATGCCTCATCCATCCACATACTCTGCATTCTACATGATAATGTAGGATCTATCTATTTATATTCCTAGGATTCTCACAATAGTGATATATTAAGGAATATTCTATACAAGTGTTTTGACTACTAAAACCTCGTCATGTAACATCAAATAATCTATTTCATCCTGATGAAGGAGCACTTGCTCTTGCTTTAGAACCACCCTAACTCACACCTTCTTCTTCCCACAAACATTAGTCTATATTAAAGGTCATATCAATGATTTTAGAAAATGGAGTCAACTAATAAATATTTACTTGTGATCAGATGGAATATATTAACATATCCATTGATCACATAGCAGTCATAATATAATCTCCTTCTAGAGTAGAACAAAAGTGTTGCAGCTCTGTGAAATGGGAAAAATATTAAATAACAGAAAAATACCTCTACTGCATGTTCATAAATTATCCAGCATAGTCATGCGACAATTTATGGTGAAATAAGTAGTCCTGGAAGATAATCTATAAATTTTTCAGGACCATATTATGATTACAATCTATATGAGTGATAACAATCAACCACCACTTCATGGAATAGAGAATAATATATACATCAAACATGGCCCTCTTATCTATAGGTGTAACTAGATTCATGAATATAAAAAGGGTAGCATCAAGCCATGACTCAACTACATGTGGTCCTCCATCACTTGAATGGGCAGGTGGATGTTGTTTCTACAATTCATTATTCAACATAGCCATACTTCTAGTAGGTCTACAAACACATTGAATGTTCTACATCATACATAAAAAAACAATAAGAATTGGGCACCAATGCCCATGTTAGTGTAACATCCCAAGTAAATGAATAATAAGACATATTTAATTTTTATTAATATTTGTGAATTAAATATTAATTTTACTTTAAAAGTGTTTTTATGTTCGATAGCATGCCCGATAGGCAACAATAAATATCTCTGAAATCTTACGTAGCAAACTAATAATATAATATTATTATTTTAAATGGTAGTTAACTCATAGACATTGAATTGGTGGGAATGAAAAAAACTAACCACTATATGATTATACATTATTTTTAAATTTATTTACATTATCCAATAAAAAGGTTAGAGGCTTAAAATTTGAATGGATCTAATTTTAAGCATAATTTACATGAAAAGGCTGATTTATCACCTTTTAATGGAAACCCTTTTTAAATATAGTTTCAATCACTATAATACATTCTATATGACCAAATAAAATCCTTCTTTAGAATGGGGACATCAAAATTTACTTTCTGTAAATTTTTTGAATTTTTCTGATAATGTTCATTTTTTAATGGATGGTGAAAATTATTGTATTTTAATTCAATAGTTTCTTTAAATATAATTTATTTATATCATTAGATTATATTTTTTATTGTTTTTAAAGTGAAATTAAAATATATTTTTACCATTAAATCCAATTTAGGTCATTGGAATTAATTTCACTTTGAAATTGGACATAAACAAGTATCAATCTTTAAATAGTTATTGTTTCTTAAAAACACGCTATTTGTTTTGATAAAGGGAATTAATTTTAAAATTAATTAATACCAATTATGTGTTTTTAATTTTGAAAAATAGACTTAATTTTTGAATTCATAATATCAAATATATCTTAGGCTGAATTTTTGGTATTTTTCTGAAAAACATCAATTTTTGATGAATAGTGAAACAACATAGTGGTAGTTAAAAAACTGACTTTTTCATTTAAATGAAATTTTACCACATCTGTGAATTTAATTTAAAAAATATGACATAAATGGTTTTTATTAAAAAGTAAAATGTGCTTCATTAAGATTAAAATACTTTTTGGTGAATAGTAACTTTTGACTTTTATTTATCGCGGTTAAAGGTAAATATGATAATTCAAGGTTAAAAGAATATTATAATAATTCAAAATTATCTAACACTTGCCCAAAACTTATTGGTTGAGTCATTTAGAACCATGGGTATCTTTAGGTCGATTGTGGGACCCCCTTGAGCCACTTGGCAGTGATAATGACAATTTAGATTAATTTACATAAAGTAAAGAAAAACATGACAAAAGAAAATATCTTTTAGAAAATTAATTCTTTAAAGGAGTTATGTAAATTATCCTTTCAACTATAAATATTAATTATAAAGATAAAAATATTTCCTACATCATGGTATATTTTTTATAATTTTTAGGCATCAAATAAATTAAATTATTTATGACACAATAATGATGCAATATTTACCTCATTAATAAATTATTTAAATAAATAAGGTTATAATGGTTAAAATATTTTCCAAAACATGTCCAATTTTGAGTGGATGATTTTATATAGAATATGAGTCATCTTATAATTGACTATAATGATTTTGGGACCTTTAGAAACTCAATATCATAATATAATAAAATATTATTTTCAAACATTCCTAAAGAGCCCCTCCTCTTCCTTATAAAAGGTGACCATTTCTATCCAATTACCCACACCTATCAATCAATTTGGATCGTCCAAACTATTCCCTATTAAGCTCCCTACATACCTATCCTCAACCTAGAAACATTACCTTAGTCATAAGTAACTTCATGATGTCCTTTGGTTCTATCCAATGGGAGTTACCCAAATTAAAGGTAGTGGTTTCACTTTAATTGTTTTATTTTATTTTACTTCTCCAACCCCTAACTCTTTTTATTGATTTCTTTTGAAAAAACACCAGTATACTAAACATACTAGGATGTGGTTATGATATTTATTCAAACAAGACTTACAAACACCTCCATCTAATAGTTGAAGAACACAATGTTTCTGTGGATGGAAAACTAACGCCTCACGAGACGATGATTTTTCAATTACCTATTATCTTCTCTCATGGTGGCCATTATTATGTAACTGTATTTATATATGATATATATATTATGTTTATGATTTCCTTATGCTTCTTTTCTTTCCATTTATATCACATTTTTTGATTTCCATCGTGGGTAAATACGATAATCTCATTTGAGGAAGTGCGGACTACCGCCCCCTCAATGTGATGTGACTCGTTAATGCCATATGTGGGATTTATGAAGGGTGTAGTTAATGATATTATATATGATATTATATATGATATTATACTGTAATTATAATATACGTACATATCATTATGTTTTAATTCCATTAAAATATGAAATAGAAATGAATGTAGCGTTCATGCGTACGTACGGCTTACCGTCTCTATGAACGATGCATTTCATTTCTTACCTACAAATGTTATGTACTATTATAAATACATGTATATAATGGATATATATGATATATATGATATCCAAATCATGAATATCATTCTGGATATAATGAAACAGTGACCACATGAACAACATGTTATTATAAGAAGTCCATTTTTGACTCAAGTACCAAATATCGACAAAATGGACGTTATAATCATAAATGATTACATAATGTTTATAACACAATAATAAGTGATATAAAAGGAACAATAAACTAGAAAAATTTTATTAATGAATCATAAATTAACTTTAGTTTATTATTCAAGAGAATAAAGAATGATCAAGTCAAGTCGGACATAGGGTATGTGATTTTCTTATCTCAATTTTAATTTTGTGATATGTCCATTGTTCGCCACTTATTTTTTGCATGTGTTGTATTGTGTACTCACATTTGATATATATTATAATGATTCTATTTTTATTAATGGTATTCTGTGATTCATTTGGTTCTCATTAAATTTTGGTCATACGACTCAGTTGATTACAACACGGTAAAGGGTTTCATCTCACTTTTTATTCCCGTGAGATTCATGCTATATTTGCCACTATTTCTTTTTGTGTGGTGTATGTACTACCCATGATTTTACTATTTGCGTAATATACTTTCATTTATGAGTATTTGCATCTTCATTGAATGATTCTTCCTTCATGTGGCATATGTTTTGTAAGATACCAAATGGGTAAGGGATCCTTTCACCCTCCTCTTTTTAAAAGACATAATATTGTTAGGTCTTTTAATTTACATCTTATTATGTTGGGATATGTTCTTCTATATCCTTATTGATGTAAAATTTAAGTCCAAGTGTTGATATACCCTTCTTATCTCATCAACTCATTTTCTGAATTTTAAAGTGATGTAGTTAGGCTTTCAAATATTTACAAGGGAACTTCTTAACTCAGTTTCAATTTTTTTGGGTTCAACTTGTACTTATTGAATAATCCATCCATTGAATATGTGCTAACTACCTCTGATTGGTTTACCTTTAATATCCATTTATATTGTGTTTATTTATATTTTTCACACATAATTATGGGATTTATTTATCCTTAATTTAAGGATACAATCTTTATAAGGGATTTCATCTCAATTTACATTTCCATTGAGACTTCATTGTTGTTATGCACCAATTCACTCTTATATGGTCCATATACTGTACTTTGACATATTATATCATGAATACATTAATTTTCATGATATTATAATGTTCTTATTAAATGTTATTCCTCAATTATTTTTATTCAAGTGTCTCTCTTTTTGTTAAAAAATTATTTAACTAAAATATATTTTTAAATGTTTTAAATATTCATTATTCTAAATATTTCTCATTGATGTCCATGTTTTCAAAATGGGTTTTAGGATTTATTTATATGGACATTATTGTCTTCAAATTATAATTAATTTAAAAGCTTTGAAGTGGTACGAGACACTTTGATTCAAAAATATATTTTTAAATGGTTTTGAAAATGATATGATAAAACATTGTTTATTTAAATATCTTGATTTGATATATTGGAATGTGGAAATGTTATGTTTACATTATACATGTGTTATATGTTATGATTATGATATGGTTATTGGGAATTTTTTGTGTATATGGGTGGTTCTGTGATAAACCTTGGGCGGGTGAGCCCGAAATAGCTCTCCAATGCATTGGGTAACGCGACAGAGGTGAACACGATGTTTCTCTTAAGATATTTAGGGAATATACCGTGATGGGTATTCCAAGTGTAACTGCCTATGTATCTGTGATAGCTACAATGTATGTTTGATATGGACTCCATAAGTAACCTTTATGATTTATGATTTTTGTGTGTTATTCATAAGTCTTATGATTTCATAAGGTATGTTATGATTGAAAAGTATGGTTTCATTGATTTGTATATATCGATGGGCGAATGTTTTGCTTCCGTATTTTATAACCATTACTGAGATTTTCATGCTCAAAACAAGTTTTTGAAATGTTTTCCAAAGGAATTAAAGATGAATAGGGTCAAGGATGGGATCAATAAAAATTCATGCTATCTAAAACTTAGAACTAGACATGTTTCTTTTTAAGAGTTTTTATTTTATGAAAAAAATGGATTCTGAGTAGTAGTGTCTACTTGTAATATTCAAGTTGTAATGTAATAGTTATGTCCTAATTCTCTAAAACTGTAAACTTGCGAAGATCCTCAATGGGAATTATTCATTTAATTCAGTATTATGTAATGTTTATGTCCGGTTCTTTATAGTTGGTTTCAGCGGTCGGTTTATACAATATTAGGGATTAGGAATTTTCATTAGACATATGGTTAGTCTCTATATATTATTTCAGCTAAATCCTTGTTTTATAACTGTTTTAGATCAAGGAAATTCATTTACAAATGGAAGGAGGAGGATCTCAAATGACATTTCTATCTCTTCCTGATGACATGCTTGCAATAATTATTGCAAAGTCATGTTCGGATTATTTTGAAACATTTTCTAGCATACAACTCACTTGCAAGCAGTTGTTTGAGATATCAAACACATCCAATATACCTCGTTATCATCATGGATCAGGGGCTGTATTTAGAAAAATCCTATTTCCACAATATTCTCATATTTTTAAGAAAGGTAAATATTATCAATGCATTTTAAAATATTTTACCTTATCACAAGATTTTGAAGCATATTATGATTTTAAAAAAGGTGTTGACGAATGAGACCCTTGAGAAAACTATTTATATTTGATTTTAAAATATAGTCTCTCATCACATACTTATGGTATTTTAAAAGGACCATTAATTGAATGTTTCAACTCAAATTCAGTTTGACTGTTTTACAGAAATCATGTTTTACCAGATGTTTTGAAATTATATGTCATACATGATTATTTTCCAAAACTGTTTTTCTGTGAACACCCCTATGACCCATGTTGTACAAGGTGTATTTGGATGGAGGAAGGAAATGATTTTGAGGTATCTCTAAATCATTTTTGAAATGCATGGACCTTCTACCTACATGAACAAGATGATGATGAAACCAAATGAACACCATGATCATGGTATGATGTTCTTCATTTTGGGGATTGTTTTATTTTATTATATGGTGGTGAAATAAGACTTCAAGAAATAAGATGTTGATATCATAATGAATTTGGATGAAAATTATAGATATAAAGAAATATTTGAGGTTAAAACTTGTTAGGGTTATTTTTGAGATTTATAAACAGGACCACCCGTAGGATGCGTGACAACCCGTCGCATCCGGAAAGGATGTAGGACTCGAACCCACAACCGAAGGGCGACAAGGGCGCATCACCTACCACCAGGCTAAATGAAGTCCCAAGTTAGTATGACTTATGATTTTAGTAAAATGATTTTATAGAATAATAATATGTTGATTTTTTGAACTTTTGTTTTATCAAATCGATATACTTTTATAGAAAAATGATTTAGTGATTAAGTGATAATGGTTGTGGAGGAAGACGTTCTCTCTGTTGAGGAAACACTATATGCCTAAGGAAGATAGAATACTATGGGATTTAAATTGTGGAATAATGGTTAAAATTTTAGTCTGTAAGAATCTATGTTTTTATTATGGATACATGATGATTTTATTTATTTATGAAAATGATTTTCCTATCATGGAGAATATGTTATTAGGTTAATTACTTTTCAATATGAGACTTTATGAGTAACTGGTTTTACTTGGAGATAAATGTTAAGATGTATATTGGAAGTCTATGTAATTAAATTCTCATGAGATTTGGGTTACAATCAACGTTTGGATTACTTTTGATGAATTTTAGGGGCAATTATTTATTGAATGGTATTTATTGAACTTTGGGCTTTGTTAGACAAATTTTGGAGATTAATAGTAGTTTTTCATTATGTAAAAGATTATCCTTTTGGGAGATTATCTAATATTATCCTAACCATTTCGTTTTAGTTAATATCTAATGACATGGGTAATATATAGTTCATCTTTTGTGGATTATTTTATTCTCTCGAAGTTGATTATAATACTTGTTTTGTGAAAAAAAGTCATCCTGAATAGTCCTCATTTGGAGAAAATATGTGTTTTTGTTAAAAATCTAGTAAAAGTTGAATGTCTACAAGACATGTAAGTATATTTTCTTATGTTTTTGGTTAAGATCATAAATAAATTCCTCAAAAAAATGTAACATTAAACAAAAACATTGTCCGTTATCTTTTTCGACTGGGGAATCAAAGACTGTTTAACCCATCACAAGTTTGTGATTTTCTAGTGGTTAACATTCTTTTAAACATTGTTTCCATCACTCTATATTTGATCATGATGGTTTTTTTCTCCTCTATATACATGTTTTCATTGAATCCTAGAATTTGTTGTCTCGGGTAACCTTTGTACTTCTCTTTCTTTATTTTAAATTGATATTTTTATTGACTTTTTTTCGATGTGAGGATTTCAATGATTTTCCTGAGCAGAATTTTAAAATTCCGAGGATGCAATTACCAAAAGGGGGGAAGGATGTAACATCCCAGGTAAATGAATAATAAGAAATATTTCATATTTATTAATATTTGCAAATTAAATATTAATTTTACTTTAAAAGGGTTTCTATGTTCAATAGCGTACCTAATACACAACGACGAGTTTCTTTGAAATCTTACGCAGCACACTAATAATATAATCTTATTATTTTAAATGGTAGTTAACTCCTAGACATTGTATTGGAAGGAATGAAAAAAACTAAATACAATATGATTATAAATTATTGTTAAATGTATATACATTGTCCAATAAAAATGTTAGAGATTTAAAATGTGAATGAATCTAATTTTAAGCATATTTTACATTAAAAGGCCGATTTATCACCTTTTAATGGAGAACAATTTTAAAATTAATATTTTATCACTTTAATAAATTCTATATGACCAAATAAAATTCTTCTTTAGAATGGGGACATCAAAATTTACATTGTGTAAATTTTTTAAATTTTCCAGATAAAGTTCATTTCTTAATGAATAGTGAAAAATATTGTCTTTTAATTAAAAAGTGCATTTTTATCTAATTTATTTATATGGTTAGATTACCTTTTTAATTGGTTTTAAAGTAAAATTAAAATATATTTTTACCTTTAAATCCAATGTTGGTCATTGGAATTAATTTCACTTTGAAATTTGACATAAACAAGTATCAATCTTTTAATAGTTATTATTTTATAAAAACACGCTATTTGTTTTGATAACGGGAATTAATTTTAAAATTAATTAATGCCACTTATATGTATAGAATTTGAAAAAATAGACATCATTTTTGAATTCAGAATATCAAATATAGCTTAGGCTGAATATTTGGTATTTTTTTGAAAAACTTCAATTTTTGATGAATAGTGAAACCATTTAGTGGTAGTTAAAAAACTGACATTTTCATTTAGATAAAACTTTACCACTTTTGTGAATTGAATTTCAAAAATCCGACATACATGGTTGTTATCAAGATGTAAAATTTGGTTCATTAAGATCAAAATAATTTTTGGTGAATAGTAACTTTTGACTTTTATTTACCGCGGTTAAAGGTAAATAGGGTAATTCAAGGTTAAAAGAATATTATAATAATTTAAAATTACCATAACACTTG
This sequence comes from Viscum album, assembly GCA_963277665.1. Taxonomy (NCBI): domain Eukaryota; kingdom Viridiplantae; phylum Streptophyta; class Magnoliopsida; order Santalales; family Viscaceae; genus Viscum; species Viscum album. Next base: position 444,806,510 of record OY728142.1, read on the forward strand.
TCCAAACCTTATTGGTTGATTAATTTAAGACCATGGGAATCTTTGGGTCGATTTTGGGACCCCATTGAGCCATTTGGGAGTGATAATGACACTATAGATTAATTAACTTAAAGTAAAGGAAAAAATGACAAAAGCAAATATCTTTTAGTAAATAAACTTTTAGAAGGGGTTAGATAAATTATTTTTTTGACTATAAATATTCATTAAAATATAAAAAGATTTCATTCATAATGGAAGTTTTTTTATAATTTTTAGACATCAAATAAATTAAATTATTTTTGACACAATAATGATGCTGTATTTACCTCATTAATAAATGATTTAAATAAATAAAATTATAATGATTAAATATTATTCAAAACATGTCCAATTTTTATTGGATGATTTTATTTTGAATATTATTCATCTTATCTTCGACTATAATGATTTTTGGACCTTTATAAATATAATATCATTATATAATAACATAATATTTTCACACATCCCTAAAGAGCCCCTCCTCTCCTTTATAAAAGGAGACCATTTCTATCGAATTCCTCACAAATCACAAGCCATTTGGATCGTCCAAACTCTGCCCAATTAATCTACCTAAATCCCTTTCCTCCACCTAGAAACATTACCTTAGGCATAAGGCACATCAAGAAGTCCTTTGGTTCAAACCAAAGGGAGTTACTGAAATTAAAGGTAACTGATTCTCTTAAATTTTGTTGTTTTATTTTACTTCACCAACCCTTAAACTATTTTTATTAATTTATTTTTAAAACAAAAAAATTATCCTCTATATACTAGGATGTTTTTATGAGATGTATTCGAACTATACTTACACACAGCTCCATCTAATGGGTTAAGAACATAATGTTTCTGTGGATGGAAAACTAACGCCTCACGAGACGATGTTTGTTCAATTACCTCTTACCGCCTCTCATGGTGGCCATTATGATGGAACTATATTTATATATGATATATATATTATGTTAATTATTTCCTTATTCTTATTTACTTCCCATTTATATCAAATGTTTTGGTTTCCATAGTGGGTAAATACGATAATCTCATTTGAGGAAGTGGGGACCACCGCCCCCTCAAAGTGATGTGACTCGTTAATGCCTTTTATGGGATGTATAAAGGATGGAGATAATGATATTATATATGAAATAATATGGTAATTATAATATACTTATGTATCAATATGTTTTAATTACATTAATATAAGAAATTGAAATGAAAGTAGCGTTCATGCGTACGTACGTCTTACCGTCTCCATGAATGGTGCATTTCCTTTCTTACCTCCAAATGTTATGTACTATTATAAATACATGTATAAACAATATATATATGATATATATGATATCAAAATCATGAATATCATTCTGGATATAAGGAACCAGTGACCACATGATCAACATGTGATTATAAAAAGTCCATTTTTGACTCAAGTACCAAATATCGACAAAATGGATGTTATTAACTTAAATGATTACATAATTATTAAAACATGGTACTAAGTGATATAAAAGGAATAATAAACATGAAAAAGTTTATTAATCCAGCATAAATTAACTTTAGTTTATTATTCGTGAGATTAAAGAACGATCAAGTCATGTCGTACACAAGGTAAGGGATTTTCTTATCCCACTTTTAATAATGTGAGATTTCCATTCTTCGCCACTTATTTATTGCATGTGTTGTATTGTGTACTGTCTTTTGATATATATTATAATGATTCTATTTTTATTCATTGTATTATTTGATTCATTTTTTTTCTCATTAACTTTTGGTCATACGACTCAGTTGATTACAACGCGGTAAAGGGTTTCATCTAACTTTTTATTCCCGTGAGATTCATGCTATATGTGAAACTATTTCCTTTTATGTGGGATATGTACATCCCATTATTGTACTCTTTGTGTAATATACATTAATGTTTTAGTATTTACATCTTCATTTTATGATTCTTCTTTCATGTGGTATATGTTTTGTAAGATACCAAATTGGTAAGGGAACCTTTCACCTTCCTCTTTTTAAATGACTTCATTTTGTCATGTATTTTAATATATATATTATTATGTAGGGATATGTTATTATATATCCTTATTGATGTAAACTTTATGTAAAAGTTTTTAGATACCCTTATTATCTCATCAAATCATTTTCTTAATTTTAATGTGACGTTGTTAGGCTGTCAAATTTTTACAAGGGAACTTCTTAACCCAATTTCAATTTTTTGTGTTCAACTTGTATTTATTGAATATGTAATCCAATGAATATGTTTGAATGAACTATGATTTTTTTACACTTAATATCAACTTATATTGGGTTTATTTATATTTGTCACACATAATTATGTGATTTATTTATCCTTAATTTAAGGATACCATCTTTATAAGGGATTTCATCTCAATTTATATTTCCAATGATTCTTCATTGTTGTTATGCACCAATTCACTATTATATGGTGTATATATTGTACTTTGACATTTTATATCACGAATCAATTTATTCTCATGATATTATAATGTTTTTATTAAATGTTATTCATCAATTATTTGTATTCAAGTGTCTCTCTTTTTGTTAAAAATTATTTAACTAAAATATCATTTTAAATGTTATAAAGATTTATTATTATAAATATTTTCTCATTAATGTCTTTGTTCTCAAAATGAGATTTAGGATTTTTTATATGGGAATTAATTTTTTCAAATGGTAATTCATTTAAAAGCTTCAAAGTGGTATGGGACACATTGTTTCAAAAATGTCTTTTTAAATGGTTTTGAAAATGATTTGATAAAACATTGTTTATTTCAATATCTTGATTTGATATATTGGAATGTGGAAATGTTCTCTTTCCATTATACATGTGTTATATTTCATGATTATATTATAGTTATTGGGTAATTTTTATGTATACAGGAGGTTTCGAGATAAACCTAGGGCGGGTGAGCCCGATATATCTCTACAATGCATTGGGTATCGTGACGGAGGTGAACGTGATGTTTCTCCAAAGAGATTTCGGGAATATACCGTGATGGGTATTCCAAGTGTAACTCCCTATGTAGCTGTGATAGATACAATGTGTGTTTGATATGGATTCCTTAAGTAACCTTTTTGATTTATGACTTTTCTGTGTTATTCATAAATATTATGATTTCATGAAGTATGTTATGATTGAAACGTATAGTTTCATTTATTTGTATTTATTAATGGGAGAATGTTTTCCTTACTTATTTTATAACCCTTAATAAGCTTGTTATGATCATAACAAGTTTTTTAAATGTTTTCCACAGGAATTAAAGATGAACAGGGTCAATGATGGGGTCAAGGAAAAGACATGCTATCTAAAACATCCAACTAGGCATGTTTCTTTTTGTGAGTTTTTATTTTATGAAAAAAATGGATATTGAGTAGTAGTGTCTACTTGTAATAATCAAGTTGTAATGTAATACTTATTGCCTAATTCTCTAAAAATCTAAACCTGAAAATATCCTCAATGTGAATTATTCATTTAATTCAATATTATGTATTGTTTAAGGTCGGGTCCTTATAATTAGTAACATAAAGATGTTATACATGTGTCACTATAGGAAGGATCACTAGAATCTCAAGGCCTACCATTTTAGGATATTTTTCATCAATGTATTCAGGGTTCATGACTGGAGGAATCCATCACACCATTATATTCTAATGCTAAAGATAATATTCAGAAGAGATGTATTTAGCTAAAGTGATTGCATATAGAAAACTACTATATGAGAAAAGTCTTCCTATAGAAAAAATCATGCCTTTATACCTTATAAAAAATATAGGAATACATGGTAGAAGAGGCCGTAGTGGTCATAATAATGTATTAGACAACCAATCTACACAATACTAATGTTGGGGCCAGGTCTAGGCCACTATTGGAAATATATGGATAGCTTATTTCATTAGTCCTAGGTTATCGATTCAACATTTTAATACTACAAATTTAAATAATATAATAACACAAGTGTGTTTCTCAATGGTTAAATCATATCATCTATAAATGAAATAATAAATGAATGAAAGTACATGTCCCATGTGATTTGGGTTTCCCTTGCACATCTGTTAGCTAAGGCCTAGCATAAAGTAATTAAAAATCTCTGAAACTATTAGTCTCGTGTCTAATACCCAAACACTATGAAAAATCAATAACACTATCTAATATCAATTTTCAAATGTACTGACTTGGTGTTGACTAAAACTTTCCCCTGAGTTGGTGGGTCACATGGCCTCAAGGTCACCTCCCAATATGCTTGAGGTTACCGATAAGAAGCAATGGTGTAATAGTTGTATGGTGGGGGGACTATATCGTCTTATATGATTGGAAATTCATATACATAAATAAACATAAAATAGTAGAAGAATCATATCTAAATAGAAAAAATACATAAACAAGAAGGGGAAGATAAACTAACTAAACAATAAGATAAAAATACAACATCCTCTATGAAATTTTCAATACACAGATACATGGAATATTGATGTAGAAATGAGAAATAAGGGAAAAAATGCAATCATTCAACACAAATAGTAAACAATAATGGTAGGTGATCCATTAGTATCTCGAACATATGCTCGGTCCCCTGATCCTATGCTCTATTTATATGAAAAATACATCATAAACCATATGTATGTCCATTTACCATATCCAAAACTACAAGAAAATAATCTTTTTTAGGTACCAAAATAAACTCGTGTAGGGTGTGAGATAAAATCATTATAGGCTTCCAATAACTGTGTATAAAAGTAATCTGATTAGTGATTGTATCTAAATAGTGTGCATGTATGAATAACTAATTAAAAATGATGAGAAAATAAATAATCATCCACTCAGATTCCTAAAGTACACAAGGTGGGTCTACCTTTTTGGCTCATGGTTGGAATGGAATGTTTGATCATTCAACATATATATGTTTAGTAATAATATATATAGTATAGTTATGTTTTTATTCAACCTATACAAAACTAGTACCTACAGAAAAAAGTGGCTATATACCTATAATACTAGTTAATATAGTAACTAGGGGTAACTCAGACATCCATGACCAGTCTAATGAGAATTTAAGATCAAGTAATATGGTACATTCCCTATATCCCAAAAATGGTGTAAGATTTCAGGAACGATACTCATGATGGTGATGGATACCTCATTCCATCACTCAAATAGGGTAAAATGTCACGTCAAGCCCAACATCCCAAATAGTTATAATGATATTAGAGGTCATGATCAACACCCAATGTAAATGATATTGATATATTCATGCTCAATAGAACCCTTACCATCATATCCAAACCCATTTAAAGGAATTACTCCACTAATAACACCATTAATGATTCATTAACTATCATGTTTCCTATTCACTAATAAATGAATATATATATAGGAATACCAGTTCAATTTAGCATAAATGAATCATAAAAAATATGAATGGCCTTACCACCCATTATAAGTCATTCTCATTTTTTCATATAGATAATTTAATTTAATTAAACAAACATGTATAATCCATCTCGAGAAAATAAATATGTTAAAACCATTAAATCATGTAAACTCAATTTATAGAGCTCTAGGGTCATTTGGAATAGTGTCTATGATCGATATAACAATTTCCTATATTAGATAATCCAATTAAAAATCTATTATAAACACATGAGAGGTTCCTTTGTTTCATTACGATATATAATATAGTGAAAATTTATTTAACGCCCAATCTGAATACTTGGGTGGATAACCGAGGAATCAAACCATTAACTAAATAGGGAAAGAAAACATTCTGAACACATGGTTGTTAATAAATGTAATAATAATCCTATAAACAACTAAATAGAGATCAATGTGTATATATCAAGATTTGATGATAAATTTGACACGAAGAAACAAAATAAAAGGGGAGATTCAGAAAATATTTTCATGCAGCATAATGACATAGATATAAAGAATCAAAACACATGGAGAAAATGTCAAGACCACATATATCAAGTATGTGATAACTAATCACCTGATATCTTCCTCATATATCTAGTATGGTAGAATAAATCGAAGACACCATACAACACCATAAAAATAGGTAAAATGAGAATGAATTTAAATAGGAATATGTATTTAGGGATACCATATTATTGGATGTATGAGGATTATAGAACATACTGAGACTGATCCATTGCTTCATACGGATCTTGAATATGACTTTGGATTGGAAATTTAACATTATTACTAACTTGATAGGATTGGGATTCTATGGGAGGAATAAACATTAACATCTTCTATAAGGGAAGATTGGAAAAAGGAAAAAGGCTTATAAGATTAAATAATTGAAAAATTAATCTCACCTAATTACATAACGTTATATGGATTTGACATAGGGTTTTCCAAGCTGGGCACTAACCATGCGCCAATCACTACGACTATGGGGGAACACCACATGATTAAGTTCATAGTTTGTCTAAAACCATGATGAATATGAATATGATATATAGTTAAAAACCATGAAAAATTATACAACTATACACTTGGGATCCCATGGTTGCAGAAAAACACTGCGGCCTAGAGGTGCCCGCTATATGCAAACACATTGTTTGGGGAAAACAAGTAGGATCAGCTGAAAGGGTTTATCAAACCATCAGACCTAGACTTCTATCCTGATATAAGGTCTTAGATCTCTTAAATTATTCTAGAAGAACCTATTAAATACATTATATGATTAATTGTCATTAGTATAGTATTTTAGACGAATTAATAAAAACTAACATGTTGCACCTTCAAGAAATGGATTTTCGTTACACATCTATCAAGACAAGTGTGTATGATCATGTCAGAGTTATACTAATAGTGTGATTTATATAATAGGATGAATATCTAGGAATATTTATAAGGAAGAAGTTATAGCTATGAAGAGGTTCTAATATATTAAACTACGTATGCGGTGACCATCTCGAGCAGCCTATCCAAAAATATGAACATAGACAACTTGGGGGACATCTTGTGGAGAAAATTTTCAGGGTTGACATGTGCTTCTTTGGGAAGAAACATTTTTAAATTCATAGTGTATTTATATTTTATAATCATGAATAAAATAAATATAATAATGAAAATGGAATATTGTGGTAGTGGAGCATCATAAGAGAATCAACGTTAATACCATGTGAATATTATCTATATAAAAATAATTGTTATTAGTATCATTAATTTGTAAAATATTTCATATGTGAAATGGTGAATATTTTAATACTTTTATAATTTATATTTTACTAAATATAAAATATTGAAATATTTTAAAACTATTATTTCAATTTATTAATGTAATGTAGGTAGGGTCTGCACTTTGTGTTATGGAAGGGATACATGTCCTTCTTCCATTTTCCCCTAGGATTTAGTCGTAAAAGTAATTACTACACAAAAATAATTATTATCACCGAAGAATAAAAATAACTCACCCTCTTAATGTCGAATCCTTCTATCCATAAGTATTAATAATATCTCAATTGATATATCATTTTGTACTTCATGTTATTCCATATGATCGCATAACACACCAGTCTGTAATGCTCTATTTACATTATGTACATAATCAACATCATGTATATACCTATTATGTTATTATAAACATGGTATTTGAGGTATGTATACAATGTAAAATTTATTCCTTCTCAGTATAGACACAACTAACTTTATAGCCCAATGGTATATCTGGTTATGCATGATGAAAATTATTCTCTATAGTAACCTCCCTATGAGAAACCTATATATAATAAATATTGATACTAGAAGTCTATTTAGTTGGGTTTCTATTATGGTCTACATTTGAGTTGTTTCATGAGTTTATCTAGGGTGTAAGTCGGGTGTTAAAGCCTTCATTTCCATTAATCAGTTTACTCAGATATCAACAATACTGAAAATCAATCCCTTTTCTGAGTTCAACTAACTAGAGTGGATAATGTTTTTGTTTGAATTTTTTAGAAGAGTTTTTCTATCATGGAATGTGGTTTAAAATTGAGTCTATAACTGGTGAGAAAAGTTACAAACAACATTCATGTGGTGTGGAAAAAATACCTTTATTACTCATCAGGGTGTAGCATAAGTTATAACAAAAAGTAATCTCTAGAGATTATTTTTTAATCTAATAATCATGTATATTAATGTAAATAAGAGATAAATAATTATAATACTGTAATTTAAACGAACATGGAGTTTTTGAAATTCAGATGAGAATGATATGATTTGGTTCATGTTTGGATTCCCCTTTCTGTAATATTATCACTGGATTTCTTTTATTAAAATGAATCGTTTTATTTTTAATAAAATAATTATGTAAATAGAGAATTAATCATTTTCTCTTATTAACATTTGATTTATATTTATTAATGTCTAATAATTTTATTTTTGATTATTTAAATTATTCCCAAAATACCAAATTATAAATTTTCATTCCGTAAATATTGAAATTATCACATCGTTCTTCCCCCACATGTTTAGTAATAACTAAGTCACACCTCCACTGGATTTTCTATATCAAACAATTAGAACAATCCAGAACCATGGAAGTGGAGCTCAATTAAATTTTATATAGTGGCAGCTATTGTGTTATACTATGACCAAAGTGACAATGTGAGATACAAATGAAAGAGGAAGTTGGTGGACTCAGGTTGTAGAGCCATGACATCACATCAAAAAGCCGATGTAACTCACAACACTTTATAATCAAAGGAATAGATTCCACTCAATAGAGAAGTTGGGGGGTTTTCATAGGATTCCCCTCACATACAAGGAACATACAATCAGAGTGAGACCCTTATTTCATGGCTATACAGGCCTGATCATCACATATACATGCACTCATCTTTTTCCTACATATACAACCTATAGATTTGAACTATCACCGGCCCCAGTACAAAAGTCTAATTCCCTCGTGAAATCTTGTTTTTCAAGATGGACTTTCCACTAGAACCTTGGTTAGACAACCATTTAAATTGATGGATATGTGACATTGGCTTGGTGGTTGAGTACTATCCAACCATGCATAAAGTTTTTTACATAAACACCTGAAAACAAGGATAAAAAAAATTCAACCTCTAAAAATTTAAAAAAAATTGAAATCCAATTTTAAAATATTACTATTTGTTATCTATTTCTAATAAATTTAATTCTAGAATAATAGTTTCCCAAATTTTAACAAAATCATTGAATTAAAAATAAATATAATGATATTTTTTTATAAATATGCATAAAATTTATGTCTATCAAATACCCACACAATTAAACTATGATTTTACTCCGAAATAGAATCCCAGCACAGAAAATTAGGGAGAACCAATGTTATAAATATTCAAAATTTAATATAATAGAATAAAATAATTTCCAAAGTCAAATCAAATATTCCAAATTCCATATAAAATATCAAGTTATTTACACAATTTTTATAAAAACTATAAAACCTTTTATTTTACATTATTTATATTTCATTTCACAAAAAAATCCATTATAATTGATTCAATTTCATCAATTAAGTATTATTATACATGGAAAATCATGAATGACCTAACCTTATAATATTTTCACTCATCACTCACGATTCATATTCATGTTGAGTTATAATTATATCATTAATACATGATCTATATTATTAGGATTATAATTGAAATATTTTCACCATTTTTAAAAATATAAGAAACATGAAATCATGTAGAATTCAATTAAAGTAATAAATATTTTCAGGCATAATGATGTTATGAATTTATTCTTTAAAATTAAGGCCCATGGTTGAGTTTTATCTCTTAAATCATGAGAATGATATTAGAAATGAATGTTTTATGGGTTTATCCACTTCAATGTAGAGACTCTCATCCCCCCCAAACTCAATGTATAAATCCTGATCAAATCAAGATTAAAAAATATTAGTTAACCCTCTTGAATATTTTTATTTACATTTATATATTTTCTATTTTTCGAAAAAGTCATCATTTTTTTCAAAATTTATACATAGAATAATCATCACATCAACCACCAAAATCCATATGAATAAAATCACTGGTCTAGTATTGGTGATTGTTTGATTCCCAATATAAAAACATTTTTTTTAATTTTTTCTACATTTTTTCATTGTACATTTTTGTAATTCAGTAGTGAAAAATTTTGTATTATGAATGAATCAAAAACCTTAATTTATTCCCACAACAATTTTCCTCATACTTATTCATTATAATATAAATCACCCTCACTCCATGATTTACTTTACCATCTCACTTAAAATTTATAATATCAAAAAATACTACGATTGGGTATGAATGGATTCAAATGTCTTGAAACACTGAAAATTCCTAACATGGTCATTGTAGTTTATATGGCTGAAAAAATGATTGATTTAAATGTGGTATTTTATGGACAAGGAATTTTAAAAATATGATTCAATCATTTTAATTTAATTTTTGTATACTCATTGAATTGATTATTCAAAATAAATGCTATGGTTGTCACATTTAACATGATCACTCAACAAATATGACCACCATTAAATAGGAAGTACATGGTCTAGAATTACTATCAGGAATGAAACATAGGATTTTTTAAGAATCACTAAATGCATGATTAATAACAAAATATTAGTTCACATGAATTTTCAAAACTCAAATATTGAAAAAAATGTTTGGGATAGTTCATCTACATGAATTAACAAATTCCCTAATATCTTGAGTCCTAATTTTAATATCCTTACTATACTTTAATAATTAAATTCTTTATTTTAGTTATTCAATTTTATTAACATTTATATCTAAAACATGGAATCATAGGATTCCTATGAATCTCATGTCTCCAATATAAATCAGGTAAATCAGAAAATCATGTTTGGTTATGCAATTGTTTAGTTTAAATCTCAAAAAATATTTTTTAGAAAAAAATAAATGGCGTCTAAGAGATAAAAAAGGCAAATCCTTTTTAAATAAATATTTGTTCCTCTCACTCTAATACTTGGGGTTTCCTTGAGGTCTCATTATATGATGGTATTTTAAATAAAAAACAACTCATACAATGTAGGATCCATTACATTACATCTCAATGGGGTTATGTGAGACGTAACTGAATCATATATTATAATAAAGTATTAAAACTGTTCTTACCTCCCAAAATAACATTTGGTTAATTTCATTTTTTTGACCTCACCTCTTGGGAAGAAAATAGTATTTTTGTTGGATATGTTTAGGATTTTCCACCTTTTCTTCAGGTATTCATCTATGTAACATTTTAAATCAATTCCCATATACTATGAATGGGTTACATAGCTATTCTTTGTTGATCTGAATGGAACCAAAAGGATATTCATTATTTACCAAAAAATGTCCTTCTCACCTAGAACAAATCTTACATGGAATTAACATTATATTATAATTTTCACGTATAAAATGGTCTAGATGTTGAAATTTCTTTGGTTGAACATGGTTTCCAGGTGGCACCCTCTTTTGTTCATTGTAAATTTTTTATTTTATAAAGGATTATCTTCAAATTTCATTCATCTACCTTAACAAAAGTTTTTCCCTCTTTTCTAGAAGACTCCAAAAAAATTAGTTTTTTAACATCTCAATATGCCCAGTTAATCCATTCTAATAAAAATGACATATTTTTCTATATATTCACTAATAGGGGATCATACCTATAGTTTTCTTGTATTCTATATATTATAAATATTATGTGACATAAAACTTTTTCTACAACATATTCTATTTTCTTTTACTACTTTTCCCAAAATACCATTAATCTCCCAGTTGGAAACCTCATCTAGGACATATTTTTAAGATAATAAGTGTTAGATACTTTTTCTTTTAGACAATAAGTTTTACATATATCCTCTACTAATATATTAATTTTTTCTCTTGCTCATGGATGATGGATCTTGGAATTACACGAATACAAAATATGATAGCCCTAAAAAAATCACAAACATATTGGGCATCATATTTCTTGACAGCATTGAATTCCACAAATTTAGAGACATAATAAATAAAAATTTAAATATAAGATTTCCCAAAATAAATGTGAAAGGGTTTCATAAAATAAATCCCCCAAAATATAATAATTTCACCGAAAATTTTTGGTTGTTGAGTTGTTTATTTTATCTTTTAACTATTTAATGAAAATTGATACTTTTCACAATTTTTTCAATAATCATGTGAATCATTAAACTGGTTTGGATAATAGATTATAGATAATAGTAATTTTCTAATAGTTTATTGGAGAATAAAGTGGCCTTCACAAGAAAGTGTAAGAAAAAATAAAAAAAAACATTCTATTTCACATTCCAAAAATCATCATCTTATCACTTTTTCAGTAAAAAGTTTCTATATAAATGGATCCTCATAGATATAGAACCCAGATTCAGCTATGAGTTCATGAGTCTTGTGGTATTTTAGTGAAGAAGACACCTGATGTGTTTCCAAATAATTTACTACTTCATCATACGATGGTACTTCACCTTCTATGATGTGGATATGCTCTTTAGGTATGTTATAATTTAGTAGGATTAGAAGTTTTTATAATAAAAATTATTTTTTGATAAAATCCATGTGAGAGGTGCATAATCCCCATAAAATGGTGGATGAAAGTAAATGATAACCTGAGCATATCCTCATCTAAAATTATTAAAATCATCTGGTAAATCTTCCAAGGTTCATTACTAAATTGTTCTCTAATATGGAATAACTTTTGTGGATATATCCTTCACCATGTAGTTCCCTTATCTCTAGTTCTGCCTAATATTAATTCATTACCTGATGAAATTCATATATCATCTATAAAAATAAGAAAAAACCAATTAAAAAACATCCTTTTTTATGTATCTCAACCAACACTATAGAGTATGTCTCTACATCATTAACCAGAAAATTATGTCTGTTATATAATATGATTCTGGTCACTAGAGCTCGTACCTCAACCCCAATAGAATTAATAGGACCATAGTATGAAATAAATCCCAATAAAACTAATCCCATGCTATCTATGACAAGACCACCCCCTTTCATCATTAAATATATACATTAGCCATCAACAATCATTTTATATCACTTGTTTGGTGGCTTCCACCTAACCCAATAACAATGTACATTTGGCCTCATATAAGCCAAACTATTTTAGGATCCCATGATAATTCTCTTGATAAGCTATGAATTCTCCCAACCCTTAATTAGTAACCCAATATGAACTATTAAAATATAAAAAAGTACACGAAAAATACCTTTGAATGCTTCCAACAATCTATCACCATGGTCCGAGCGTCCCATATAATCCAACATGCCTTGGAAAAATCCATTGATTAAAATCTATTATTAATACCTTTTTGTTCACTTCCATTGAACCAATTTTCTAGAAACCCCTAAAAGGATAATCCTTGACTTTGTACACTCATGGAATACCCCAAGAATGTCCAAACTACCATCACCCACTCACATAGTAATTAAATGTTCCAAATTTTTTCTTTATTCAATTGATTGAAGCATTATCTTTTGAATTCTAGATGCATCCCTTTTTTACCTGATCATCTATTTGTAAGTAATTATTTCAAAAAATCCATATCCAAATAATGATCTTTCTCTAAAGTTCTTTTAACCACAATATGGTACCCAATTTATCCTTCTCACTAGTAGAATGTACCAATTTCTTGTAATCCCTTCCAGTAAAATAACCTGAGGGTGATTTCAAAAACACATATCTATCTAGATCCTCATTAATCATAATATTGTCCTAAAAACAATCTAATAATTATCTATAACGGTTTTGAGAAATTCCAGAAGCACCCTCACATCCTCTAATGATGTATTTGGAACTAGAAACCCTTTGAAAAGAATAATATCACTTTTGAAATTGTTTTCCAAAAAATTTAAGTATTTGTATCTCACAATCCATCTAGTCTCATCTTAATATACCTATAAGTTTTCAATCATACATCATGATAGGTATTTAATACTCAAGTTGGAACCTGACCAACCCCTCTAATTACCACCATATCTATCCTTCATAAACATGGCCCCTAAGAATGTAACCTCAATTACTCTCAACCAAACATTTCTTACATTTATTACTTTTTCTCTATCACACTAAATATCTTGATGCCTCCATCTTCCACTAATTTTAATGGTCACATCCATGATTCCCAATGAATTTGATGTGTTGGATTGGAATACCATAAGAATGCATTAAAGACCATTTCCATCTTATTTATTATCCCTTTCGGATGCCTAATTATAGAAAGAAAATGTATCGGAATAGATTTCAAAACACTATTCGTATTATTTATCATAACTCCAATAGAGAATAATGTTTTATTCCAATTACATATTTTTCCAATGATCTGATTGAAAATTCGATGAAAAAAATATTTTTTTATTCTTCCAATTCAGACAGAAGCACCTAAATAAACCATTGGAATCTGCCATCTTTGAATTACTGGATAATCATGAATGACATTTCTTCGTCTTAATGAAAACTTATTGGATACATATAATTTAATTTTTCAACAATTAGTCCTTTCTCCACATAAATATCGATTCTTCTCTATAACTTCGATAAGTACTCTAACAAAAAATAGTATTCCATTCAAGAAAATATAAGATATCTTTTGCAAACATCATATATGACAGCATTCAACTCTCAACACTGTTTCTATATGGATGAATATTCCCTTACTCCATGATAAATTTTATATTCATAATTATTACTTATTGATCCATGATAAAAAAACTATGGTATTACAGATCCCTTCACCTAACACCTCTCACCATTTCAAAAAATCTAAAATATTTCCATTGTAGGGATATATTGATCCATAGTGATACATAGAACATAAATTTTAGGTCACTAAACCACTCCTAAAAACAAAAATTTCTCATCAATATTATAATGAAACTCCATTATGTTAAATCTCAAGACTTGTACTTGTCCACGTTGACCCTGACATTAGAGACAATTATCTTCATGTTTATATCCACAACTATATCCATAGAATTTCTAATTTCACCTTGTATAGTTCTCCCATTCACAAATTCATGCTGTTAAATCAAAAAAAATTGGGTAGTATATTACTAATCATCATATAAATGATACTTTCAAGGATTTTATAGTAAAAATTAAATAGGTGAATAGGTTTATATTTTTTCAAGTCTATGGTATCCTTCACATTGTTAATTTGGGCCACCATAGAGGAACAATCATCCCTGTTATGATTCTCACCAATCAAAATAATCATGCAATGACTCCTTCAGATTATATGTCACAATATCCTATTAACTTACATAGAAGCTACACAAATACTCCTCCAGACTAGGGGCACTCTCCATCTTTTTGCTGAAATTTTTATCTTTGATCTATTACTCCTCTGTAATATTAAGCAAAGATGTTTTTTCCAGGTCATAAATTATTCTAGGAATACACTGCATGAATGTCTCCTCTTCTATACCATACCCTCTTTAATAGTCACTAATTTACTTTGACAGAAGCCCCTTAATCTCATTTAATTCATGTTGACCAGGCACCTCCACATCTAATGCGATACTAACATAATAATGTTTGAAGTTCATCCTTCTGGAGACATTTTTGTCCATCAAGTAGGCCTAAAAAATAATTTTTATTAACCACCTCATTCAAAAAATCTTCCGAAGATGTTTTCCTATAGACCATCTCCACCTCCATAATCTTCTCTTATTGATGTTTTTTCTTATTCCCCAGCATAACAATAAAAATCTCACCTCGTACATCTTATAGTGATGTTATCAAAAAATCAATACTTTCTCTTAATCCTTCCAATCAGAGCTCATATTCTACAACATTGAAATCTCATTTTTGAAGGTCTCTTTTCAGAAAATGTATTCTCTACAATAGCATGTCCCAAGAATTTCCCCCTTTTATCAAGTCCAATTCATTAATACCTCCTATAAAAAATAATCACGTCACTGCCAGCTACTAGAATAAATTAAACTAACACTTGTCCAAATTATACTCTTGATTTGAATCAATATAGAAGAATGGTTATATAGGGATCTATGTTGTTGTGAGAAAAATGGATGATAAAATGGTTCTGATGATTGTAGGTTTGATGAAAACCTATAAAATCTACACCAAACTCTTTTGGATCCTTTTGGATTGTTATAACATGTGAAACTTCTTTATAAGAACCCCAAATCTAGTATTCCCCTTCCTTCCTAAGAAACCATTATGTTTTGATATGCAACCCAATTGAATCAAACATCTACAATTTTCTTAGTAGCATCCAAAGTCATTTTGAAATCCCCCAAAAAACTATGGTAGCTATCTTGAATAATTAAATACATGTTGATCTTATAGAGTCCTCTTTATATCACCTCATAACTAGTATACACTAAGGATAAAAGGAATTTACATTATATTGTGTTAATTTTAATTAGAAGCTACTATGACATTACTTTCACAAAAACCATTGAAATAGCCCGCTTCTAGAAACCCAAATGTTCATATTGAGATCACTTTCTTTCAATAATTCATCAAAATCCATTACTTTCCAAAAGGAACAAATTATCATAGAATTTTGTTTATTTTACAAAATAAATGCAAGGGAATCATTACTATGTCTTGATTCAGTAGTATTAAAATCACTCTTTACCCACTTTCCCATCCCCTAAAATTTCCATATTATTATTTTAACCATTAAAAAAAGGATAATAATTCTTTCATCCTAGCTTTACTAGATAAATAACCAAACCTAAGAGGGATCCCTCTCTTTCCATTACCCTGGTAATTCACCCACTAATCAACTACATGTTCCCACCGAACACAACTGTCTTTGCTTCAATAATGTAGAGAAATGCCTTATAACTGAATCACTATGATGATCACATTCTTAAGACTCATGATCAAATGATTTTGGGGGAGTATTGGTCACTAAGGCATGTGGAAACTATTTCTTAGAGTGAATGATGGGTAAATGAGAAACTGAAGAATGGGACCAGGATTCCCATTCTGGATACAAATATTTTATTAGTATCATTTCAGGTGAATTTAGATAGGATAGAGTTTCCTCCAACACCCCCATCATCATTGAATATGATTACAAGTCTTTTTCTTCATGTTATAGATTGGCGGATTGTGGTTGGGTACTGCCTAATGAACCATTCTTCTTTCCCACAACCTGATCAACGTTTCCCAGAAAAAATGGAAATACATAAATTGGATCATTGGTAGAGTCTCCCATATTTATGATATGTGATGGGGAACATTGTGAAAGAAAATAACTTTGAAATTTGAATAAACCATTGTTAAACTATTCTCCTCACACCTCCTTAAAATCTGATTAGTGACCACCAACTCCAAATTCGAATTCATTTTTCTCTTTATATCCACCCTGGAAGTCCCCAATAGTGAAACAAGATGCACAACCAACATATCATCATCTGTAGGAGGCATGTTACATGCCAACACTATGATCAAAGGATGAGGTGACAAAGCCAGAACCAAATCCCACCTACCACATCTTGATGAAGAAGTATCCATTGGGAGTAAGATTGACTCATTCGGCTAAACATGAATAATACCATCATAAGAAGAAAAATACTTTATTCTTTTAAAAAAAATCACATAATGGTTCTTCCTTTAAAATAGAACACAAAAATGGGAAACTGGCTGAAAAACATTTCTTCCTCCAAAAAAACTCATCCCATGTCTTGGTTTGTGTTTGAGATGGTAGAAATTTCATAAGATCGTTTTATGAATAGATATGAGGTAACGAAGTCAATTTAAAGCATCGAGTATCATTATTAGAGTAAAAAAATACTAATTTCATTTTTACAGACTGATGCATTGTTGGATTTTGAAGAGGGAGTTGATGCCTTTGATTCTTAGCCAATACAATGAAAAACATGAAACCAAAAAAATATGTTAGTCCAAGCCCATCCAATAAGGAGATACCTCCATGAACCACAACACCTATCCTCCAAAGGAAAAAATATGTAAAAAATCCATGGAAAAGAGATGCATGAAGAAATCTATCATGGAAAACACCAACCCTGATGTCGGAAGATGAAGCTCGCACCAAGCCAATACATTCCTAAATAAATTAGTGGATGTTTTCTCTATAAAAAGACTCCACTGAAGACCATTTTTGATTATCATCTACGTCTCGTAGCTCATCCACTGAAAAATAAATAGTTGGTACCCCATCTAATCTATCAGCACACTATGAATCCACCTTGACTATAGTGGTTCTCATCAAACATAGTAAGGGTGGATGTGGCACACCCACTAGGGAATGATTCAAATACCAAAAACTTGATACCCTTATCTTGAAAAAAATATCAACATCCTTTCAAGGAGAACCTTGATTAGGGATATCTTACAAATAATTTTTCATTAGCGGTGCCACTGACAAATAAATATGTGAAGTGGGATTCAAGATAGGTGCAAAGAGAGAGTTCTTTAGAGAATATTCCATTGATGAAAAATTTATTATTGATATTAGCTATAATATTTCAGTATTATAAGTGGGTGATAACCAATAACGGTGACCTTCCACATGGTCTTTAGTACCCTTTGTGTCATTAATACTAAGAAAAAAATTAATTTAGAGTACTATTCATGTTACCAGCCTTGGTTGGATATCAAAATTCTTCAAAAATTTGTTATGTGCTACATGATAAAAAAATACAGCTACTTTTGTTCCAAGTAAATATGTCCTTTATTTTTCTAATATAAATAAAACTATAATAATGTCCATTTCAGTGGTTTTGTAACTAATCTGACTAGAATCCGTGGTTCTGGGGGCATAATTTATGAGTTGGGGGTTTCCTTCAATTATTTGGGAAATAATATCCAATACATCATGGTTTGATGCATCACAAAGAAACTTAAATGCATATTCCCAATTAGATGGATTCATTATTGGTCGGGTAATGAATTTATGTTTCATCTCATTAAATGGATCCCCACAATTATCACTAAAAAATTCATTTTCTATTAAGAGTTTTTTTTGAATGGGGAAAACAAAATTTAAAAAATTCCATAATGAATCTCCTATAAAACCGTATATTCCACAAAAAAATATTTAATGTGTCTCACATAGGTTGGATATGTCCAATAATTGATCATATCAATTTTAGATTCATCCACCTAAATACATTTTTTTGTGAATTGATATTTCATAACATTATTCCTTTTTCAACAATAAAGTCACACTTTTCAATGTTTAAATCCATAGTTTTTCTATGAATGACTTCAAAAAATTCTCAAAATTCCCCATGAAATAATGAAATGAATTTCCAAAAATAATAAATTCATCAAGAAATACCTCGAGGCAGTCCCCAATGTGATCTAAAAAAATTCTAACTACACATCGTAGAAATGAACCTAGGGGAATTTCACAATCTGAGAGGAAACCTATTGTAGTAGAAGGTCCTTAAAGTATATGTGGTGGTTTTCTTTTCTTGGTCTTCTAGAGAAATCAAGAGATAAAAAAACTAATAAAATATCCAAAAAGTAGTAATTTATCTTACATTCTAACCATTGAATAATTTGATTAGTGAATGGGATTGGGAAGTGTTCTTTTCAGGTGACTAGGTTTAACTTTCTATAATCATTGCATACCCACCAATTGTTTTAAAAACTCATTGGAATTAATTCATTAATATCATTTCTTACAATTGTATGTTTTTTTTCCTTGGAAGGACATGGAGGAGTCTAATCTATTGAGAGTAATAAATAACATAAATGATACTAAATTCCAATAGTTTTTCAATTTATTTTTTAATAACATCATTGATGTTGGGGTTAAAATTTATATGGTCTTCCTAACATGTCAAGATTACTCCTATAAAAAAATTATATAAGAGAAGAGCATGGGATAGATTCTTATTATATATCTAAGACTATGTCACATGGATTGGTAATTTATTCTTATAATGTAAATCAATGTTTGATCTAGGGTCCCTTCTAGATTATTGGAAATGATCACTTTAAACGATCCCCCCTTGAGTCGGTACACATATATTCAATCACCTAGGAAGGGTTCAAATTCTATATTTGGGATTTATTCTATGGATGATAATGAATTCAAATTTTCCATTTCAAAAGCCTTAATTTCATTAGTAACGAGTATCTTATCATTTTATTCTCGAAAAGTATTAGATAATTCATATGTGATTTCTTTTTTAGTTTCAAGTGAAAAAAATTCATATTTTGAAGTATTATCTTCTTTCATGGTGTTTCCAATAGCAAGGTAAAAATACTAAGGATCAAATTATAAATGAAAAAATAATTCTTATATATAATCCATACCTTATTTGTAAAAAATGTCAATTGGGAATTATTTTTGGATGGGTTCTTTTTGGAGTAAAGAACATTTAATTTATCCTTACTATCTCTGAGATTCAAGTTTACTGGTCTCTCTTTCACATTGATGATCATTTTTGGAATTTTTCAAGAATTGTATTCCAAAAATAATTGGTGAATTCCCTGGTGCAATTTCTTCTTCCACACTGAGAATGTGGATTCTTTTTGAAAAAATTATTCCCTCACCTGCTACACGCACATCCTCCAAACCTCCAAAATGGAAAAAAGTGATTCAGATTTTCTATAAGGAGACCGAAATTATGGGATTTTTTTCATATATTTTTAAATATGTAAAGGTAGATTTATATTTGAAATTAAAAAAATTCATATATATAAAATAATTATTTTGAAATTTTCAAACAACTCATAGGGTAGGGAATAGGAACTTTCCATGTATCTTGATTTTTTTGGGCAATGGTGTTCTGTTCATGGTTGAGACACTTATTATAAATATGATTGTTATATCCCCATAACAATTTATTATCCTAGTGAATATTTCATTGATAAATGTCATATATTTATGTATTTAGAAGACATAATCATGAAAATGAATGTTGATTTTGATTTTATAGAAGAGATCATGGATCTCTCCTTTAAGTTTATATTCTTAAACCATTGTTAATTGAATTTAAATGAAAGGGAATGATATTCTTTTTCTATTTTCCCTTTTATATTTTGAACTATTCTTGCATCCATTTTTGTGAATGGGTGGATCATCTGGTCTTTTATATAATAATCCAATTTAATAAATTCCGGTGGGGGAAGATATTTCTCTCATTGTGTTATAATTTCACTAACATTTTCATGGGGATTTGAAATAGTATGGCCTAGAAGCTATCCTATATTATTTATTTGAATATGAAAATTATCCTTTTTCTAGATGGATAATTTTTGACATTTTCCTAGAAACCCACAAACTTGTACTATATTTGTTGGTTCATTTGTAATGGTCCCCTGGTTAATGGATACTCAATAGTCTTATATTGGAAATGTGGTTGTTGAAATACATATTATTTTTTAAACGGATTTTTTATAGTCGTGGGAATGATGTTGGGTTTTGATGTTACTTATAAAAAGGTGGATTATTAGAAAAATTGGGCCTAGCTTGGTAATGTTGGGTTTCGAATCCCTATTGGGAATTCCCTTCTCTCTATTATTGATTCTATGGAAATTATATTTGATGAAAGGAAAATTCAAAAAACTCCAAACCTTGTATCTCAGCATAATGATCAATGTATTGATTGGATAATGAACATAATACACATACCTATGGTGGAGAATGTTTCTCTCTCACGTGCTTTAGGTCAATCATCATCACTGGGCATTCCAATTATTAATTTTCTATTTTCTGGGAAAAGTGGTGGTTCAAATTTTCTTACCTCATGAATACCTCTCATACTAGTTCCTCCTGTTCTGAATTGGGGGGATTTTTTATATATATTCTCCATGAGATTATGTACTTCTGATTGTATGTTTTCATTCCATTATCCCCCAGAGTGTTCAAAAAAATTCACTATAATTTTCATACAATCCATAAAATAAAAAGAATATAAAGTTGTTCTATTCCACTATTTCATATGGGAATCTTGAATAATTATTCCTAAAATGATCCCAATATTAATAAATAGTGTCACCAATACAATTACAAATAGTTCATATCTCTTTTAAAATTATTATACTCCTGGTGATTGGAAAGAACCTATGCATGAAGAATTATTGGAGATCATCTCAGTCACATGACATTATAGGATTCAAGTAAAAAACACTCATTAGCTACCCCCTATAGTGTAGAAGAGAATTCCTTGAACATGACTTGCTCCTCATCTAATCTTCTTATATAAAACATTAACAAACAATCAAAAATTATTAAATTGGTTTATTATGTTCCTCACATAATAGGACATGGAATTTAATTTCCAAAAAAATCATCTTAACATGAAAACAAAAATCATTTTGTTGTAGAGGCTTGGTTAAACAGTTATTTTTGGTTGGAAACTATTGGGGAATAAAGGTCCTTCATGGTCTGTTATGGATTCATTTCCATGATTGGTGATTCAATATTAATACTCCAGTGTTCAAAATAGATTTATTCAAAAAAATATTATTAAGACTCATAAGACTAGATAATAGAGTTTTTTCAATATCATGATCAAAATCAAATGGTTCTTAATATCCGGTCCAATTAATGAAAATTTTAAGGTCCAGACTAACAATTAATCCCTAAAAGTGGTTTCTATTTTGAAACACACATATCATGTTGTGTGTCAAAAGAAATTTATTTCATCATGAGGTATAAAATTAATGGTAACCAAAATTCATCTATATAAAGAAGGGTTTTAATCTAATTTCATGTATGAAAAATTAATTAGGATAACAACGATGAAAATACTAGATTTCAAGAGAACATAGATTTCATGAAATTCAAATGAGAAATAGATGATTGGATTTAGGATAGGTTTTCCTCTGTTGTGAAGATATCATTTTTTTATTCTATTAAAATTAATACATTTGTTTTGATAAAAAATATTTTGTTAATTGTGTAAAAAAATTCTTTTATTAACCATTGGTTTAGATTTATCGATATGTGTAAATCCAAGTGGTCATTCATTATGTAATTTTAGATATACAAATACATCATACTGATGTTCCTTAAATATTCAAATCATTCTATCATTCTTTCCTCACATGTTTATTAATCCCCATACCAGTCCTCTGCATGATTTTTAGATCAACCAATTGGCATAATCCAAAATAAGGAAAAGGTAGAATAAATTATTAAATAAAATAAATTTTATATTTAAGATTTAAATAAGACTAAATTTTATTTAATTTAAAAAAAATATTAAATAGAAGACCATTCAAATAAAAATAATAATTATAAAAAATATTGAAAACACAAATAACACAAAAAATGGGTACATTCCCTTCAACAAATAATTATTGATTCTTCCCTACCAAGAAAGGGTTAATTGAAGAAGAAAAAATATTGTAAATTACAAAAGTTGAAAATTTAGTAGAATATAGAAAAGAAGGGGTGTTGTAGTGGCATTCCCTCTGAGTTTATCTTGGGCTCCTCCTCCTTGGAAACATGTGTGTGGTGGTCCTCTTCTTTTGTAGTTGGTTATCCTTCACTTATTCATGAATGTGGTTGAATTATTTTCAATTTGAAGGTATTCATATTTTTATAGGTAGTGGGGATTGGAAAAACCTCCCTCTTCAGAAATTAAGGGTTTCCAAAAACCGCATGTTTCGAGCATTAAAATCCTATAGAGCTTCGGTGACCAAAAATTTACCCATGGATTGGGATTAATGCAAGGACCTTGTATCAGAGTATCAAGGTTGCATGGATGAATAATTAGATGATTAAAGGGATTCTGGGTAGTTTTATAGGGGATCAGAGGATGTTGATTCATGAGTAAAGGACATGAGGTAGTGCCTTGACAGAGGCTAGGTATATATATAGTTGGGTGGACTCAAGGTGGAAGTAGGGAAGAAGAGAATAGATTGTTAGTCCTATAATCCTATAGCCATCAATGTTGCTGGGGGGAACTCATATGCCCATAATAGAGTTCAATCATGGATTCAAAGAAGATCAATGGTGATCAGAGGTTCTTCTAGTCCATGGTAGTGGAAATCAGAGCCCGCGCCATGCTTGGAGTGATCAGAGACGTTGGTCCCTGTCTGAGCATAGGTAGCCAGAGATTCTACACATTGAAGCTATAACGAAAAAAGTTGTTCATAGTAGTGGAAATAAATGCATGGTGGTTATATTGGAATCATTAGTGGAGTAGCGATTCTCCTCTTCCCATCTAGAGATTATAGTGGCCATAGGACAGTTGAATAGAAGTTCAAAGGTGGTTCATGGGGGTCGGGGGGATCAATTGTAAATATGGAGCTTCAGTCGATATTTTATGGAGGTTTTTATAGTGTTCACAGGTGACATGAGTGTAGGTGGGTGCTGAACACTATGGAAATAGGGGAAGACTGATGAAACAGTAGTTGAGTGCATGATAGATACCGTCCCACATCAAAATGATGAATGAATCCAGATGCATTTATAAAAAATTAATGGCTTCTACTCAATAGTGATGTTTATGGGGTTTTGGAGGATACCCTTCACCACCATGGCAGAAACTATCCTGGCGAGTCCCTCCTCCAATGACTATTTCAGTGATCACCAACACATGACCATGCACTCGTTTGACCATTCTATAGGGCCATTGGATTCGATCTTCACAGGTCCCTATGGATCGTCCTGAGGCCATCATGAACCCATATGGATTGAGATAGCCTTCTCACTAATCCCCTAGTTGTATGACCTTGTGATGTTATAAATATGTTACTTGGGCATGATAGATGAGGGATATCCAACCATGGGTAATATTTTTAAGTAATGACTAAAATATTAAGATCGAGAAAAATTCAAACTCACAAAATATATACCAAAATTAAAAAAATGAAAACCATTCTCAAAATATTTACTTATTTTATTTTCTTCTATATATTTTAGTTCATCAATACTATTTCATAACATTTTAACTAAAAAATGAAAATTATGGTTAGTGACATATAAAAACATAAAAAAATCATTATTTAATTAAAAATATGCATCGAATATGTCTCTGTAAATAAGATATTAGAAGGAGTATATGAGAATGAGATAAAATATCTATCAAATTTGAAAATTATTTTAGTAGAGATAGGTTTTTGACTTAACTTTAAAATATATGTTTTTTCAATGGTGTGATATGAGGTTGTGTTCCATGTAACATGTGTTGAAAGAAGTATGTTGGTCATGGGGGAGAAAGATATAGGGAATATGATTGTATAGAATTTAGGGGAGAATTATTGATGTAAAAAAATAAAAAACCATAAATTTAGGGAAATAAATGTACTTGAATAGAACATTTTAATTTTATTGAAAAATGAGGACAGTGTTGGAGAATGTGACATTTTCAACAAAAATATAAACTGAGAGATTTTTGCCCCGATAAATTTGTGTTTTATTTTCTATCAACATAGATTAATGAATGGGGATATTTTGAATGGAGATATTGTGGAAAAATTTTTAATTAGCTTCACTATTTATTTAATGGTGCTATTGATATGTTTTCTTGATGATATGTTTCCTTGAAAAATGAAATTGGGGTTTTTCTAAATGTTATTTGGATACGATACCTGAATGATCATTTGACTTTTGAATGTTGAATACCCAAAAATAATTGAACAAGTTTGAATAAATAATGATTATGATAATGGAATTTCATGAATGACTTGTAGAATAATATAATACAAGATATTTAAATAAGTGACTGATTTGAATATTTTGAATTTTTTAATGAAAACACTTCCCTGTGTTCCCCATGATTTTAGTTGGAATAATTGGAGCATAAGAAGTGATATTCATTAAAGATATTATATAAGTTTGGTGGTGGTTGAATGATAATATTTATAGAAAATTATATCCATTGTATATTACAATATGATACACTATAATCATTTAAATGATAATTAAAATAACCTTGTAAATTTGGAGATGTCAACACTACATACTATGGCTATGCCTCAACATTAATGTTCTATATTTATATACACCAAAGAATTAGTTATCACTATAAGAGGTATTTGTATAGTATATAAAAGGATGTTATAGTGTTTTCAGTCACTCATATGATTTAGTGGTTCCCATGTCTCATTCAATGGATATTCTATAGTCCGGATGTAGAATAATTCTTCTAAATTGTTGAATGTAGCTACACCGTGGAGTGTATAAAATCAATATAAACCTAGATTTTTTATGATATTTTACCTGTAGGTTTCAGAAACATTTTCATGATATATAAAAATTTAATTTATGGATTTGATAAATAGATATAGAACAATGAAATAATTTTTCATTGAAGAGGGACTCAATGTTCATAGAGGTAGAGAGTAACTATATGTTCAAATAAGAAGAAGGAAATAATAAATAAATCATTAAATATATGTTCTATAATCTATTAGTGTTTCTAGTAGTTGGAATTAAAATCATGATCAGGTTTGAAAGATACAAATAATTGTGCTGTGTGCATATATGGAAAGACTGGTTTTGGAATTTTCTATGCATATTATTGAAGAATTTGTTTAATACGAGACTCAATATTGTTGTATATGATGTATCTATACTACATAATTTCATATTAAATATCATAGACTCCAATTTTAATCAAATAATTTTCAATATATAGAAGATGAATATATAGAAACATTTGGAGTGAATTAAGTCATCACCATAAGGAGTAGTATACAATTTATATTTGATGTACTATTATATGGGGGACAATTTTCCCCTAAAAAAAGAAAAATCCTTCACCAAAGTAGTGTGTAAAAAATAAAAAGATGGATTCACCCTTTGGAATTTGAAATCTATCAGTAAATAAATCAATAGTTAGTGATCCTTGAGAGGTAATAATCTCATCCCTAAAAATTATATATATAATGATCATTTTGGAAGAGTGTGCTTCCATAAAAATTTTATCAACCTAAACAGAACGTTATTGTAAACCCAGTTACACCAAGCCAATTGTTATTGTATTCTCCAAGGATAATCCTTTTATAGGTGAAACATACAAAATCATCGGCTCACTTGAATTTAAATATATACATATGAGTCTTTGTCTTTGATGGAGAAACGAAAATCTAGAAAGTTTTATTTAAAATAAGGGAAAATGTGATGATGATAAAAGTATTATTGATTTTTTTTGAAAGAAATTAAATTCTAATATCATAATTATTCACAATCCCCTCAGGTGTCCCATTTCCCAACAATTATTAAGTGTTTATCAAGTTTTAATTGATGTCCTATTGTAATAAGAAAATAATTTACAATTTTTAAAATTTAACCCTAGAGATAAAAAAAAGATATTATTCATGAGTTCATCGAGATGAACCGTAGTATATGAAACTACAAAAAATAAAAATTTAACGGAAAAAAATTGGCCATTTTTAGTGAACAAAATATCCAACTACCAGAGTACATTTAGAAGCCCTACACATTTATAAACACTAGAAAGGGATTGATAAATGTGGGATTTAGTAATGCTTCTAAAAGAACTGATAAATTAGAAACATTATCTTCACTAAAAAGTTAAATTAAAAGGATGATTCATCAAACCTTTCTATATCACTAATAATGTATGAATTTATAATTCTATTTAGTAGTGCTGATAAGGGGAAATACTACAATGTGATGTTAAATATAAAGCTCGCTCTAGTAACCAAAACAGCTAAAAGAAATTAAAAATACATATTTTAAATGATATAAAATTTAACACAAGAATACAATAAAAAGAATATATTTTAATATTTTCAAACATTGGATTATATAATTACATGAGAAAATACAAATTATCATGAAAATTAAAAAACATAAATTGTCTTTGGCCCCTAACCCCCACTCATGCTATTACCGAACAAAATAATCCTGTTCATGACAAAGAATGGAACTATTTATGAAAAACATTATTATGTTGGTAATAATATAAATAAAAAAATTAAATTAAATTTGATTTTAAACTAAACATTATTTCATACGAGGAGAAATTTTTATCAGATTTAGTAATTACTAATTCTTGCATGTCATCTAATTTCTTGTTCATATTTAAGAATTATCTATTCGAAAATTAACTAAATAATTATAAGAATAAATGATAAGGAAATATAATATATAATATGAGATAAAACAATGATAACACAATATCATCCCATTTGTTTGATTTTGGTGAGGTGATGCATGTTTTAAACTAAAATGGAACTTATATACTGAAAACACACACATCGCTTCATAGAAACAACATAGTGTGTCAGATTGATGTATAGTAAATTTTTATATGGGATTAATTTTCTAGGGATTATTTTATTAGGGTATCAAAACAATCTGATTTATTTGTCTTGATTTTGAGAATTTTAATTATTTTTTATTCAAAAATGTCATTTTAAATTAAAAACATATACTTTGTGTCTTACTGGTCAGGTTATCTGTTAGTTTGGCACGAGAATAATACATGCACATTGAGACATGAATTATGAATCATTTTAATAAATAATAAACAAAATGTGATCATGTTTTCTTATATTTAAAATATAATCCCTTTTTAAACAATCATATAAATTTTAAACTGACAAGGATGATTTGAGTATGTCATGTGCCTTTTTAGAAAAATTAATGTCATTTTTTAATAAGAAGACACACTTGGAGTGATATCAGGCACACTGTGTTTCAGATTGATGATTGCATAATTCTTACATGTAAATAAAAGAATTATGGATCTTTTTACTAAACTATAATAATAATATTGATGAGTATGATGAATTTTATGTAAGTCACTTATATTTATTTTTAAAATGTCATTTAAATTAGAAACACACACTTTGTGTCATAACAGTGACATTCCATGTTAGTTTGATGTGATACTGATTCCAATACATGTAAAATGACTTTTCAATCAATTTCATAAATTATCATCCCATTTTGAGTATGATTTATCTATTTTTAGATAGTTACATGCCTTTTCAACTAAAATAACAATTTTAAACTGATAATAGACACTTTGAGTCATGTCCTGGAAACTCTGAATTAGATTGAGCAATAGATGATTTCTATACCAAAAAAATAACTAATAGATCAATTTAAAAAATTATAAATAAAAACAAATGTGTTTCCATGGTTTTGAGTATCCTGCATCTTTTTTACCAAAATTAATTTAAATTTAAAATAAAAAAGGACACAATTGGAGTTATACGAGAAACATCATGCCTTAGATTGAGTTGTAGATTATTCCTACACATCCAAAATAAAATATTTATAGTTTTTAATTTATTGAATCAATATAAATTTATTTTCATTGAATTGGGTATGATTCCTGTGTTTGTTTACTATTATTAATTTCAATTTTAAATAAAATGACACAATTCGAGACATACCAATCACACCATCTGTCCTATTGATGTATAGATTGTTACACCCAATACTTCAACAGTATGATTCTCTTTCAATAATGCAATAGAGTGCGATGTACAAAATAACAATTCCAAGCACACCACGACTTATAAAAATAGCTATTTATAAAGAGGTTATGAATTCTAATAAAAAATTTTGAATTTTATATATCTCCCATATGATTTTAACATTCATCTTTTGTGTTTCTTAGACATAATATAATGACCAAATCAATTTTTCAGATAAAATAAGTATTTTTTAAAAAATGTAGTTTTCCCCTTTTAATGGAGAACCCATTATAATAAAATATTTGACACTTTTATATATTTAATTTGATGAAATAAAATTATTCTTTATAAGAAGGACATAAAATTATATATTGGATGAATTTTTGGTATTTTTTTGAAAACATTCAATTTCTGATGAATAATGAAAAACATTGTGTTATTGTTTAAAGAAGAACATTTTATTTACATAAATAATTAATTTATTTAAATTTATTTTAAGTCACAAGAGATATATAATACCTATATTAGTTCAATTTCATTCATTGGAGTCATTTTATAATAAAATTAGATATATTAAACATTATTGGATATTTTAACATCTTTTACACACCTAGAAAATATGCATTAAATGTAATTTTACTACATCTGTGAATTGAATATCAAAATCTTGAGAGGCAAGGTTGACATCGGTATCTAAACTGTGGTTCAATAAATTGAAAATATTTTTTTGTGAATAATAACTTTTGAATTTTTTTTACCACTCTTCAAAGTAAATAAGGTAATTAAAGGTAAAAATGATATTATAATTACCCCAAAAGATTTCATAATTATGTTGGAAAAGTGTATTTATTCCAAAACCATCCTTAAGAATAAAATATTATTCTTTTGTTCTACTAGGTTTAGATGTGGACATTTATTATTATAATATATAAATAAAAGTTAAAAGTGTTAAATTCAAATTTTAATAACTAAAACATTTTTATATCAGGTAATACATAATATAATTTTGACTATAAATATTCATTAGAAATATAAAGAGAGTTTCTACATCATGTTATTTTATTTATAATTTTTAGGCATTAAATATTTAAATTTATTTATGACTCAGTTATGATGCAGTAATTTCATTATTAATGAATGATTAAAATATTTGATTTTATAAATATTAAAATAAATGTAAAATGATACTTTTGATTCATTAAAAACAATTATATGTTAATATTACATATTAGGGTTGATTCATTTTATTTTTTGGGAATAAATAATATTTTTATGACTTTCACAAAAAAATACTAAATAATGTATAAATTGACAGATATGAGTTTTTAAAACAAATACTATATTATTTAATGATGTAATAGTCTTAAAATCTAAAGTTCAACCAAAAGAACTTATATAATAATATATATGTAATTAATGAACCACATAGGGTTCTTTTGGAATTTTATAGTTTTTTTATTAACTATATAATATAAAAATACAAGGATACATGGTTAATGTTAAACTACTTAACAAAGAGTTTAATCTAAAAGTTATGGTTAATATGGTGACCTATACCTGTCTAAATCCTTTTGGCTGAATGGTTTTTGACCAATCCACACCATATCCTCAAAATAAATATTTTTGGAGAAATTATAAAATGAATATCATTGAATAATAAAATCATATTTCAATGTTTTCTTAAAGTGACCCTCACCTCTCTTATAATAGGGTACTACACCTTCTCTCCAAATCGCACCTCCAAAGCCATTTGGCTCGGCCAAAACCTACTCAAATATCATTCCAACTACCCTAAAATCATCCTAGAGGCCTTAAATGGATCATAAAGCCATCATAATGAGTCCTTTTGATCAAATCAAAATGATGTTCTCGAAGAAGAGTTAATTATTTCATCACCTCTATCAATGTTCTTTTCATCTTCCATATCATCTTTCTTCATTTTTTCCAGACCAACATTATAACTCCAATAACTTCTACATAAATTGATGTTATTATAAATATGGTAAAATCATATTCATTATACTATTCATCCTATGAATGACAAAGTCACCACACATGTGTACGTACGGCTTACCATCTACACTTCGGGGTGTAGTTTGTTATTCAACACTTAATTATTTGGATGGGTATAATAATGAGTATAATTGATGTAAATAATAAATTTAACATGTTAATGATTATTTATATTTAAAATACCATCCAATTACATACTATTTGATCATCAATAGAATGGTATTGTCGCTCATACGTACGTACGGATTACCGTCTCGAGGAACTCGATGAGATTCATTCCCCAACGTAACCATTCAAGAAAAAATATCATTTTTTGATTAAATATTAAGTTTTAAAAACATAATATCATTTTGGATATGAATCAAATACATCATATCAATAAAAATATGACTTAAGTTACAAAACATATATAGAAAAATGAATCAGTTAACACCTGAAACAATGATACTACTAAAATATTATTAACAAAGCAATATTAAAATATTATATATGATATCATATTTTTGTATATGGTTATTTTATAATTTAATAACAATTATTTAAAATTTATTCAAGAGTTTTATGTACCCTCAAATAATGACAAGAATAAGGAAAGGGGTTTTCATCTCACATTTTATTCCCGTGAGATTAATGCTATATTGAACACTATTTCCTTTTGTGTGGTGTGTGTACTGCCCATGATTTTATTTTTGGTGTAATATAATTTAATTTATGGGTATTTACATCTTCTAAGTATGATCATTATTTCATGATTTTTATGTGTTGTATGATACCAACTTGGATTTTTTTTTTCAAATTTCAAATTCTACTGATTGGGCTTTATGCATACATCATTGATTATTTTACTCGAATATTATGTGTATAATTACTATTTATTTATTTATGTTGTAATTTCTTATACCCTTTGGGTGGATATAATTTTCATACACATAATCACTCCATTGATAAAATCTCAAGAAATCGATATGATCTTGATAAAAGTAATTTGAACTCAATTTCTAGGAATTAAGTAAAACATCCATGTCATTGGTGTTGTTTTTAATAGAATATGTGTGAATTTACAATGATTTATTTACACTAAATGTCCAATAATATTGAGTGTATTAATATTTTTCACGCATAATTATGTCATTGATTTATCATTAACCTAATGGAAGGGTCTTTATGAGGGATTTCATCTCAATTTACATTCCATTTTAGGCACTTTGTTGTTATGCGCCAATTAACTTTTATATGGTGTACGTACTATACATTGACATAGTACATCCTGAATATATTTATCTCATGATATTATAATGTTTTTATTACCTCAATTATATGTACACAAACGTCTCTCATTTGGTTGGGAACTCTAACTAAAATATCATTTTAAATGTTTTAATGATATAATCATTTAAATCATTCTCTTTAATGTCCATATTCTAAAAATGGTTTTAAGGATTTAATTATTGTACATGAATTTTTTTAAAATTAAAATACCTTTTAAAATATTCAATATAGTATGCGATAAATTGATTAAAAAATCTATTATTAACAGCTTCTTGATAAATAGTGAGACTTTTAAATATTTTCAAGAAAAAGGGGATATTTCTCTCAAATAGTTTTGCTGATTATTTTTATATATTTCAATAACCATCATTATTTTTTATTGAGGTTGATTTATTGTAATAAAATCTTACATGTCATATTGAATGGGTTATGTTTGACTGTGTATGTGCTATTTTTATACTATTCATTGTTTGTGGTCAAAATGTTGACATTTCATTTAAAAGTTTTGATGTTTAGATTATTTTCCCACCATTTAATTTGAGGAATGAACTGGACTTACTATGGGATAGGTGGAGAGATTTTGAGTTCCTAGATGCATTGGTAGGTCTCATGAAACAGACTAGTTTCTTGGCACAAGGCCTTTACAAAATCTTTTTTATAGTCTTGGCGCGTGGCCTTAACTATGTGGTTAGGATGTCTGGCATTTTTCATTCCATCATTATGAAATTATCTATTGATATTAAATGTGATTATTCGACTAGTATAATATCCATGTGAATAAATAAATGGAATTATTTGATTTATATTTTCTATATTATACTAATGTTTATTTTTAAAAGGCTTGTGTTTTAATCTTATACATTGACTTAAATTTTAATGCTTATTTATGAAAGTATCAAATATATTATTATCCTTACTAAGATTCTGATCTCACCCCTTTATATGTTTTATTTTTCCCAATATGTAAAGAATTATATCACGATTAACCTATAGTAATAGGATAAGGGATATGAGTGTGTTCAAATGGGAAATAATATTTTTTTCTCTATTCCATGATGTAATGTAAAACATATGTATATATCTAGTACTTCAAAGGCTACTAAACTAATCGGTCTTTTAAGACGTGATCTATTATGATCATGCCAATGATATCTAATAATGCAGCGACTCTGAGTAACTATTGTTGGGGTGTTACAGTTGGTATCAGAGGAAGTTTTGTACAAACCTTGGAAACTATATTTTGAAAAAAAACTCTAATTATGGAAAATTACACAAAGATAGACATTGGGGATTAGTATAGAATAAAATCCAAAATTTTAGGTAATTTAAATATTATGTTCTAATTCCATGAAATAAAACTCTTTTGGGATACGAGCAGGTAGAGGTGGATCTGGAATAGATGTACCTAATGGTAAAACCCAAAAACACTACTTTGAGCTAGACACGAATGGGAACTAGTGCACAACAACAGGGCTTGCTACACTCTTGGTTACAACACTCTTGGAGGATATTTTTAGGGTAATTCACATTTTCATTACAAAATAATTTGAAATATTTTAATATAATATGATAGTAAATAACCTTGGTTAATCCTAAGGTGTTTTAGATTGAAAATAAGGTTTCATGATATTCTCTAAATGTTTTTATGACTATTGTAACTCACACAATGATTTCTGGTTTTAGTCAATGGCTAGATTTGATGGAATTCATAGTAACATTGAATATGATGTACAAGGTGGGCATGGTGGAGGAAATAAAAAACGAAATGGAATGTTTATAGGCATAAAAGATATCGTGTTCATGTCAAATCCTTTTTCCAAAAATATGATCAACAACATATATATTAACCAACTCCTAGACTCAATAAAGAAGATAAATCCATGAATGATAACAGTTCCAGTAGGGGATACCATGGAAAAAAAAGCTCAATTTTTATCATACAGAAAATGTGGAAGGAAAACCCTAGGAAAGTGTCTTAATGGAACAAAAACATACTTTATTTGTGGGAAACAAGGACATAAAGTAGTGAATTTCCAAGGAAAAATGAAGAGTACTATGGAAGAAAATAAAAATGAACCCAGTAATCCAGTTACAGTCATTTTTCATAATTATAGGGTACTTGGGAATTACCCAATTCAATGACCTATTCTATAGGATAACCTCTTGGGCATGGAAGAGCCTATGTTGAAGTAAATGGATGACACAATGTTCAAAAGTATTTTTTCTCTTTGCTGATGGTATTAACTTGGAAGACATTACTTATAAGGCCTCGTCCTTAAACCTTACTTAATATTGAATTAAATGAATAATTCACATTGAGGATGTTTTCAGGTTTAGTGTTTTAGAGAATTAGATCATAAAACATGTATTACATTCCACATTTAAGAAAAGTGGTTACATAAAAGATAGTATTCATTTTTCCCATCAATGGAAACATATTTTAAAATAAACCATGGATTCTTTCTTGACACTTCCTTGACACTATCATCATATCATGTACCTTTCCCTTGACCTGTGAAAAACATTTCAAAAACATGGGATGAGCATAAAAAGATCAGTATGGGTTATAAAAATATGGAAAGGAAACATGAGTTCATATATACATAAGAATGAAAACATAATTTACCCATAAAACATAAGAACTTTAACATACCTCATCAAATCGTGAATAAATCATAGAAATCATAAGACATAAAGGTAACTTGAGGCATTCATAACATTCTTACGTAGGGAGTAACCCTCTTGGTTACGTTTGGAATACCCATCAAAGTATATTCCCTGAATCTCCTCGGAGGAACCTTAACGTTTCAATCCTTCGTGTTACCCAATGCATTGGAGAGCTATATCAGGCTCACCTGCCCTTAGTTTATCACGGAACCACCCGTCTTCATAATAATGCCCAAGAACCACAACATAATCGTATCACATAAAACATGCATAAATGAAAACAAAACATTTCCACCTTTCAATCATAAGATATCAATACAACACATTGATATAAAAACATTATGAAAACCATTTTCAATACCAAAATAAAATAAAACTAAAACATAGTATTTATTTTTCTTTAAAAAAAATGTATGGCTTGTAGAGGAAGCCGAAACTCAAATAATGGTCACCGCGGAGGAGAATTCACTGTCGCCGCATACATACGACAAATAAACATTCCCTTTTGTCATTTAGTAAATGCTTCGTATAAAGAAGATTCCTTTTGAATAAACTTAAAAGTAAAAGGGGTTTATACACTGTATAAAAGAAGGTTGTGTATAAAACAAAATATGCCTCAATGAAAGAAGATTGAGAGGAAGTCACATACCTCGTATCTGACATGACTTGATCGTTATTTAATCTCCTGAATAATAAACTTGAGTTAATTTATACTTGCTGAAGAACCTTTTTCAAGTTCATTATTCCTTTTATATCACTTATTACCATGTCATGAACACTATGTAATTATTCTAGTTAATAACGGTCGTTTTAACGATCATTGGTACTTGAGTCAAAATATGCTCTCTATAATTACATATTTTTCATGTATCCATTATATCCAGAGTTATACTAATTATTTATATATCATATATATCATATATATCCAGTATATACATGCATTTATAATATTACACAACGTTTAGAGGTAAGAAATGAAATGCACCGTTCATGGAGACGGTAAGCCGTATGTACGCATTAACGCTACTTTCATTTCTATTTCATATTTTATTGATTTAAAACATAATGATACATAATAGTATTTTAATTCCTGTATGGTATCATATATAATATCATTAAATATATCCTTTATACGTACCACATATGGTATTAACAAATCAAATCACTTTGAGGGGGCGGTAGTCCGCACTTCCTAAAATGAAGATATCGCATTTACTCATAATGGAAACCATAAAGGTATGACAAAAATGAAAAATACGTAAGCTTAAGGAAAACATAAACATATTATATTTCATATATAAATATAGTTTCATCTTAATTGCCACCTTTGAAGGTGTTAGAAGAATATTGAACAATCATCGTTTCGTGAGGCAGAAATTCGACATCCACGGAAACAGTATGTTCATTATCCATTAGATGTAGGTGTGTGTAAGTGTAGCTCTAATACTTCTTATAAAAACATACTAGTGTATGTAATATACTGGTGTGGTTACAAAATAAATGAATAAAAAGAGTTTAGGGGGTTGGAGAGGCAAAATAAAACAAAGGAACACAAGTGAATACATTACCTTAAAAATGGGTAACCCTTTTTGATTTGAGCTCAAAGGCTTCCTTGGGAAGACTTATTCCCAAAGTGAGGCTTCAAGGAGTAATAGAAGGATGTGGAGAGACAAAATGGGTAGGGGTTGGCAGAGCCAAAAGCTTTGGAAGTGTGGGTAAAGAGGTAGAGGTGGGGGCCTTTTATAAGAGGAGAGGAGGGGCACTCTTGGAATATAAAGAAATGTTACTTTATTTTAAAAAGGGTTTCGGATTTAAAAGGTCCCACATTGATATAATTCGATTATAAGGTGACAAGGGTTCGAAATAAACTCATCTAATAGGTTTTGGACATGTGTAGGTCATATATCTTACATTATCTTTTCATTTTATTTAAATCGTTAAATGACGAGGTAATCACTGCATCATTATGGTGTCATACATAATTTAATTATTTAATGTCAAAAAATTATTAAAAAAACACTATGATATAGGAAATATTTTTATCTTTCCAATGAATATTTATAGTCCAAAATATATTCTATGTATAGACATGATTACAGATGTTTTAATCAGGTGATACATTCTTGTTATATTTACTTTCCTCAAAAAACAAAAAGATAACAAGTCACTTCCCCACAAAATTGATTCCATGGGGTCCCCAAGTTTGGGACAAGGCATCCCATGGTCGGCCATGAGACAACCAGTAGCATTAGGTCACATGTAGGTGTCATTAATTATTATTATGATATTATTTTATTATCCTTAACTACCCGATTACTCATTAATCAAGATAATTAAAGATAATTACCATTGTTACAATTCATAATGTCCAAAAACTAAAGAGTCTTGATTACATAATTTGGACCTTATGATTCCAAATATGTAATCCATTTTACAAACACATAAATTGCAATAATTTATTTAAAAATAATTCCCATTGTCAAAACAAATAGCAGGTTTTTTTAAACAATTTCTATGAAAAGTTTGGCATTAGTTTATTCCCAATTCCAAACTGAAATTAATTCTAATGACCACCATTGGATTAAATGGTAAGAATATATTCATATTACACTTTAATACCAATTAAAAAGATAATATAACCATACAATTAAATTAGATGAAAAAGTAGTTTTGATGTAAAATGCAGTATTTTTCACTATTCATTAAAAAATTAACATTGTCAGAAAAATACCAAAAATTTATCCAATGTAAATTTCAATGTCCCAATAATAAAGAATATGTTTATTTTGACAAATATATATTTTAAAATTGTAAAAAGTTTGATTTAAAAATGGTTTGCCATCAAAAGGCAGTAAAACAATTTTTTAAAAATATTAGTGTATTTCATGCTTAAGATTGGATTTATTCTAATTTTAAGGCTCTAAAACATTATCTAATTCGTAAATAGACAAAGTTAAATATATCTATTATTCATTACTTACTTGGGATGTTTCATCCTTCCCCCAATTTAGAAAATTGCGCCCCCGCAATTTATTTATTTATCAAATAAGTGGGGGTATTTATCCCTCATTGCATTTTCAGATTCCCATGTTGCCTCTTCAATAATGTTGTTCTTCCACAAAACCTTTTCCTGATGAATCACCTTATTCCGTAACACTTTCTCCCTGTGGTAATGAACCTAAACCGGTTGTTCATCATAAGATAGATTCTCTTTCAACTGAACTACCTCTGGACTCAAAACATGAGATGGATCTGGCATATACTTTCTCAAAATCGAAACATGAAAAACATTGTGTACCTGAGATAAACTCGGAGGTAAAGCCACTCGGTAAGCAAACGATCCAACTCTCTCCAGAATTTCATATGGTCCAGTGAACCTTGGACTCAACTTTCCTTTCTTACCAAATCGCATCACACTTTTCCATGGTGATACTTTGAGAAAAACATGATCACCTACTCAAAAGAGAGATTCTTCCTCCTATTGTCCGCATAACTCTTCTGTCTGCTCCGAGCTGTTCAAAAGTGTTTCTGTATCAGCTGAACTTTTTCTGCCAACTCTTCTACCAATTCTGGTCCCATCAACTTCCTTTCACCCACTTCATCCCAGAAAGCTGGAGATCGACACTACTTCCCATATAATGTCTGAAATGGTGCCATCTGTATACTGTAATGAAAACCGTTATTATAAGAAAACTCAACCAAAGAAAGATGTTGGTCCCAAATTCCCTGATTTTCCATCGAACAAGCACATAGCATATCTTCCAAAGTCTGAATTGTTCGTTCTGATTTCCCAACTGATTGAGGATGAAAAACTATACTAAAATTTAATTCTGTACCCAACGACTTTTGAAGGCCTTTCCAAAAGTTATAAGTGAACATGGGATCACGGTCAGATACAATGGAGAGAGGAACTCCATGTAACTAGACTATCTCTTTAAGTTACAAACAGGAAAGTTGATCTAGGGAAAAAGTATCTCGTATAGCAAGGAAATGAGCAGATTTGGTCAAGCGATCAACAATAACCCAGATTGCATTTTTACCTCGAGATATCTTCAGTAATACCACAAAAAAGTCCATGGATATATTCTACCATTTCCACTCTAGCACTGGTAAAGGCTGAAGCATCCCTTTTGGTAACTACCGCTCTGCTTTAACCTATTGACAAGTAAAACACTTCACAGTAAAATCAGCAATATCTCTTTTCACTCCGTCCCACCAGTAATACTCTTAAATATCTCTATACATCTTATTACTTCCAGGATGAACTGAAAATGGAGAACTATGAGCTTCACATAACAACTCTCTCTTCAACTGTGAATCACAAGGCACGCATAATCTCTTTCGAAATCTTAAAACACAATCATTATCAATGTTGAATTCAGGAAACTTACCCTTCTGAACCAGCTCTACATTTTTCTAAAACTCACTATCTTGCTTCTGTGCTTGGTTGATTCTGTCTGATAGAGAAGATTTCACTGATACCTGAAACAAAATAGAAGAACTTCCCGCCCCAACAACTTCTATGCCAAAGTTCATCAAATCAAAAACCAAAGGATCTCATTCCAAACATAGCATGGTTAATGAAGCATTGCTTTTCCGAATCAAAGCATCAGCCACTTTATTTGATTTTCCCGGATGGTAATGAAATGTACAATCATAATCCTTGATTAATTCCATCCATCTCCTCTGTCTCATGTTCAACTCTTTCTGAGTGAATATATACTTTAAACGTTTTTATTAGTATATATTTCACACTTTACTCCATAAAAATGATGCCTCCAAGTTTTTAAAACGAAAACAACACCAGCTAATTCCAAATCATGTGTAGGGTAATTTATCTCATGAGTTTTCAACTATCATGAAGCATAAGCAATTACCTGATCATTCTGCATACGGACGCAACCAAGTCCTTTCAATGAAGCATCACCGTAGATAAAAAAACTCCCCATTCCTAGAAGGTAGTGCCAAAACTGCAGCATTCACTAATCTTCTTTTCAATTCCTGAAAACAATCATCACATTCTTTTATCAAGATAAACATAACACCCTTCCGAGTTTTCTTAGTCATTGGACAAGATAACCGTGAAAAATTTCTAACAAACCTTCGGTAATAGCCTACCAAACCAAGGAAGCTACGAATCTCAGTTACATTTGTGGGTCATGGACATTCTTCAACAACCTTTGTTTTTGCAGGATCAATAGTTATCCCATCTTTATAAACAATATGACCAAGGAAAGAAATTTGTTGCAACTAAAACTCACACTTTCTAAATTTCCCATAGAATTTATTTTCGTTCAAGGTTTGAAAAATAACCCTTAAATGTCTTTCATGCGCTTCTTTACTTTTAGAAAACACCAAAATATCATTAATTAAAACAACCACAAACTTATCCCAGAACTCATGGAAAATTCTATTCATTAAGTCCATGAATATAGAAGGTTCATTGGTTATACCAAAAGGCATTACTACAAATTCATAATGGCTATATCTTGTACGAAACGTAGTCTTCGGAACATCAACTTCCATTACCTTCAGCTGATGGTACCCCGATCTCAGGTCAATCTTTGAGAAATACTAAGCTCCCTGGAGCCGATCAAACAAATCATTGATATGAGGCAAAGGATATTTTTTCATAATAGTGATGTTATTCAAGGATCTATAATCAATGCAATGTCTCATAGAACCATCTTTCTTTTTAACAAATAAAACAAGAGGACCCCATGGTGATTTTCTAGGTCGAATGAAACCTTTCTCTAATAAATTGTGAAATTGCTCCTTCAACTCTAAAAGTTCAGTTTGAGCCATTCGATAAGGGGTTTTTGAAATTGGCTTAGCATCAGGAACAAATTCAACAGTAAGTTAAACTTCTCGATATGGTATTATTCCAGGAAACTCATCAAGAAAAAACATCAGGATACTCATTTACCACTGGCACATCATTAATCAGAACAGTTCCTTTGTTTTCAAAAATGTGTGCAAGGTAACATTCATTTCCATCTTTTACAAGTTTTTCGGCCTCTTTATAAGTTATCAACAGTAAGGGTTCATTCTTCTACTCAAACTGAAAGTATTTCTAAAAAGAAACTTCTTTAGCTCTACAGTCAATCTTATCATGGTAAATAGAGAGCCAATCCATACCCAGGATAACATGAAACTCTACTAGAGGTAAAAAAATAATGTTTGCAAGTAGGTTCTTTCCACGGATAAGGATAGGAAGATTATTATAAATTATTTTTTCCTCAACATTTCCCCCATGTGTTTTTACCACAAGTTCCGGAGTCATTTCTTGAGATGGTATTCTCATTTTACTAGAAAAGGTTTCAGAGATGAAAGAATGTGTAGACCCCGAATCAAACAACAC
This sequence comes from Viscum album, assembly GCA_963277665.1. Classification (NCBI taxonomy): domain Eukaryota; kingdom Viridiplantae; phylum Streptophyta; class Magnoliopsida; order Santalales; family Viscaceae; genus Viscum; species Viscum album. The sequence goes on from OY728142.1 coordinate 444,848,155, forward strand.
ACTGGCATAATCTGAAAAAACAAACAACGTACCGGATACAACTTCATTTGATGTCCCGTTATCTGCTGAAGTAGTTGCAAAGGATTTCACCACCCCTTTCTGTTTGTAGTCTAACTGCTTCCCATCACTCAAGCTCTTTGTTGGACACCTATTTGTATAATGACTCATCTCATTGCAATTAAAACATTTCACTAACTATAAATCAATTTTGGACTTACGATCACATTAATCTTTTTCAGTGAAATCACAATCCTTATGTCCCATCTTACCACAACAGTACCACATTCCAGAATTCAAAAGACATTCCCTAGTATGCCTTTTCCCACATTAATCACAAATTGGAAACTTAGTTTTCTTACAATCAGACCTTTCTGAAGAATTCTTCCCTTTCTCCTGCCACCCTGTTCTCTTCTTCTGCTGGTTGTTATAGAACACTTGATCATCATCAAACTCCATTTCCACCTTCTCAGCACATCAAACAAGCTATTCATAACTTTTGATCTCATGAGAAGATAAAGCCCTTCGATGTTTTGGCTTTAATCCTGAGTAAAAATGATTGATTTTACTATCAATGTCTCGTCTAAAATTTTGAGCATACCTTGCCAATCGAGTGAACCTTACTTCATAGGCAGCCATTGAGTCTTCCTCTTGCCTCAATTCCAAGAATTGCTTTTCCATCCTAAGTCGAACATCCTTAGGAAAATACTTCTCAAGAAACATACATTTAAATTTATCCTAGTCGAGAGTATAAATCTCATCAGCGTCCCTAATTTTTCTAACCATCGACCACCACTGATCTGCTTCACCCTCCAAACAGTAAATAGCAAGACTAAACTTTTGATTGTCTGAACAACCCATGACATAAAAAATATTCTCTAGTGATTTAATCCACCCTTCAGCTAGCACAGGGTCAGAGGATCCACTGAATGATGGGGGATATTTCCTCATGAAATGTTCCACCACTGACATGTTCCTCTACTGTTGATCAGGCTGATCTCGTGCATGGATACCGCCACCATTTATCGCTTCAGTCAACTGCACCATTACTACAACAAACTGTTCAGTTCCAATTCCGACCGTCTCAGGATGCTGATTCGGAAGGTTATTTTTTTATGTATTCCTTCCTAGCACTACTTCCCAGTTTCCTCTGCGGAAAAACATTCTGAACAAACATGTCTTAGATGAAGAAACATGGTAATCTTCGAATGCTATATCATTTCAATTTGACCATAAAAAAATATTTTTGGATAATCATTTAATAAAATTCTAACTCCTAAAGTTATCTAAACTGACATCTGATAACAAATATAAGGCCCCGTCATTAAACCTTACTTAATATTGAATTAAATGAGTAATTTACATTGAGGATCTTTTCAGGTTTAGAGTTTTAGAGAATTAGATAATAAATCATGTATTACATTCCACATTTAAGAAAAGTGGTTACATAAAAGATAGTATTAATTTTTCCCATCAATGGAAACATATTTAAAATAAAACATGGATTCTTTGTTGACACTTCCTTGACACAATCATCATATCATGTACCTTTCCCTTGACCTGTGAAAAACATATCAAAAACATGGGATGAGCATAAAAATATCACTATGGGTTATAAAAATATGGAAAGGAAACCTGAGTTCATATATACATAAGAATGAAATCATACTTTATCCATAAAACATAAGCACTTTAACATACCTCATCAAATCATGAATAAATAATTGAAATCATAAGACATAAAGGTATCTTGTTGCATTCATAACATTCTTACGTAGGGAGTAAACTTCTTGGTTACGTTTGGAATACCCATCACTGTATATTCCCCGAATCTCTTCGGAGAAACCTTAACATTTCACTCCTTCACGTTACCCAATGCGTTGGAGAGCTATATCGGGCTCACCCACCCTTAGTTTATCACGGAACCACATATCTTCATAATAATTCTCAAGAACCACAACATAATCGTATCACATAAAACATGCATAAAGGAAACATAACATTTCCACCATTCAATCACAAGATATCAATACAACACGTTGATATAAAAACATTATGAAAACCATTTTCAATACAAAAATAAAATAAAAGTAAAACATGGTATTTATTTTTCTTTCAAAAAATGTATGGCTTGTAGAGGAAGCCGAAACTCAAATAATGTTCATAGAGGCGGAGAAGTTGTTGTCGCCGCATATGTACGACAAAAAAAAACATTCCCTTTTGTCGATTAGTAACCAATTCGTATAAAGAAGATTCCTTTTTAATAAACATAAAACTCAAAGGAGTTTATATACCGTATAAAAGAAGCTTGTGTATAAAACAAAATACGCCTCAATGAAAGGAGATTGAGACGAAGTCCCATACCTCATATCCGACTTGACATGATCATTATATAATCTCCTGAATAATAAACATTGTAAATTTCTACTTGCTTAAGAACCATTTTCATGTTCATTACTCCTTTTATATCACTTATTACCATGTCATGAACACTATGTAATTATTTTAGTTAATAACGGTTGTTTTAACGACCATTCGTACTTGAGTCAAAATATGCTCTTTATAATTACAAGTTGTTCATGTATCCATTATATCCAGAGTTATAATCATGATTTATATATCATATATATCATATATATCCAGTATATACATGCATTTATAATATTACACAACTTTTAGAGGTAAGAAATGAAATGCACTGTTTATGGATATGGTAAGTCGTACGTACGCATGAATGCTACTTTCATTTCTATTTCGTATTTTATGGAATTAAAACATAATGATACATAATAGTATTTTAATTCCAGTATTTTATCATATATAATATCATTAAATATATCATTTATACATACCACATATGTTATTAACGAATCAAATCACTTTGAGGGGGTGGTAGTCCGCACTTCCTAAAATGAAGATATCGCGTTTACTCATAATGGAAACCATAATGGTATGACAAAAAAAAATACATAAGGTTAAGGAAAACATAAACATATTATATATCATATATAAATATATTTTCATCTTAATGTCCACATTTTAAGGTGTTAGAATAATATTGAACAATCATGGTTTTGTGAGGCAGAAATTCGCCATCCACAGAAACAGTATGTTCTTTAACCATTTGATTTAGGTGTGTGTTAGTGTAGCTCGAATCCATATTATAAAACCTCCTAGTATATGGAAGATACTGGTGTGTTTACAAAATAAATGAATAAAAAGAGTTCATGGGGTTCGAGAGGCAAAATAAAACAAAAGAACACAAGTGAAGACATAACCTTAAAATGGGCAACCCTTTTTGATTTGAGGTCAAAGGCTTCCTTTGGGAGACTTATGACCAAATTGAGGATTCAATGAGTAAGAGAGGGATGTGGAGAGACAAAATGGGCAGGGTTTGGCTGGCCCTAAGGCTTTGGAAGTGTGGGTAAAGAGGTAGAGGTGGGGGCCTTTTATAAGAGAAGAGGAGGGGCACTCTTGGAAAGTAAAGAAATGTTACTTTATTTTAAAATGAGTTTCGGATTTAAAAGGTCCCACATTGATATAATTAGAGGATAAGGTGACAAGGGTTATAAATACACCAATACAATAGGTTTTGGACATGTGTAGGTCATAGAATTTACATTATCTTTTCATTGTATTTAAATTGTTAAATAATGAGGTAATCGCTGCATCATCATGGTGTCGTAAATAATTTAATTATTTAATGTCTAAAAATTATGAATAAACACTATTATATAAGAAATATTTTCAGATTTCCAATTAATATTTATAGTCCAAAATATAATCTATGTAGACATAATTAAAAATGTTTTAATCAGGTGATACAGTCTTGTTATATTTACTTTCTTTAAAAAAATAAAAAGATAACAAGTCAATTTCCCACAAAAGTGATTTCATGGGGTCCCCATGTTTGGCACAAGGCATCCCATGGTCATAAATTAGACAACCAGTAGTATTAGGACACATGTTGGTGTCATTTATTATTATTATGATATTATTTTATTATCCTTAACTACCCGATTACTCATTAATCAAGATAATTAAAGATAATTACCGGCGTTACTATTTATAATGTCCAAAAACAAAAGAGTATTCATTAAATAATTTGGACCATATGATTACAAATATATAGTCCATTTTACCAAATTACAAACACATAAATTGAAATTATTGATTTAAAAATAATTCCCGTTTTCAAAACAAATACCGGGTTTTTTTGAAACAATATCTATGAAAAGTTTGGCATTAGTTTATGCCCAATTCCAAAGTGAAATTAATCCTAATGAACACCATTGAATTAAATGGTAAAAATATATTCATATTACAATTTAAGAACAATTAAAAATATAATCTATCCATATAATTAAATTAGATGTAAAATCAGTTTTGATGTAAAATGCAGTATTTTTCACTATTCATTAAAAAAATGAACATTGTCAGAAAAATACCAAATATTTTTCCATTGTAAGTTTCAATGTCCTAATCATAAAGAATATGTTTATTTTAAAAAATATATATTATAAAATTTTCAAAAGTTTTATTTAAAAATGGTTTGCCATCAAAAGGCAGTAAAACAATCTTTTAAAAATATTAGTGTATTCCATGCTTAAGATTGGATTTATTCTCATTTTAAGCTTCTATCCAAGGAAGAATTGTCTTTTATTTTAGGAACATAGTTATATATAACCATTTGAGTTTATATGATCCTTAAATTTGATGAAATTACAAGTTATTAAATTTTGGGATGAAAATACGATGTATGAGATAACATTTGTGGTTAAATTATGTTATGGTTATTTTGAGAAATTTACCTCATTTTGGCATTTTAATAAAATATACTTTTTGATAAATTAGAACATGAAGACCGTGTGACAACCCATCATGTCAGACAAAGTTTGGTGAATCAAACCAACAACCAAAGTTTAGCTGGGATTTATTTCCTACCACTTGAATACGCGAAGTCCTTGGTCAGTGTGACTAATTATTTTAGTTAAATTATTTTATTGATCAATAATAAGTTGATTTGGGATCTTATGTTTTATCAAATTGATATCCTTTGTGTAGGAAAATGATTTGGTTATTATGTGATAAATGTTATTTTGGAAGACGTTCAATATGTTGGGAACAAAAAATGATTAATGAAAATAGAATACTATGGTATTTCATTTTAGGAGTAATGGTGGATTTTTATCTATGTCTGTATTGTGGATTTATAGAGATTTGGGTTATTTATAGAAATTATTAACCTATCATAGATAATATGTGATTAGGTAATTACATTTATGTATTTGACTTTAAGAGTAGTCAATGTTATTTGGAGATATACTTTAACATAGAATAATATGTATTTGATTTAATCTTAGTTTTGGGTTTCAATCTTAGTTTGTATTATATTGATGTATTTTGAGGAAGATTTCTTATTTAATGATTTTTATGGACCCTTGGGTATTGTCAGTTTAATTTTTGAAATTAATATTTGTATTTATTTCTCTAAACGATTATACTTTGGGGGGATCATCTGATCGTGTACTAACTATTTTAGTTTTGGTTAATCCTTGAAGAAAAGGGAAATATGTAGTTCTTCATTTGTGGATTATATGATTCTCTATAAGTTTATTCTACTACTTCAGGTGTAACCATGTCATTTTGAATACTCATCATTTTGAGTAGAAGATGAGTGTGTGGAAGAAATTAGTTAATGGATGGAAATCTAATTATCAAGTATTTGATTCTCTATTATTCAATGAAGAAATTAATTATTAGCTCTTATGTAATGTATCTTAAACCAAAAAATTTGTTATCCTAATACTGTAAATTATTCATCATATATTTATGACTTTGAGACCCTCAATTTTTCATTCCCTTATTGTGATTGAAGACCTCAATCACTCTCTATTACTATTTATGTTTTTTCTCCAATTATAATTGCCACCAATGTTATCTTATTCAAAATCCAAATTTGGTGGTGACTTTTTCATTTCCTTTTTCCACTTATTAAGACTAGATTTTATTAACCCTATTTCTGAAGTGGGTTTTCCACAAAGGTATTTTATATTTTTTTAACATTTTATTAATTATGAAAAATTTCAAATTGCGAGGATGCAATTTGTTGAAGAGGGAAGAATGTTACACCCCAATCTTCCACGGTATGCTTCTCATTGAATAATACAATAGTGTATGATGTACACAACACCATGTTCAAACGCACCACGACCTATCAAAATAGCTGTTTAGAAAGTGGTTATGAATAGTAATAACCAAAATTTGAATTTTATATATATCCTATATAATTTTAGCAATTATATTTTCTGTTTCTTAGACATAATACAAGGATAAATTTCATTTTTCAGATAAAAAGAGTAATTTTTTTTAAAATGTAGTTTTTCTACCATTTAATGTAGAACCCTTTCAAATCCAATATTTGTCACTTTTATATATTCAATTTGATGAAAATAAATTCTTCTTTAGAATCTGAGCATAAAAATTTAGTTTGGATATATTTTTCATATTTTATTTTAAACTTTCAATTTTTTATGAATAGTTAAAAACCATACGTTATTTTTTAAAAATGGATTTTTTTTAAAATAATTTTTTTAGTTAAATTCATTTTAATTGAAAATAGTTACATAATGCCTAAATTATTTAAATGTATTTTATTTGAGTAATTTTATAATAAAATTAGATTTATAATTTTTTTAAATATTTTATTATCTTTTACCCACCTTCTAGGAACATTGGAAAATTTGCATAAAATGTAATTTTATTGCTTCTGTGAATTTAATATCAATAATTAAAGAGAAAAAATTAACATTAGAAAGTAAAATGTGGTTCAATAAGAAAAAAATTATTTTTGGTCAGTAGAAACTTTTGAAAAAAAATTACATCGTTTAAAAGTAAATAAGGTAAATAAAGGTAAAAATGATATTATAATTAACACAAAAATAGTCTTAATTCTATTGAATAAGTGTATTTCTACCAAAATAACCCATAGGAATAAAATATTATCCTTTTTTAACTTAGTTTACATTAGGAAATTTATTATTATTTTATTTAATGAAGAGTTAAAAGTGTTCAATTCAAATTTGAAAAACTAAAACATTTTTAATATTGGGTTATACATATGATAATTTAAACTATAAATATTCATTAGAAATATAAAATTAATTTATACATCATGGTACTTTAATTTTATTTCTTAGATTTTAAATAGTTGAAATTATTAATGGCACAATGATGATGCAGTAATTACCATATTCATGAATGACTAAAATAATTGATATTATAAATATTAAAATAAATGTAAATTGAGACATTTTTTGCATTTAAAAAATTTTCCAGGTTAATATTACATGTTAGGTTTGATTAAATTTATTTTGTTTTTGAAGAAATCATATTTTTATGAAATTCAAAAAAACCAAATACTAAATAATGTCAAAATTTACATAAATGAATTTTTAAAACAAATGCTATATTATTAATAAAAATATAGTCCAAAAAATATATGGTTCGCCCAAAGGACTTACATAATAATAGATATGTCATTAATAAACCACTTGGGTTTCAATTTTCATTTTATAGTAAGTTTATTTACCATATAATATAAAAATACAGGGAGACATGGTAAATGTTAATCTATTTAACCAAGACTTAAACTTAAATGATAAGGTTAATAATGTGACATAAAGATGTCTAAAACCTATTGGTTATGAGGTTTTTGACCCATACTCACTTTATCCTCAATATAAATTCTTTTGGAGCCTTTATAAACTGAATATGGTTGTATAATAAAATAATATTTCATGGTTTTCCTAAAGTAACTCTCGCCTCTATTATAAAAGGTACTTCCCCTTCTCTCAATATCATACCTCCAAATCCATTTTCATTGGAAAAAACCTACTACAATATAATCCCACTACACTCACATCAACCTATAAGACTTACTTTGATCATAAACCCATTTTATGGATCCATTTTAGTCAAATCAAAAGAATGTTTTTAATGATGAGGCAATTATTTCATCACCTCTTTCAATGTTTTTTTCTTCTTCCACTTCTTCATTTTTTTCCCATACCAAAATAAATACTCTAGTACCTTCAACATAATATCATTTTATTATAATTATGTTACAACAATACTCAATATTTTATCCATCTTATGAATGACAAAGTCATTATACGTGTGTACGCATGAATTATCGTCTCCAGGTCGTGGTGTAGTTTTTTGTTCAACACTTAATAATTTTATAGGTATAATAATGAGTATAATTGATGTAAATAAAAAATGTAACATGTAAATGATTATTTATATATGAAATACCTTCCAATTACATACTATTTCACCATCAATAGAATGGTATGGTCACTCATTCATATATATGGATTAGTGTCTCTACGAATGCGATAAGATTCATTCCCCATCAAAACCATTTAAAAATAAATATAATTTGATGATTAAAAAGGTATGTTTTATGAACATAATATCATTCTGTATATGAATCAGATACATCATATCTATAAAAAACATTCCATACGTAACAAAACATATGAATAAATACGAACCAGTTAACAGCCATAACATTGATACTACTAAAATATTATTAACAACCCAGTATTAAAAGATAATATATGATATCATTTTTATTTATATGGTTATTTTATAATTTAATAAAAATTATTTCACCATTATATAATAGGTTATCATACACTCAACTATGGAAACGTACAAGGTAATGGGGTTTTTACCTCACATTTTATTCCCAGGATATTAATGTTATGTTGGAAGCTATTTCCTTTTGTGTAGTGTATATATTACCCATGATTGTATTAGTGGTTTAATATACATTAATTTATGGTTATTTACAACTTCATTTTATGATATTTCTTTCATGTGGTGTATATTTTTTATGTCCCCAAATTGGAAAAGGGAATTTCAAATATCAATTTCTACTCATTGGGCATTACACATACTTTATTGATTATTTTACTCAAAATTTTGGGTGGAATCACTATTTATTTATTTATGTAGTAATTTCCACTCCCATTTGTGTGGATATACTTTTGATACACATAGTAACTCTATTGATAAATTCTCAAGTCATCATTATGAACTTGATAAGAGTAATCTTAACTCAGTTTCCAATCATTAAGTTGAAAATCATGGCCATTAGTGTTGTTTTTAATAGAATATGGGTTAATGTCTTCTAATTTATTTACACTAAATATCAAATATTATTGATTTTATTTATATTTTTCACACATAATTATGTCATTAATATATCCATAACCTATGGATACGGTCTCTATAATGGATTTTATTTCAATTTACATTCCATTTAGACCACTTTGTTGTTATGCACAAATTAACATTAATATGGTGTATATATTGTACTTTAACATTGTGTATCATGAATGAATTTATTCTCATGATATTATATATTTTTATATTACCTCAATTATTTTTACTCAAGCATCTCTCATTTGGTTCAAATATCTAACTAAAATATCATTTTTAATGTTTTTAAATATTTATTCTTCTAAATCAATCTCATTAATGTCCATGTTTTAAAAATGGTTTTTAATATTTATTTATATGGAAATGAATGTTTTAAAATTAAAATTACTTTTAAAGGTATCAATGTAGTATGGGAAATGTTGATTCAAAAATCTATTTTTAATAGCTTTTTTGAAAAATAGTGATACTTTTAAATATTTTCAAGAAAAAGGGGATATTTCCCTCATATAGTTTTGCTGATTATTTTTATCTATGTCAATATTCTTAATTATTCTTGATTTAGGTTGGTTTATTGTAATAAAATATTATATATTATATTGAATGTGTTATGTTTGACTGTGGATGTTCAATTTTTATACCATTAATGGTTTGTGGTCAAAATATTGACATTTCGTATACTAGTTTCAATATTTAGATTATGTTTCCACCATTTAATATGAGGAATGCATTGGACATAGTAAGTGATGGGTGGATCCCGCTATAGCTCCTCGATGAATTGATTGGTCTCGTGAGACAAGCTAGTGTCTTGGCACAAGGCCTTAACAAAATCTTATTTGTAGTCATGGCATGAGGCCTTGTCTATATGGTTATGGTGTCCGGAATTATCCATTCCATCATTATGAAATTAGTTTTTGATATTAAATGTTATTATTTGACTTGTAGAACATCCATGTGAATAAGTCAATGACAGTGTTTGATTTATATTTTCCATATTATGCTGAATTTTATGTTTAAAACGCTTGAGTTTTAGTCTTCTACATTTCCTTAAATGTTTATGCTTATTTATGAAAGTTTCTGTTATATTGTAATCATTACTGAGCATTTGAGCTCACCCATTTTTATGTTTTATTTTTTCCAGGATGTAAAGATGTATATTATGATTATCCTACACGAATAAGCTATGGGTTATGAGTTTTTTCAAAGGGGAAATAATTTTTTATTTCATTATTTAATGATGTAATGTAAAACTTATGTATGTATCTAGTACTTCCACATATACTAAACTAATTGGCCTTTAGGGACTTGGTCTTTCGTGATCACCCAATGATATGGAAAAATGCACCATCTCTGGGTAACTAGGTTTTGAGAGTTATATAGATAACTCCTACAAATCTAAATTTACATATATGTTATTATACTAAGGTATCAAAACATCATGAATGTGATTTCCTATTTTTGAGTATGTCACTTGTGTTTTTTTATTAAAATTGCTATAAATTTTAAATAAAAAATATACACTTAGAGTCAAACCATTGACACCATGTTTCATATTTAGGTGCAGTTGATTCCTATCAATCAAAAATTAAATATATAACATTTTACTAATTTAAAAAAATATTAATATGTTTTATAGTTCCTAAGAATGTTATATTTATTTTTTAATGAAAGTTTTCTTTCAAAGAGAAACAAACACGTTAAGTTATAATTTCCCAAAAGTGTTTCAGTTTTTCCTGATATTGATTTGATACAAATAACATTAAATTTTCATTTTTTTAATAAATTATCAATACAATTTGATCATGTTTCATTAATTTTCAGTTAGTGTCACATTTTTTTAATTAAATGTGAATTTTAAATTGATAACAAAAACGTTGAACAGTATCAAGAACACTGTGAAACATTTTGAATGATTATTGATTAATACATGTCCAAAATAACTTATGGATCATTTATGTAATGTATAAAATTAATCTAAATGTGTTTTAGATGTTTTTATTATGTCCCCTATCTTTAATAAAAAATAATTTTAATTTTGAATAAAAAAGTCACACTTGGAGTAATACCGGGCACACCGTGAATCAGATTGACGTACGAGTAAATCCAACACATAAAAAATGGATAATTTATAATTTTATTAATGTATCATAATAATATAAATGTTCTCTATTAGTATTTAGAATTTAATATTTCTTTTTTACAAATATTAATATTAATTCCCAAAAAGACACACTTAGAGTCATACCTATCACACCATGCATACGATTGAGAGATTAATAATTCATACATTCCAAAAAATAAATATAAATCTACTTAAAATGATTAATGGATAATTTTCCTATTTTATCAGAATAATATGAATGTGTTTTCTCTGTGTTGAGTATGTCACTTTTCTTTTTCACTAAAATTAATAACAATTTTAAATAAAAATACACACTTGGAGTCATACTTGGAATACCATGCCTCATATTAAGTTTTGGATAATTCTTAAACATATATAATTACATATGGATAATTTTTATTAAGTATTAATAGTTTATAAAAAAAATTATTTTCATTGAGTAGTTCACATATGTTTTTTTATAATTAATTTAAATTTTAAATAAAATGACATACTTGGAGATATACGAGTCAAACATTTTGTCTTTTTGAGGTGTGGATGAATTTTTCATATCTAAAATGAGTTATGTATCATTTTATTAATGTATCAAAAGAATATAAATTAATGTTTTTTATTTTTAGTATTTCACTTTTATTTTTAACAAAAATTAATTTCAATTTTAATTGAAATGACACATGTGGAGTCACACCGATCACACTTTGTATTATATTGAGGTTTTGTTGATACCTATATGTCAACATTTATTTGTGGATCATTTTAATAATGTATCATAGTAAAAAAAATTGTTTTATTGTTTATGGGATTTTAACTTGTATTATTTATGAATAATTCTTTTCAAAATAGAAACACACACTTTGATTCACAAAAAACACATAATGTGTCGGTATGAATTTAGATTGACTCTTAGATAAAACTTATTAATTAAAAATCATGGTCATAAATTATCAAGAAAATCTGAGAATTGTTTCTCTATTTTTAGTGAGTGATGAAATCATCAAACTAAAAGGTTGATTTTAAACTGATAACAGACAATTTGATTAATAATAGGAACACCATGCATTGGATTGGGGTGATGCTAATTACTAAAAATGATAATTTATTTATTGATCATTTTCCAAAAGAATAAATATAATATGAAATTTTTTTCTTAATTTTGAGTATGAAAATTTTATTTTTTTGAAAAATTAACTATAATTTTAAAGAAAAAGATAGACTTGGAGTCATAATGGTAACACCATCCATTAGATTTGTGTGATTTCTATTACTAAATATCTAATATTAAATATAAATCATTTTCAAAATGTATAAAAATAATATGACTGTGTTTTCTATAATTCAAGTATTTCTGTTTTATACTTTTCTATAATTATTGTCAATTTAAAATAAAAATACACACTTAAGTTAATATGGGTCACACCATGTAGCCGACTAGGGAATGTCTAATTCCAACATGTCTCAAATGACATATGGAATCATTTCCTAAGGTTAAAAAATAATCTGAATGAGTTCGATTGGTTTATATTATGTCACTTGTTTTGACTGAAATAAATTTCAATTTTCAATAAAAAGACACACATGGAGTCATACCATTCATACCATGTATTGGATTGAGATGTTGTTGATTTATATACATCAAACAACACATATGATATATACACCATTTCCCTAATATATCAAAACAAACTAAATGTGTTTGCTGGGTTTTGAGTTCTTCACTTGTCTATTTTACTTAAATGCCTATTTAGACTAGATACACACACTTTTACTGTTTATAATAACTATTAAGTCCCATATTGATTCCATGTGAACATAATCCCTCTTACAAACATAGTTTCCCCTATAACTATTGCATGATGATATCATAAATAACCATTTCATACAATATTGATCAATTGTTATTCTAATTTTATATCTTTTCTTATAACACTCATTGTTATGTGTTTGACCTATGGGGTCATCATGTATTTATATTTTCTTCCTTTAAATCATTATATTGTTCATTCTAGGGGAATAAATTTCTGGCTTAACTACTGTGAACTATACAGGATATCATGCATTCATTTGGATGAGAGATATTGTGAAATTTCATGTGATGGATCCCAAAATGATAAGAGATTTATTCTAGAACTACATGAAATTTTAAAAGTGTTTATCAAAACTATCAGGGTGTATATTTTGTGGTCCTATTGATTATAAAGGATATAAATGAAAAAATATATGAAAACTATCCACCCAGCCTTTCACATGGAATGATGGACATGTGACAGATTATTCACTATAGAAAAATAAGACTTAGGTGTTCACAATGGATATTGAGGAGGATTAACACCAATCATATCTATGTGTTTTTTACAAAACAAAGCATAATGAAATAGGGTAAAAGGATGATAATATATTCCTATAAATATGAAATATTAGAGAATCATGTTGTAATAGATAATTGAATTAAGATTCATACTTACATTGGATTAATCTCAAATCATAGATAAAACCATTGAAAAATAATGTGTATAATTATAATTCAAATATTTAGGGGTAATTTTTCAAAAGAGTTATTTTTTGGAGAACAAGTAAGAATTCTATGAATTATATTTGTAATGAACCATAATTTTCCTTGTAAAATTTTTAAATTATATGGAAATATTACAAGTATGTGAAAATTGATAGCACATGATTCTGAGGCCCGTTGTGCCCGAAATGAATTTCTGAACTTTTATATCGGGTACGTTTAGTAAATGCATGAGCGAAATTTTTTAACTTTTTAAACTGTTCTTAGAATTAAAATCTGAGGAAACCGTTGAACTCGCAACACTAATATTCACTTAAGGATACCTTCACCTCGGCCATAGTAGGTCGAGGGTGGAAGTTTGTTTTCCAGAATTTTGTGTGGAGTTAAAATAATAAAAATAAAATAAAACAAAAACATTTATTTTATTATCGTGAAACCTATATTTTGAATACATTGTGGTGGGGACCACCGGAACTCCCCTTTAATGTGAGTTAATCCATGGAATTCCCCCAATTAATGTGCCAACATTAATTGAATTAATAATCGTAACTCAATTATAGTTGGCTCCTCACCCTTTTTGTGGGTATCGTTGGAATAGAGGAGAGATTGGGAGAACATGGAAGGAGATCCACCAACAAAGAACAACCCCCCAATGAAGAACGAGGATGACACACGAGCCCCGACCAAAAACGTGTTGTGGGAGAGACGAACACCGGAGTCCCCTTCATTAACTACATCAACTTCCTCACACTCTCTTCAATGAGAAAACAATGTAGGGATATATTTATGATTTTTCTTCTTAGTTTCATGTTATTCCCATACTCTTGAGTCACCTGCTATCAGTCTCACGTGAAGGGTGCGGGTCAAAAAAACAAGGCACGATACCTACACATCCTTAATGTTGACATGTTCATTGCGGGAAGTGATGATGGAGGCGGCACAACCGTGCCGCCGAAGGAGACTATGACCTATCGGCCATGGAGGGCAGAGGTGGCCGCAGACAATGTTTAAATAGGGCGGCGCGTTCAGATCGATGGTAGTGAAGGATACTGCGGACCGTCTGCCTCAGTGGTGGGAGGACAACGACCGACATCCATCTGGCCGCACGGAGGTAGGGTGGTGCACGTCTGCACTGCTGGTTGAGCAGGAGGTTGTGGCCCATCGGCTGCAGTGGAGTTGGGGGGTGGCCGTAACACCGGCCGACTATGTGGCAAAGCCTTCGCATGCATCCGCACCACAAGAGAAGAAGACCGCGGCCGCATGTCCGTGGAGAAGGTAAGTGGGTGGCTGTCGAAGGCCAGCGGCGCCATTGCTTCATTGGGAGGAAGACTGGATGGGAATCTAGCCGGCCACGTCACACCGAACAGGACCCCTCTGGCGGGTCACGCGTGCTAGGAGGACAAACCGAATGGTCCAGCAGACTGTTCATGTGACTTTGGGGTAGCGCATCTCCTCCTAGGTGTCAGCTAGGGAGGACCCCACCACGACAGAACACTCAACTAAGCAGGTCATGCCCAGCCGTTCAGGCCGCCCCCTTCGTGGATCGGCCCGGACCTAGAACGGGTTGGGTTGGCCCAGGCCGGGTCGGGTCGGGACAACCGGGTCGGATGGGACCCGAGCCCATCTAGACCCAGATACTCCTTTTGGCCATATCTTGAGAACTGGGAATCCATTTGATGAACAGTCTATGACACTGGGTTCATTGGATCTAGATGATCCATTTGGTATACTTCACATGAGTTTTGGATAATGTATGAATACACCCAGGTTGGAGAGAAGATGAATCCAACTAGGCCCTCGGAATGAAAATTCTAATCACTTACCAAGAGGGAACCCAATTGATAGGTCTTCTATCACATTGGGATACTTTTGACGTGGTGGACCATTGGAATTATTCTTCCTGGGACATTGTGGAACTTGAAGTATCAACTGATGTCTTGAGGAGAAAAACCTCTCTGAATCCTGCATGCTTAGTGTAGGAACCCTGTGGATGGATGTAGTTGAAAAAATCATCAAATCATATGTGGGTCATCTTCAAATCCTATTTAGATCAGTGCTCAGTGATCTTGTGGGTGTCAGCGCATACTGATCTTGTGTGGGTTCGCGCATACTGATCCTGTGTGGGTCAGCGCTCAGCGATCCTGCGTGGGTCAACGCATATCGATCTTGTGTCGGTCATCTCCAGATCATGTGTGGGTCATCTTAAGATCCTATGTGGGTCATCTTCGATCTTGTGTGGGTCAGGAGAAGAGATTATTGATGAAGTAATATGATCTAGAAATACAACTAATCATCTATACTTCCATACTTATTTTATACCCGGTGTGAGCTGAGCATTTACCTTCGTGGTATTATTCTATGTGGCATTACCTCTGTGGTACTTTCCTTCGTGGTATTCTTCTATGTCGTGTTTCCTTTGTGGTACTTACCTTCATGGTGTAACCATCCGGGTATTATTACCTACATGGAACATTTGTATTTCTGACTAAAGAATTAGGCCTTGTGTTTCCCTATGAATGAGATGTGTATACTTGATAACTTTGCTAAATGTGTGGGCATATACCTACGTAGGTTTGAATGTTGTTTTCGTGCTTTATGGTTTATCCTTCTTCGATTATTAGAGACCTTATGGGGTCTCAGGGTCCCTACTAAGTATCGTTATACTCACCCTGCACGGGCTACACCCATACCTTTATATGTCTTGTAAAGATGATAGAAATCGTTGATCGAGGTCAAGGGTACAAGAATAGAGGCTACATGAAGGTGGAAATTAAATGGGATGATCTGCAAGGAAAACCTTTCGAGAGCTATACCTACCCTTTAGGTAGGGTCCTTGGCAGGTGTTCACAAGAGTTGTTTTTTTGACTTATACTATCTGGTTGGGCTTGTATTCTGGCCCCTTTACATATTGTACACACTCTTTTTACTGTACAGTTTACTTTGTACTCGAATATTGCTCTGAGCATGGTTTTGTGAGTTTACAGGTTATAAAGTAAATTTATTCCCAGTTTTAGGGATATGTATTTCCGGTGCTAGTCTTCATCCCATGGCCTATGGAAGGCGGGCATGGGGTAGTCATGGAACGAGCCTCAGGGGACGAGTCATGAAATATTTGTATAAATGGAGTTCTTTTATACCGAGAAACCTTGACACTAATATTTTAATCATAAATAGTGTTAAGTGTTATGAGTGTGGTTATCAGTTTGGAGAATTCGGTGTTGGTGTGGTGGCTGATGTATTCTTACACCATGACCCTGACTTCTAATTTTTGACTCAGTGCATTAAATCACCGATTGCATGTGTGTATTTTAATTTTTTTTTCATTGTGATCAATTTGAGTCAGCTCAACAGGAATAATGTAATGACCATGGCACACAAGTTTCATTTCACGATTCCTATACACAAAAATCCATCCAGGGTTCCAGGAAGAGCATGTGATCACATCCCACCAAGAGACAAGGCTACGGTGCAGGGTCTCCTTATGGCAGTAGTACCACCGGTGTGGTGTACCAGAAGCACCACTACACATTGGGAAGTTGATCCCACCATCCCCAATATCCTAGGGTGCACGCCTCTTGAGCATGTTTCACGAGTTCTAGCGCCAGATTCCACTGAGGTTCTGGGGTGAGACAGATCTACAGGTGACTGAGGATTGGCTGGAGGTCGTTGTAAGAGTTTTTCGACTGGTAGGGAGACCAACTAATCTCATGGTGATCATTTCTACCAGTTTTCTTTAGGCCACATCAGACAAGGGGTGGAACTTGATTCTCTAAGTTCATGACGAGGTGACTCTCATCTGAGTGGACTTCGAGAGCCTTTTCAGGGTAGATTTCATCCCAACGACTATACGCTTAGTGCGTATACATGAGATTCACAACATACAATATTATATCATGATTGTGGGTATGTATTCAGTGAGGTTCAAAAACCTCTCATGCTACTCCACTGACATGGTTTGGGACCCATTCTTTAGTTTTCGGACCATCGATCAGGGGCTCAGACTAGATATTGGAGTTTCAATGATTTCTCTTAGCATCCGGACATATGCGTGGGTTTTAGAGCAAGCACTCTTAGTGGAGATCTTCCTTGCTGAGTAGTCAACGGCAGTGACACCCACCACCGAAGGATATGTAGTAGAGACATCTGTAGCTAGTAGATGACAGATGACGTAGAGGTACAATAGGACCAGACCTACCAGTGGATGACCGCTGGATACAGGGTCGGTTGTGCAGGGCTCTCAAGATAGAGCAGGATCGGCGAGGAGCAGGCAGTTTTACTCATGTGGAAAGCAGGGTCACATGGCTCAGGACATCCCGTCCTGCTATATATATGACAAAAAAATGGTCCAAGGACCACCCGGGAAGAGGTGATAATTTGATCGAGGAGGTCTTTATGGAGCAGGTGGATGTGGCAGAGGAGCTGCTGGTGTATTAGGCGGTGGGCGACGATTTAAGGTTCTATCACCACCACCTCCAAGTGGTCCACCATGACTACAGGGAGCAGGTGGATAGGGATGAGCTCAGCTCTAGGTAGGTGAGGCCTATGAACATGGTGCTCTGGAGATGATATGATGTACAATTTATTTCTACTCCACCCTAGATGTAATACTTATAAACATAGGTTACATTCACTCGTTTTTTTTTTCACGACCCTCGCTCAAAGGTATGAGATTCTGGTGGATCAGTTGGTTTGATCCATATGGTTAGAGACTCCTACGGGAGAAAATTCGATGATTACACATGGATGCCGGCTGTGTGATCTTACTTTTGGAGGAAAGATCTTCTGATTGGATATTCTAGTAGTTGGGTCGAGGCCTTATGAAATCATTTTAAGTATGGGCTGGTTACCCACAGTACGAGCAAAGGTCGACTATGTTAGGCGCAATGTCTGGTGTGTCCGTACGGATGAGACAAATTTTTCCTTCACTTACAATAAGGGAACCTTTCCATATTAGTATGGACTTAATCGGAGGAGATTTCAGCCGATCACACATCAGTTAGCCAGTCTTACCCTCAGAGTAGTTGATGTTGAGAGTCTGAGCTATCTAGTAGTGGTGAACCAGTACACTGATGTTTTACTTGATGATGTTCTGAGTCTACCTCCTTACAGAGAGGTGAATTTATACATCACATTGTACCACAGGATATCGCTGATATCTACTCCAGCATATCGGATGGTTCCCACAGAGTTTCGAGAGCTGCGAGTATAGCTAGAGGACATGCAGAGAAAGGGGTTCATTAGGCCAAGTGTTTCTCCTTAGGTACACCCTATTTTTTCACCAAGAAGGTGGATAGGAGTTCGGGACTATGTGTGGACAACCGGTGCATGTACTATGTGATCGTGAAGAACTAGTAACCCCTCCTAATGATTGATGATCTCTTTGATCAGATCAAGGGAACATGGTGGTTTTCAAAGATAGACCTCAGATCAGGCTATCACCAGCTCAGAGTACGATATGAGGACGTGCAGAAAATGGCTTTCAGATGACGGTATTTCCATTATGAGTTCTTGGTTATTCCATTCGGCATGACCAAAACCCTAGTAGTGTTCATGGGACTCATTAATATGATCTTCCAGCCATATCTTTAGCTCTTTGTGGTAGTGTTCATTGATGACATCCTGATATACTCAGCTACGGAGGAGGAGCATGCCTATCATCTACAGATAGTTCTGGACACACTCTGAGGGCACCAGCTTTATGGAATGCTCTCGAAGTGCCAGTTCTATATCCGAGAGTTTTACTTCCTTGGTCACATCATCTAGGAGGCTATAGTTGCAGTGGAATTAGAAAAAATCAATTATGTTCTTTCTTGGGAACCACCCAGTAGTGTGATAGAGGTGCGGAGTTTCCTGGTTTTGGTCAGCTACTACCGAAGGTTTGTGCCTGACTTTTCTAGAGTTCCGGCACCCTTGTCAGCATTGATGAAGACGGGGAATCCTTTAGTGTGGTTGGAGAGATGCCAGAGGAGATTCTAAGAGCTAAGGAAGATATTGATGAGTGCCCCCATCTTGAGGTTACCGGAGGAGGGTGTTGGGTATGTAGTATAAGCGTGGAATCAGGGACCAAACACAGATCTGTCCTGATGTAGTCGCGAGCAGTGATCACATATGGTTCTCAATAGCTTAGAAATCTTTAGCAAAACTGCACAACCCATGACCTAGAGTTCGCAGCAGTGGTCTTCTCCGTGAAGATGATAAGACATAACTTTATGGAAGAACATTTAATAGTCTCCTCTGATCACAATAGTCTCTGATATATCTTCTCTCAGAAGGACCTGAACCTGGTATAGTGGCAGTGGCCTGAGTTCCTCGAGGACTATGACTTTGTGATAGTCTATACTCCTAGGAAGGAGAATGTAGTGGCCAATGAACTCAGCAGAAGATCTGGTATACAATTGCCGAGTGAGGTGCTAGGGTAGATATTTTCTTTGCGAATGTCCTAAATTGATCGAGATGGATCATCTTATATTCAGTTTCTAACAGTCACTCCCCCACTCCTTCAGCGAGTCAGGGAGTTCAACTTGGAGAAACTAACTACGAGGCTCTACATGATCAGATATATAAATGATAGTCACCTGATGGATTTTTTTAAGGTAGGGAGTATGTCATCCTCTTTAGAGGGCGTACTATGGTATCAGTGGTTCTATAAGAGGAAGTGTTGATGGAGTTCTATACGTCCCCTCTAGCGGTGCATCAAGGAGTGGTGAATATGTACCAGGACCTCCGACGTCAGTATTGGTGGCCGAGAATGAAAAATACTATAGCAGAGTTTTTCACTTGGTGCCTCACTTGTCATCAAGTGAAGGTAGAGCATCAGGTTCTAGCAGACTTAATTCAGCCACAATAGGTGCCAGAGTGGAAGTGGGATGGAATCTATATAGACTTTCGGAATGAACTTCCATGCATGTACAAGGGGAATGATTATATCTGGGTGATCATTGATAGAATCACCAAGTCAGCCCCCTTATTACCTATTAGAGAGCAAGGACCAGTAGAGGGATTGGGACACCTCAATGTACAAGAGATTTTGTGGATTTATGGGGTTCCATTTATTATTGTGTTCGATTTTAATGAATGTCTTACATCCTGTAAATGGAAGGGGTTGTAGGAGGTGATTTGGACTCAGCTTTGATTTACCACCACCTTCCATCCTCGGATGGATGATCCGAGAGAGCGGACTATTCAGACCATAGAGGACATGATATGTGCTTGTGTCCAAGATTTTGGCCAGAGTTTAGAGGATCACTTACCCTTGGTGGAGTTCACGTACATCAACAGATACCACTCCACCATTATTATGGCACCATTTGAGGAGTTGTATGGTCGACCTTGTAGATCACCTCTCTACTGAACTGACCCAGGTGTGTCAGCACTAACGGGACCAAATATGTTATGGGCTCCCACAGGGAAGGTGCAAATCATCCCGGAGTGGATTATGACTGCACAGAGTAGGAAGAAGTCCTATGCTGACAGGAGATGGAGACCTCTTTATTTTGAGGATGGTGATTGTGTCTTTCTATGGGTCTCACCTCGATGAGGTTTTCTAAGATTTGTTCGAGGAAGGCAGTTATCTTCGAGGTTCATATGACCCTTTTATTTCCTTAGTAGAGTTGGTGAGGTGGAGTACCACCTAGAACTTTCACCTCAGTTGCATCAGCTGCTTGGATTTTTCCACGTATCACAGATGAGTAGATACCTGCACGAACCATCTCACTTCATCGATCACGATGTGCTAGACTTAGATAATGGGTTGACATTTTCGAAGGTTATAGTAAATATTGAGGATCAACATGATAGATTCCTATATGGGAAATCGATACCTCTCATGAAAATTCATTCACAGCACGATAACCTCCAGGAGATCACATGGGATTGGGAGGCTCAGATTCATGCTCAGTACCCCCACCTATTTCCCTAGTTTTTAAAAAAGATTTCGGGGACACAAAGCCCTGAGGTGGGGAAAATGTAAAGACTTGGAATTTTTCATGTAATGTTTTTAGTTATATGGAAATATTATGTATCTGAGAAAATTGATGATGAGTTATTGTGATGCCTAGTGTGCCCATAATGAATTTATGATCTTTTTTTGGGTGTATTCAGAAAATGCTTGAGTCGAAATTTGTATCTTTTAAACCGGTGCTTGGGATTGAAATCTGAGAACACTGTTGAACTCGTAACACTAATATTCGCTTGAGGAGACCTTCAACTCGACCGTAGTAGGGTGAAGGTGG
Source organism: Viscum album (assembly GCA_963277665.1). NCBI lineage: Eukaryota > Viridiplantae > Streptophyta > Magnoliopsida > Santalales > Viscaceae > Viscum > Viscum album. The sequence goes on from OY728142.1 coordinate 444,870,242, forward strand.
AAGTTATTATTCCAGATTTTTATTGGAGAGTTAAAAGTATAAAAATAATATAAAACAAAAATTTTTATTTTATTTTCATGAATCATCCTTTTTGAATACATGTTGGTGGGGACCACCCAAACTCCCCTTTAATGTGAGTTTACCCTTGTAATTCCCCCAATTAATGTGCCAAATTTCATTTAATTAATATTCCATCTTTAATTAAATTAATAATATTAACTCAATTAATGTTGGGTCCTCACCCTTTTGGTTTGGATCGTTGGAAAAGGATAGATCTTGGGAGAACTCGAAAGGAGATCCTCTGATGAAGAAACACCCGCTAATGAAGAACAAGGAAGATGCACAAGCCCTGATCTGAAAGGTGTTGTGGGAGAGACGAATGCCGGTGTCCCCTTCATCGACATAATCCTCTTCATCATTCCATCACTAATGTACAAAAAAGATATAGTGCATTTATGATTGTTCTTCTTAGTTTCGTGTTGTTTCCATCCTCATGAATCACCTACTATCAGTCTAACGAGGAGGGTGCGGGCCAAACATACATGGCTTGATCCCTCTAAATCCTTAATGTTGACATGTTCTTCACGGGCCATGATGATGGTAGCGGCACAACCGCACCGCCTAAAGAGACCACCAACCATCGGCCATAGATTGGAGATATAGAAGTCGACACCCGGTCAACTATGTGCAACCGGGGTGGCATTTTCGCGCTGCCTGTTGCGTAGGATGTCCTGGCCCATCGGCCGCAGCAGTGGGAGGACAACGGTCATGATTCGGCTTGCCGTGTGGAGGTAGGGTGGTGCATGTCCATGCCATCGGTTGGGGAGGAGGCTGCGTCCCATCAGCTATGGCAGAGTAGGGTGGCATTCAGCACGCCGGAAGGCCACGTGGTGAAGTAGTGGAGTGCATCTGCACCGCCGGAGCACATGACTACAGCCGCTTCGCCACGGTAGAGGTCAGTAGGTGGCCAGAATCCAGCCGTTCACGGAACACTAGCAGCGTTGACGCACTGTAGGGAGGAGAACCAGTCGGAAATCGTTCATAATATGTCACACCGAGCGGGACCCCTCCGGCGGGTCCCGCGAGCCAGTGTGGTGAACCGAATGGTTCGGTAGACCGTTCGGGTGACCTGTGGGAGTGCCTCCACTCTCGGGTGTCAGCTAGGGCGGAACCTGACATAGCCAAAAACCCAACTGAGTTGAGTCTTTACCATAATGGTATTATTATGTGTTGCATTACCTTTGTGGTACTTACCTTCATGTTATTATTCTATGTGGTGTTACATTTGTGGTACTTTCCTTCATGGTGTTACCTTCATGGTATTCTTTCCTGCGTGGAAGAATTGTATTTCCATCTAAAAAATTATTCCTTGTGTTTCCTCAATAATGAGATGGGTATACTGGATTAGTTTGGTATATGTATTGGAATATAACTAAGTAGGGTTGAATATTGCTTTTGTGATTTTTGGATTATCCTTCGTGGATTCTGAGAGACCTTAGGTGGTCTCAAGGTCCCTACTGAGTATCGTTATACTCCTCTCAGCACGGGCTATGCCCGCATCTTGCTGTATCTTGTGCAGATGACAGACAATGCTAATCTAGTTCATGGGTACTAGACTAGAGGCAGCTCAGAGGTGTACATTAGATGAGAATATTATAACGGATGAACATTCAAGATCAGTACCAACTTTTCAGGTAGGGTCCTTGGTGGGTGTTCATCAGAGCTGTTTTTTTATGTTTTACTTCTACATTCTAGTTGGGCTTGTATTATAGAACCTTTACTTACTGCACACACTCTTTTTACTATACAATTTATGTTGTTCTCGTATCATGCTATGAGCTTAGTTGTGTGTGTTTACAAGTTATAAATGAAACTTCTTCAAATGTTTAGCGATATTCTTTTCCGGTGCCAGTCGCCAACCCCTGGGATATGGAAGGCGGGCTTGTGATACTCACAACTCGTGCCCTGAGGAACGGGTCATGACTATATTCAATGAATGTGGTTTTCTTAAATTGACCAACCTCATTCCCTTGCATGAAGGTGATCTAGAATTAACTATATCCCTTTAACATATATATAATATTAGATGATTTATAAGAGGGATTATTTAGTATGATATATTATCCATTGAGTGTATACAGTAAATGAATTAGAATTTATTAATTATCACTGATTATATTATGAATATATAATCTATTAAATAGGTTTTAATGATCATTTTTTTATTTACAGTGGAATCAATAGAAATTTTAGGAGCAATAAATGATATCTAGTAATGAAAAATGTGGTAAAAACAAATATTATTTGTAATAAAAATGTTGGGAGAAGGAGAAAATCTATAGATGAAATCCTATTTCTTTTTTTTTGATGTAACAATGTGTTATAAACTACTAGTTTTTAAGAATCATTTAGGCTTCAAAAAAAGTAATCTTACATGATTAATATAATATAAAACAAGTTGTGTTAGAGAAAAATGGATATAAATGGTGATTAGATGAATATTCAATGTCTACAAAGCCTCATCTAGAAAATTTGAAGTACCCTATAATAGAATAATGATCATGGATATATATTAGTGTCACTTGTTTATAAAAATGTTGTATCTATTTGTTTGATTTATATTATCAATCATATAATTTTTGTTTTATTTATTAGTCATAAACACTATTACTTATGAGTTACTATGTTGATATTGATTTTTTTGTTTACGAATGAATATTTCTAAGGTTTTATGATCTTTGGTAGTAATTTAGTTATGTGGATAACATAGAATTTATTATCTAAAATAGTTTTTACTAAATGAAATTATAAATTAGTGTAAAAAGGCATTTTGTGTTTAACTCACTACCATGTTTTATTTTAATTAAATAATTTTCATTGATAAAATATAGATATATTTTTATGTTGTTTAGATCTTGGGAAATGTGTTTTCTTTGTTTTGAGAATGCGATGTCTATTTTGAACTAAAATTAAAATTACAAACCAAAAACCTACAGTTCACGCAATTATATGAACATTATGTGTCACATTGATGTATGGGTCATTGAGTATGTGATTTGTTTTATCATTAAACAGTCCGAACTAAGCTATAGAAGAATGAAATGATCCATTTGGATGGAAGAGGAAACCCCATCTCTTAATAAATGCTTCACCTAAAAGCAACATGCTACCTGTTTTTTGGCATGCATCAGATAGATGAAAGAAAAAAATATGAATTCCCAAAAGATCTGTAAAAATAAATAAATAAATATAAGAAACAAATGATAACAAAATTAACTTAAAAATAATAGATAAAACAGTGAAAAATTATCTAAATATGTAGTAGGAATTGACCTTTTCATGAGTTCTGTATACATTCTTGACACATTTCCTTTTTTTCATTATCTTAGTTGCATCCATGAAGTGAAATATCTCATGAATACGACCATCCTAAAAATAACCACCACAACTAAATAAAATGAATCCACTTGTATAACAAAATAATTCTTATATTTGTAATACTACAATGAAATAAATTAAACATAAATATGAAACAATACATCAATATTATTTTAGTTTTAAACTAAAATGACACAATTTGAATCTTACAGGATAAATTGTGTATCATTTTGAGGTATTATTGGTTCAACTATGTCTTTTTATCCTAAAGTGAAATCAACATTCTAGGTTATATAATAGTATAAAATTATGATAAGTCGGATTATTGAATCAATTTCAGAATAAAAATACAGTTTTATCATCATGGGTGAATAACCCTTTTGATTGCATGATCATAGTATAAGAGTAAATCATCCTTGTTGATGAATATATTAATTCATGATCATTTTGATTATTTAAAAAATATTTATTAGAAAAAAAATTATTGGACAATTTACTAAAAAATTTTCTAAAATGATGATAAAATCAATTACAAATCATTTTGGTCTTGCTATATATCATTTAACAATAATAATATTATTATTAGTCAAATGAAACTAAAATAAAATGAATATTTTAAATCTTAGAAGACCTTAAAAAAGTCATTGCTCCATCGAATATTAAATTAAACATACTTTTGTGGTTCTTACTACATATCCTTAAATGGTATGAAATACAATCCTACATAGATGACTATTACATATACTATACTGCTATATTACTATAAATAAAATATAAATATCATCATAAAGTATTTTTTTATACTACAAATACTACATTAAAATATTTTTTCCCTTCATCAGAACATAAGATTATAATGGTGGGGTGATTTAATTTCCCATCATGTGCATTCAAAAGAATCTATTTTAGTTAAACAATTTGACTAATGTAAACTTGATGTGTTACATTTTGGGATATAATTAGAATTTATTGATCCTTAAAAAAATAATGAGAGCCTATATAATAAGAACCTATTTTGGGATGACACATCATCAAAACCTACCATTTTAATTTCAAAATACATTAATTAATCTATGCCTCCCCACCAGATGTATAATAATGGAAGGGGAGACAAAATCAATAAGAACCAATTAATAAATGAATACATAATATTTTAGAAAATCCACATTTACTTTTATTTTATTATATTTCTAAACCCATAATTTGTTACTACAACTTCTTAAATAAATATTAAAGTATTTTTAATTAAATATTTCATCCCGATATAATAATTAATATTATAGGACTCCATGTTTTTTAGAAAGATATCTACAAAATTTCTAGAAATTTATGAAACAATAACAATGATTATTTTGTTAATTTTTTAAAAAATAACTAGTTATAATAATTTCAATATTCATCATTACTAAAAATAGGTAAAAATTTACAAACCTCCATTAATAAAATTATCTAAAAATGTTTCATCATCTACTAGAGGATAAAATGAATCAAATTAATTCTTTAGAATCTATATATGTTTCTTTATGTAACGTATTGTTTGTTAGTAGATAATAAGATTAAATTAAAAACCCAAATGAATCTAAAATTTCATTCCCACTCATGATTTATCTCTTTAATTTTACTTTATGACATGATCATCCAGTCATATGATTGAACAAAAAAAATCCATAGATTTCAACCAAGAACATCACTCCTCCCTATTTCCATTGAAGATATATTACTGGATTGAATAGTTGAGAACCTCCTTTACCATGAATCATGTGAAACCACACTAATTCAAAATGTAAGGGCCACATATTTTTTACATAACCATCTAATTGTTGATCAAATAGCGCAAATAATTCCAATACCCACCAATGTGAAACCACTATAATGTTCATTTCTGATATAATTTACCACCACCATTGGCCGAACATGAGAGATAATTTGGTCTAATTTTATTCTACTAATGATAATGAATATTTATAAAAAATGTAGATTAAATGATGAAAGAAAATAAATCGTTTAATTTCACCACTTTCTACTACCTATAAAAATTCTAATACCATATATTATACGCATTCATTTCTAAAAAAATTAACTTCCATCATTATGCTTATCCTTGAATTTTTTTTAATATAAATGAATTATGATAAAAAAAATCATAACCAAAATATATTTATATGGTCACAGCCAATACAATATAATAGACATTGTTGGTAATCACCAAGATTAGTTGTTCCAAAATATTGCTACACCATATACATAACCCACATTTCCTTATAAATATTTAATTTTTCTGTTGAGTATTGATGTTATCAAAAATTTTGGTAGTACTGATAAAATATATGTAAAAAAATTAAGAAAAATTTTTTATGAAATTTTTAATACAATAGGAAGTTACCTATTGGGGTATACATATATTTTTATTGTTTATTGTCTCCCTCCTATCTTTTCCTACATATATCAATAATCATTTCAATTATCATACATCATATACAATGAAAACATTGACCAGTATAAGTATAAATTTCTAAATTATGTTATTATAGTTAAATACTTCTATATATATCTTTACATATATCAATTTTCACTAATCCACCGAGTTTTTTATGTTTAGTCAATAACATCATGAAATAATTTAGCCTATATTAAGAAACCACCCTATCATAACATTATTTATAAAACAAATATTGAAACATATGATTAGAATTTTATCTAAAAAATGATGATTTCATTGTATTAAAAATTCACAATAAAAATTTTGTGTGGTTTGTTTATTGTATATCCCTACATCTGATCCAAAAAAAATATTTTCGGCATCCTGATTTCATCCGATAAAAATCTAGTACATCCTAAAAAATATTTAATGAAAAAATATATTTTTTATGTTATTGTATTTTAGATTTTGAAACCATAATTTCAAGAATTAAAAAGAGAATTTCATTTATTTATCAAACATCGTGTTTGGATAATTTTTTTCATATCAATATCTTTCATCTCAGGATAAGTTTCTAGAGATGAAATGATATAAGGATTAATGAATAAAAAACACACATTAAATGGTTTTCTCTTTATATTTTAGTAATATAATTTCATGTATAAAATATGAATATTTATTAATACTAAGGAAATTATTACATAATATTTTTGATAGAGAAATATGAAAATGCACCATATGTGTGCATTCTCAAATGAGACTCACTGCCATTCATACATGGAAAACTCATTTATGTTCACAAGACCAGCTATATATGTAATGATTGATCCATATATTTCTTCTTTATAGTGAATGTAAGACATATTTCCATATAAAAATTTTATTTCTACATGAAATTGTAATGGTAATAATTTTTTGTCATGGACTAATGTTTTAAAAGATTCTAGATGAATTTTATTTTAATATGTTGGTTATTTCACTATACTACATTAATCCGACATTTTTCCTCATCATAAATTTATCTATTTATAATGCCATAACTCACATAATAACTTTTTTCATCAAATGTTAATAGTTTTCTATTAGTTAAAATCAGTTAATTGAAAACCTCATGTATCATTATAAGATGATACAACCATGTAATTAATGCTCCATTCATATTATTGATTGTTGCAATATCTGAATTATCAAGTGGAATAGAAAACTCAGCATTCAAATCATAATTTACCCCAATATCATCTTGGATTTTGTTTTTTGAGTTCATTATAATAAATCATGCCACCTAGGATATTATAAACCATACCACACTCAATAAGGCGGTGTGTGGTTGTTAAAAGATGAAAATCACATATAAAATTACTTTATGTAATTTTACCAATAAAGGCCATTGTAAGTATTTGGATTAACATTTAGTGGAAAGCATAATGATAAAAATTGTTACCATTGTTTTGGTATGATGTTTAAGGGAATGACTAGCTTCAAATCTAAATGAGTAATTTCGTTCTTTATGTTAGGATATTTGTTCCACCACTTGTTCTCTTTGATCCTCTATCATATATCAGTCTTCAAAACTAGACCAGAATATAATATATTAAAAATGATTTATTTATGTTCGAAATCAATTCATTATCTAATATATATATTCTTTTGGATTTTTCATCTCAAATAATATTTAAGGAGACACTTCTAAACATTCAAATCTAACACAGGAAACAATTTATGGATACTTCAACTCTATTAGAAGTATCTTTTCATCTTATAATATCGCTTCTAATTCTTTTTTCTAAACCATATAAATATTTATGAAAATAAATATTTTTATTTATTTAATATTGGTATAAATAATAATTAATACTATGAGGTCAATATTATACATGTTTTCTATACTAATTTAGTGTTATTGTCATGTACTTGACACTCATTATATATGTAAGCCTCCATCCATAGCACTTGAAAATGGATGGAAGTGGATCCATGTTTTGATTAACTGATCTACATGTAAAATTGCACCACATGTTTTTTATCAGATAAAAATTTTGTTATTGATTTAAAATATATTACAATTTCTTCTCATGTGAAGTGTACCCCATATTTGCTTTATGATAAGGGTATATTTGTTTTTATTCACATTCAATATTTTTACACTCATTTCCTATTTCATGAAGTAACAATTTTGTATTAAATTTGATAAAATAAATAATTCCAAATAGTATACTATCCACTAAAATGATCCTAAAATAATGTCTCATCATGAAGAATGACGAATAAATCCAAGGTTTCATAGTTTATATGGTGTGCCTAACTAACTGGTTGATGGATATTTGTTTTCCACTAATGATCCCTAAGATGTAACTTGGTAAAAATAGTATGGAAGGCTTGATGAGAATTTACAATTTCCCCTAAGGAAATTTTTTTATGAAAATATTTTAAAATAACTGAACACTATAGAGAATAATGAGAATTATAATAACGTTTCATTTTATAATTTTTCTTTGAAAAAGATAAATTATATCATATTTGTGCCTTTATATATTCTCAAAGGGTTTACCTATATATAGTGTTGATACCCTAACAATTTTACAGTTTTAGAATCAATAGTATGTCCTTCCCTAGTATTGGTAAAATCAGCAAGTGAATATGACATTGTCTGCAAGAGTATTCAAAATTTTAATTTAGAATATGTTAATGTATTACAGAACATATAATATTATGAAGAAAACCATATTACATTGAGAAAACATTATCAATTTTAATTGAACACTATTTATTTTTATTCATGTTTGAAGGGATTTGTATCCTCTATCAATATTCTATATCCCCACTTTTTGGTCCCTTATAAAGTCAAAGACATGTTTTATGTTCGAAGAAACATGAATTAATTGTTCTTTCCGATTGAAAGTGTTATCCTCAGTTGAATTTTCTTATAAAGAAACTATTTTTTAGTCACTCAAAAGATAATTAACCAATTCTATTTTACTAGATCTAAGACATAAAATAACTACAATGCTTGTGATTCCATTATGAATAGCTCGTCATTTCCCTCTTACATATTGAAATTCACCTACCCAATTATCATTTGATCAACTTTCGGTGTACTGTGATTATCATCCTATTTTCAACAAAAAATTCAGCACCTAAATGTAATATAATTCAACTTGTATATTTATTTTATTATAATAAAATATAAAATATTCACATAATTTTTTTTCATATCCTTATAACTAGATATATGAATCATTTCTATCACAATAATATATCCCCAATTTTTCATCGTAATATAGTCATCATGTTATTTTGTATAGAAAGTATAACCATTTATTATAAAACCAATATACGATATAACATTTTCATTTCTCCACTAGATGTCCATGAAATTATTTTGGAAAAAGAATTCATATTTTTAGATAACTCTTCATAAATATAGTATTGGAACCTTCCTATAAAATCCTGATTATATGTATTTTATCCGCTTTATTTAGACCTTGACTTATTCAAACCTATAATACATTTTCTAATCTTCAACTTATAGATCAATAGATTAACACTATTTAATGATATAAATGCGCACTTTCTCCCACTTTATGATGGAAATTATAACAACACATCTTTTAGAAATTATATTATCCGCAATACATCCAATATAATTATACATTAGGAGAATGATTCTATAAATATCTGATAAGTCACAACAAAATTCAAAATCTTCTTCAATAATTTATCATTATTTAATAAAACCTGTTTCCCATATTCGATTTTCTACATACCCTTTAAAACTATTCAAATACTTTTGAATGGGGAAACCCATATTTGATGGATAAATCGACATAGTAGAATATCTCAAACCAAGTGAACCATCAAGTGGACCGTTATAACAATGAATGGTGGTGGGATTAAAATAAATAATTCACATAGTATGAATAAAACATATTTCTTCCTGATAGGGAACACTATTGGGTATATACATTACTGCATAAGGTTTCTAGAGATAAGTACGATATGGGTATTGTGTGTCACAAATTTTTAAGAAGAAATTAATTTAATTTTATGAGCATAAAATATAAAATCAAAATATGACACTATAAGGATTTCAGTATATGTATCATAAAATTTTTCCATGAAGTGAAATTATTTATATTTTATTAATACACCTCTGTAAGTATTACACCATTAAAGAATTTTACAATTTAAAAAAAAAATATGGATATAATGTACGATGATGGAGGATGAAAAGTCCATCATTTTCCAATGAACGGTTCCAACACATCTCATATACCCATGTCAATAATGTCTATCCTGGCTTTTATTCCATATTTTGTTTTTATAGGAACATTTATTAACATTTCAATAAAACTATCATATTCATTTATTCTACATTCATAATATCATGAAAATGTATGATGTATAGAAAATTCCTATATGTTAAATCAGATAAATTTCACCTCTTTTTCCAACCTAATTTCATTATGGTTTTCAAATATGGTTTAAAGAGAATAATGATAATATCTTTTACATTATCCAACATTTTATCATTCTTTAGTAGATATTTTTTTTACCTTGATCAGTAGGGTATTCATTAATCATCACATACAATATGACACTCAATGTCAATTACTCACTTTTATGAAAATCATATATTGTAAAAACTATATCCCACATCAATTTTAGATCATAATTCAATGGATCCACATATACATCAATATCATTACTAGGTTTCTTTTGTCGTGATATATGTAGAGACAAAATATTGTATTTGTGCATTAGGCATGACCATTGTAGAACATTATAATTTACCTATATGATTTCCATGTATGGTGAGTACAAATATGTGAATAAAATGTATTTATTCCATATATAGATTATCCAAGAGGAATGTTTCTTAGGTCATTGTCAAATCTATGATACTCATAATCAATATTATTTTATTGAGAAGAATCTATAGGAAGATGTGTGATATCATCTTTAATTCATTTATCTAAAAGGAATGTCAATTTTCTCGCGGTATCCTAACATATACATATTAATATAAAAATGTAATAATTGGAAACTTCCATAAAATTTTCTAAGGACATGAATCATTTTTGTTGTATTGATCTTCTCCATACATGTGGAATTTTATGGCTGATTCATTCTCCACTCGGAACAATAATCAATCATTTGGAAAATAATTTATTTATTTAAAAATCACTTCCATTGAACATATTTTTTTACATCAAATATTCAACATGGAATACCATTTTATTCTATTAGAATATTATTTATAATACTAGGTATTTATGTAAAGTAGTTTATAACTCCATCCTCTACCAACATTCAAATTCTATAACATAAATACATATAACATTGCTGTGTATTTTGTACAACCATTATATAATGGTCTGTTAGAAAATAAATTTTACTTCCCAAACATATTAAAAAATAATAATGGAATCTTAAATTTCCATTTTCATTTATTTTATGTCACATCCATCATAGTTTACACTTTAATTCATATATAATGATCCACAAACCAAAGTATCACCCAAATCATTATGAACATTTTTTTCCCAATTATTTTCCAAATTTATTGTACTGATATCTTCCTTGAGAAAAAAAATTTTCTTCCAACTCCTCCAGAATAATTTTTCATTGACAAAAAAATTTAAACTCAGAAAAAGGATTTAAGAGTGGTCATATGCATGCTCTTTTGCAAACATGATAAACTATTTATCACAACCATAATACTCTTTTCTTATATGATTCTCCTGCATCTACATTCAATTACTTTCCATCCTATGAAGTTCAAAAAAAACTTTTGTACAAAACATAAATAAATAAATATAAGGTATTAATTATCAATGGTGAATATTATATATAATTCACATTAAGGGGATCATAAAATTTGATTGTTTCATATAATTCCAGGATTTATTAATGGAAATGGGTAATTGAATTAAAGAAAATAATTATTCAACTATGTTAGGTATTATGCTCTGAATTTGTTACAAATGATTACTAGTACCCAATATGGGATGACCATTGCATAGAGTAGTTCAAGAAACATCAGTTCATGTCCCGAAGAGGTTGGGGATGTGTATCAATTAAGATAATGTAATAATAATAATTTAAGGGATTAATTTAATGATCATTATTGTTATATCCTTAAATATATATGTCCCATAGTTTGGGGAACAAAATAGAACCAAAAAAATTGCATATATTATTTTATAAAGCTGAATAGATTCATAGGCATCGATATCTATGATAGATGAGATAATCATTCAATACCTTTTCATACTTACCTTACACTTTTATACCCATTTCCCATTTCTAGTTGGTTGAGATTCACTATCACCTTGGATAAAGTATAAAAGAACCAACATGCCCTAAATTGAAAAATTGTTGTACCAAGACAACAATTTGCTCTTCCAGTCGAAACAGATGCACTATTTCCTACTCTGTCTTACATTGGATTCTATGGATAGGATCCTAGTTGGTATAAAATGAATAAAACATAGAAATAATATTCCATAAAAATAAATTTACAATAAGTGGATGAATTCCCAAAAAATAGTTTCTAGGTAAGATAATAATGAATAAAAAATCAAGGATCTTATGACTATGAAATTTTCCAAATTCTGTATTGAAAACAACCACATTACAAAACACTCTTTAAAAGAATTGTTTTTAAAAAAAATAACCACATATTGAATTAAAATCTCAAATTTAATCTAAAAATCACTTTCAAAATCCAAAAGACTATTTATAGAATTTTTAAATCCCCACATTAAATCAATTTGTTTTAATTACATTTGAAAATTAACCAATTACTTTAAAAACACTTAATGGAATACAAACCCTTTTTCTATAAAAACACTTAGTATCAAGTATAAAATTAAAAAAATCATACTAAAAATCCATCATTAATAAATTAGAAGCTTCAAAATATTTCCATGGAATAATATAAACGTTTAAATATTTAGAAATTTACAAGATCACATTGAAATCACATCACGGGGTTCAAAACACCAAACACGTTTTAACTTACTTAAGGGTAAAAAATGACATTTAATTTAAAAACCCTCATTTACATTAAAATAACTATTTCCTTTTTCAAAACTAATATTTAAATTATTCATGACCATAAAAATTATCAATATATATCCTCCATATCTAAAGAAAATAATGATTATTAAATATATCACAATCATTTTATAAAGCTAAAATGAATAAAATACTTTTTAGAAGTTATAAGTAAATTAAAAATTCAAACATAAGATGATTTTCCTAGACTACCCACTTAAATTATGGGGTTCCATGGTATACATTAAAAATTAAATCAATGAATTTTTAATTTATCAAAACTCAACTTCATAAAATATCACACAAGATGCCATAAATCCATGATTTAACATTTAGTATAATTTATTCAATAATCATCATCAATATGTTTTTACAAATATTCATGGCATTGAAAATAATTTTCCAAAAGTTAATGAGGTGTTAGATGGAGTATCAATTTCATATCAATCATAGGTTTAATTTGATCTTTTCTAAGTGCGAGTTGAGTTGTGTGTTCACTAGTACCCTAGGTGAGAGAATAGTAATATATTTGTTTTTTTTGGAAATAATCGAACCATGAAGTTACACTATGTTTTGAGTGTGTACGTTGTTATGGGTGTTTATAAGATCATGTGGGGATTAGTGTTGTTTATGAATTGTGATAGAGTTATGAGATATCATAGTGATGGGTGATAAATTGCATTTTATGTCAATATTTATCTATAGGAGGATTATGTAATGTTTTTTCATGATATTTAGTGTGTTGAGATGGGAACCACATCGTGAATGTTCTTCAAATTAATTTTTTATTCTTGTTTTGTTATTCAATTTCTATGAAAATATTTTCATTTTAAAAAAAATTAATCTATAAAATAGATATTTTTTTCTTGTGTTCATTTTGTATTTAAATTAATTAATTTATATAGGTTTTTATGTAGAATTTTTATAATTTCTAAATCATTTTATGATCGAAAATGGAATGTAACTATATTATATTTGGGTTGTGTTACCTAACATTACATTGATAAAGTAAATTGAATATTCACATGTCATATAAATTTTTCCATGAATGGAAATTACTATTTAGTGAATATTTATGCTCTGAAATCCTTATTTCTTTTATTAAACCTAATTATTTTTTAAATATTGTGTTTTAATTGTATGAATATACTTATTTATGTATTGTAATTTATATCTTTTCTTGTATTAAAAATATAATCATTTCTTTCACAATAAATTAAATTAATTATAATTCAACGGAAAATAATTATCCATTATTTATAGATTTAATCAGCAATAAGACAATGTATGGGTTGATTAAGTGTGATGGAATGATTTTTTATGACAACCAATTTATGTATCATCAACTGGTTAGACATCTGAAACTAATCTAACAATATTTTAAGTACTAAAAACCCAGTACAACTCAATAAACTAGTCCCACTCTTGATAAGAACAAGCTAAAATATTGTTTGCACTCATCCAAGATACAATTTAGTTAACTATAATTCACATGACCATGATACTATGTGAGTGGTAAATAAATAAGTTTATATAAAATAATTTCATAACAAATGAAATATTCTACACCTATCCTTTAAAAACATTTCAACAATAAAAAAATTTCACATTCTAAATACATTATAAATTGAGAAAAATCCCAAAACAGGAATAAAAAATACAAGGGGATATTAATGATGTTATCATAAAGTATAAACACATTTTACTATTTTAAATAGGATATTCAATAAAAATATAACATATGGTTCGATGTTATTTTTCTTTCATTTGAAATACATTAATTTAAATACTATTAAAATATTTAAAATCCTAGCCTTTTTGTATTTCAAACAATAATTTAAAACATTTTTTATTCCTTTGAAACCTAAAATATCACCTACAACTTTAATTATCATAAAAATATACTTGAAACGCATCATTATCATATCATCAAATACTTCACACGATAAAACATTTAATTAAAAATTATTCAATCAAAATACATGGATACCGCTTTATTCCAGGCATGGAATTCAACAAAATTGTTTTCAAGATCCATTATCAATATTACACATAGACATAGTTTAAATAAAAAGAAATGTTAATAGACCAAGGTATTCAAAGATGTGTAAAATGAAGGATTTGATGAGAAAAAATACCTCCAAAAATATGAATGGAGGTAGGAGGAATGTAAATCATAAGGATGAAAGAGGATATATACATTGGATACCACATGAATATTGGGGGAGAATAAACCTAAATAAATGTATAAGGATCTAGAAACCCTCTTAGGGATCCATTTATGTTTAATTAAAAAAGATGGAGAAGAGAGGAGAGTTTCCAAGAAGACAATGCATTAACGAAAACTACCAAACCCAAACAAGAAATCACTGAGAGAGTTGGTGAAGAAATGTCATTCCGTGGAATACAAGAGTGATTTATTTGAGTGAAACTAGAATAAGGTCACTACATTTTGTTGACCTCTAAAAATTGTTAAGAATCTAGACTCAAATTTGTGCTGGTTTGGTTCTTTTAAATAGATTGAGGAGGGTTTGATAATTGCTATAATAACATCCACTGATAAGAGGTATATATTAATCATCGCTAAAGGTGTGATGATAAAAGGAATATTTTCCAGTGCTAATCTTTTAGAACTAATACAATATTTAAAATTATAATTACAATTAAAAATATATATAAATATTTCTATAAATATTTTTATATGGCTAGGAATGCGTTGTTATCATCAAATGTATTTATAAACACACACACACACATATATATACATATATAATATTAATTTTTACGAATATTATTACAATTATATAAATGTATAAATATTTAATTATAATTATATAAATTATTTTTAAAAAAATATTATATTTTATAATTGTTAATACATAATACTATTAATATAATAAATATACATTTATAATTATATTTTTTTTAATATTTTTTAATTATTTAGTATAATTAATAATATATTTACAAAATAAATATATTTATATATAATATAAATATAATAAATTTATATAAATATAAATATGGATATAGATATAGATATAGTAAATATATTCATTATTTAATTATATCTATGATAAT
Source organism: Viscum album (assembly GCA_963277665.1). Lineage (NCBI taxonomy): Eukaryota > Viridiplantae > Streptophyta > Magnoliopsida > Santalales > Viscaceae > Viscum > Viscum album. Next base: position 444,886,179 of record OY728142.1, read on the forward strand.
TTTATATTAATAAATATATTTACATCAATATATATTAAATAAATGAATATAAATATATAAATAAATTTAAACATAATAAATATATTAATTACTGTTTTGAACTAATTCTTGTCGTACTAGGGAAGAAAAATGGCCTGATGGAGAGTAACCATTTTTGGATTATTATGAAGGGTTTTACCTCACGTTCACTATTCATGTTTCAACTCGATTCAGGTTTTACCATGGAAGAAAAAATAACCAAATAGATAGTTACCAATTTTCAGATATTAGGAAGGGTTTCCCGTCAGGTTCACCATTTTTGTTTTTACCTCATTCGCGTCCTACTAGGGAAAATGTTTTAATGGATAGTAACGAATTGTTCATTATTTTCAATGGTTAAATGTTAGGATCACCATTTTTGTTTCTTCCCAAGGATCATCGTGTCACTTTTTGGTGGGAAAGATGGTCGCACTGAGACTGGACAATATATTCTTCTGTTTTATGTATCAATGGAGGTGCCACAATTGACTAGTTTGGGTGGGAGATTGTAGAGGGTTAAGGTTTTCCTACAATCAAACCATGTTGGGTATTATGTCCTTGGACGGTCTCTAATAGGTTTATTCACAGAGCTTGAAACACCAAATGATAATTTTATACATGATTCATGGACATTCTTTCCAAAGGTAGACAATTCATGGATGAATATTTGATCAAACACACTTAAGGACTCCATTGGTTGAGAGGATGGATGGTTAGGATCATCACACCCTTTTAGTGGAATTATTTCCTATATCATGTCTCTCTTATATATTTATGAAATTTTAAAATGTTAATTAATCCTTGGATCATTCAAATTCATGTGTCCACAGATTATCCAAGGGTTGAAAAATCAATCATTGATATACATGGATCAAGAATTACTAAGACAACACCCGTTTAAGCCATTTGATGAGAAGATCTAGATTTTATCATCATCCAAGGGGAATGAAGTTTTTTTATTGTTGGGATTTAACCCATAAGATGTGATTCCCTAAAATCCTTGTGAGAGAAATCATAACCAACATAGTATGATGTCACATAACTGGACACATAAACATTTAAGGTCATGCGATGAGGACCCATCCATGTAGTTTAACATCTTGCGGCTAGGATGACTAGGAGGAAGATTCCTAGTTAATATTTTGTTTCGGACTTATGAAGAAGCATACTAGGATACTCCAAATATGTATGGTCTCATGGGAGTATATGGATCTACTAGGAATGTGTCCCAGAGAACACTAATGTGATTTGGGTGTCTGGATTCGACCAATGCGAGGCATCCTACATATCCTAGTTAATTGGGAATCAAATATATCAAAAATTGGTTTATGTTGGGGGATTATACAATAGATTAATCCCAATTTTTGTGGGGTAGTAATGGGGCATAACCTTTGAAAATTATCCCCTTTTAGAACTGGTCTTTAGATAGGGATCCTATGTATCATTTTTGGGACAGAAATAAGTGTTATCATAGGTCATTTATTTTGGGTCTTATATCAAAGAGAAGGCCCATGTTTTTAGAACCATGCGTAGGATATATAATCATGATTCATTGGAGTTTTTTTTTGTAATTATACCTAGGAGGATGACCACTTGATCTCAGGCGATCAAACATTCCTCCTTTTAAATCCTGGTTGAATTAGGAATAAGAGTTATCATATTTCGTTGAGCTATGGTATAGATTTTGTGATCATCATCAACCTATAAGACCACATGAGAAATTGTTAGTTAAAAAAAAGTGGAAGAAAAATATCTTGAAAACAACACATCATTGCTTCTCCACTGACGGAAAAGGAGGATGACAGTAGAAGAAGCCCAGGTGACGTCTCAACGGGATAGAGGGGTGTCGAATGTTCCAATTTTTTCACCGATGTTGATATATAGGATAACCACATTCAATGATCTATATGTACGTGTCCCAGGAAAATAATGAGAGGAGAAAGAGTGCCACATCCCATGGAATGGTTAGGTACTTACCTAAAGAAGAGTTCCCTAAAATGAGTTCTGGGAAATAGAATAATTGTCATTCCTCATCAAAAGGAAAACTAGGCATGATCACATTTACTTGTCACTATCCCTCATTGAATGGAAATTTCATCAATTACCCTAGATGCATGGAACTGGGATGTTCATGTTAGTCTCCCATGGATGGACACCATGTATCCATGATCATGTAGACTTATATAAATTTTGGGGGTCTTCACTGTTGTAAGGATTACCTATTCGACTCCTCTTACTATGTGCATGTAAAATCAACTGGGTGTGCTGATACACCTGATTGTTTTACCATCTGGGTCTGGTGTCTTTCAAAGAGGAATTGTTGTGGTATCATTGGAGTGGTTTATGGATGGGTCATGGAGGATGGGATGGAAATGTGAGGGAAAGATCAAGATCGGAAGGTGGAATGTGTGATGGTACCCTATTCCATGTACCATTTGTTCATGCAGGGTGGGGTACCCTCCACATGGTGTGATTCTATGCATGAAGAGTGGTCGTCTATGTACCGTAGAGGTACGTCGGCCTGGATGTGGTCCATGTACTATAGTGTTACGCAAGCTTAGGTTTCGGTCTCATAGGGTGGTGTTACACAACACAGGATTCCATCCACATAGTGTGGTGCTTCATTTAAATGGACTCCATTCACATAGATAGGTGCTATGAAGTATAGAGTTTTATCTATTAAGTGATGCACAATACGTTATTCCGGATTGGAGAAGGGGAATTTATCATGTGGTTTACGAGAAGTTCATCCGTGAAGGGAATATATTTCACAGTTCACCAATTTGGTTAATGACCAGTTCATTATTATTATTATTATTATTATTATTATTATGTTTCATTTGTTTCAGGGTATGTGGTGGCTTTGAACAAGCTGGAAACTATTCATAGTTTCATACATTGTCGATCATTTGTCTTCAAAGTCTTCCTTTGTAAACTCCATGCTCCCCAAAAATATGATACTCATTCTTGGATCCCCTTTGGGTGCTTTTATAGATTGATGAGGAGGATGTATCTATGGGGTGCATGATAAATATTTGGAAGCCCATGGGGAAATCATCCATCCTACATATGACTCATTCAACTGAGGTTTGCGATGATGAGGTTCGTGATGGTGGCGGTTTGCGGTAGTGATAATTACCACCTCAATCCCACTAATAGATTGTCTTGTTTGCTGGACACCTTCAGCTTCCCCTTTCCCATGAAACATGTTAGTTTTCAATGGTGGTTCATAGAAGTGTATCACTCCGTCTCATTTTCATAAATGACACCATCTGTGGTAGAGCTGGAGCTAGTATCACTGTCTATATAAAACTTGATTCTTGGGGAATTACTTCCACGAACCATTATCGGGATTCAGTATGCGGACCATTTTAGATTCTTCACCACATCTGGCTTCTTCAAAAAAAATTCTAAATCCTTCATCTAGTTTTTTTATTTCGTTTTCTATTTTAATGTGAGTATTTACTATCCCTTCAAAAAAAGTTAGGATCCTAGAAATTCCCCTCATCGTAATGTGTTCTTATCTGGATGAAAAAGAGGATATTCTGATATAGAAATTCATCCTGGACAAAAATGGTTTTTGTAAAAATTGGGGAGCTGGTGGGGGTACCATATCTATATATAATTAGTAGGTCATTTTTATATTACCATATTTTCAGTGAACTCTATGCTCTTGATTTTACTCTCATCCGTTCTACTTTTTCATACCTCTCCATTCAAAAAAACCATCCCCCATGATCAGTGATTTTCATTATGAGAATGGGAAACAATTCATGTTCCCTCTCATCCATGAATTGAAATTTAAATCTGTGACAAAATATTCGACTCAATAAATTGTGAGCTTTTGATTTTGTATAAAAAGTGATGTATATAGGTCATCTCTGTTTGTGAACATAATTTTGAACTTCATGAATTGAACATCAATATTATGAACTGTGAGCTTGGAATTTTATGTAGAGAGGGTCATTCATGATTCACATACATTTTAAACTGTTCAGTTCACTCTCTAATTCCCCATTGGCTAGTGACTAATGGGTTATACAATATGATAGTTCTCGTGGAATGTCTTCTGCAAACAGTTTTTGGGGTTTAGTATGCATATCTATGTTTTGTGGGAGTCCCTTTTGTCCTTTTCCATTATTTGGTCTTTTTACCAAATATTTTATTGGACTGACCATTCTCATGTTATTTTTCGGCAGAAACAAGATGTAACTTCCACTTATCTCAATTTAAACGAACAGGAGGAGGGGGTCCTTGGTTGAGAACACCGAAGAAAACATTCAATCCTGCATCGTTCTTTAATAAGGTATCATAAGACATCTACTCTCACTAGATCTCATGTCTTATCCACTACCTATCTAATTTCCACATCAAAAAATTGGCATTAAAGTTGATTTTCATTTTCCACTGATTGACTAGAGAGACATCACCATTCTCCTTGACTCATCATGATAGTATATCTTCACGAATATTCTTTCCACTAGGTAAATAATGACTTCCTCATGCTAATATGACATATTTGTTTTGAATGGATCTATGTGGATAAAGAGCACTCAATTTTGATTTACAACATCATCTGAATAAATTGTTAAGGATTTCACAACTATTGTTAACATGTAACGAATCAACCCCAACTAAGGGTGACACATCAAATGGGACCTCCGATCTGGAGGGTTATTTTCTAATGAGTGGGAATGTGCCTTCTGGGTTGCCCAAAAATTCCTAGATTTCCCTAATCAGTTGAAAGATATCAGTTTTCATCAATCAATAATGGTAATTCGGTTTTCCATCTATTTATAGGGGATATATTTCTTGAGCTTTTCAACCACTGGTGTTTGAGAACTAACACCTTTCACATATCCCATGATGATGTGAGGGTTATTATATTATATTTCTATCAGATAGAGGTACTTATTATCCTTGGTGACGTGTATGATGAATTTCTTTCGGCTACCAATACATGGGATAATGTTGAACTTGTATCTTCATTGGTGATATATTTACTAGTCCTGAAAGAGGGACTATTTGTTCATCCTCCTCCTTCCTACTTGTTGATTTCGTTTTGATATCTGATAGGATTGATTTTGTCAGAAAGCATGCCGAAGTTGAAAGTCTGCCACAATTGAACTCATCCAACACAACAATCTCAAAAACTTTTTGTCTCAAATTGTGATACCTTGAAGGTGTGTCAGTACACAACATGGGGCTATAAGATCCAGTCAGAAATATCACATGATCTCTGATTAGTATGTTACATTTCCTTATTTCTGAGATTATGGATCTTCCCACTCGTGATGCATACACTAGGGTGAGATCATGTACCCATGTGATGTATGAAAAATAGGTGGAAGGGAATCTTATCAAATTATTCATCCATAACCTTGCACAAATCTATGAAATATTGGGAAAAAAACATTAAGGTAGTCCCATGTATTGTCTCTACATTCCATTTCAAATTTTGTATGGTTTTATTGAATAGTATTTTCCCTGCTATGAGTATTGTCATACCATAATGGTTCATCATTATAAATTCCACCAACCCTTCTCAGTATTTCTGACTTTTCTCCCCTGATCTTTGAATGTTGATGGAGTGGTCGAACAACTAAGTGATGTTTCTGAGTTTTATATTAAAAATTACACTATAAATTATGGAATAATTGAGGTTGATGGGTAGTGTTATTCAAAAAAATGTTCATACAACATGGCCCATCATAACGAAATCTTAACCGCTCGTATTGACAGTATGATAGTCTGCGAACCTTGTCTGTCCTATCAGTTTTCCAAGTAGATTGGATGTCTTTAGTGAGTCGTATTCCACTCATTTACCCTATATAAGATATAATTCGACCCATAAATCATTTATTAACTATTGTTGATGATGACATGGGAGGAATTAAGAATTCATTTTTTACTCATGTAGAAGCATCCTATACTTACTTATCATTGGAGTATTCCCAATAGTGGGTAGCATGTTATCCTCATAATATATTGTCCAGTCCAGTCTGATGGGTGCAATGATATATGAATACTTGTCCCATTTTTTATGTTCTAACTAAATAATCTAGATCAATTCCTACTTCTTAAAGGTGCTCCATTATTCACTACATTCTTTCTGATGGGGATTCATCTACTCTACATATCCTTGTGGATAGTGATTTGAACACCACACCATTTCCAATTAATTTCATGGTCCTAATAAACTTGGTCTGATATGATCATCATTTGATACCCTTGAAGTTGTGGTATACCCCCTAAATAAGGTTCTAGATATTGAATCACCCATAGTGTGGGAGAAATCCCCCACATGGATCACCCAGACTACGGTGAATCCATTTATGGTGGTTTCATTACCTGACTACATAGCTATTTTTTTTAAAAAAAGTGTTAGGGTTCCAATACTATTAGGATACACTGAGTCGGGTGGAAATGGGTGTCACATTGAATCTATAATATTGTTGCTGAGACTCCTCTTTCAGAGTTTTTCCAAAAGGAGGACACCATTCGGTAGATATATACTGACCTGGGTTTCGGTGGATTCATGTAAGGACATATGTACCAACCTTTGCACCAAATTATCACAGTTTTAGAGGATCTAACTACTCATGAAGAGATCCTTGCTCATTTCAATTATTTTCACCATTAGAAAAATACATTTTGAGATCTTTCTGAAGAGCTATATCACTTAATGGTTGAGAACATAAACTCTCATGACCAATTGATTTCCCAAATTGATGTGTTATAGGAGTACTAAGCTCATGTGACAATGATAAAGGGGAAAGTGGCATAAAAAAGTGACAAAATTCAATCCACTAAATAGAAAAGGTAAGATCTTGGTTTCATAATGAAGCAATTGTGTCTTTTGGTTGAAGATAAAGCTACACAGAGAACTACTTTAGAGAAATATCTTGATGGTCCATGTCATAAAATCATTGATCTGTTTGGAAGAGTTAGCCAATATTTTATTAATCATTATAGATTGACAATTACATTTTTTGCGTTTCTATTAGGTTGAGGCTCTAGAATATGGATGTCCCCCTTATCTACATTTTATAAAATGAAAACATTTTTCACCCATGTGATTATTCTTTTCCCTTTCCTATAGTGGAAATTATTTATTATTGACTACATTTACAAAACATACTCAACAAGATGTCAATTTGAATTAATATATGAGATGAATAAAATGATCAAATCATGCTCTATATTTTTTTCTTGATCTAAGGTGCTCAGCGAGGGTAGTTCTAATCTTGCAAGGGTTACATGATAAACCCTAAAAACATTGAATATTTTCTATTATTACAATAATATTTTCCTAATACCTATTTGGTGCAGGCTTAACAGAAAAAACATGGCTTTTTATTTGTCCTCATTTAATGGGTTTTAGACAAAACCATATTTGTATCTCTCTATTTTGTTTTAATACTCAATATTTTCCCCTAAACCATATGTGTTGTTGGTTTAGCATGATTGCACTTGAATTTTGTCCAGGAATACCATTGTGTGTTCCCATCGTGGTGTGTTTTGTCTCTTTCATGGATAATGTAATGTTTGGAAAACAAGACTATCCTTATTGATGTTTTAGGATGAACAACTTGGACCCTGAATTACATGAAAAGGAGTCCAATTTAGGACTCATTAACTGATAATGTCACAAAGGTTGTCATAAATGGATTTCTTATTCCTTTATAGACCCTAACATATGTTGGTCTTATAAATGGATCCTGATATGGTGAATAGAAGATACATTCTATACATAAATAGGGAAGTACTCTCTTAAAGAAGAATTTTCATTTTTTAACATGCCATTTTTTGGGCCTTTATTGCAGAGCCTCCAGGGAATTTTATACATAGTTAAACAAGGGGTTCATTAAGACAATGAACTATCATTTTTGATGGACCATGATAATTTATTTAAATTCATGTTTGATTCTTGGTTGAAGACCATAGTGTTTGTTCTGTTGAAGGAAAAATGTCTAAAAGTATAAGATCACTTACATTGTTCTTGTTTAGAATCTTCTACCACATGAATTTGACTTGTGTAATGGATGGCTTCTGCATTGAGTATTTTGAAATCGTTCAAATGGGACTTTTAAGTCTTACGGTTTAATGTATATTTCACTCTAACCAATGGGGGATAACAATTTTCCTTGTCCATGATAGTCTTACCAGTAATGTTCTATAAACAATTTGAATGAGGGGGTAAATATGTAAACTGTAATCTAGGGATTTCCATAACTAGGGAATGAGATTATTTGTAGATGTCATAGGGGTGTATAGAGATATGAAAAACCTTCATGAGGATTAATTTTCCTTTGAATGATAAAACATTTTTGTGGAAACATATGTAGAGCCTCCCGGACAATGTGTGCATAATCAAACAAAGGTGTCTGTAGGACACTAGCAACCCATTTTTGATGGTCATAGATGGTTATGTGGATTCAGAACATTCTTGACACAAATTACGATGTGTAAAGAGGTGTAATTGATAAGAAAAGGGTGAATTTGTGGTTTATTTTTACCAGGAATATTTGGAATTAGTTGATTCATCGTTATCCTATCCATGTAATGTATTTCCTTATAGAGGTCTCACCCTTGTACAGGCAGGGATGGGAAAAAAATTTTTAATATTGGACCCAAGATATGAGATTCATATGTCACTACGTATCATATGATGGTAGGAATCATGCCATAAATATTTCTTAAAACGTCTATCTTTATGTAGACTTGGTTCACACATACGAATGAGGCATTATTTTCTTGTCCATGTAGTATCCAACAATGTAGGACTCTTGTTGGACTTTCCAATGAGGACTCATTTCATGAACATGAACAAGGGATAAGGCAGTTCATGGCATGCTAGGACCCATTAATGAATTATTATTTTTGATCATAATGCATTTATAATTCCATTTCATTTGGAAATTCATTTAGAATCTCTGATGAACTGGATAATAATCGGGCTAAGGTATTCCAACATGTCCAAAAGGTTTATAGAAGGAAAATTGTAAGTCACAGATTCATGGGATCTCAAATATGGAGAGATGATATGGGGCATTGAAGACCTTAAGAATACGATTATAAGAAAATCCATCCCTGAGGTTAAATATTCATTTGGTTTATATGTATGTTTTGTGGGCAACATATGAAGAGCCACTAGAGCAAGACGCGCATAGTCAAACAAATGTGTCCATACGACACTGGATTTCAATTACTGATGTCCTTGGGGGATATAAGGATTATAAATTGGTCAAACTGAGGTGTTTTATTGGTGGAAAAGATATGTGTGGACATTTTAGAAATTTTCAACCAATTATCACCCATAGATTTGGAAACTCTCCTACACATATTTTTCTTTCATGTGTTGGGAGACATTTTGATTCCTTTCCTAGATCGGTTTCTGACTTCTAAGATCAGAGTGCCTTAAAATTCAGATATCTACAAAGGTCAGTCTCACGTGCAAGGATTTGGGAATCATAACCATATATTAGGATAACATTTAAGACTTGGTTTCCTCATACAGATGGAAAAAATATAACAAGCCTTTTAATGTCATGAAAACAAGTATAGTGGATTAGTTTTCCCTTGTTTTGTGGAGAATACCCTTCCAAAAATTCTATTCCCATGTGAGATATGATGCTTTTGAGAAAAAAGGGATGGGAACGGTTTTAGTCTACCACTTAGGGATGGATGGAGCAAAGAAAAGATAATTTTTTTTCCATGTAGTTTAATGTCATATCGTGAGGACGTTAGTGACTCAGCATGAACAAGCTGGCTATTATAGGTTCTTGTAGGTTTATGTCTTGTGGAAATGGCATTGAAAAAACAGATTGATGCCTTGTTGTAGGGATAAAATATCAATGGAATCATGCATAAATATGGGCTAATAAGACTGGTATTTCCCAGCTATTCCCGAGACTTGTGTGGGGGAATAAAGTTTAAACCATGATTCTAGGATCCCACAAATCAGGATGGATTATGTGAGACCTAGGAGCTAATGGGAATATGTACGTAGGAAAATCCACCTCTGAAGAAGAATTTTCCTTTATTGAACATACTATTTTTGTGGAAAATTTATGTAGAGACACCAAGGCTTTGTGTGAATAGTCAAACACATGTTTCGTCCAGAAACTATCAATCTATTTCATATAGACATGGGTGATTATAAGGATTTGAGATTTAAGAGGGCTAAATGTTTGATGGATAAAATGGGGATATATGGGTACCTGAGAAATATCTAGGCTGATACCAATTATGAGGTGAATAATCCTCTACATATATCTGACCCATATGTAAATGGGAAAATATTTTGATTATTCCTTGTTGGGAGAGTCATAGTTACTGGTATTCTGTATATATTTTCATTTTCATGCAGGAGATGGGGAAATTATAGTTTCTCACAGATGATTATAAGAAATACAAGGTTTCACTATGTATCTTTTCATGTCAAGAATCAAGCCATATTTAGTTCTTGATATACCATATAGTTTACTGTCATTAATTTATGACTTCATTGGCCATTTAGTTTATCGTCATGAAATTTGGAATCATGAATTTAGGTAGCATGTATGACCTATATACCAGAGGGTGCATTTTTTCATGGTGGGTCGAAAATGATATGAGATTTGGGAATCCCTACATATCCTATAATTGTAAGAATCAAGACACACATAGTTTTGTTACCCCATGTAGTTTAACATCATATGGTAAGAATGAGAGTGAACTCATGTGGAAAGGATGAGGTGGGTGAAGTTTCGGGCTTGAACATCATGGAGGTTTCCTACATATCCTAGTTAGTTGGGAATCAATGTCCATGATGTTCTGAAAACATTTTCTCTATGACGGTTTGACACATGAGTATGAAAGATTAATTTTTTGAATGGTGGCTAGATTGGCATGAAAGATCTGAAGATCACTACATATCCAACGGGGGCATGAATCAAGCCATGTCTACTTTTTGAAAACAATATATACCAGTTTGACTTTTGCACAGAGAATGGAAAATTTTTATCATGTGGTGGACAAAAAAATACGTAGGTTTAATGATTATCTAAATATCCTATTATGGAAAGAATCAAGTCTTATGTAGTTCTTGACATAACTAGGTGTTTCACATCAAATTGTTATAACTTTTAATGAATTCCCCATAGATATTATGACTTGTATGCAGGGAAAGAGGTATTGTGGAAATTGGTTGGTGGCTAGACCAGACTATATGATCTAGGAATCATTATATATCCCATTGATGAATTGGAATAAATCCATACATAGTTATAAGATACAATCAATGTACCGTTCTGACCCATGCAAAGGGAGGGGGTATATATCTCCTTGAAGGATAGATCGACCTGGGTGAAGAGTCCATTTGTCACTAGGTACCCTACAAAATAAGTAAGGAATCAAGCCAAACATAATTTTTGAGATACAACTTTTTTTAATTTCATGTGGTTATAACTTATTTTTTAATGATGTTTTATGTCGCATGGTTTGGACGAGTTTTCCATACAGTTTAACATCATGTGTTTAGGATGAGTTCCATATATTATAACGTCGTGTAGTTTAGACATAGGTGATACTATTCAGTTTAACCTCATGAAGCTAAGACAATTTTTTTTCAGTTTGATGTCATTTATCATGGACATATTTGGTTCTATGTAGTTTATCATCATATAGCTAAGATGAGTTCCATATATTTTAACATTGTGTAGCATTGATGTAAGTGGAACAACATAGTTTCACATCAAGTGGCTAAGACAATATTCATGTATTTTACTGTTGTGTTTAATGGACGTATGTGTTGTTATTCAGTTTAACATTTTGAATATAATACTTATTCTCTAAAATTTAATGACGTGTAACCTGGACGTAGGTGGTTCTATGTTGTTTAAATTCTTGTATCTATGATGACTTCTATACTAGTTAATGTCTTTTATCAAGGATATAGGTGGTTCTACGACTTTTAGCATCATGTTGCTAACATGAGTTCTAATACAATTTAACATGATGTAGCATGGATGTAGGTGGTGCTATGATGTTTAACGTCATGATGATAATATGGTAATTGTATAATTATACAAGGAATTTAATTATTTACCTTGCATTGGTGGGTGTTGTGATTATCTTTTCATCCATTAAAATTGAGGAATAAACTCAATTTGATTATACTATGTGTAGGAAATATGGTCCTATTGATTTTTGATCTATTTTTGTAGGATTCTTTCATATTATCATTGGTTTTCAAAGGGACAATACCATCTGTCTCTCAATGAATGACTGAAGGTAAACCTTTATTATGATGACATGTTTGATCTAGTTCTGAAATACTTATAGATTGTGAAGAGCGTGAAATCCTTTCTCATCCAACTACTCCAACTCATCGATGCATTTTTGGGGACTGCTCATTTTCTGATCGTTGATCAAAGATTTCCACACATAGTGATGGTAATTGAACTTTGATTAGTAGAACTGCATCCATCGTGAATACTAATGAGTATGGGGTCTTTTGAGGGGTAGTGTTCTTCATGGTATGGTAATCCCACATAGAATGGAAAATATTATCTCCCCCAGATTTTTTGTCCTTGTCTTCCATCTTCTAGAGTATATTGGATAGGGTCTTGTGGGAGGCCTCTATCTACTTGTTTGCCTTTACATGGTATTGGGATGAATGGTTTGTTTTGATGACAAACTCCTGATATATCTTGTCAAATTCAACAGAGCATGAAATGACTACCATTTCCTATCTATATTGTACGAGGAACACCAAATCTAGTGATGATGTTGGGTTTTACAAAGATAAAAATATTTCTTTCTCCGAACTCTTTGTGGGGTATAGATTATTCCCATTTGGAAAATAAGTTGTTATATTTTAGAATGTATTTTAATTGACTAGCTGTTGTGGGAGGATAGGGTCCCACAATTTCCATTCCCATGTAGAAAAAATCCATGAGTATTTGTTTGTGTGGAGTAACTCTAGTGGTAGGTTGATGAAATTTTCATGAACATGGAAGGAATGGAACATCATGGTGACTATGGTGTAATCATGCACCATGGTGGGATAATAGTACCCGTGATTACGAATCTAGTGCGAGAGAAAAGAAACTAATTGATGTGCTCTGAATGTTCTATAATGCACTTATTTAGTGATGACGACAACCTCTACTCGCTGAATGAACCTAAGAAGAACTCCATCAAGGCCTCATAGGTAAAGTAACTTCTGCCCTTTTTCACCATCATTCAATAAGATGTTGGCTTCCTATATTTTGATTTGTTCTTTTCTATCCCTATCTAGTGGGAACTCTCCCATTTGAAAGTAATCTTTAATGGGAGTCATCCATCAAATAGTATGACCATAGGCTATAAATATGATACTGATTTCATTGATTTCCTATGTGCTGTCCTGAATGAATGGTAAGGGAATCTGTCTGTGGGAAATACTAATGACTGTTTCATTCATGTCTGGGTAGTCCAGAGTCGTTACTGCATTTTCAGATGCATCAACTCTCGTATTTTTCAATCATGGGACATAATTCAATGTCGGGTCTGATTGGTGTTTGGATATTTGTTCTAATAAATGGTTCATTAACAATATCAACTTCTCTTTATTGATAGCATAGTCACCACAATATTTCTCGATGTCCATATTTTAATCACCTTTAGTCTCCATTTTTGGGCTTGCACTTGGTGTGCTAGCACCAAGACATCGATAATAGCCTATTATTCTTAATAATTGTTTTTGAATTCATTTAATAGTATGAAGGAATATGGTAGAAATATTTTTTATAGGGAATTTAGAATCACTACCATCCCCACTTTGTTGAGTATGGGGTCTTCTATTGGTTTTCCAATTGGGATTCTATTGGTACCTTCGAAGTGGATTTTCCACATATAAGAGCCCTCTTTAATAAAGAACACATCCTCAATAAGTAATTCATCATCTAATAGGGCTACCGCTATTATGGATATCTATTATAAGAAATATACTAATGTCTGGACATTGAAAACTTTCTACAGTATGAAATTTATGTCGAACTGTTGTAGGATGACTACATACCCTTAAAGGCACACAGTTAACGTTGGATTTCATAGAATATACTTGACTGGGTTTCTATGTGAGAGTAGGTATACTTTGTGATGCTTCAATTAATGCATCTAAATTTAGACATCAAATATTAATGCACGGTTTCTCCCTTCGATTTTTTAATAGCATGTCTCAGAATCGATCATGGATTAGCTTTGGAAATAGAGACTATTCTCTCTTCTGGAATCATTCTTTTATGCGAGAAAGTCACCTAGGGATCTTTCCAAATAGGTCACATACAAATTATGTTTTATTCCTTTGATAGGTGTCATTACCATCGATGGGATTAAAAGATATCTCTTGATATTTTCGAATGATTCCTGAAAATCTTCAACCCACCTATATTCCACCCCATTTTTCATCAACCAGGTGAAGGGTAATCATTTTCCTATGAGGTTGGATATCATGCACCGAATGTAGTCTAGGTTTCCTTGGAGTCCTCTCAACTCAGTGAGGTGATTAAGAGGTTACATTACAGGTATACCATTGTCTTATCATGGACTACTTCGATGCCATGGTGGTGTACTATTAAGCTGAGGAATTTTCCTGAAGCAACCCCAAAATCACACTTTATGGGGTTCATTTTCATACTGTTATATCATAATTTATTGAATATTGTTTCATGATATTCATTGAGGTATATCTTTTTTTGCGACTTAACCACAAGGTCATCCACATATCATTGGAAAAAACTTCACAAGAAGGGTTTTAATATGTGTTTCAAGGCATTCTGATAAGTGGCACTGACTTTTTTAAAATCTAAAGACATCAAATTTTATAAAAACACTTGTTCATGATATCTAAAGGTGGTGGAATCATAATCCTCTAGGGACATTAAATTTGGTTATATCCTGAATAACAATCCATGAATGAGAGAGCCTCATATATAGTACTTGCATCATTCTGAAATTATGTGCTCAGGATTAGTAATTCGTCTTTCTGGGAATACTGATAGGGATCCCTCAAGTCAATGAAAAATCTAATCATCCCATTATTCATTTTTACTGGGAAAATGATGGCCAAGAATATGGGGTATTTCAATTCTTAAATGAAGTTGGATCTGATGGGTTTTTCACATTCTGCTTCTATTTTTCAAGAATGTGTTGGGTTTGTCTTTTTGGAAGCTTTCTTATTACCACAGTAGCCTTCTAGAAGAACCAGGTGGTGAGTGGCCACCTCAAGATCGAGTCCTAAAATTTCTTCAATATTCCACATAAAAAAGATTTATTTCACTTTAGGAAGGAGGTATATACCTCTTTTTCTTTGGGAGGCAAAGACGTATTAATCAGAGTGGTTCGTCGGTCTCTTTCTATACCCATATTAATTTTATTCAGTTCATCAATTGTGGTACAGATTCCTTACTCATATGATTGAGGGCCATCACCTAGGTATTCTTCTTCTTGCTGTACTTATGAATCGTCTTCCTCTTCATCTTTTGATAGGGAATTGATTCTTGAAATTAATTCTCCATAGATTATGGAAGAGATTCAATTTTGCTGTCTGGGGGGGGGGGGTGAACCTATCTGTTCAACCTCAGATATCATTGGGGGATTATCTAAAGAAATTTTAGTGAGGGGTAAAATAGATTCCTCATCATATTTGAGTGAAAAACACTTCCTCCTTCTTCAATAGGAGAGGAAAGGATTTTATGAGTTATGATGATTGTTCAAGGAAATTTCTATGTAATAGCTCATCAATATCATATGGTTTATTTAGCATTTAAATATTATTATGTTATACAAATATGACCAAAAACATGAATACTACTGAGTATGCATCCAAATTTGTACTTCTACACTCAATATGATTGATGGGAAGCACACATTCTTCTCTGAGAACCTTGTGGGGATCAGTGGGAACCATTTACAATCTATTTTGGGTGGAAATACAATCCACACCATGGAATAGAGGTTTCATGCCCATTTATTATTTAAACAATGAATCAATATATTTTGATTCACATAGGTCAAATGGGGCCTTGTCATCATGCATTCTCTCACTTTGTAAATTGATTCTATATTTGAGGCACATATGGTAAAAGGAGGGGATTGTTGCATGTTTATAAAGAAAGATCCTTTATAACAGGGTGATGAAGGCCATATTATTTAGAACAAACAGAAATTATGGGTGAGTTAAGAGGTCACCAAAATGGGGTTTGATCTTGATTTTTCCTACCAACATCTATGTTCTTTTTCATAACCTACTAGAGTTGTGGTGTAGGGCATCAGATCATCCTTATTGTAGACCAGCCAAAATGTGTACACAATGGGACTCGATGAACACTATATCCATTATCGATGATGACTTTTTCGAATATCGTCACCATTTATCATGATATGCATATATAGTGTTTTGATGTTCATTTTAATTTTGTATTGTTCATCTTGATCCGTGAAAGAGATAACTGTATAGAATTATGTAGGGTAGGTCTCTGTCTGGTAGACTTCAACAGCTTTTGCATTGGCGTCAAACTCCTGGGAACATAGCAATGATATGACGAGTTCATCCCTAAGAACTAATAATAGATTCAGGGAATCCATGACTGACAGAATGTATGGTATTGAAGCTATCCACATCAAAATATTATAATTTTGATCTAATGTTCGTCACTTCGAAGATTTTGGATTCCCTTTCACATGCACTTTAGACGCTTGAGAATTTGGTGAAGAAGGGTCGAACCTTGGGATTGGAACAAAAGGTGGTTCTGACTTTTTTTGATCAGGCCAGGTAGATCTGTTTATAAGTAGATGAAAATTGGTCACATGTTCTTCCTCTGACAGATCTTCCATATGGATCGGTCCGGTGTGGATTCTTGTGGGGCAGATGAACTTTCCTACCCATAATGGATTTGTTAAAGGAAACTTCATTGGTATTCAGCACTACTAATGTTGTGAGTGTGGGTGTAGACATAATCTTGATTTCTACCATGGCAATGTCACCCTTGATTTACCTGTCTTCTGTGGCTTCTTTATACAGCCAACCTATTGGGTGTGGGAAATTCTAGAAGATATCCATATTAATCGTCAGATAAGGGAACCTTCAAGTGGATGAAATTGATAGAGTCCAAAATTATCTCCACATATGATGATGAATTTTCCCATTCAACATATTATGGTGGTGCTGTTTAGTGTGGTGGTTTCCATGTCTTCAGATATACTATCATGAAATATAAGAGTGTCAAAAGAAAATTTGTCTTTGGAGGAAGTTCATCTTCCTGGACTTTTTTTCATCCCTTATGATTGGGATGTTTTTTGGGAGGTTGACCATTGGATGATTGTGGAGAAGTGGATGGTAAGAGGGTTTCATCGAGAAAATTAATGGGGAAAATCAGTTACTTCAATTGTTCCTAGAGGATACTGTGGTCTCATTTAATTTTTTTTCGATTCATCTGACAATTGAAATTTATCTGCTTTTGGTTAACTACTTTTTTCACTCCACACATTCATCCAGGTCAGTGGTGGAAACATGTTTCACAAGCACTGGTAGTTGTATCTGCATGACATGTTTGGAATCTATCATATTCTATAAGAGGTCCTTGAAGAAAAATAACTCTTTTACACTATGTCCCAGTATTCAGTGGAAGTGATTGTAATATATCTAGTCATCAAGACCAACTTCCTTAGCCATCTTCGTCTTTAAAAGTCAGAGAATATAGCAATTCATGGATTCTATGAAGTATCCACATACTTGGACATCCTATAATGAGTAATGTTTATTTTTTTCATTCCTTGAATTGATTTATCTTAGCCTCTTATAAATCATCTTATCGAGGCGGGGGTAGTGGTTGTCATCCAGGTGGGCTACACTCTTTTGTGTGACCCTTCAACATGGGGCCACTGCATCAGATGGATTAAGCATCGTAGAATACACTTCATTTGTTTAATCTATTTTTACTGGTGCTAATAGGGATACCCTATATGTGAGATTAGTATGTTTCAAGTAATCATCAATTTTTTATGTGATGGAAGAGAAATCTAGGAACCCGCTTGTATATTTCACCATGATGAGGGGAGTTTGAAACTCATCATGGATTGTGTCGATGCAGATGTTCAACACCTCATATCTGGGAAGTAGTCATTTCAAGGCGTAATTCATACCTTTCAATTTGAAAATAAATTCTGAATCTCTCTTATTATCTAACTGTTTCCTATTCATGATGTCACAAACTATTGTTTTTTGGAATCACCGAGCTCAATTGGAATAGGAAATGGAAGGAGGGATCCTCCCATTCAGTTATTGAATTAGTTGTCAAGCTGGTATACCACACAAAGGCCGAACATTTTAGTGTTTTCACAAATAATATGAGCTTCACATCTTCTTATTGTTCTGGGGTTCCCATCACAGGTTCATAATAAGATGTGTAGTGGATTCAATGTTTCTTAGAATATCATAATCTATTGAACTCTATGAATAAGCGGTTTCCCGAAATATGGTAGTGGCAGAATGTTTCTAAGCCAGTCAGGGTAAGGTTTCTATTCCAGCTTTATCATAGAGTGCCTCCCTTCCATGGCTTCTAATTGAGTTTTCAATTAATCTGTGGTATTTAAAATCCATTTGATTCATGAATTGTTTAACTATATCATGAGTTAGAGAAGAATGGGGATGTATATAATGTCCCAAAAATTCTAGAACATGAGGTAGATACCCAACCAGATGAATCCATTTTCAGTTCATCTGAATTTGTTCCATTATCTTAAAAAATGGCGGGAAGTTTTAATATCCTATTGGGATTGGGTTTAGGTAGACAGTTGGTCCTAGAGCTACCTTGAATTATCTTTCCATCCATAATTTATCTATCATGATGAGATCGTTGGGGAGAGGTACATTTTATTGACGTTTGTGTTGATGCTCCACCTTGGGAACATACCAATTATGACATATTTCTCATTATATCTTATCATTGATTCTATTTATATCATTCATTTAATCCTCCTGTTGAGTGAATCTCTCCTCACACATGAGGGAAGAATGTGCACTGGGAGTCAGAGGTGGGTTGTATGAAACATTATTCTTATTATTCTTTTTAATAAGGATTCACTCTATAGAGAATGATAGATTAGCTATGGGAGAACCCAAATTTAAGGAGGCCCATTGGCTTATGGAATGAAAACCATCATGATCGGAGTATACATTCTCTATAAGGGAACCATTTTCAGTTGCATCCTCTTTATTTATATTATCTTCAATAAAGCCTATAGGATTGATATCCACAAAATTCACTGATGTGTACCATATTGGGGAAGGAATAGTGGACATTGGATGGTATGAGGCAATCATGTGTCCCTTATCAGATATCCTTCAATTTTGTGACCCTCTTCGAGTATCTTGGAAAAGAGTAACTTGAAGGGAGCCTTGGAATGACCTATCAATATGAATATTCTCTTGAGGGATAAGATTTGAGAGATGGTATTGGCAACCAACCTCTCTATTTTTTTCCTTCCATACTCGGGAAAATATTTACTTCTTCTGGGAGGGTGGTTTAGGTAAAAATTCTCACAGCCCTACGGGCTAGGGTTTCACACAATATCCTATTAACGTGTCTTAGCTGGAATTTGTTGGTCTTATGAGGACACTTTGTGTGAAAAAAATCCCCCATCCCTACGGTATAGGGTTGCTCTCGTACCTAAGTGGTTGATATTTTTATTTCTGCCTTATTTATTCCATGCCTTTTAATACGAGCATGATCTAAATATGGTGTTGGATCTGTACATGAATTAATTTTTCCTGAGGACAAGATCAATGCATGTTCATTGGATTATATTACATTATAATTATGTCTAGTTTTTAATTGGACTGGTTCAAGAGATTATTGATAGATTTCTCCTGATGTTCCTAATGCTTTTGAGACTAACTCAAGGTCTGTTCTTGTCGACCATGCCACATATCCTGAATAGTTACTTCATTTGGTAGTCATCACTGGATGATGACATTGTAGGATGCCATTTTCAGTGGGTTTTTCTAGATTGTATGTGGGTTGAAGTTAAGAGCTCCATGTTCTCCCCACCCTCATATATATAAACACTATAAACCGCATCACTGATGAGGTAATGAAATCTGTGCAGTGCATAGAGGCATTCCAAATCATGGATTTTCATTTTCCCTTCTTATCACGGTTGTCATGCCGATGGAAGGGATTCTATGTAAAATTCCCTATGAATCTCCCCCAATATACTATCATGGTATTAATTCCCTTAATATGGTAGAAATTTCATTTTCCACTGGATGAAATATATCTAGACATAATGGAGAATGTTTTGCTTACATTCTTTTGGAAACTCTTTTGGAATGATGATCTTCGATGTGGTTGTGGGACAGAATATAACTGGTATATAGTCTCTGGCTTGATTTATTTTCATGAGAAACTTATTTTTTTGTTCCTTTTTATGGTCTTAATATTCTTGTTGTGACAAACATTTATACTTTAAGATGGTTTCATCCTCACTAGCAGGGCTGGTAGAGGTTGAATTAATTGATGAACCGTACAGGGGTTGATGAGAGGATGATCGAGGCCCTGAGCCGTCACATATCAAATAAAGTATGTCACTTTTCATTAATATTTTTTCTAGATTATATTAAAATATCTTTCAAATCACCAAAAAATATGAGGTCTCTCTCATATTTGGACTTTAGGGGGGGTCACCTTCTTTCCAGTGTGAATTTCGACAGCAGGGAGGGACTTCACAATCAATGTCATGGTGGAAAGGACTACCATAATGGCCTAGTGTATTACTACAGAGATATTATCTATGAAAGATACCATGGAAGGTCCTTCAGGAAAAACTATATTTAGGGGAGGACCTTCTTGATGTTAGACACCGTTGAGGGAAGGGATTTCACAATGACTGCTATTACGAAGAGGACTACCATCACATCTCAGTATGCAGGAAGAATATCTATAGTGTACATTCTAGAGAGGACATTTAGGATGTAATATTTGATAAGAAAAAATTCTCATTGCATGGTGTCAGTATAGGGAGATATTTTATAGTGACCGCCACTATGGTGATGACTACAATGATAGCATGATGACTTACTATAGGGAGAAAAAAATCTACAACGTATACCCTAGGGATGACCATCATGGACTACAATATCAAGGGGATGACCTTAATTTTATTCGATATTCTTGTTAATGGGTGGATACCTTGACACACAATCAGAAATAGACTCTCACAATCAATCATTTATGGACCAGAGAGTATCCCCATGTGGGTGCTTTGATGAGGACCTTTATAGCCACCTGTAGATATATTATAGGGATTAACATCATACAAACTACTAATACTTCCATAATTTGGTAATGGATCGACAAGATAATGATACTCTATTGAAATATTTTTCATGCCATCAAGAACTATAGCTTCTAGTATAGCAGATTCATGAATGTGGTCTTCATTTTCCATATTCCTTTGGAGCAGTTTATTTTTGGGTGCTCTCTTACGGGAAAATGTGGATGCATGATATAAATAAAGGACTTGATATATAGTTTTAGGGTCCTGAAAAATCCGAAAATGAGATTCTACCCAAATCCCCCCAATGAATTGGGGAAAATAATCAAAGAAGGGTCACAAACAGGACCGGTCAGCGAACTGGTCCCATGGAAGCGCAATGTGGCCATTTTCCACGAGGCACCCCCTCCACGAACCATTGTCATTCACGAAATGGAGGAAGAGAGACACTGCGGTCATGAGGAAAGATGGGTTCCAGTGTGGTCCACCGTCACAAACCACCCCAACCGCGGATCACATGAACCGGTTCAAGTGGCACCTGCTGTTGTTCGCGAAATAGAGGCGGAACCCTCCGTAGCTGTGGAACACTCCCTGAGTTCGCCTCACGGAGGGGGGAAGCATTCAATACTGACTGTGAATCGCGGATTGTCCATGTCAGCTGTGAATCGGGTATTTGGTTATGGGCTTCCGCAAAAGGTGTCGCGTGGCCACAGATACAACCCTTTCCCCACTCTATAAAAGGAGACTATGGGGGAAAGAAAAGGGGATCGAAAAACTGGAATCAGATTCAGAGGGATTGTAGATTTGGAAGGAGATCGGTTGAAGGAAGGATTTGGATTTTGCAAAGAGAGAAATTCCCATATGTGAACCATAGTAGGTATAAGAATTTTCAAGGAATTGGAAAACGCATAATAATTTGGTGAACCACAAACCTAAAATAACATGAAAAAAGGAGAACTACAAACCATACCCCCTCCGCGGATGACTTCCCTGCGGACCCGGGAGTTTATGCCTCTTTTCCCATATGTCGCACCGTGTAGCACTCTCTTATGCAAGCGAAGCCTTGACTAATGACCCTCCGACCAGCCCCACCCTTGGTCGCCGCTACCCTCCTGGAACCCTCCGCGAACCACACTGGTTCGCGGATTGAACCCGAATCTGTGAACCACCCCGGTTCGCGGGATGCCAATCTGTCTGCGGACCACCCTGGTTCGCGGATGGCTTCTCCTGCCATGTGGAACATCCCCATGAGAAGGGCGCCACCACCAATACCTCTTAGTGGATCACCAAATACTTTTTTGTTCTCATTTCCTGAGCTGGATAAAATCCTTCCGATCCAACCAAGTCCTCCGCGACTACCTCATTGGCCTATTCATCATCCTCGAGCCGATGCCTCCACCAAAGCCACCATATACTGGTGGTGTAACTTTCAAGCGTGTCAGCGCGCTATTTTGAGTTCACATACCCACTGCAAATAGGGCCAAAGGGGTTTCCCTGATCTTTGAGCAGATTTCAGAAGCATTCCTGGGTTCACATTCCCACGGTAATGTGGAGTCTGAGCTTGGGAATCCCCTTTCTGCCCCTCCACTTGTTGAGGGTTCCTCGAAGATGGTTAAATAGCCATCAGAAGGAAGCCCTCATGCACTTGATTATAGGAGATGGGCACCAGATCACCACTTTCCCTCTCTTGTTGTGATGTATGGCCACGGGAATCCATCTCGGAGTAAGCCCCGACCTTCTGGGCCTCCTTAGAGTGTAAGCCAAAATCCAATGCTACGGGAGTCCATCTCGGATTAATTCCCAACCTCATAGGCTACCCTCATGTGTAATCCCCACTCTACTTCTCACGGATTCACCTTTCACGACGTGATCCTCTGGTCCCTACTGCCTCTTGTTTCTCACACTGAGCATGACTCACGTGGGCTTAGAGTAAGCAACGACAATGACATCCTCCTATGGGCCTCCTCAGAGTGTAAGCCCTAATCTATCATTATGGGCCACTCATACGTAAGCCTCACTCCATCATGATTGGCCTCCTCAGAGTTTAAGCCCCACTAAGTGAAGTATAGGGATTTTGATCCATACCAAAGCATTGTGCGTAGGAAGCCACCACGAGGTTCAATCCCACCACTCGGTCGTTTCTTCACATCAAGTTCCACCCTCATCCAGCATTATGTTAAACTGTATATGAGAACTACGTGGACTTTGATCCTTGCCTCCTAGATAGAGTAGGTAGGAAGCCTCCATGAGGTTCAATCCCACCACCCATCAGACCACCCGGTCCATCTTCACATCGGTTCCCCGACACCAATGCGAACTACATGGAATTTGATCCCTGCCTCTTATGCATTCTATGTAGGAAGCCTCCCTAAGGTTAAATCCCAACAACCGGTCAATCCGATCACCTCCACATCAGTTCAACGCACCACTCCTAGTGCCGCCTCAAGTGAGTTCCGACTCTTCGGGGTCATTAATACAATGAGGGATGGTAAACCTCGGGCATAAATGATTCCGAACCCCTGCGTCCAGTTGACCATTTCCCAACAAGGTTAAATCCGTGGATACTTTGTTTGAGTACAAACCAAAGATTCGCGAGCATATGAATAAGTCTTAACTCTATAAAGAGTCCCGTAAAAAGAAATAATTCCCCAGAAAAAAGGGTGCGATGAGCCCGACATCCCATCCTCTCAACCAATGTGAGTTCTTAAGAGTCTCTAGTTAGACCATCCGGTGAACGTCTGTCTTTGGAAAGAAGTTCCATCATTCATTGGATATGGAGCCATTGGTCCTTTCGAGGCCGAAATCCAAAACTGATGAAACAAAAAATGGTGAACTCGACATGAATCTTTAACCAAACATGATGAGTTTATCCTAATCCAACACTATACCCCCTCATGCTCTAAAGGAGGGCCAGGAACGGTCATTAATTATAGATGGGATTATGAGATGCTGCTTTGATGGGTTTGCTGCTGGTATTTTCTAAATTTTTTTGAAGGTACTACATTCAGAACTCCCTTCAATCCAATGGAATAGAAAAGGAACTCACATGTGCGCATTTCCAACAATGCAAGGACGGGACTTCCTCAACAATGGAGGACCCCATCACCCACCCAGCATCTTCAATGCTGGATTTTGGATGCGCTGATATGAGAGTACCTTGCGAACAGTACTCTCCCAACGATGGAGGGGGACATGCATGCCCTCCAACCCACCAAAACTCACCGGTCACCAGTCTAGCAGCTACCGCAATGGAGGATCCAGAAAACCCATGTCGATGTCTCCAACCGTTTCGAGAGTCTGTCCCTGGAATGGGATTATACGTACCTCACTTATCGTAGGGAGGCAGATGAGGTCGAAGTTGAGCACTTCATCCCCACCGAATGGGGGTTCCACTCGAAGGCCCCCTCCAGAAGATGTCATCATGGTCATGCCACGACACAACATCCTCACACTGTGGAGGATGTATCCCTGAGAATTCTGGCACACACTCCTCGAGCTCCGGCCCCTCAGACCGCCCGACGAGGGCGGCAGATGTACAATCGGGGACCGGTCATCACCCTGGTCCCTGAGGAGGAGCTCTGCTGCCTAACCACGGAGGCGTACCATGAATAGGAACCTACACCTGTTCTCTCCTCCCGAGCCCGCCATCCAGACATGGTGGCATCACACGAGCCGGTGCGTATCCCCACCGAGCTCCATTAAGCTCGTCTCTCACATAGGACGACACTTACCAGGAAGGAACCTCTCCCTACCCAGGGTCATGAAGCCCACTAACCTGATGTGGTGGCGACCCGGCACCTGCAGGACCAGCTACTAGCAGTTGCTTCTGATGCCCGCCATCCTGATATGGTGGTGATAAACAATGCCCGCCACCCAGATGTGGTGGAAATTCATAGGCTGGCACTTTTCCCAGCCAACAAAGGCCACCGACTCAATACAGTGGGAAACTAATATATGCAGGGCCAGCTCCCTTTGGATGCATGTAAAGTCTTCCACTCCGATGTGGCAGCAAACAGAGAGATAAACTGGCGTATCTCGGTACAGGGGCAGATTCGTTCTCCTGCCCCGACACAGGAGATTTGTCAGTACCCACTGATCACTGGAGGACCGGAGCCGGATATTCCTGCTCCAATACTGGAATGGGCCTTCATACCTGTTCCATCCAAATATGTCTCTCTACATATCCTGGAAATGATGGAGGTGTAGGTATCGATCCCAGATCATATCTTTCAAACATCCCAGAATGTAATTGCGTCGGTGGAAAAATCAAGGACTTGAGCCCATGTGCCCATCTCCCCAATTGAGGTGACTCATCTAAGAGACGAGATAGCCACCTCGAAGTAGATCTACATCCCTGCTTCTTCCCAAGAGGGTCGCTGGCCAAATTCTGTGATGCAAGGGCAACCAGATCTAGCCTCTTCACTCGTTCCAACTGGGGGACACCCGTCCATCACGGTGGATTCTCCATAGCAAGAATATATCCATTTGAAATGCTAGGATATTCATTGGCATATCCCGAAAGAATCATGAAACCTAATTATATAGGGACCCAAAAGAGGTGAAGGCTATTGTCAACAACAGACGGTCCCCACTGCCCGCAATAGAGCGCCCCGAATGCACTGAAGGCACCAAGAAAATAAAGAGCGGGTTCATGACTCCGCTCTGCTAGAATTTGGGGTTCCTTATGCCTCTTAGCACACATCAAAGGCTCAGAACCCTGCCCGCCCATTACCATATTATGGGAGTATCATTAGCAGTGGAGAAGGTCCTCCCCGCAATGTCGCTACCAGCTACTCTGTAGGTCCTCCCTAGAGCACTCATGGGGGCTTCCCACGCGGGAATATAACGATCGGTCATGAGAGCTTCTCTCTTTATGTGAGTCATGGAAACCCACCACATGACCAGAAGATTGAGTAGTGAGAATGTGCTCCACTTGGTGCGGTCTACCCTGAAGGTCCTCCCCGGGGTATCCACTGCAATAAATCTCCATGTAGTGGGACCAGAGATTATGATGGTAGTCCTCGCTATCATAGTCGCAAATATGGAGGCCCTCCCCATAGTGACATCTCATCACGACAAGAAGTCCCTCCCCTTGTCGTGGCCTACCTTGACGGTCCTCCCCATGGCTTATGCTGCAATGGAACTCCACGCGGCCAGGCATCAGATCACGGTGGTAGTCCTCGCCACCCTGATAATGGAGGTCCTCCCCGTAGAGTCGTCAAGCAATGAGAAGGCCCTCCTCTCGTTGCGGTACATTCTAGAGGCCATCCTTAGGATGTATCCCATAGATATTATCCCTGAGGCAGCAGTAATGATAGTCCTTGTCATTGCTGCAGCTGTGATAGTAGTCCTCGCCACCATGGCTGACATTGCGAAGGTCCTTCCTGCAATGGCCCCAAGCAAAAAGAAGGTCCTACCCTTGTCACGGCGTGTTCTGAAGGTCCTCCGCAGGATGCGCATCGAACGTCAAGCCATGATGTTCATCAACACCATGATGGAAGTCGTTGCGAAGGACCTCCCCATAATGATCCTATGCAGTCAGAACTTCCTCCCCTTGTCGCGACACGCCTTGGAGGTCCCCCCCAGGGTGTGCACTGCAAAATTCCTCGATGCAGTGAAGCATCAAGAATTAATGGTAGTCCTCACCATTACAGCCGCCATTATAGAGGTCCTCCCCATGATGACATATTATTTGGACAGGAAGGCCCTCCCCCTACTGAATCAAGCACCGAAAGGCCCTCGTATGCCGAGTCACTCAGAAGGACGGGATCGAGCATGTCAGATTCCCAGCTTGTTGCTAAAGACGCCCTTCTTCGATCACGCGATGGTCCAAGGTTGCATTCATCCTCTGAACCACCTCTGAATCACCCACATAATTACTCAACACTTACCGGTCCCACTGCTTCCGACCACATTAGCAGCGAGCATCTCAGTTGGGCTAACTAGGTAGAGGAGTCACTTGCGGATGTGTATGCTGATATACTGCACCTGAGGAAACGACTGGCCAGAAATGATATACCAGTTATTTTTTGGCCCTCGACCACCTCTCAGTTAGACATACCCAGAGAGTTGTTAGAATAATGCATACACAACATCTTCCATAATATAAGGATGACCCTCCACTGGCTGAAATTGAGCATCATGCCCTATGACGGGTATGTGGACCACGTCAAGACGATAGGGGACCTCCTGCGTCACATCGACCTGAAGGCCCTTTCCTAGACACGACAACAATACCCTGAGAGGCGCAAAGGAAACATGGAGATAGCATACCTCCATGCACTGCACGAGCTATGCCGCCTCATTGGTGACGCTCTGACGGGAGTCCATATCAGGGGATGGGGGGAACATGAAGCTCTTCATTTCACTCCTCTCCCCACCCATAAAAACCCGTTCGACATGGTATCTTGCAACGTCATCACATAGATATGCAAATATAGTGGACCCCCTACTCAGGAAAGGCAACACAACTAATAGAGTCGGGCCTTGAGTAAGTCCCAGAAGCGTCAGGCCCAGCGGGAACGAGCCATTCAAATACTTCTGAATCAAGAAACTAAGAGAATCCAACAAGCCTCTTGCCTAAGAGAGGATAATCAGTGATCTTTGCCTGCCTCCCCAGAAGGGGATGATCTATAGGTGAATTCAGCACCAAATTTGATTCACCCCCGGATGGAAGAATGCGAGATCAGGTAGGTCGTGATATCCACAACCACCGCCGCAATCTAGGGTAAACCCCAGCCTATAGGTCTGGGGGCATTTTTAACAACAAATTCCCCCATAAGACCAATAAAACTGGGAAGAGACTCAACATCCAGGGAATGGAGCCAGCCCCAGCCCTTAGGGCTGGGGGCATTATTACTCCCTCAAAAACAATCTCCCCCAAGAGAATCAGTATTCTCTCATCTAGGGAGGACAGTCAGAAGAGGAGATTCCCATCCTATCCCATCATTTGAATCATCATCCCCTACGAGAGGAATGCGCACCGTAAGGTTGCATAAAAGAACTCTCTGTATCTCCCTTTGTCAAGAAGTCCGAAGGAAATCCCAGGTCATGAAAGGGAAGGCCAGCCGAAGATGCGAGAGATCCTCTTCCTATTTGGAAGATGATGTCCTCTCCACCCCGCAATATGCATTCATCATTGCCATAGAGGCTAACTCCATGGGTGACACTGGAGAAAATGAATATTTGGACGGATCGGGAGACGATGGTTCTGGTCAGGCTGTGACTCACAATGAACCCCCAAGTGTACACACCCAAAACTAGAGGTCCGCCTTAAATATGGTCGCCCATTCAGCTAACCTCCCTCTGATTACCCTACGAGCTTTGAAAAAGTATAAGAATAAAGGAATGGTTACCCTAAACCCATCCCCTTCACTCGATAAAAACGAGACACTCATGCTCGAGGAGAGGTTCGCTCGACAGGAAGAAGATATGAATGAATTGAGGATGTTTAATGTTGATCTGCTCTAGAGGATACACCTTATTGAAAGTGCATCCCAAGAATATCCACTTCATGCACTACCAGCAGGTGCACCTCAAAGGCTGAGGCTTTCCCCGAAAAATGAAGCACGATCAGGGCTCCTATCCAAGGAGGCATCTCGTTTGTCCAGCTACCTAAACGTGGATGATGAATAGAAGGATTTTCCTCCACTTAGGAAGAAACTGGAGTGAGTACGCCCAAACCCTCCAAGGGTACCCTGAACGGAATATGCACCCTTGGTGCCAGACAATCTGGATCCTTAGGCAATGCCTCGGGCTACGCTTCCCCAGGACCAGGCCCAACAAGATGTAAACTAGGGACTCACCAACACCATTGAGGCACTAACAGCTTGATTGAAAGCGATGGAAGGTCGACGCGCTCTGATACAGCCGAAGCGAAAACCCTATCTAGATTGGGTGACCAACACACCACCTCCACCTTATTTTGGGAGCCCTGTATTCCCTATATTAAATGGTTCAGACGATCCAGAGCATCATTTGAGGCACTACGCATCCTAGTGCGACCCTATGATGGGAGCTCCGGAACAACAAGAAGCAGTGAAAATCAGATGCTTCATATCGACTTTGCAAAGATCCGCCTTCGTCTGGTACACGAGTCTGCCGACCCAGTCGATAAAAAGCTGGGAGGACCTCCGACAGTAGTTCCTGTTCCACTTCAGCTCAACGCTGCCTAAAACAATGGTCAGTGATCTCATGAACTGCAAGAAGAGGTAGAACGAGACAGTCTCAGATTTAATCGCTAGATGGAAAGGTCTGACCTATTCACTGAACATTCCAATGCCTCAAGATGAGATTCTAGCCAAATACATCAATAATCTTAGAGATGAGCTGTGAACACCGCTCATACTAGTGGAGTGCACCACTAGCTTCTGACATCTCTCGGCCATTTCCCAGAGAATTGAGGACTCCCTATAGCGGACTAATTCAATGTCCTGAATGTCTTCCTCGGATCCTGCAAATAGATCCCCTATAGCTGAAGCGTCCGCTGTCACACTCAAGCCTGCCCTTCTCCCCGCTCCACCGCTCAGGCCTCCACCAAATCGTCAAGGGACCCCAGCATATCAGCAGCCACCCCCGCCTAAACAGGACAATCAGAGAGGACCAAAGCAGAACCAATTTGAGGATCGAATAAAAAAATTAAACTCGTTCTGAGATGATCAAGTCCTTGGCTACTTCATTGCCACCATGAACTGCAACTTTCCCAGCCTCCCGGAGCCAAGGAAACCTGAAGAAGTCAGTTGTGATGAGAGGCCAGATTACTGCCCCTACCATTGGATGTTGGGGCACAGTATCCGAGAATTCTTCGTATTCAAAGACCTCATATAGAGGATGGTGGATTCCGAACAAGTAGATCTGGGGCCACCCCCAGTACATGTGGCATATATCTCTACCACTGACTCTGACAAAGTAGAGGGGTGGCAGAAAGCCACTAGCAAGAAAGGGATAAAATTTGATAGCTGGATGACTCGGAAGACTATCAACCGAGCCCAGAGCATACTTTGAGCTCAACTATAGCCACAGGTGTTTCCATCAACAACCCCTGAAGCCGCAAAGTCAACAGCATCGGGCTCAAAATCCTCTACGAGACGGTCATCTGGCAGAGTTGAAGGAGGAAACAATCCCAAGAGGAGCAGTCAGCGACATGACCAAAGTTAGTCCTGACCCTGGTAGATTTCATGCCCTCAAATTTGGCACCATGGGAACCGACCCACCAAATGACACAATCAGAGATAACTGGCCCGGTTGACCTATTAGAGGATGAGGAGCCAATTTTTGTTTCTATCAACATCATCCATCTGATGGAATCATTTCCTGAAGAATTGTATGGTTACGAACCTGAGTTCCCTACACGAGGAGCCAGGCTGAGGAATCACAGAGGCAGAGGATACCAGGGGAGGCGCAGCCGCGGCCGAAACCAACCCTATGGTTGGACCCCGACCCAAACTGTCAATATTTCATAATCCCATGGGAGAGCCCTTCAACAGACTCAACAGGAGAGGGAATTCCCCTACAATTCCACAAGAGGACACTCTAGAACTGTTGTTCATCGATACCCACCAGAGGTGGATCAAGTGTCTACTCACCTAGTGCACACAAAAAGACCAGATGGGCAATGTCCTCAAAATATGGTAGGTCCCTCCTTGTCAAATGCTCCAGCTCCCAATGCACCAGCTATGACTCTCCAGCCAATGGAGAAGAATCGACCACTAGAGCAAAAATTTGACATCCTTAAGCCGCTGTCATCAATACCGACCAAGTTGTCAACCCTGGATGCCCTGAGTTTGTCAGCCGACCATAGGGAGGCACTTATCAAAGCTTTGATCAGCCCCCAAAAATTTCAAGCTCAGGTAGCTGCCGCCGAGATTTACCGGACGGAGACTAGCCCGACTGAATGCAATGCGGTGATTTCCTTCACAGATCCGGACGAAGATATCATCATGCAAGGACACATCAGACCGCTATATGTGTCCGGTACTCTGAATGATATTGATATCCATAAGGTATTTATAGACAATGTCTCTGGAGTTAAACTCCTTCCCCTAAAGACACTTCGTAAGTTGGGCTATAGTAAGGACGATCTAATTCCCTCATCCACAACATTGTTTGGTTACGACAAGAGTGAGCAGAAGCCAATGGGACAGATTAAGATAAAGGCCCATTTTGGTGACCTGGTAGCCTACATGGAATTCCTAGTGGTCCGGCAGAGCACAACATTCAATGCCCTGCTGGGAAGGCCATGGCTCTATAAGCACATGTTCGTTCCTTCATCCTACCACCAGTGTATCAAGTACTACTTCAGTGGACAAAGTGGGACGTTGCATGCCAACAAGGCCCCTTTAGATCTCTCCCAGTCACATTACATAGACGGTGGGTTCTATGAGAAAAAGAAAAAGAAGCCTTTGGTCGACGGCGTCGACTGGATTCCTACTCCAAATGGCCTGGAAATGGTTCCTAACGACCCCCTTAGGTGGCTTGGCAAAGAATATGTCCTTCCCATCAACTACGTGGAAGGTAGGAGTTCATGTTCGGACATGCACTCAGATGTCCTTATGACTTCAGTCGTAACGGTCGAGTGTGAAAATGCAGGAACGCCCGCTGACCCTCAATCAGGGGGCGAAAGCTCGAGCAAGGACACCCACGACACCTTGAATACGGACTTCCAAGAACTTGTGAAAGGAGCTCTCTCCTTGTCAGACCAAGAAGATGAGGATTTGGGAGAAGAATAGGGGGAGGATCTCAAGGATGCACCTCCCTCATTTGGGGAAGGTATCTCCACCACTATGGATGAACTCAGGGAAATAAACCTGGGTACCGAGGAAGACCTGAGGCCCACTCTCATTAGTGTGGCCATGTCTCCTGAAGAACACGAGGTATATACCTCCTTCCTAAGGAAACAGTGGGATGTTTTTTCTTGGAATTACACAGAAATTCTAGGACTCGATCCTGAGGTAGCGACGCATCACTTGGGTCTTCCAGAAGACCACCATGGCTACAAACATGCTCCTAGAAGGACACACCCCTCACATGCTTCCAGGATAGAGGCTGAAGTCGATAAGCTCATTAAAGCAGACTTTATCATAGAGGTCCAGAACCTCATTGGGTTGGCCATCATCATCCCTATCAAGAAAAATAATGGAAAAATGCACATCAAAATTGAATTCAGAGACCTTAATCGGAATTTTCCGAAATATGACTTCCCAGTTTCAATCATGGAGTTGTTAATTGATTCAACTGCAGGGTATGAGGCTCTATCTTTCATGGATGTATATTCTGGATATAATCAAATCAGGATGGCCCGAGAAGATAAAAAGACACTGCCTTCAGGGCCCCTCAAAAGGTATTCTATTACAGGGTCATGCCCTTTGGTCTCAAAAATGCCTGCGCCACGTATCAGCATTCCATGCATCGGATATTTAAACCGTTCTCAGGTAAATTCGTTGAATGTTACATGGATGACCTAGTGGTCAAGTCCAGACCGTGCTCGGATCACCCGTTAGACCTTGATACCGTCTTCAACATGCTCCGAAAATATAGGTTGAAGATGAACCCCCTGAAATGCACCTTTGAGGTTACCTCAAGGAAATTCCTTGGCTTCTTCATATTCCATCGTGGCATTGAAGTTGACCCTGAGAGGAAGAAGGCTATCCTGAGCTTACCACCTCCCCAAAATCTCACTAAGCTGAGGGGATTACATGGGAACCTAGCCTATATTAGGCAGTTCATAGCCAACATGGCAGGAAAATGTTTTCCTTTCCCCAGGTTAATGAAGAAGAGGGTCACATACCAATGGACGGAAAACTTCCAAGAGGCGTTCGACAACATGAAGAAGTACCTCTTAAGCCCACTGGTGCTCATGCCCCCAGTTGAATGAAGACCTCTCATTATATATGTGATAGACCTAGAACAGTCACTGGGAGCCTTCCTCACACAAAAGAACGACGCCAGCAGCGAAAACAGTCTCTACTACCTCAGTCGAACCATGATTGATTCTGAGACTTGATACTCAAATATTGAGAAGAGCTGCCTGGCCTTGGTCTTCGTGGTTCAAAAGCTGTGACATTATATGTAGCATCATGTAGTCCATTTGATCTCACAGAGTAACCTGCTAAAGTATATCCTTAGTCACCCAATGCTAACCGAACGCCTATCCCGATGGGCAGTCATCCTGCAACAGTTCGACATCTGGTTCGTGCATTAAAAAGCCATAAAGGGCCAGGAATTAGTAGACTTTCTGGAAGAGCTCCCTTCAACGGGGACCACTAAACTGAATGTTAAACTACCTGATGAAGATATATTCTTGGTTCAAGAGGAGTTCCCAGAATGGGAAATGTACTTTGACGGCGCATCCCAAAGCCCCATCGGGAAGAAGCTGGAGGATCCCAGATTCAACAAAGTGGGTCTGGGGATAATACTCATGTCCCTAGAAAAGGTAGTTTTACATTATTCTTTCCTCCTATCAGAGGGATGTACAAACAAAGAGGTGGAATATCAAGCCCCCATTATAGGCCTGGAGCTCGCACTCCAGGCCCATGTTCAACACCTTAAGGTAAAAGGCGACTCGGAGAGGGTCATCAAGCAAGTCAATGGTGACTATGCTATTAAAAAGGAGGAGCTGATCCCCTTTTTTGACCATGTCCGAGGGATAATTTCCAAGTTCTCCATAGAAACAAAATTGACTTATATTCCCTAGTCCCCAGAACGCTCAGGCTGATGCATTAGCCAATGCGGCCACATCTCTAGCCGACCCAGACCGGGATGAAATGGTCATCAGCATTGCTCACTGTCAAATGGTATTACAGTTTTTTCGAGCTAAGACAGAAGAGATCCATGAAGTTATTCTTGTCCCTGAGCCATATTATCCTGCCACCGGCTGGATGATCTCCATTACAAACTACCTTCAACGGGGAGAGCTTCCATTAGACAGGTGTAACGCCCCGAACCCAGCTACCCGGAGTCGGTGCATTACTTCGTAACATTGGCATGATCACAAAAGATCAAGTCTCGAAAGACCGATTAGTTTAGTAGCCTTGGAAACACTAGATACATTCATAAATGTTACATTACATCATAAAGTGAGAAACTAAAAAAAAGTCTTCATAGTCCACACTAATATCCTCTTCTGTCTATCCCTGCAGGTCATTCATAAAATACTTCTTCACATCCTGGAAAATATTAAAACATTGAAAGGGGTGAGCTCAGATGCTTAGTAAGGATAACAATATTTCAGAAGCTTTCATAAATAAACATAAAAATTTAAGGCAATGTATAACTAAAACAAAAGCCTTTTAAACATGAACATCAACATAATAATGCAAAAGTGAAATGAGATAATGACATTCACTTCTTCACATGGATATTCTACTGGTCGAATAATCACATGCAATATCAATGACCACTTTCATAATGATGGAATGCATAATGCCAGACTATCATAACCACGTAGCCAAGGCCTCGTGCCAAGACCACAAATAAGAATTTGTCAAGGCCTCGTGCCAAGACACTAGTTTGTCTCATGAGACCTGCCGATGCATCGAGGAGCTATAGCAGGCTCCACCCGTCACTTATTAAGTCCAATGCATTCCTCATATGAATAGGTTTAAACATATCATAAACCATAACATAATCGTATCACATAAAACATGCATAAAGGAAACATAATAATTCCACATTTCAATCACAAGATATAAATACAACACATTGATATAATAAAAACGCTTTCAAAACCATTTTCAATACCAAAATAAAAGAAAGTTAAAAATTTGTATTTATTTTTCATTAAAAAAAATGATGGCTTGTAGAGGAAGCCGAAACGCAAATAATGGTCACGGCGGCGGAGAATTCATTGTCGCCGCATAAGTACGGAATGAAAAACATTCCCTTTTTGTCGTTTAGTAAAACGCTTCGTATAAAAAAGATTCCTTTTGGATAAACGTAAAAGTCAAAGGGGTTTATACACCGTATAAAAGAAAGTTGTGTATAAAACCAAATATGCCTCAATGAAAGGGGATTGAGACGAAGTCCTTAAAAGATCATTTTTTTAAATAAAGTACATCTATAATGTGTATTCACTATAAGTAAACATAAATAATGTACAAATACAAGATATGACATAATAATATAATGACATAATTTGAAAGTAGGAGATTAACCCAAAGAATTGAAGTTGGGTTAAGAAATTCCCTTACCTTGCGTCTTGTCCTGACTCGACCGTTCTTTGACCTCCTGAATAATAAACTAGAGTTAATTTGTATTTACTTAAGAACCTTTTTCATGTTCATTATTCCTTTTATATCCCTTATTACCACGTTAGGAACATTATTTAATTATTTAAGTTAATAATGGTCGTTTTGTCGATCTTTGGTACTTGAGTCAAAAATAAACTTCATATAATTACAAGTTGTTCATGTGGTGAAATATCCATTATATCCAGAATTATATTCATGATTTAGATATCATATATATCATATATAACCAGTATATACATTCATTTATAATTTTACGTAACATTTAGAGGTAAGAAATGAAATGCACCGTTCATGGAGACGGTAAGCCGTACGTACGCATGAACGCTACATTCATTTATATTTCGTATTTAATGGAATGAAATAATAATTATAAATGTATAATATAATTACAGTATAATATATTGTATAATTCCAATTACTCCATCCTTTATACATCCCACATACGGCATTAACGATTCAAATCACTTTGAGGGGGCGGTAGTCCGCACTTCCTAAAATGAAATTATCGCGTTTACCCATAATGGAAATCATAAAGTATGCCATAAATGAGAAATACATAAGCATAAGTAAAAAATAAAAATATTATATATCATATATAAATATAGTGACATCTTAATGGCCACCTTTTAAGGTGTTATATGAGTGTTGAACAATCATCGTTTCGTGAGGCAGAAATTCGCCATCCACAGAAACCGTATGTTCTTTAACCATTAGATGTAGGTGTGTGTAAGTGTATCCCGAATCATTCTTATAACAACATCCTAGTATATTGGGGATACTGGTGTTGTTACAAAAGAAATGAATAAAAAGAGTTTAGAGGGTTGGAGAAGAAAAATAAAACAAAACAACATTAGAGAAGACATTACCTCAAAATCGGGTAACTCTTTTTGATTTGAGCCAAAGGCTTCCTTGGGAAGAGTTCTGCCCAAAGTGAGGCTTCTAGGAGTAATAGGGGGAAGTTGGGAGAGTATTTGGGCAGATTTTGGCCGAGCCAAATGGCTTGAAAGTGTAAATGAGGTGGGAGAGGTGGGGGCCTTTTATAAGAGGAAAGAGGGGCATTTTTGGAAATATTGAAATGTTACATTATTTCACAATGCTTTTCGGATTCTAAAGGTCCCACACTTATATAATTCGAGGATAAGGTGATAAGGCTTCGAAATATCCTCATCCAATAGGCTTTGGACAAGTGTAAGCCTTGTATTTTGCATTATCTTCTCATTTTATTTAAATCGTTAAATAATGAGGTCATCGCTGCATCATAATGATGTCATAAATAATTTAATTTATTTAATGTCTAAAAATTATCAAAAAAATACTATGATGTATGAAATCTTTTTATATTTCTAATTAATATTTATAGTCAAAATTTGGACTTCTGTAACCCCACTTAAAAACTGTTTTAGTAAAATAACTCATGTTTGTGTCAATTTATTTTTAACATTAAATAAATATATATTAATGTCATTTTCCAACTAAAGTGGCTCCATGGGGTCCCCAAGTTGACCCATGGGTTGTCTTGGTCGGCCATGACTCATCCAATAGGAGTAGTACAAGTGTCATGCTCATCTCATATTATTAAAACATTATTTGTACCTTAAACTACACTAATTACCTCTAATCGCGATTAAGAACTTAAAAGTTACTATTCACCAAAAAATTATTTTAATCTCATTGAACTGAATTTTACTTCTTAATGACAACCATGTATGTCGGATTTTTGAAAATCAAATCACAGAAGTGGTAATATTTCATTTAAACGAAATATCAGTTATTTAACTACCACTTAGTGGTTTCACTATTCATCAAAAATTGAAGTTTTTCAGAACATGGCCAAAATTTCACCCTAAGCTATAATTGATATTCCGAATTCAAAAATGATGTATTTTTTACAAAATTCCAAACATATAAGTTTCATTAATTAATTTTATAATTAATTCCCGCTGTTACGACAAATAGCGTGTTTTTAAGAAACAATTTATATCAAAAGATTGGCAATTGTTTATGTCCAATTTCAATGTTAAATTAATTATAATGACCACAATTGAATAAAATGGTAAAAATATATTCTAATTATACTTTAAAACCACTAAATAGTATAATTTATCACAATAAATTATTTTGATTAAAAAAGTTGTTTTAAGTAATTTTCACTATTCATAAAAAAATTGGAAGTTCTCAGAAAGTTACAAAAAAATTCAACTTAGGATAATTTCGATATTACGAATTCAAAAATGAAGTCCATTTTGAAATTTAAAATTTCTATAATTTTAAAAAGTGGTTATTACTATTCATAACGGCTACATTGATTAGTCGCAGTGTTTTAGAACTCGAAGTTGCGTACAATGCAAGCTATTGCATTATTGAATGAGATGCGTATCGTGGAAGCTCGGGGTGTTACATTCTCCCCTCCTTCAATAAATTGCGTCCTCGCAATTTGAAATTTTTCTTTGAAAATAAAAGGTTGAAAATAGAAAATACCTTTGCGGAAAACCCACATCGGAAATAAGGTTAATAAATATATAATATTAAAAGAAAGCAAGATAAGTACAAAGGTCACCCGATATAGCCCATTCTAGGATTCTATGAAAATATGGATATGGAGGAGAAACAAACCATCAAGGTCTGATGGAGAGTTATAGAAAACAGGATTAGTAGAAAGTTTAACCATAAGAAAATCACAAACTTGTGATTGGTTAAATGGTCATTGAATCCCCAGTTGGAAAAGTTCACCGACAACATTTTTGTTTTAAGTTACCTTTTATAATGTTGAGGAATTTATTTAGGAGATTTACTAAGAACTTAAGGGAATATACATACTTGTTATGTATACTTTCATTCGTTAATAAATTTTTACCACAAACCCAACTTTTACTCCAAATGGTAACGGAACTCAAAAATATTCTATTTATCCTAATTGTATAAGGTTCCAAATGTTAACACATACCATTTAGATTAGTAAAATTATTTTGTAATAACCAGGGACTTCCTGTAGGCTAGTGGTAGGAGATAAAGGCCTGTCGCACTATGATTGTGGGTTCGATTCCTGCAGCTTTGTCCGACGCGACGGGTTATGCCCCACCCTGCAGGTTGTCCTTTTCCTAAAACTATAGTATCATAATATTCCATAAATAATCTTCATAATTTTTTTTAACCTTAAACAATACTATCCAAATATCAACTTAATCCACTCCAACCTTTATAGTTATCCAAAATACCTCTGTACAGACGTTCTCTAAAAGGTCTCTTAATTCCAAAATCAATTTATCAGATTCCCCAAACAAAGTAAAGTTTCTCTTATTGTCACATACTAAAAATATAATTACCTTCATCATATTAAAACCTTACTGAAATCAACAAGTACTACAGTACAATCCTTATATATATATCACATTATTCTAATAACCAGAATATAATCCTTGAGTCCAAAAGCACCAATACATTAGTTATTCTGCTTCAACTGTAGTAACAGCATAAGATTGTCCTTGACCCCTTGGCCTTTTCTGAGGTAAGTTTCCCTGACGCTCAGGGCATTCATTTGCATAATGACCCCTTTCTCTACAATTGTAGCATTCAACTTTGACAGCCTCTTTCTTTCCCTTGCAATCATGAGCCTGGTGACCCTTTTCTCCACATTTATAACAAACTCCCATTCCTTTTAGGCAAGTACCAGGGTGATTCTTCCCACAATTATCACATAATGGAAAATCCTTCTTTCCCTTTTTCCCTTTATCTGTCTCTTGTTCCACCATTCTCTTCTTCTCTTGCTTTACTTTGTTGTCATAAGACTTAGAGAATTCCTTTTATGTCTTGATAGAACATGAGACAATATCTTCGTATGATGAGAAGGATTGTGATACTAAAGCTCGACGGAGAAATGGTTTTAACCCATCAAAGAAACGATCAATCTTACTCCTTGGGTTACGTATATAATCGGAAGCATGCCTCGCTAACCTTGTAAAGTTAGCCTCATACTTTGCGACATTCTCATCCTCCTTCTGCCTCAGACTCAGAAATTGTCTTTCCATATCTGCTCGATGGTCACGAGGAAAGTATTTTTCTATGAAAAGCTCTTTGAACTCCCTCCATTCCATATTCGATACGTCATCATCTTCCTTTGTGTTTTGAATCAGCGACCACCACTGATCGGCATCTCCAGTGAGGTGGTAAACTGCCATGACAACCTTCTCCCTTTCACTACTCCCCAAGGCATGGAATATTTTCTCTAATGAATTTATCCATTACTCAGCTACTGTAGGATTTGTACTCCCATTGAAGGTTGGTGTTTGTTGCCTCATGAAACGGTCTAGCATTGATCCTCCACGTTGCGGATCAGGGTGCTCCATACGAGTAAGGTTATTATTCATAACCTGAGTGAGTTCTCCCAGTATGGTAATAAGTTGATCAGCACCAGTTGTATCTCCAGATCCACAATAATTATCTTGAGCAGGAGGGCAATCCCTACACGGAGTTCGTGCATTGATACTGTTTCCATTCCTTCCACTAGGCGCCATTTCTAAACAATGGCATAAACTAGATTAGTTTATGAATCAAAATACATAATTCCATACATGTTAAACACTTTACATAAATTGAACTATTTATGGATATAATCCATAATCGTAAAAAGAAATGTTTTCTTTGACAAAGTATATACTCATAACCCTTCATAGTGGTTTGTAAATAAAATGAGATTTATCCAAAGCATATCCCCTGGGAGTGTCGTAACCAAGAGTTCAGCAAGGCCCGTTGTCGTGCACCAGTTCCCGTTCGAGTCTAGCTCAAAGCGGTGTTTTCTGGTTTTACCCCTAGGTACATCTGTGCCAGAGCCGCCTCTACCTGCTCGTATCCAGACAGGGATGTATTGCTCGGAAAACTCATAAAATCTCTATAATACCAAAATTCTAGGAAGTTATTCTATACTAATTCTCAAAGTCTATCTTTGGGCTATGTGCTCTAATAAGTGTTTATCTAAATCTAGCTTCCAAGGTTAGTACTAAACTGCCTCTGATACCAACTGTAACGCCCCGAACCCAGCTACCCGGAGCCGGTGCATTACTTCGTAACATTGGCATGATCACAAAAGATCAAGTCTCGAAAGACCGATTAGTTTAGTAGCCTTGAAAACACTAGATACATTCATAAATGTTACATTACATCATAAAGTGAGAAACTAAAAAAAAAGTCTTCATAGTCCACACTAATATCCTCTTCTGTCTATCCCTGCAGGTCATTCATAAAATACTTCTTCACATCCTGGAAAATATTAAAACATTGAAAGGGGTGAGCTCAGATGCTCAGTAAGGATAACAATATTGCGGATGCTTTCATAAATAAACATAAAAATTTAAGGCAATGTATAACTAAAACAAAAGCCTTTTAAACTTGAACATCAACATAATATGGCAAAAGTAAAATGAGATAATGCCATTCACTTCTTCACATGGATATTCTACTGGTCGAATAATCACATGCAATATCAATGACCAATTTCATAATGATGGAATGCATAATGCCAGACTATCATAACCACGTAGCCAAGGCCTCGTGCCAAGACCACAAATAAGATTTTGTCAAGGCCTCATGCCAAGACACTAGTTTGTCTCATGAGACCTGCCGATGCATCGAGGAGCTATAGCGGGCTCCACCCGTCACTTATTAAGTCCAATGCATTCCTCATATGAATAGGTTTAAACATATCATAAACCATAACATAATCGTATCACATAAAAAATGCATAAAGGAAACATAATAATTCCACATTTCAATCACAAGATATAAATACAACACATTGATATAATAAAAATGCTTTCAAAACCATTTTCAATACCAAAATAAAAGAAAGCTAAAACTTTGTATTTATTTTTCATTAAAAAAAATGATGGCTTGTAGAGGAAGCTGAAACGCAAATAATGGTCACGGCGGCGGAGAATTCGTTGTCCCCACATAAGTACGGAATGAAAAACATTCCCTTTTTGTCGTTTAGTAAAACGCTTCGTATAAAAAAGATTCCTTTTGGATAAACGTAAAAGTCAAAGGGGTTTATACACCGTATAAATGAAAGTTGTGTATAAAACCAAATATGCCTCAATGAAAGGGGATTGAGACGAAATCCTTAAAAAGATAATTTTTTTAAATAAAGTACATCTATAATGTGTATTCACTATAAGTACACATAAATAATGTACAAATACAAGATATGGCATAATAATATAATGACATAATTTGAAAGTAGGAGATTAACCCAAACAATTGAAGTTGGGTTAAGAAATTCCCTTACCTTGCGTCTTGTCCTCACTCGACCGTTCTTTAACCTCCTGAATAATAAACTAGAGTTGATTTCTATTTACTTAAGAACCTTTTTCATGTTCATTATTCCTTTTATATCCCTTATTACCACGTTATGAACATTATTTAATTATTTAAGTTAATAACGGTCGTTTTGTCGATCTTTGGTACTTGAGTCAAAAATAAACTTCTTATAATTACAAGTAGTTCATGTGGTGAAATATCCATTATATCCAGAATTATATTAATGATTTAGATATCATATATATCATATATAACCAGTATATACATTCATTTATAATTTTACGTAACATTTAGAGGTAAGAAATAAAATGCACCGTTCATTGAGACGGTAAGCCGTACGTACGCATGAACGCTACTTTCATTTATATTTCGTATTTAATGGAATGAAATAATAATTATAAATGTATAATATAATTCCAGTATAATATAGTGTATAATTACAATTACACCATCCTTTATACATCCCACATATGGCATTAACGATTCAAATCACTTTGAGGGGGCGGTAGTCCGCACTTCCTAAAATGAAATTATCGCGTTTACCCATAATGGAAATCATAAAGTATGCCATAAAGGAGAAATACAGAAGCATAAGTAAAAAATAAACATATTATATATCATATATAAATATAGTGACATCTTAATGGTCACCTTTTAAGGTGTTATATGAGTGTTGAACAATCATCGTTTCGTGAGGCAGAAATTCTCCATCCACAGAAACCGTATGTTCTTTAACCATTAGATGTAGGTGTGTGTAAGTGTATCTCGAATACTTCTTATAAAAACATCCTAGTATATTGGGGATACTGGTGTTGTTACAAAAGAAATGAATAAAAAGATTTTAGGGGGTTGGAGAAGAAAAATAAAACAAAACAACATTAGAGAAGACATTACCTCAAAATCGGGTAACTCTTTTTGATTTGAGCCAAAGGCTTCCAAGGGAAGAGTTCTGCCCAAAGTGAGGCTTCTAGGAGTAAGAGGGGGAAGTTGGGAGAGTATTTGGGCAGAGGTTGGCCGATCCAAATGTCTTGAAAGTGTAAATGAGGTGGGAGAGGTGGGGGCCTTTTATAAGAGGAGAGGAGGGGCACTTTTGGAAATATTGAAATGTTACATTATTTCACAATTCTTTTCGGTTTTATAAAGGTCCCACACTTATATAATTCGAGGATAAGGTGATATGGTTTCGAAATATCCTCATCCAATAGGCTTTGGACATGTGTAAGCCTTGTATTTTGCATTATCTTCTCATTTTATTTAAATCGTTAAATAATGAGGTCATCGCTGCATCATAATGATGTCATAAATAATTTAATTTATTTAATGTATAAAAATTATAAAAAAATACTATGATGTAGGAAATCTTTTTAGCTTTCTAATTAATATTTATAGTCAAAATTTGGACTTGTGTAACCCCACTTAAAAACTGTTTTAGTAAAATAACTCATGTTTGTGTCAATTTAATTTTAACATTAAATAAATATATATTAATGTCATTTTCCAACTAAAGTGGCTCCATTGGGTCCCCAAGTTGACCCATGGGTTTTCCTGGTCGGCCATGACTCATCCAATAGGAGTAGGACAAGTGTCATGCTCATCTCATATTATTAAAACATTATTTGTACCTTAAACTACACTAATTACCTCTAATCGCGATTAAGAACTTAAAAGTTACTATTCACCAAAAAATTATTGTAATCTCATTGAACCACATTTTACTTCTTAATGACAACCATGTATGTCGGATTTTTGAAAATCAAATCACAGATGTGGTAATATTTCATTTAAACGAAAAATCAGTTATTTAACTACCACTTAGTGGTTTCACTATTCATCAAAAATTGAAGTTTTTCAGAACAAGGCCAAAATTTCACCCTAAGCTATAATTGATATTCCGAATTCAAAAATGATGTCTATTTTACAAAATTCCAAAAATATAAGTTTCATTAATTAATTTTATAATTAAATCCCGCTGTTACGACAAATATCGTGTTTTTAAGAAACAATTTATATCAAAAGATTGGCGATTGTTTATGTCCAATTTCAATGTTAAATTAATTCTAATGACCACAATTGGATAAAATGGTAAAAATATATTCTAATTATACTTTAAAACCACTAAATAGTACAATTTATCACAATAAATTATTTTTATTAAAAAAGTTGTTTTAAGTATTTTTCACTATTCATAAAAAAATTGGAAGTTCTCAGAAAGTTACAAAAAATTCAACTTAGGATAATTTCGATATTACGAATTCAAAAATGAAGTCCATTTTGAAATTTAAAATTTCTATAATATTAAAAAGCGGTTATTACTATTCATAACGGCTACTTTAATTAGTCGTGGTGTTTTAGAACTCGAAGTTGCGTACAATGCAAGCTATTGCATTATTGAATGAGAAGCGTATCGTGGAAGCTCGGGGTGTTACAACAGGGCTGAACGAGAGAAAATACAGAGAAGGGAAATAAATTTTGTCTTATATGGTGGCATGGGTCAGCAATAGGTCCTCTACAAATGAGGCCTCGATGTAGTGCTCCTCAGATGCATTGA
This sequence comes from Viscum album, assembly GCA_963277665.1. Lineage (NCBI taxonomy): Eukaryota > Viridiplantae > Streptophyta > Magnoliopsida > Santalales > Viscaceae > Viscum > Viscum album. Next base: position 444,930,603 of record OY728142.1, read on the forward strand.
CGGAGAAGAAAATACTGTCGTCATGACAAAAGTACATGCATGAGAATGTGGAGCACATCAACTGGGGACCAAGATCTCCCATCAGGGTCGAAGGCTTGGGTACTACTGGCCCACAGTGGCACGAGACTGCAAGCATTTTACTGCAAAATGCCACTCATGTCAGATTCATGCCAACTTCATACACCATCCCCAGAAGTTACTTTATCAAGCTAAGTACTCCTAGCCGTTTTCCATCTGGGGATGGATGTCATGGGACCATACCCTCCTACCACGGCCAAACAGTTGAAGTATATCCTCACTGAAACCGACTTCTTTTCCAAATGGGATGAAGCCATACCCCTCAAGTAAGTCGGACCATGAAATATTTTCAACTTCATGAAGACTAATATCATCAATAGATTTGGTGTCCCTCATACTATACTGAAAGACAATGGCACCAATTTATTCTATGCTGAATTGGAAAAGCTATACCACGAGTATGGTATAAAGGCTAACCACTCATCCCACTACCATGCAGCGACCAATGGATAGATAAAATCTTTCAAAAAGACCATGCCCAACATATTCCAGAAAATGGTAGACAAAGACAAGAAAACATGGATAGATAAACTCCTCCATGCATTGTGGTCTTATCGAACCACATTCCACACCGCTACTCAGTCTACCCCATACTCATTGGTGTACGGAATAGAGGCGGTCCTTCCCATTGAACTCCAACTTCCCTCACTCCATGTTTCCATATGTGATCAATTATCCGATGATGAGTAGTCAGAAAAGAGTCTAAGAGAATTGGAACAGTTAGACGAGAAGCGGCTGCACACTATGCACCACCTGTAAGTGTACCAGAATCGGATCGCACGAGCCTTCAACAAAAAGGTCCGCCTCCGGTCTTTCATGGAAGGAGATTTAGTGTTGGTCCTCCGTACCCCAATGATACCTGGCAAGAAGCCTCCAAAGCTGGAGCCCAAGTGGGAGGGACCTTATGTTGTACACAAGGTCTACTCCAACGGAGCATATGCCCTGATCTCCATGGACGAGCAATTCACCACGGCTCCTAACAATGTGATATTCATGAAGAAATATTTCTCATAGAGACCGAGAAGTATTCACATCTTCACCGCATGACGTTAAAATGCATGGAGTTCGTCCTTACCACATGATGATAAACTACATGGATGAAGAAAAAAATGAGATGTATTCATCATACGAGCTGCATGACGTTAAATTGTCAAGCACCCAACGCTCCAAAATCTATGACCTTAAACTAAGGGAATTTCGTCCTCACCGCTTGACGTTAAACTGCACAGACAAGGTGATTTAAAAATTACCTCTTCACCTGTGTATGAACCAGACCTGTATGGGGTGTATCGTCTTTCAGATAAATACGTGAGGCTTGATTCCTGCCCTCGCATGATACGTAGTGATGACAGAATTCCACACCCTAGCCCAACCACCTCAAAAAAATTACCATTCCCCCAGGTACAAACCAGACTTGCACGAGGTGTATTCACGTCCTTACCACACGACGTTAAACTGCACAAATAACAAAATTTTGAAATGCCCTTACCCCTATGTATAGGCCAGACCTGCACGGGGTGTATTCATCATCCGAGCTGCATGACATTAAACTGCCCATCACCCAATGGTCCAAACTCTATGACCTTAATCTAAGAGCATGTCTTCCTCACCGCATGACATTAAACTACACGGAATCTAAACATACCCCTCATCCTAACCACATGATGTAAAAGTGTATGGACTCCATCCTCATCGCATGATGTTAAACTGCACGGATTCCATAGAACTATGTACGGCTTGATTCCTACCCTCGCAGGAAACGTAGAGATGCCAGGATCCCCAGTCCTGGCCCAGCCCCCCTGAATAAAAGATAAAAAATGCAATCTGTCCCCTGTGTATAGACAAGACCTGCATGAGGTGTACTTCTTCCATAGAACTACGCACGGCTTGATTCCTGCCCTCACAGGATATGTAGCGACGCCAGGATCCCTAGTCCTAGCCTGACCCCTTGAATAAACAAAAATAATGCCCTTTCCCCCTGTGTGCGATCTAGACCATCACAATGTGTACTTCCCGTCCTTACCACACGACGTTAAACTGTATGGAAAATGATGTTAAAAACTCCCCCTTCCCCTATGTACGGACTAGACCTACATGGGGTGTCTATCTTCGTCCTCACCGCATGATGCTAAACTGCACAAACTTTGTCGCGACCCACCCAAGAAACATGGCGATACGAGATGGATATACTCCTTTCACATTTGGATGCATCCTCTACATGCATCAGACACCAAGACCCGGATAATTATGGATCTTCATAACCACTCATGGCCATCAAGAGTGGAATTTCATCGACCCGCAGACACCTTTTCATGACTATGCATACCATGCCCTTAGCAGCTCTGCATAATGATAACCGCTGGCTCGTCTACTGAAGGCAATATTTCCAAATGAAAAACTCTTCCTAACTCCGTATTCTTACCTGCCTCAGATCCCCCATACCATTCTTCCTGATCCGGATGTTTTTGGTGAAGTGTTTTACAAGTTCATTTCTCGTTTTACATTCAGGTTTTGCGAGGGTATCCCTATCTGGCTAGCCTATGCTTCTGTTAGTGGTTCACATAGCGACTTGCATCAACAAACATCAAGCTAGGACTGGGCTACATTTACTTAATGGAAAATTCCAGTGAAGATGTTTCTTGTATACCCGGACACCATTATCCCCACGTGCTGAACTCTGCGCTGTGAGAAATCGTGGATTTTCCTAATCATTCATGGCCATCGGAAGTGGAAAGTTATCAACCCGGGGACACCATTATATGACTATGCATACCATTCCATTACAGGCTCTGCATAATGATATCCCCCGGCTCATCCATCAATGGAAAGACTTCCTCGGGCGGTACTCTTCCTAGCTCTATACGCCTACCGGCCACAGAGCCCCTACACCATACCTCCTGATCCAGGAAAACTCAAAGTTGCAGTTTACAACCTTCATCCCCCACCTTGTTCCATGTATCTGAACATGTTGAGTGAGTTATCCTTCAAGTGACTGTAGCAACAGTCACTCAATGGTCTGAGCTCTATGAATGATAAACTAGGAGTACTTTGTCCTCACCGCATGACGTTAAACTGCATGGAAAGGAGGCACACCCCCGCGCAAAAAAAAAGAGAAAATATCAATGCAGTGGGCTCTTTTAAACTCAACTGGAAACCATGGATGGATATCCCTGACATGTCCAGACATTCTCTTTCCAAATGACAGACTTCGTGACCCAGATAATTGTGGATCTTCATAACCATTCATGGCCATCGAATGTGGAAAGTCATTGACCTGTAGACGCCTTTGTATGACTATTCATACCATTCCCTCAGCAGCTTTGCATATTAATATCCCCTGGCCCATCTACCAAAGGCAAGATTTCCACAGGTGATGCTTTTCCTAGCTCCATATGCTTACCGGCCTCATAGCCCCCATATCACTTCTCCTGATCCAAGAAGCCCCAGAACCGTGATTTACACCAATCAACCCCCCCCCCACGTCTGCAGAATGTTAAGGTATTCAAGACCAGTTATATTCTGATGAAGAGTGGCCTTTGCACCTACGTCCTCGCCGCATGACGTTAAACTGCACAGGAAATCTTGGACGCATGGCACGAAACTACAAAGGCCAACCATTAACCATCCAGGGAAATGCCTCCAACCACAAGCATTTTCACTGGCTCAGAAAAAATTCCCCCTGTCCTCGCTGCATGATGTTAAACTGCACAACATCCTTCAAAAATTCCTCTTGTCCTTGCTGCATGATGCTAAACAGCACGGAATATGTACCAAACACATGACGATAAACTACACGATCATACTCATCAGGGGTTCAATGAGAAACAAAGGCTTTTCTTTATCCTTCAGTGCACGGTTCAGACCTTCACAAACCACCGCCTCACACCAGTTTGAGAAAGAATTACTTCACCAATGCTCGGGATGTTTAGTCTAGATTTTTCCCCCATATTTAGGAACCCTCTCATCATAATCCATACTCTGTACTCAGAAAAAATTAAAACTCCCATAAGCCACCCCTAGTGGTCCCAAATCTCAACTTCCCTGAAGTTGCTCGGTTATCATAAGTGGATAGTCATTGACTTAAGGACACCTTTGTATGACAATTCATACCATTCCCTCAGTAGCTCTGCATATTTATCACCCCTGGCCCGTTTACCAGAGGAAATATTTTCATAGGCAATGCTTATCTCCGTAAACATCTTGGCCTATAAGCCCCCATTTCTATCCCGTGATTCAGAAACCCTTTGAGCTACATATTAACAACCTCTTCCACATTCCTACCTGAATGTGGCAGAACATATTTGAAGATATTACCAAGAACCAGGAGAAGTCGTTCCATTTCAGATGATGTCCCAATTGCATGACTTTAAACTGCGCCAAGCCCCAATCGTCCTTTACACTAGATAAATGTGTAGGATGGGGACCTTTATTCTACACTCCTGATTGATATGGATGTTCTCAGAACCATTCACACATCACATACCATTTCCGAGCCACCCCTGGTGGTTTTCATTTTTTCCAAATCACCTATCGTCGTTTCCATGAGCTGGACTTCCACAAAGTCCCATGGCCATCAGAAATCGATAAGTGTTTGACTTAAGGACACCTTTGTATAACTATGCATACCATGACCCCAGTGGATCTGCATATTGATCTCCCCTGGCCCATCTAAAAAATGCATGTTTTCCTTAGGCAATGCTCTTCCTACCTCTGTACGCCGACACGGCTCCCATGTTGTGAGACATGCCCTGCATGCCATTCAAATTTGAACATGGTCTGCCCCACGTGTGTCGAAGGAGTATTGAGAAATCTTTTAATCAGTTGAACCCCATTGGGCTCTTTCCCCACCATGTTTGGTCAAAGTTGTTCGACCTAAAACATTAGTAGTGATAGTCTTGACAGTGAGACTTTAAACCTTTCACAAAAAAGAGGCACAAAGCCTGTTAGGCCAAATACCCGAAAAGGGCGACCTAAGAAAAAGTCGGGTTATACCTGCTGGGTCCATACCAAATGGACCCAGGAAAAATTAGGTTATTAAAAGGAAAAGTCAAAATGTTTGTGGGGTTTTCTTACAAAACCCTAGCAATAGTCAGACTATGCTTGCTGGACCACATGGTTTAGGGAAAAATTAGAGCTTGTTTTCCAGTGTTATGATTAATTCTGATTCAGTGAATTTTTATTTTCACAACAATTGTTCTATGTAACAATCAAATTCCATAGTAACAAGTGATTTACAGAGACTGTGTTTTATTCGAACTAAGAAAGGGAGGACGTCCACAGGATGGGGTCTCTCCTTCACACAAAAAAGGGGCATAGGGGTATGTAAAACAGGGGATACAAAATTAGCTCTCATAGTTATAATGGAGTCGGACTCGCCCCCCCAACCAGATCAGCGACCACACGACGAAGGTCGTTACAGGACTGTTCTAACACTGCTTTCTCCCTGGTTTCAACCTCAGTCACCGGATGGATACACTCCACTGCGGTTTGGAGGTCGTTGATCCCTTTTCTAGTAGCTTCAAGAAGACCAGTCATAGCCGATAACTGGTCCCTCAGCATCGCAGCCTGTTCTTCGCATTCTTGCAACTCGGAGGATAGGATGGCCACATGATCTTGAGAGATCACATCCCGTGCTATCATTTTATGGAGCTTTTTTGTGGTTTCCTCCAAGGTTCGGGACCCAAAATGAGTGTTATCGAAGTGAGAAAGCTTGCATTCATTACTGACATCTTCCTCACAGGCCATGACAACTTGGAAAGCAAGAGAATGGAATTGCCGATAGTCAAATCCACCTGAACCTAAACCCATGAAGAGCTGACGAAGAGCTTCAGATTTAGTCTCCATTTCAGCTAAAGGGGTTTCATTTATGATTTCATATATTCGAGGCCAGGCCCACCTACGCACTGCCCGTTGGTCCTCCATGGTACAAGGATCTTTGGTATCCTCAGTGGACGACCAGAGAACGAAGTCTGGCATGGAATCCCATGCAGACGTGTGCTTACTAGAAGTTGACTTCAGAGCTAGGATGTTTGGAGCCTCCAACCCTGGTCAGGCTTGGGGACCAAGTTGTTATGCCCGATATCGACTGGAGGAACCTCCGAGATGGTCTCACTGGGACCCGAAACCAAAGGGTCATCCTAATCAATGCACAAGGAGGATGAATTTGTCTGAAATGCAGCCACCGCAAGGTTGGGATTGGAATGTTCTCTGAGTCGCATTGATCGACGATCCAGTAGTCAATCATCCTTTAAAACTGAAGAAGAAGGTATGGTGGATGTAGCAGCCACCATACCTCCTAATTTAGGAACCTTCCGGACAGCCTTCCCTAGGATCCCATCAGGATAGAATTTTACCCATGCTTTTTCATATTCCATGGAATGGCCAACAGCCGCCCCCGTATCAGGCAGGGGAATGCTTGCGTCAGATCCCTCTCATGTCAGCATCAGCCACCACTGACGATGTATGGTCGGATGAAGTTCTTGAGCCTGAGAAGGGGGAAGGTAAAGTTGTACATGCATGCACCCGAACTAGTGAGAAAAGCGATACGAGATATACAGCTCGTACAGAGAAATCCCTTCGATCCGTGCGGACAGAAACCCATCCCGCAGGGAGATCATGTAAGAGCGCTCCTCCAGACTCCCCCGACGGTTGTCAACTAAGACTCTAAAAGAGGTGGGGTAGGGAGTGAATATGAAATGAGAGAAGTCGCTCAGAAGCTCGAGGACATCAAGCGAACTCCGGCTATATCCTGTAGGGTAGGCCAAAAGGTAGGGAGCAGGATGGCCCTGTTGTGATGATATTCATAACAGAGACAATAATCCATCACCCAGCCGTACAAAAATTGAAATGGACCGCTTAGATGGGAGGGTGACCCGCCTACTTTCATGTGGCTCAGTAGCTCATAGATACAAGCCAAAGTGGGCACGACTAAATTCACCAAGCGGCCCTCGGCTAACTCAGCCGCCATTATCAAAGTGCAAGCCCGGACACTTGGGTTAACATCCCGAGAAGGAAATAACCATCCACTCAAAAACATAGAAAACAGACCGGCCAACGGGAGCATAGGTGACACACCATGGCGCACCTCATAACCCCATGAAAGGTAGTTTCCTTCTTCCAAAACCCCCCAATAAGAACCTTGAATGGTTCGTGACTGTTGGAAAGGATGATTCCTGGGACACTTAATCTTCAGCGTAGGACCAGTGCTGTTCAAAATTAACCCTATCCAAGTGCTATAAGGAATAAGAGAGTGGGCATGCAAGGCCGGACCCAGTTACTGCTCCTCCATGACCAGCAGCTCCTTCGCCAATAAAGGCACTTGTAAGACATCATCCCATGCATCGGGAGTGGGAAAAAATTCTTCATACATCTCGCCAGTAATCAGAAGTCCTTCTATCTGGTAGATTTCCCACAGACGAATGCCGACCTCACCATGGACAAGGTTGAATGTATTAGTACATGAACACCAGTGGCAAAACATGTTGGTCATGATCGGAGATGGTCGGTAAACTGATAATTGGAAAGCCCACACTGAAGAGTATAGGTTGACCACTTCCAGTGAATCGAGAGACCCCCGACGATGATGATGGACCCAGATAGCCCAGGCCCAATCATTTGAGAAGATCCCACCAGACCAATGATCCCACCTGAGTACCCACCCCGCGTCAGGATCCCTTAGAGATGGTTGATAATATAAGGGTAGACCTTAAAGAAAGATTTCTGAGAAAATTTTTCAGTGCACTGATCGCTTTGGATCCAGACAGAGCCCCTCAGAATAAATGTTTTTTTCAGACCAAAATTAGATATTATCTCCCCAGATTGGGTAAGGTTTTCTAGAATGCATTTTAACAGTGCTTCTAGGAAAGGAGAAGGGAGACCTAAGAATATAGGGGGATATTGACATCATCCTGAAGACCGAATCTGTAGAGCGAGAGCCGATTTGATAATGGATAACTTAGAAGCATAGGAGAGAGTAGTTCCTCGTTACACCGTCATTAGGAATGATGGACCGACTAGGGTCTTCTATGACACCCTCTGCTCTGTGAATCATAGTTGAACATCTCTCTGAGCCGGTTGAGAGGGGCTCTGCAGCAGGCCTTGGCGTAGAATGAGGGGGAACCATATTTTCTCCCTGCACAATGAGAGCCAACAATTGGTTAGTCTGGAATAAAAATCTGGAAAAAATAACCAAATATATGGTTAAGGAGCCTTCATAATCAAAATCTCCAAGGAGGCCTTGGAGTATGGTTCACAATGATATCATCCCGTGAACTAGCCCTTCGCGAAATCAGTCTGCGATGTTTGGGCCCATGTAGCATTGGCCAGGAAAACGCGAACCAAGTCACTCCACAGAATTTCAATCCTGAGTTTATTCGGATGACTCAAGCACATTTTAAAGTTCAAAATATTTTTATTCCGCAGAGCATCAAAACCGCGAAAAAACATCCTTCGCATCCTATCATCCCTTACTTTTTAATTAATTAAGCGTAATTATTCATGGTTGAGAAGTTGGTTCGTGGGTAAAGGCGACCACGAAGGAATGGTTCATGCAGGTTGTTGCTGGTTCGCGGACAAGGCACTTCGCAAAGGAGTAAAACACGCGGAGGAGAAGGATCTCTGGTTTCGAGAAGAATTCGGTAAAGGAAAAGTGAAGGGCTCCCCATATTTATAGGTGTGGTCCCCTACCTGGTCCACCTTTCTACTGCAAACCATCTCCGTTTCAAGACCACTTTTCATCGGAATGGCCTCCTCTTCGTTCTGATCGGACCCCATTCCGATGAGGGGCATTTGTAGGGTCCTGAAAAATCATCAAATGAGATTCTACCCAAATCCCCCAAAGAATTGGGGGAAATAATAAATGAAGGGACCTAAATTGGACTGGTCCGCGAACAGGTCCCATGGAAGCGCAATGTGGCCAGCCCCACGAGGCACCCCCTCTGCGAACCATTGTCATTCGCGAAATGGAGGTGGAGAGCCTCTACGGTCATGAGGTAGGATAGGCACCAGTCCTCTCCACCATCAAGAACCACCCCAAACGTATACCGCATTGACCGGATCAACACACACTCGCTGTCATTCGTGGAATAGAGGCAGAAGCCTCCGCAACCGCGGAGCACTCCTTGAGTTCGCCTCGTCTAAGTGGGAAAGTGTTCAGTACCCACCGTGAATCTCGGATTTACCAAGTCAGCTGTGAACATGGTATTTGGTTATGGGCATCCGCAAAAGGTTCCATGTGGACATAGATACATCCCTTTTCCCACTCTATAAAAGGAGACTAAGGGGGAATGAAAAGGGGATCAGAGAACTGGAATCTGATTCAGAGGGATTAGAGATTTGGAAGGAGATCGGTTGAAGGAAGGCTTCAGATTTTGAAAATAGAGAAATTCCCATCCGTGAACCACAACAGGTATATGAATTAACAAGGAATTGGATAACACATAATAATTTGGTGAACCGCGAACCTAAAATGACAAAAAAAAGGAGAACTGTGAACCATACCCCCTCCGTGGATGACTTCCCCATAGACCAAGGATTTTATGCCTCTATTCCCATCTGACACACTGCGTAGCACTCTCATACGTGGGCGAAGCCCCGACCAACGAGCCTCTGACCGACACCGCCCTTGGCCACCGTTGCCCGCCTTGAACCCTTTGCGAACCACCTTGGTTTCCAGATTGAACTCAAAGCCACGAACCACCATGGTTCATGGGACGCCAAGCAGTCTATGGACCACCCTAGTTCCCGGAAGGCTTCTCCAGCCGCGTGGCACTTCCCCACGTGAAGGGAGCCACCACCCATACCTCCCCGGTGGCTCGTTAAATACATTGGTGTTCTCATTTCTTGGGCCAGATAAAATCCTTCTGATCCAACCAAGTACTCTATGACTCCCTCATTGGCCTATTCATCAGCCTCGAGCCGAGGCCTCCACCAGTGACACCATATTTGCATGGTGTAACTTTCAGGCGCATCAGCGTGCCATTTTGAGTTCACATACCCACGGTAAATAGGGGCAAAGGGGGTTCCCTGGCCCTTGAGTAGATTCCCAAAGCATTCATGGGTTCACATTCCCACGGTAATGTGGAGTCTGAGCCCGAGAATCCCCTTTCTGCCCCTCCACTTGTTGACGATTCCTTGAAGATGGTAAAATAGCCATCATAAGGAAGCCTTCATGCACTACAAGAGAAGAGATGGGCACCAGAGCACCCCCTTTCCCTCTCCTACTGGGCTCCACCGCCACGAGCCTCCATCTCGGAGTAAGATCTGACCATCTGGGCCTCCTTAGAGTGTAAGCCCCAATCCATTGCCACGAGCGTCCATCTTGGAGTAAGACACGACCTCATGGGCCGCCCTTATGCGTAATCCCCACTCTACTTCTCAAAGACGCAACTTTCGCGACGTGATCCTTTGGTCCCTGCTGCCTCTTGTGTCTCACACCGAGTATGAATCACATGGGCTTAGAGTAAGCATCAACCATGACATCCTCTTATGGGCTTCCTCAGAGTGTAAGCCCCAATCTATCATTATGGGCCACTCATGCATATGCCCCACTCAATCATAATGGGCCTCCTCATAGTGTAAGCCCTACTAAGCGAACTACGAGGACTTTGATCCATGAAAAAGAATTGTAGAGACCTGTATCTTGACTTACATGGACATTACATTACATTTGCGGAATACTTAGTACATAACAAAACACACACACAAGGATCGTAATAGTTTAGTGTCTTTGGAAACTCGGAACGTAATCTTCTAATCGTGGTGAAAGATCTTCAACATCTCCTATAAAGATCTTCCTTTTTTTTAGCTAAAACCTTTCTTTATATCCTGGGGAAAAGAAAACATAAAAGGGTGAGCTCAAATGCTCAGTAAGGGTAAACAGAATAAATATCAATCACATCGTATACACAAGCACATAACTTTTGGAAATCTTAACCTGCAAAAGAGAGCATAATTTCATAACATGGGATAAATCATAGTAGTGAAATGAAATCCCAATAATCATAACTTAAAAAAAATGAAACTTTGTGGCATACACACATAATCATAGAGAATCATTTCTTGTTAGTCAAGACTCATTGCCAAGACTATCTTAGTGGACAAAGTCCCTTTCTGAATCGAGTAACCCTCGTTCCAGTCCTGTTTCACTGAACCGGTATAACCTACCGTTCCAGCCATGTCTATCTCATGAGATATAAAATCTTTACCCAATGAATTGGAGGGAGATATAGGTCCCACCCATCTTATAATGAATCCTTTCTTATGTGTGCCACATAATCATAAAACATACATCATCGCATAACACATGTAACAAAAATGGGATTCTTGAAACATCATGACATCATAAAACAAATCTTATAAGGCAAATGACTTCATAAAAATAATTCCCTCATAACATAATCAAATCAATGTAATTAAAGGGATAAAAACAGAACCCTTTATTATCTTAGATGGAAAATAATTTTGATAAAACACTTGAACTCCATTCTTGAGGAAAATATCCTTTCTTATTCAAAACACTTTTCTTTTCTTAACATGTCATACTAAAAGAAGTTGATAAAAAATAAACTTGAAAACTTATAAAGGAATATTCTTGGAAATAATGTTTTAAAAATCCATTCTTGCCGTATAATTTAAAGAAATACATTCTTCGTACTTTTGTCGGAAAAGTCAAAAAGTACCTCGTATGAAAAACGACAAAAGATTCCTTTCATATTCTTTACTAAAAACTCACCGAAGGGTAAAATTGGATTTAAACTATTGTAAGTGGATGGAAACAATATTACATATTGAGGGAACATGGATGTGGATGATAAAATACACCCTAGTAAATACCAAAGTATAAACAATCTCGGATAAAAATGAGATTGTGATATTTTCCCTTACCTTAGGTCCGACTTGCTTTGTACGTGTCCGAACCTCCTGTATAATGATTTTCATAATGTTATTGACTTATTACAGAATCATATTCATTGTTATGATATCATATATGATTCTCTTATGGCTTTATATTACCCGGTCTTTTGTAAATTCATATTAAAGTAGCATTTTGGGTAAAATCGTCTTATTTGTCATTCGTGTTTTTAACTTGTAATTATTAATATGATTACTTGGATCATGATTACTTATATCCAGAATGTAAAACATGATTTATATATAATATATATTCAGAATATACATATATATATTATATATTGATAATGGAATGAAATACACCGTTCATGGAGACGGTAGTCCGTACGTATGCATGAACGCTGTTTTCGTTTCCTTATTGAATTGAATGGAATTAAGTAGATGACATACATATAAATATACATAAATCCAGTATCATTATTATGTCATATATTTCATTATTACTTGTTATATATGCTTTATAATCATTCATGAATGGTTAATGTGGAGAATGAATCTCATCGCGTCGTGGAGACAGTAGTCCGTACGTACGCACGAGCGATGATATCATTTTCCGTAGGATGGATAGATGGTGAAATAGGGTTGTTTCATACTTATAATAACATATCAGTATATGAGTGATAATGATGTTATTACTTCATAATGAAACAACCTAAGAAGAAGAAGTGGAAGAAGAAATAAAGATGAAAGAATTGGTAACGGTAATTACCTCTTCTTTGAAGCACCTTTTGGAGACCTCCTCTTAGGGAACTAAAATTGGTCTATGAGGAAGACCAGAACCTCTAGGATGTTGCTAGGGAAGTTGAGAAGAGATTTTGGACGAGGTTGGCCGAGCTTGAGTGCTCAAATTGGTGTGAGGAGTAGGGGGAGGAGGTGTCCTTTTATAAGGGAGGAGAGGGGCACCTTAAGAATATCTCAAAATATTATTTTATATTAAAGTCAAAATCGGTTTATAATGGCTCCAAAGGGTCTTATTTCGAAGCTAAGGTGGGGATGGGTCTAAATACTATCAACCAATAGGATTTAGACAAGTTTAGGGTATTATTTTAACCTTATCAACTAGATTTAACTCTAAGTTAAATAATTTAACTTTTACCATGTCTTTTTGTTTTCTTTCACTGTATGGTTAATACACTTACTATAACATGCCAAAAGAACCCCAAATTGTTTATTATTAATATATATATCCTTATCTAAGTCATTTGGCCGATCCATAGATTTTTAGGAATAAAATAACAATTAGTAATATAATATTTGATTTAAAAACTATTTTGTGTCAATTTTGACACTATTTGATATATGATTTTTGTGAAAGTCATAACAGAATTATATGTTCGAACCAAGTTGATTAAATCAACACTAATATATCATAGTAACCTAGAAAATTAGTGTAATTCATAAAAAGTCTTAAATTACATTTATTTTGGTATATATATTATCAATTATGTCAATATTTCATTAATAAGATAATTACTGCATCATCTTTGTGTCATAAATATATTAAATTATTTGATGTCTAAAAATTAAAAATAAAATACCATCATGTAGAAAATCCTTTTATATTTCTAATGAATATTTACAATCGAATTTATCTTATGTATAACCCCATATTAAAAATGATTTACTTATTAAACTTTGATTTTAACTATTTTAACCCTTCTTTAAATAAATTAATAATAAATGTCCTAATCTAATCCAAGTGGGCCTAAATGGTCATATTTTATTCCTAAGTTTGTTTTTGGTCGAATTACACTTGTCCAATAGAATTAGGACATGTGTTATGGTAATATTAATATCATATTTACCCTTAGTTACCCTATTTACTATTAACCGCGGTAAAAAAGGTAAAAAGTTACTATTCACCAAAAAATTATTTTTATCTCATTGAACCACATTTTATTTACTGACATCAACCGTGTCTGTCGGATTTTTGAAATTCCATTCACAGAAGCGGTAAAATTAAGTTTTATGCAAAATTCAGTTTTTAACCTACCACTTAGTGGTTTTACTATTCATCAAAAATTTAAAGTTTTCAGAAAAATACCAAAATTTCACCCTAGGCTAATTTCGATATTCTGAGTCCAAAAATGAAGTCCATTTTGAAAAATAAAATTTATAAAATTTCAAAAAGTGGTTATTACTATTCATAACGGCTAGTTTTAATAATACTTTAATAGCATATCGTTGTTTAGTGAAACTCGGTATTGCGTATTACACACGCTATCGAGGAAGGTCGCGATTGCGTGTAATGCAAGGCAAGTCAAGGATGCGTATTGTGCAAGCTCCTTTTGGTGTAGCGTACAACACAAGACATTAATAAAATTAAAAAGAATAGTTTTCATAAAATCTCGGGCTGTTACAAGATTGGTATGTAGGAAGTCTCCATGAGGTTCAAGCCCACCACATGGTCGTTTCTTCACGTCAAGTTCCACCCACGTTCATAATGACGTTAAACTGTATATGTGAACTATGTGGACTTTGATCCCTACCTCTTAGATAGGGTACGCAGGATGCCTCCATGAGGTATAAGCCCACCACCCATTGGACCACCCGATCCATCATCACGTAGGTTCCCCGACACCAATGCGAACTACGTGGAATTTTATCCCTACCTCCAATGCAGGGTACATAGGAATCCTGCCTGAGGTTCAAGCCCAAAAACCGGTTGATCCGATCATCTCCACATCGGTTCACCACGCCACTCTTAGTGTCGCCTCAAGTGAGTTCCGACTCTTTGGGGTCATTAATACAATGAGGGATAGTAAACCTTGGGCCTAAATGATTCCAAACCCCTCCATCCCGTTGACCATTGACCAACAAGGTTAAATCCATGGATACTATATTTGGGTACAAACCAACGATTCGCGAACATATGAATACGTCTTAAATCTATAAGAGAGTCCTGGAACATGCAATAATTCCCCCTAAAAAAGGGTGCGATGATCCCCACTTCCAATCCTCTCGACCAATGTGAGTTATTAAGAGTCGCTGGTCAGACCATTCGGTGAACGCCTTCCTTTGGAAAGTAGGTCCATCAAACATTGGATACGGAGCCGTTGGGCGTTTCAAGGCCGAAATCCAAAACCAACTAAACAACAGTTCCCTGATTAGTTTGTTCCTATGATGTTGTCAGTATATGTCAATGATCCTATTGAGTTTTTATAGGGATGTATTCTAGCCCAGAAGCAACCACCACATTGGAAAACTTCCCCCCGGTTGGAATGGGTGTTTTTCCTCAATCCTATTGTTTTCGAATCATAGAATATAGCCATCAAACCTCTTGGAATGGAGAAGGAATGAAATTCTCCTCTGAAGTGACCATATTATTTTGTTGATGAATCTCCCTACCTAAGGAGATAAGATCATGGTAAAAACACCTCGCTATTTCTGTAGATGTTACAATGTCTTGATAGGTTTGGAGGGAATGGTATGGAATTGAAGTTTAATCCTACATCATTTTCAGGATGTGTTGAGATAATTATTCAGCTAAAACATGTATAAATTACTATTGCTATGTCGTATAAAAAGTTTTTTCCTGCTCTTGTCTTCCAAGTGTTTCCAGTGGGTACTATAAGTTCTCTTATTCTGGGTTAGAGGAATGAGTCAAGCCCTAACTTATATCTGGGATACACTGGCTACCTTCTCTGGTAGCCACCATATTTGACTTGTAGGATTCATATTTGCAAGCATTAATTTGACTCTGATCCATTGTCTCTATATTTTTCTCATAGTTTTGATGTGCATCCGCATGAATTTGAGTCTTCTTATATTTTCTTGTCTCCGTCTTTGATTGGTGGGTTTTGAATTGGTAGGTGGGAATTTGCATCTGGCTTTTGATTACCACCATATTATACTAGTGGGATTCATATGCATTGACAGTGTGGTATGGATACCCATAGTTTTCCAACCTATTTAGATGACAAACTAAATGTGCATCAATAGTTATTTTCCCCTACTTGTAGCTGGTGTCCCGCCTATTTGGATGGAGGGATTCATGTGCATCGACAGAACTTTACATCTGCCATTAATTTTTCACCCTATCTATGTGACGGGACCAGTAAGAGTTTGTAGGAATTTTCACCTGCTCATATTGTGTAATTGTATATATATATGGTGGGCTTCAGAAGTGGAGGAATAGTTAAATTACTACACTCGGTAATCCACCATGTATGTATGATAGTTATTTTCCTCAGGAATCAGGGTGATGGCCTACTCTAGATTATTTTTTCACCTCCCTCGATGGGTAGCCCATGGGGCCTGTGTCTGTTGGACATTACTAGGTTCCCTTGACATGTGATCCTCTTCAGTGTGAGGATATCATGTTTTACCCTACTGGTTGTGACGTCCTCTGGTAAGAGACTTTGAGTGGCATTCATGAGCAGCTGGGATGAAGTCATTGGTGTTGAATTAATTCCCTTTCAATGATAATAGAGTTATTTATTGTCACATTATAGGGGAAGGCTCTCAAAATGAAATGAGAAAATCAATGGGGGCATACAGAGAAGTATTGATGGTTGTGACCAATGATGTATCTAGAGATCTTTCATTGACTGGAGGGCCTTATTTTCAGCCTCCACTATAAGGACAACACCACTTTGGTGGTAATCTTTGATCATCGTGTTGGAAACCGAATGTTGATGATGCTAGGGAAACGAGGGAGTCTTTTACTTTGTTGGGGACCCAACCACCAATGTGGTCACTAACATGCATGTATAAGAAAACTATATGGATTCCATTGGAAAAAATGGAGATCTACGTAATACTTTCAATCGTTATAACATATACAGATAAGAAAACATCGTCAAAGTATCATCTGATGATCACATACATAATTTTGGATTTCTATTGGATCTATTCCTTTTATATGTGAATGGAGCATGATTTAGGGTAACATACAACCTTGTTCAAGGATTTTCATCTGGTTCACCATTTCTGTTCCAACCTGATTCATGTCATACCCGGGAAGAACCAATGGACTGACTATTAGTAACCAATTTTCTGTTATTATGAAGGGTTTCATGTTAGGTTCACAATTCGTGTTTCGACCTAATTTTTATCTTATCATGACATCAAAATGGATAGATGGATAGTAACCAATTTTCTATTATTTTGAAATGGTTTCACATGGAATTCACCATTTTTGTTTCAACCTAATTCTCATCGTACTGAGGCATAAAAAATGGACCGATGGATAGTAACCAATTGGTGGTTATTAATAAGGGTTTCAATTTGATTTCACAAATTTTGTTTAAAAACACGGTTCATTGTGTCTCTTAATGGTGGGAGAGATTGTTGTACGGGGATTGGATTGTATATCCTTATTTTTTTATGTTACAAAGGAGGTTCCACAGTTGACTGGTCCTAGTGGGAAACTGTTGGGGATTATGTGTTTTCTTGAATTTGAACAACACCAGGTACAATGTCCTCAAATGGTCTCTGATAGGTTTATTTGTGGAGCTCAAAACACCCAACAACCAATTTATCCAGAACTCATGGACCTGATTTCCAGTGGTAGGAACTCATTGGATGAAAATTTAGACAACGACACCTAATGACTCCATTAGTCGAGAGGATGGGAGGTTGGGCTTATGAAACAGTTTTTGGGGGAACTATTGCCTAATTCGAGACTCCCAAATATATTTAAGCAATGTTCACATTTTGTTGAATCATTGGTGCATTCCCAGACCTTTGTCCACGGATTACCTCTCAGTTCCCAAATCAATAATGGATATACATGGATATGGAATTACTAAGACAATGATATTTTAAGCCAGGTGATGAGGCAATATAGATTTTATCATCATCCACGGGGTATAGAAGTTGTTTAGATGTTAGGATCAAACCCATGATATGGGTTTCCTATGAGACCTTGTGAGAGGAATCAGAACCCACATAGTGCGATGCCTCTTAACTAGACACGTCATCATTTAAGGTTGTTGGATGACTTCCTATCCATGTATTTTAATGATATACGTCTACGAAATCTAGGCCAATGATGCATAGTCAACCTTTCAGGTGGTAATTATACTGAAGCGGTCCACGATGCTCAGAAGAGGTATGGTATCTTGGTTGGATATGGTCCTACGAGGGATATGGATCGGAGAAAACTAGATATATTTGGGTGTTGAGTTTGTACCTCTAGGAGGATACCTATGTATCACTGTTATTTTGGAATAAAATCCCATGTAGTTTGGTTTATTTTGGGTGAATATAAAATATAGGAGGCCCTATTTGTGGGGGCATGATTGAGGCATAACATTTGAAAAGGATTCCATTTAATCTTGGGCCTTTAGAAAGGAATTTTACATATCTTATTTTGGGTAGCAATCAGTGTTCTCGAGGTTCATTTTGTTTCGGGATTATACCAAAGAGGAGGCCAATGTTTTTGGAACCATTAGGGGATGTTTAATCATAATTATTTAGAGTTTTGGTGAGGGAATACACATATTAGGATTCCCACTTGATCTAGGGACCTCATATAGGCTTCCAACGTTTCTTGGTGGGATCATGAGTTTGAGTTCTCATAGTTCATTGAGTTATTCTATGGATGGTGAGATAATTTTTAATCACTAAGTTCATGCGAGTTATGCTCGGTGTGAAAAACCAAAGGAATAGGTAGATCTATAAAATAACACAATTTCCTTCTCTGAATATGGAAAATAAGGATGATGGTGGAAGAGGCTGGTTGATTGCCTCAATGATAGAGATAGGGGATCCAAATGTTCCCATTTATTATCTTGAGTTGATATCTAGGATAGAAAAGTCTGATGATCTATCCATATGTTTTATGGTCCGTGCATGATTAGAGAAAGAGTGCCACCTACCATGGAAATGTTATGGACTTACCTTAGGAGGAGTTCTCTGAAATTAGTTCAGTGAAACAGGAGAAGCATTGATCCTATCCAAATTGAAAATCATGTATGATCCCTTTGACTTATTATAGTCCCTCATTGAATGTAATAAATAGTGATTACCCATGATCCCTAGAATGGGGAGTTTCACAATAGTATCCCATGGTTGGACCCCCAGTTACCATGGGAATGTATACTAAAAGACATTCAATGTGTCTGAATGATTGTGGAGATTACCCATGTGACACCATTTACCATGGGTATGTAAAATCAACAAGGCACACTGTTTCACATGATGGTTTTACCATCTGGGTATAGTGGATTTTGTAGAGGCTTTGGCCTAATGTCGTTGGACTAGTTTTTGGAGGGTTCATAGAGGATTTGATGGAAAAGGAAGGGTATGATCGAGAGTAGAATGTGGAAAGCAGAAAGGTACCATATTCTGAGTACCATTAGTTCATGTGGGGTGGGGAACCCCCCCATGGCGTGTTTATATGTGGGTGGAGGGGTCATCTATGTATAGAGGAGATATGTGGACTTAGATGTGGTATGCATTCCATAGTGGAATGAAGCCTTAGGTTGCATCCATATAGTGTGGTGCTACGTGATGATGGATTCCATCTACATAGGATGGTTCTACCTGGACTGGATTCCATCAGCATAGTGAAGCACTTTGCGTTGTGGGGTTTCATTCATAATTAAATGCACTCTGTGGTTTGTCGGGTTGGAGAAGGGAAATTGATCCTACGGTTCATATGATGTTCATCCATGATGGAAATATTGTTCATGGATCCCCAAATAAGTTTGCATCTAGTTCATTATTATTTTTATGTTTCCTTCCTTTAATGGTATGCAGTAGGGTTTTGTCTATTGGAAACCATTCATAACTTTGCACATCATCAATAGTTAGACATAGAAGTCTTTTATCCATAAAATATATGATACCAAAAAACATGATTCCCCTTCTTGGCCCTGCTCGAGGTCCTTTTATAGAGTTATAAGGTGGATTTATCTATGGGGAACACTACAATTTTGGTGGAATCCCATGGGGAAATCATCCGGCCTACCTAAGACTCATTCAACTTAGGATTGTGGGAATGATGGTCACAGAGGTTGTGGTTCATGACATCGGTAGTTTGTGGTAGTGGTGGTTTTACAGTGTAGGGAGTTCATAGTAGTGACAATCACCGCCTTAATCCTGTGAACTACTTCTAATGTTTACGGGATTCCTTAGGCGTCACCTCCCCTGCCAACCATTTGGGTTTTCAGGGGTATTCTGCAGTGGGGTATCAGTCCATCTCTTTTTCTCCAATGACATCGTTTTTAGTGGAGCTGGCACCGACATCTCATTCTATGTACTACTCAGTTCATGGGGAATACCTTCAGCAAACCATTCATGGTATTTAGAATGTGGGCCATTTTTTGTCTTTCACCATATTTTCCATCTTCAACAGTTTTATCTCAATCCTTTATCTAATTAGTTTTTTTTCTTTTCTACATTATGGGAGAATTTACATTCCATTTTCAATGTTTTTAAAACCATACAATTATTAAAAAGTATTTATTAGAATTTAATTATTATTTAAATATATAAAAATTAATTTATAATTATGTCAATATTTTTTCAAAATTAATATATATATATATATATTAAATACACTAAAATATAAAAATATATGCAATATATATTTGGTTCTAGGGGAAAAAAATACATTCAATGGCACACAAATTCTGAAAAGGCTGAGCATTTACCCCTACCCACTATGTGGATAGCCCACACATCACGACATTTTATTTAGTAATGTCCTCAAGGACTAGTGAGAATGGCATTGATTACTTGGTCTAAAATCCTAGTTCATCATTATGTCTACATCATTTGCCTATGTCATTAGGTCTGCATCATTCATGTACCACTGCCTATCTACATCATCATCTGTGTCACACCCTATAGAGTACATTAATAGTACTTGCATCTGACAAGGCTTGATCCAAGGACCACCTGGATGCCATATAAGATAATTTACCACTCGGTTACAAGATCGTTGTTTAAATATAAACATAAATTTCAATATAGTAAATATATTTATTATTTAAATATATTTATTATGATTTTATAATTATTTATATGAATTTATTACTACTTAAAAATTATATAAATATGAATAATAATTTATAATGTTATAAATTTTTTTACGAAAATAATATATATATATATATATTTAAAATTAATCTAAATTGAAATAGAAATAGAAATATAACTATATTAAGTTTTTTTATTAATTTAATAAATTTATCATAATTTTATTATTATTTAAGTATATACATACATACACACATATATATATTTATAATTAAATACATAATTTCTAATAATAATAACTCATTATATATAATTATAAATTTAAGAATTTAAATATTTATTAAATATAAATTAATAAATATATTTATTTATAAATATTTATTTAAAAATATATTTTTTATATTATTAAATAATATATAGTTTTAACTGAATGCATGTAAAAAATGATTGAAATTGGATAATGAAAAATGATTTCAATTTTGAAATATTGTAAAAATGGTCATTTTTTACAAATGAAATTGAAATGAATAAAAAATTGGTATATATTGAAATAAAGATGCATACATATTTAAAATGTTATAACAACTTATATAAATGCATATATACTAGAAAATGATAAAATTCAAAAGAAATAAAAACAATTAAAATTGGAAAAGTAATATGTAAATGTAAAAATACTAATAAACATTATTAAAATATAAGGATTAAAAACAAAATATATGAAATGTATCATATAAATAAATTAACAGGTAAAAAATACTAAAATTTGAGTGGATTAAATCAACATTACATGTATGTGTTTCTCTATATGATTTTATTAATTACGTAAATATTAGTGTATGTGTGTTGTATGTGAAACAATTTATTAATTATATGTACGGGTGAAATCAGTGCGACACACATTTGACATATATTTAATTAAAAATTTGAACAAAATTAAATTAATGTCCCTTATTGATGAAATTATAGACTTTTTTTTATTAATATCAATTTTGAATTATTATATATTCTTCACACAATATGTGACATAATTAGTGTAATCATAAATATTATGTACTATATAAATACTATTTTTGGAAATATGATATATATATATATATATATATTTATATATATTTATGTTAATTTTCTTAACAAATATTTTTTATAAGGAATTAAAATGAATAAGATATTAATATGTTCTTAATTATTACATCTTCAGTATTTATATTTAATATATTTAATTTATTAATATTTATAATAAAAATATATATGTTAGAATTAATCATTTTTTAATAATTGTTTCATTAATAAATTATTTAAAATTTTCTAATTTATTTTAATATTATTTTATTATTTAAATTATAAAAATTTATATATATTTTTTGTTTAACTATTTAAATTAATTCATTTTATACTTCAATATTTAATATATACTATTTATTATTATTTATAATTTATATATAGGTATATTTATTGTATTCATTTTTACTATAATTATTTAATTAATAAAATATTTAATATCATTATTAATTTCCTCATTTTTAATTTGTATCTGTTTATCGATTTTATATTATTTATTTTA
Organism: Viscum album; assembly: GCA_963277665.1. NCBI lineage: Eukaryota > Viridiplantae > Streptophyta > Magnoliopsida > Santalales > Viscaceae > Viscum > Viscum album. The sequence continues at coordinate 444,953,086 of OY728142.1, forward strand.
TATATTTATATTTAATATATATTATTTATTGACTTTTATATTATATATACATATATTAAATTCATGAAAAAATATTTAATTAAAAACCAAATTATTTAAAAATTATTAAATTATATATTTCTAGGTTTATAATTATTTAAATTGTAATTATTTTTAATAATTTTATTTCTAACAATTTATTTCACTTTTTAAAAATATTTGGATATGGATCAGGAAGGTTCCTTGGGACCTGCATATGATGGTGGTTGGTATAGTGACCCAGGCCTAATATACATGGATATTACATCATTTTAGATGAATTTTTAGTATATTTTAGAAATACATGCATGAAAGTCTTAATAGTTTAGTGTCATTGAAAACATGAAAAAAACTCTAACTATGTAAAAGATCTTCCACATCTCCCATAACGATATAAACCATTAGCACTACTACCTAAAACAATTCCTCATAACCTGGAAAAGGGGACATAATAAAGGGGTGATCTACGATGCTCAGTAAGGCTAAACAATAGAGACATGTCATCATAAACATGAAAATATTGGTATGATAATGTGATTGTAACATTGGGAGATCATACCCTACTAATTTATGGTCATAAACATGAGCTATGGGATAATTCATGGGAGTTCATAAAAGAATAATCATATGGAAATAATCATCATGGGCCATGAAATCATAACTATGAAATAAGAAAAATGATTTTCCGCATACATATAAGAATAGATAATTTAATGTCATAATATCTACCAATACCTTTATAACAGTTTAGGATTTTGATATAACCCATGTACCTACTTCGATCATTGGATAATAACCCGTATGGCCAATTTCATTTAGGATTCAACTACAATCCATGTACCTTCATGTTTTCAGTCTTAGGCTACAACCAGTGTACCATCTTTCTTTTAGGATTGGGCTACAACACTTTTACCTTCTTGTTTTTGGAATTGGGATACAACTCGTGTAACCAATTTCTTTTAGTTTATGTATTCGGGTTTTCACTCAGGTAATGATCCTCTATTTTTTGGTCTAAATCATTAATTTGGTCCTAATATGGATGAATAATGAGTTAGTAAAGGTTATGTGGGTGTTTGGGACTTGTTCGGATCCGGGAAGACATCTTTTTGTAGAAAATAGACACTGCGCATAGTTTAGAGTAAACCATGTAGAATTATGCATGATCTGGAAATCAGTGTGAATGGTGTTGTCTCTAAAAGAGGCACTTCACACGGTTGGTGCCTGGATATTCAACCTAAATGTGCAGGAACACCTTTTTCCCTAGGTTCTCATGCATAGATTACAGACAATTTGATCAAACAGTGAAACAAAACCATTCGAGAATAGTCGTTTTACACGGTTTACACACAATTTGTAAAAGCATGTTGAAAAACTATGTGCTGGCTAATTTTCTAGTTAAATTTTCAGTTTCTCGCTTATTGATCTATTAATCCCACTCATTGTTCCCTAATCCAGTAACCAAAGGCATTATCCCACTTTCTTCTTAATTTGGATCTTTTTGAAGGCCAAAGCTAGGGATCAATATATCTCTTTCAGCTCACATCTGATTGAGCTTACGTTTCTCATGTTGGATGTGCAACAATATGTACTCGAGTCCTCTTTAGATGATCTTCGTCAATATTTCTGTCAACCTATGTATCATCATGTGAATTTGTTTTCACTTTTTATTAGATATACTCTGATCTATGGAGAAGTAAGGGAAAATATTGGAGGTGAAACACTATACAACACTATGGTGGGAGGTCGATAACTTATCCCTAAAGTTTGTTGATTTTGGAATGTTCATGTGGGGATCACTTATTTGATCAGGAGCAGTTTCATAGATTTACATGCTATGATTATACACGGTGTAATAGTATAGTTATGATCTTTCCAAATATGTGATTAGTGGTTACCATTTTCAACCGCAACTCGATTTTCCTCATGTCGAAGGTTATAGAAGAGTTGAGTTTTACTGTTTTTGACACGTTTGAGACACTATTCAGGGGTGCCATTCCTTGAACTTCTTAAAGATGAGCCTTTCAATAATAAATGTCTTGTTATAAAAGATAATATCCTAATGTCATTTACTCTGTATGCTCATAATTTGACCCTCCTAAGGTAAGTGCTTTCAAATTGATTTTTAAATAACAAATGTGTAGTGCAATGTATACTAAAAATATAACTTGGCCTTAAAAAATGAGATTGAATTAAAGTTACATGTCCATATAACCCCTTTCATTGATAATGGAAGGTAGCAGAGTGAACCAATTTAATTGAATATGCCTTAATTGTTAATTGGGACTTGATTAAATTTTTGCAACACTACTTGGCCTATCCACACTAATAGAAGGAACGTTTTGGACCCATAAAATGGTTGCAACTCCACATGACCAATCAAAACTAATTGAAGGAAATACATGAGCCAAATGAATGATTTCTGATTACAATATCAAATAGGAATGAACTTAAGTGATATCTCCTTGGATTCTAATAGGATAATACCTTGGGTCTCGGGAACCCCATTCTGATTCAAGGATATGGTTTGATTAAGTCGATACCCACCTAGACTCTGGTTCTTGAATATTCCTTGTATTCCCAGTATACTACTGTAGGGTATTTAACATTATTACATGATACCATGGAAACACTCCTTGGATCCAGAATTGGCTAGTAGGTGCCGCGGTGAAATACCATAGGGCATAGTCTTTGGTTAGCCCGATTTTACCTTGGTCGATCACCATGGACTTAGTGGACACCTTATTGTGGAATTACATGGATTAAAGTGCATGGATTACACTCTTACCCTTTATCTAGAATCATATACTATTGAGTTATCATTCCATGACCTTTATGTTAACTTGGTTATTACCCTATAACTCCCTCGTTGAATATCATTTTGAGGTTTCTTTAATACGTCTTTGGACCTTCACTACTTATACTATCACGAGGTGATGTCAATGATGGATATTCCTCACATGAACTATTAAAATTAAATAGTAATTGCTTAATTAATGAACTGGTTACATGTTCAGACCCCAACTAAGGGCAGAAACAAGTACTTGGGTATTTAATTATATTGTACTACATTCTTTATTAAATATATGTATGCCTTCACCCAGATATATTACCTTACACGGTCTAAATTTATAGACATCATTGGTGGTGTCCCATTGAAATTTGACTCAAACCCTCTCTGGGCACTGTTTGGTACCCAGAGTTGATTACATGATTGCAGGTGTTGACAAAGGGAAGCAGACGGTTTCAGACAGTTGATTTCATTCTCTTTTAGATGGAGCATTATATAAGATTACCGAGTTGGATATTGGGATTCTTGGATTAGTCTATGTTTTAGTTTACATTGCGGAACTTCTATTTTTATTTTCTTGTATCCATGTACTCTAGTCTTTTAAGCGATAAGACATTCCATCATCATTTTTATAGTTGATACAATTATTATTATTCTCGTTTATCTATTGCAACAGCTTATATCTATTGATTAATTATACTTCTTCCACAATTTATTATTCAATTATTTTACTTCAATTATGAAACACATTTCTAATGAGGGAATTGTCTTCCCATGGACACACCCTAGTACATCGCAGCTAGTCAACAACCTCTAGCATTTTGGGAGATGCGCTTGAGGCCATGTGGCCCACCTGGCTCAGGGCACCCCTTAAGTCGCCTTCGAGTCCAGGACATCACAATGTGTTATTAGCGGTAGTTTATTTTATTTATTTTTTATTTGGAAACAATATATTAATGAATATGAATTCTTGGGACTTTCTCATATGCTGTGAATTGGCATCAAAAACCAATAGATGGGGTAAAAGACAAGTTACCCAAGTTGAAATTAATGTTCAATTTTTTCCATTAGAGTTCAAATTATTTCTCCATTAGGTGACACACATTTTGTTTGGTTTTGTTTATTTTTACTATATTTTTTAGTTTATATAATCCTTATCTTAATGATATGAGGTCAAGGATCATTGTTACATGTACAAATATAGGAACCTATAGTTCACATGTCATTCATATTTCTATGTCGTATAGGTTCATTACACATCGTTTCATTCATTGATATTCTTTTGATTGTTGAGTGATGTTGTGATATTTTCATGTACTTGTATTACTTTGGCTTCGATTGAGTGATTTATTATCCCAATTCATGAGTTGTATGGACCACCATGTGTTTGGATGAGTAATTTACCACGTCGAGCGATTATGCTATAAATAAATGGGTGTTGTTTCTGTTGAAAGGTGTATGGGCATTGATTCAGTGGAAATTTGTATCCATTATAAAGGGAATCTAGAAATCTAAAATTAATTGGTTGCACATCATTATACTTCATACTTATGTCTATGAATGGTAAAGGAGTGAATCTTGAAAATAACATAAAATTGACATGAATCTTATTCTTGAGTACATATTGATACCTTGCAGTCTTTCCAGGTTGTTTTGGTAGTATGCATTGGGTAGTGTGTTTTATTACATTCAATTTTATCTAGTGATTCTATATTATGCTCCCATTCTTATTCTAAGGTTTATATGGAATTTTTAGACTAATTCAACCATGACATCTGCATGTCAATCTCCAGGAGGGTGGGGACAACCATGCTCCAGACATGGTGGGCCCTGAGCCACCAATATTACTTCCAAGAGTTCCACATGTGGAACCTAATACTATACTTGATATGGGAACTGATTCCTAATTATGTGATAGTTTCCTACGTTTGATGTAGTCTATGAAATGTTATACATAGATTGCATGTGTGATGGTTGATCTGACCCGTGAGTTCTATCATGAACATCCTCCAAAATTTTCAGGTGATGTTGGTTCTCAGGCTGGTGAGTCTTGCCTAGAGTCCTTGATTTATATCATTGAGTTTCTGGAAATGAATCCAGATATAGGAATAAATATTGATACACACATGCTTCATGAATCAGCAATTTGTTGGGGGGATTTTGTTACCTAGGACGGTCTTCATAAGGGCATGTTATGGCTTGATTTCAAGACTTCCTTCTATGAACAATTGTTTCCTTAGGTACTGAAAGATTACAGAGACATGGAGTTCATGCATTATGAGTTGGGTTCTATGTTTGTTATAGAATATTAAGCATGTTTCACTCATTTACAGTTCTATTCACATCTTATAGACAATGATGATCTTTCGCGTGATAGTAAATTTAAGGATGGGCTCCAGTATGCCATCCAATCCCAGGTGAATTCCTTTCACCTTCATAATTTTTTTTTCAATAGTTGATTAGGAACATAACACTAAGAGTATCCTAAGTGAAGAAATGAGTAAAAGGTTTAATGAATCAGTGCCACGTCCAGCTAGTAGTTCTTCCAATGGCAGGAAATGTTCCCTTGAGGTTTGTCATCATGGTAGTGGTAGCTAGAGTGCCAATTTTGATCACTCTATGGTGTACCATCAGTATGGAAGACTAGGGAATAAGAAGCCCCAATGTAATAAAGATCCCATGGAGTGCCAAGATTGAAGCTGTATGGGACATCATCAGTGCATTCATAGTACCTTTCCACCAAATTTGAGTGGAAAAGGTTCACCATCAGCTCCAACATCAGGAATGAGTTATTTTGAACTACGTCAGGCAGGGTGTTGGAATAAAACTGGCAAGTCTGGTTGAGGAGGAGGTCATTTCCATGGTAGTTCAACCCCTTATCACCAGAAAAGCCCAAAAATCATTCAATATTTTGGTAGTCTATAAGTTGCACAGAGCTGTGGATTAGTCCAGTTGCATGTTGTACAACTGACACCCAAGGATCAGGGTTTGTGAGCATCTATAGAATGAGGAACTATTCTAGAATCATCCATTTTTGTCTTGTCATTGTTTGATACAGGTAATTCGTACACATTTATTCCTTTATCTATCATGGAATGTCTCAGACTACAGATATAGTTTCACTACGGTGTAATAAACCTCAATACGCTATTTCAAATACAGAAAGAGAGAATAAGACAGTGTAGGGACTATCCCCTAGAAGTGGTTAGTTACCCATTCTTGTGGAATCTATTTGTTCTCTAGATGACTAGTTTTGATGTCACTCTTGGGATGGACTGGTTAGTACACTATCACGCCTTTGTAGATTTCCATCATCATAGGGATTCTTTTAAATCTCTAGAAGGAAGCATTTATCTTCTAAAAGGATAGTGGGATGTCCAGGCTGGGAGAACTGTTCTGAAGCATCATGGTCTAGGTGGAGTGACCGCCTATATTATAAATCATTTCATGGAGGATCAGGGTTATCATCCAACTTATTTCCCTGTAGTAGTTTTTTTAGGGAAGCCTTTTCTGATGACTTTTTTGTATTACCTATTAAGAGAGAAATAGAGTTTACAAATGAAATTGTTTAAGTAGAAGCTTTAGTGTCCAATCCTCCATATATGATGAAACATAATAAACTTCAAGATATCAAGCGATAGATAGAGGACCCAGAGGCCAAATGATTTATACCGCCTAGTACATCCTCTTGGGTCTCACACTTTCTTTTTTCTAATAAGGAGGATGTAACTCTTTATTTATCCAGGGATTATAGAAGGCTAAACTAACTTACAGTCAAGAATCAATATCCACATCATGGAAAACATGATCTCTTTTACAAGATCCATGGAGAAAAGGTGTTCTCTAAGATTGAAGTGAGATCAGGTTATCATTAGGTGTGATTTACACAATCAAAAATAACTCATAAATATTTCCATTGTAGGTATGATCTCTATTAGCATCTTGTCATATCATGAAGTCTTACAAAGGCACCAGCCATTTTCATAGCGTTGATGATAAGGGTTCTCCACCCCCTATTTGGACTCTTTTCTTGTGGTCTTTATGGATGAAAACTTTGTGTATTAACTCACTTGTAACATCCATGAAAAACATATTAGGATCATTCTGAGTACATATAGAGAGAATCATATCTATTCCAAGATTGGTAAATTATACATCTGAGTTGAAAATATCTATTACTTTGGTCATATTACCTCATAATTAAGAGTGTCTATTGACCTAAAAAAGGTTAGTGTTGTTGTTTCCTGGGAGAAGCCTAAAAACTATTTGATATTAAGAGTTTCTTAGGAATTTATGGATATTAAAAACATTTTATAAAATACTTTTCTCATATTGCATCACCTATTACAGTTCTTAAAAAAAAGGGTGTCAAGTTTACTTGGTCAAAATAATGTGAGAAATATTATCATTAGTTAAAAGGGAGACTTGTCTGCACACTGATTCAGCTTCCTCTACAACCAGGTAAAGGATATATCATCTTCTGTGATCCATCATGAATTTTCCTCGGAGTAGTTTTGATGAAGGAAGATAAAGTCATTGTATACATTTATCAGCAGTTGAGGCCTCATGAGAGAAATTACTCAATGCATGACCTCAAACAAGCAGCTGTTGTCCATGCCATATGTTTTTGGAGACTTTTTCTACTGGTTGAGTTATTTATGGTGTATACCGAGCACAAGAGCCTCATGTATATCATTTCTTAGAATGACATGAACCTAATAGGTAAAATATGGGTTGAATATCTACAATCCTTTTATATTGATCTTTTATATGTGCTAATAACGGGAAATGTTTTTACTGATGCACTGAGTCGAAAAACCCAAACACATGTCGTACATGAAGCTTCTGAGGAATAGAAGTTAATTTCCCTCATTTCTGATCTACATATGGAGTTTCATGATAGTTATGAGGATTCTTACCTCTGAGCATTTAATAGTCACCTCTTCCCTCCTTGAGAAGGTGAAGTGTAGGAATTTTTCAAATAATGTAGATTTGGTTCTCCAAGAGAGAATATCATAAGAAAACCCACCTACTGATTGGTATGTGGATATAGATGACATCTTGAATCTACGCAGACGTATCTGGGTTCCTGAAGATATGAGAATGTTTTAATGAATGATCCCCACACTTCTCAATAGGCTATTCATCCAAGAATATTGTAGATATATCGAGATATGTGACACCATTATTGGTGGAATAGGATGAAATGTAATATTTTAGGCTTTATCACTTGATGTTCCACCTATCAGTAGGTGAATGTAGAGCACCAGAGACCTACTGTCTTGTTACAATCGCTTCCAGTCTCATAATGGAAATATGATGACATTTTTAGGTATTTTGTAGTCAGATTACTGAGGATGCCGATGGGTAGCGATGGTATCTGGATATTCATTGGCTGACTAATGAAGTCATCACACTATATTCCTATATGGTAGACTTTCTCATTTGAATAGCTGGGATGACTATATGTCTGTGAGAACATAAGGATACTTTGGGATCTACATACTATCATTTCATATAGGGATATCATTTCACATCATGGTTCTGGAATGGATTTCTGAAAGATATAGGGACTTAGGTGATTCTAAGAACAACATTTTTCCCTCAGACCGATCGATAATCGGAATGGAAAATACATGTTCTAGAGGATAGTCTCCAAGTGTGTGTACTTGATTTTGGTGGTTATAGGGAGAATTATTTCCCTCTTGTTGATATCTCTTATAATAACAGTTTTCAAGTGATGATTCATATGGCTCGGTTTTAGGCCTTATATGGTAGGCCATGCCATTTAGCCTTGTGACATATAGAGGCAGGTGAGGTAGCCCTACTAGGTCCTCATCTTGTTCCGGAGACTATATAATATATATTAATGATTAAGAAGAGTATGGATACTGTTCAGTATTGATAGAAATCACATGTCGATCGTCATCAATGGACTCTTGAGATCGAGGTTGGGGATCATGTTTTTCTTTGGGTATCTCTTATTCTAGGGAATAGACAGTTAAGGAAGTGTGGAAATTTTTCACCATGTAACGTTACATTCATTTGAAATTATTGAGAGAGTCAGTTGGTAGCACATAGTTACTACTACCTCAGTGGTACCGTTCCATCTATGATATATTTAATGTCTCATAGCTTCGCCAATATCTATTTGACCCATCTCATAATTATGATCTTGAGTAAGTACGGTTAGATACCAAAGTGAGGTTTGAGGAATATCTATTATACAATGTTGAATAAATCATAAAGGTTCTATGAGGCATATCTATCCCTATTGTATGGGTGCTATGGATACACGACTGAGTATAACATAAGACTTGGGTTAGGGAAGCCGATGTACATGCTCAATGGCTAGAGTTTTTCATAGTCAGTGTTTCTTTACCCTTTAAAGGAGAACATGGGGAGAGTGTTCTTTTAAGGGGGGGAAGACTGTAAGAAACCATTTTCACTCAGGTTTCAATGATTTAGTTTTTGGTCTAAATCATGTTATTGGAACTAATACAGATGCATAATGAGTTTGTAAATATACTTAGGGTGTCCATGGATTTTTCGGAACTACGTATTTATTGAGAAAAAAATATTAGTGCAATGTTTAGAGTAAACCATGAAAAAATCTACATGGTTTGGAAAACCATGGGGATGCTATTTTTTTGGACAGAGCCACCTTGCATAGTTGGTGCATAGCTGTGCAGCCTAACTGTGTGAGCGACCCTTTTTCCCATGTACCCATGCATAACATACACACAATTTGATCAAACCGTGTGGCCAAACCATTCGGCTAGAGCCGTCTCAAATGGTAAGTTCCTGGTTTGACAAACCGTGTGGAAAACCCTACACATGCTTATTTTTTAGGTAAATTTCTAGTTTGCCCCATAAAGATAAATTAATCACCATCCTTCCACCATTATTCGAGAACCTATAGGATTAAGCCGTTTTACTCTAAATTTGGATTATTTTGAAGGACAATGTTAGGGATCAAGATATATCATTTTTCTGATATCCGATAATGCTTCCATTTGTCATGTCAGATGCGCAACAGTATGTACTCGAGTCCTATTTATCTTTTATTCTTATCACTTACTCTCAAATTAGGTAACTTCATGTGATCGTTTTTTCACACTTTCTTATATATACTATGATTCAAAGAAAATAAAGGCTGATACCAGAGGAGAAGGATCATAAAACCCTAAGGTGGGTGGCCTATAACATATCCTTAATGTTTTTTGATTTTGGAATATTCATTTGAGGCCTATTGATTTCAGTAGATGCCATTTATTAGATTTCAATTCCATTTTTATACTTTTTTGAAATTTCTGGTTACTCACATTCCAAATATGTGATTAGTTGTTAGAGGTTACACCCAAAACTCAATCAACCTCATGATGACGGTTATGTCACTATTGGGTTTTAGTGTTTTTGAAACGTTTGTCCCACCATTCGGGTGTGCCTTTTCTTGAGCTTCCTAAAGGTGACCCTTCCTATAAAAAATGACTAGTTATTAATGAGAATTGCATAATGGTATGTACCATTTATGATCATCACTTGACCTTCCTAAGGTAAGTGCATTAAAATTTATTATTAAATGTGAAATGTGAAACAGAATGTATACTAAGTATATAACATTTACTTAACAAATGAAATTGAATAAAAGTTAAATGTATATAGCACCCCTTTCCATGATAATAGAAGGTAGTGAAGCGAACCTCACTAATTGAATATTCCTTAAAGGTTAATTAAGACGGGATTAAATGATTGTAATGCTACTTGGCAAATCCACAATAATGTAAAAAAAGGATTGAACCAATAAAATAAATATTTGAAACTCTACTTGACCAATCCACACTATTAGAAGACAATATATAAACCAAATGAATGATTAATGATGACAATATCTAATTGTATTTGAATGATTTGAGCTCGCCTTGGATTCTGAGAGGATAATACCTTGGGTGGCAAGAACGTCATGCAAATTCCAAGATACAATTGGCTTAGGTTGACACCAACCAAGAAATAACTTCTTGTATATTCCTCGGATTCTTTGTATACTATCATAGGGTATTTTACATTATTACATGATACCTTAGATACACTCTTTTTATCTAGCATTGGCTAGTAGGAGCCATGGTGAAATCCCATAGGGCCCTATCTTTACATATCCCAATTTCACCTTGGTCGATCACCTTTGTCTTGATAAGATCCTTATTGTGGAATGCCTTGTATTACGCTCCATGGAGTACACTCTTATCCTTTAGTTAGACATAGATAATACTGAGTTATCTTTCCAAGAGATTTATGTTACCTTGGTTATTACCCTTCAACTCCCTCACTGTATATCATTTTCAGTTTTCCTTGTAACATCTTGGGACATTCACTACTTATAATATCACGAGGTGATGTAAGTGTTGGGTATGCCTCACATGACCTATTAACATTAAATGGTAATTACATTATTAATGAACTGGTTACATGTTCAGACACTAGCCAAGGGCTGAAGAAGGTATTCAGGTATTTAGTTATATTTTACTGCCTTCATTACTTAATATATCCATGCCTGCACAATGATATATTTCATTACAATGGCTGGATGTTATATAAACCATTGGTGATGACCTGCTAAGATTTATCTCAAACCATCTACATGCACCGTTTGGTACTTGAACTAGATTAAATGGTTGCAGTTGTTGACAATGTGAATCATACAACATCAAACAATTGATTTCTTACTGTTTAAGATGGATCATGATAACAGATTACCAAATTGCATCTCAAGATTCTTGGAGAATACTTAGTTTTCTTTTACATTGTGTAACTTTTATGTCCATTTTCTTGTATACATGTTTTCGAATTTTTCTAGTGACATGGAATTTCATAATCATTTTTCAAGTTGATAAAGTTATAACAATTATAATTTATTTACTGCATTAGTTTTCATGCACTATTTAATTATCTTATTTCCACTTTTTATTATTCAATTATATTTCTCGTGTTGTGATACAATCTGCAAATGAGGGAATAGTCTTAGCATGAACACACCCTAGACCCTCACTACAAGTCGATATCCTCTTTAATTTGGGGGTATGCACTTGAGCCGAAGTGTCCCACCAGGCTCGGGGCACCCATTAAGTGGCATCTAGGTCTGGGAAATCACATTTAGGATTGGGCTACAAACCATGTAAATTATTGTTTTTGGGCATCAGTTACTACACATGTACCCTCTTTCATCTAGGCTTGGGAAATAACCCGACACCCTCTATCTATTCGGGATTGGGTTACAACCCATATAATTTGTTGGATCATATAAAACATATCATTACTCAAGGCATTAGAGGGAGATATTGGTCTCACCCATGTCATAGTAAAATCATTCACACATGTTCTACAAATATAATAGAACCTTCATCATATCATGACCCATAAAATGATATAGGACTTATAAACATCAAATCATGACCCATAAAATGAAATGGGTAACATTAACATTTCAGCACAACATAACTTATGGAAAAGTGGTAGGTTTCATAATCAGTTCCTAAAATAATTACACATGAAATAGAAACATATTTTATAAACATATAACCCATGAAAGAGGAACAAGTTTCATAAAGACCACCATATTAAACTTGGTCTTTTCATAGAAAGGATATGAATAGAACCTTTAGAGGATTTCCAAAAAGCGAATGAGTAACATTAATGGATGACATCTTAGATGGAAAATAGTATTATAATATCTATAAAAACATTTCTTGATGAAAATAACTATTATTCTTTGATAAAGGATTGTTAATACAAAATACCATTTTAAAATCATTTATTCAGAAATTACATTGAAAAATTATAAAAAAGACTTGAAATAATTCTGAAAATCGTTTTCCATTAAAATAAATTGTTATACAATTTCCTTATGGTTTGAAATTTAAAAATGAAATGGAATCTTCCAAGGAATGTTGGTGGGTAAATTCATACATTTCCTACAAAGTAAAAAAGAAACATTCATTTTCTACAGTAAAAAGGAAAGAAGGAATGCCTTGTTCCGAAAGTGAAAAGAAGATTCCATTGAAGATATTGGTAGATGAAAAAAGTGTAAAAATATATTTAAAATCATATTGGATAATTTCATAATATTCTTGGAAACCATTTTTAGATAACATTGATTTCTGAACAAAGAAAGGGATAAGTCGGGCTTTGGAAAAAATAATTTTATTACTATATTATGTACTAAAGAGTAGAATATGGTACCAAAACATGATTATGTCATGAAATAGCAGATGACCCGAAACCTCCTGAATATTCTTGAGATATGGATAATAATAATTCATCAATGTAAGAAATAAAATTAAAAATCATGGGAAATTATGACATTGGCTCAATAATCTCTTATAACTCAGTAACATGGGATCATACTCTCCATGAAAAAAAAGAAATTACATGAATCATAATATATGATGAAAAAAATTAGATTCGTGATATAATATACCCCTCCAATATGATTTTAGTTTCAAAAAAAAATATGAATCTCATATAACGCAAATTGAGACAGAATTGTTTTACCGATTTTCTATCTTTTGAAAACAAAACCCCATGGACGAAGGATCGTCAAATAAAAATGTAACTACCCAAAATTTTAATTACAAGATAAATATAATCAAATCAAGGAAATTACATACACCATAAAAAAAGAAAGAGTGTTGAAAAAATCGTGTATCTCACAGAAATTAAATGTTAGTTGAAAATCCCCTTACCCGAAATTAATATTTAGATGAAAATCCTCTTACTTTATGTCTTCTCTCTCTTTGAACATGTACAAAGATCCAATATAATAAATAAAAATTTCTTATAAATATTTTACAGAATAATATTCTTATATATATTACCTTATATGGTTTTATTATAACCTTATATTACATGCTTGTTAACGGCCCTATATTAATGTTCCACTTTAGGTAATATTCTCTTTGTTCTTCAAATGTGACTTAATTTATTATATCATTGGTCCTTATACTCGTATCGTGATATCATAATCTATATCACTATATAAATATAATTTATATCTATAATATGCATATTATAATAATTTATCGAATATAGAAGTATTGAATGGAATACATCATTCCTGGAGATGGTAAGTCATACGTACGAATGGATGTTGTTTCCTTTTTTATTGTCGTATTGACAGAATGTATGTAAATGACACATGTATATATATATATATATATATGTATTCATGTATATATATATCATAATTACTATAATATTAATATTTTATATTATCATATATGTTCATTAAACCCATCCTTAATAAATTTTATGTGGTGTGTGAATAAATCACATTCTTTTGAGGGGGTGGTAGTCCACACTTCCTCAAACGAGATTATCGTATCAGCACCAAATGGATGGTAAAAAAATTTCTATTAAAGGAATAAAAAATATTAAAAAAATTATATTTTAAATATATAAATATAGTGTCTGTCATAATGTCCACTATGATTGGTTGTAAAGGAGAAATGAACAGTCATCATTTCGTGAGGCCATAGTTCATCGTACACAAAAATAGTATGTTCAACATCCAATAGATGGAGGTTTGTGTATGTGTAGGTCTGAACAATTGAATAAAAAATCCTAAAATCTGAAATATACTAGTTTTGTCACACAATAATGGAATAAATAGAGTTGAGGGGTGTAGAATAAAAATAAAGGAAAGGAGCATGAGAAAAGTTGTTACCTCTTAATTAGGCAACTTCTTTTGGTTTGAGCCAAAAGGCTTCCCTGAGAGGGTTTCTTCCCAATAAGAGGATTAAAGGTAAAAGAGAAGATATTTTGGAGGCTATTTTATTAGATATTTTATGATCATAAATGGAATGATAGGTGTGAGGAATGGGTATAGGTCATGGCCTTTTATAGGGAAGGGAAATGACTCACATAGAATTTATAGAAATAAATCAGATGTTCACATGTTCATACCTAATAAAAAGTCTTCAAAATATAACCAAATAAAATAATATAAGGTTTTTGGACAACATATGGACAACCAATGGGGTTTGGACACGTTTCTATGTCATTTGGGCCATTAATTTTAATTTTTAGTCCCCAATTACGATTAATTTGGTCTTAATCACTATGATTAATTTTATTCACTTTTAATAATCATTTTGGTCAAAAATTAGCATGGTGTTATTAGAATATAAATTTTAGACTAAATAAAATGGTTCTTTTCATATTTTTTTAGTTTCAATCATAAAAGGGGAAAAGGTAAGATTTGTTCTAATCCCACATACAGGACGAAAAAATATGTTTTTAAAGTAAGAAAATAGTCCAAGTATATTATGTTTTTATTTTCAATTTCAAAGTGGAGATGATCATAATGAATTTTATTGTTTTAGTATATGTGATATTCATATAATGTGTCACTATAAAAATTACAATATCATATAAAATTAATAATTAATTTGATAAAATATATGCTTTTAGCTAAAAAGTTGTATTTTTCAGTATTCATAAAAAAATGAAGTTTCTCAGAAAAATCTAAAAAACTCACCCTAGGATAAATTCAAAATTATGAATTAAAAATTTATTCATAATTTATAAAATCCAATTTCTAAATGTGTCCAAAATTAATTTCATTATTAGATGCAGTTCATTTGAGAAAATGATGTTTTTATACATAAAATGACCATTACCAGAAATCATATATTTTATTATCAATATGTTTTAATTTTATAAAACAAGTACAAAAAATATTTGAAATGTAGTAATTACTATTATTATTAATATTTCTAACCAATAGTTCATAATAATCTCATTTAAATTAATAAAACTAAAAAAGATATATTTTATAGAAACCCAGTGTTGCGCGTATCGTAAACCAACTCCACCACAATCCTTTTTTTGTATTTTCTAAAATACTCTTTTTGTAAAAGTGGGAACTGTAAAAAAAAATATACACCACCCAATCCATCCATAAAACAAACCACAAAAAAAATTCAATGTTCATAATCCAACCATCAAATTCCACAAAATATAAATTCAAAGAACCACTCGCGCTATCCACGTTGTTCAATCATCCACTCCAAATTGCCGCCAATGAAACCAAAAAATATATTTCAAATTTTGAAATTAAAAAAAAACAGTGAGACCGTAATCACTTACTCGGTTGCCGAACAGCCTCAATACACACACTCTGACACAGAAGAGTCAACCATCATATCGCCGAAGATCCCTCCACTATAAACCCGTGTCACCAACTTGTGCTTAGTTGTCGTCACCATCACCATAGAGTAGAAACATAAACCATCGACAGTGTTGGCTCACCATAATGAGATACCATCACTAAAAGACATTAGAAAAAAAATCGTATGTCACTCCATATGAAGTCACCGACCATCATGACCAACATCTTCACCATAAGAACCCACATAACTAGAAACATCCAACATTGTTCACATTGCTTCGTAACTACATACAGCTCCCCTAAAATACCAAAACCTCCCTGGTAACTTTCTCACCCAACTGACCTAGAAGGGAGAGAGGAAACAAGAATCCAGTGTAGAAAGAAGTAGAAAAGAAGAGATGAAGAACATGTTCAAGAAATGAAACTCGAATACAGAATAAAAAAACACGACGCAAGAACAATCCTGGAATGTGAAATGAAAAATTTGGACTGAATCCCTAATGAAAACTAGAAGAAATGTTAAATCGAGGGTTGAAACCTAATATAAAAACCAAGAGATAAGTAAGGGTAAATGGGGACTAAAACCATAAGAGAACGAAAAATAATAATGGAACGGTATCCACCGAATGGAGGTTCCCACATTTCCCCGAATCCCACCACCACAGTAAAAAACCCATCTAAAAACCAACACAACTGACCAATGTGGGGTCTTATGTGTCAGAATAGACTAGAAGAGAAGGGGATGGATAGGAGACAATTGGAAAACTTCAAGTTTGAGGAGGATGACAACCCAAAATGGGATAACATTTGAGAGGAAAGTGGAAAAGATGAGGGAAGCGAACCTGGAGTGGAAAGAAGTGCAAGGGACATCACCGTTGGGTAGAGCATGAATCCCCAAGAGATGCAGAGCTGATATTAGAGCCAATAGAGAACACCAAGAGAGTGGCGCACCATTTAGATGGATTCTTCTCTATGCGATATCATTATCGTCAACCAACATAGTGTTGCGTACATCGTACACAAAATCAGTGTTGCATGGAACATAAGAAAAGTCAATGTTGTGGGTGAAAAGAATGTTTTACTTAGTTATTTAAAATATATATATATAAATAACTATTTCTAGTTTCATTTTTAATGATAAATATTTAAAAGTTAAATTAATTTGAAAAAATAATTCTCAATATCTCAAGGTGTTACATTCGACACCCTAAAAATGATTTTTTCCCTCTAAATTTGTCTTAGTTATCAATTATATAATACTTGAAATATTCAATTATTGAATCCCACATCATAAAAATAGATACCAAAACATCACTTAAAAAGGTAAATATAGAACCATAATAGTTACCGAAACTAACAAATAAATACGTTTTCACATGGGAAAACCTAGGTGGAAGTTGAAAACATGGATATGGAAGAAAAATGTTACCATCATATTCTGATGGAGAGTGATATAGGAAAAGGTTAAAATAATTTTAACAAACAAAAATCCATAACTCTTTAATGACATAATGGACCATCTGATTCATAAAAAACGTAGTTATAGAGAAACATTTTTTGTTTTCATGAAAATTTAATATGTTTTCATTAAAAGATAATCCTTTATGGTTTATAGACAATGAAACCTTTATAGTTTGATTAACCATTTCACCTCCTATAATAAAAAAGTTACTTTGTCAGTGATTAAATAATAAAATATCAAGAGTTCCATGATATGGAATCTGATTTTTCAATAGTTACTTCCCACACAAGGTAGTTTGAACATGATATCCAATATGCATAAATACTTATATGGAAGATAACACATTAATATTACTAACTTAATAAAAATTTTATGTTAATATTTTCATAAATTTTTAACCTCATAATAACTATAAAAGTTGGAATTTCAATGATTTATAAATAAGGTTATGAAATCATATTAATATTGACTCCCTTTTACATCAAAAAGTTTCTCCTTGTTGTCTGATTCCAAAAATGTGAATAACCTCTCATATATTATCTTCAAACATGGAAATAACATGAATTACTATTAATACATTTAGAAAACATGCCTTCATACTTATTCCAATTATTACTGGATATATCCCATTAATATGGGATGTTTTACGCTTCATCCTTGATAACATAGAACGTTTTTTCAATAATTAGTTATAGGGAAATATGTACCATCAAATTTAATTATTCATATATAGAATATCATTATCCAAACATAATTATCATGGAATCAAGAATTAATTAAATATTTCCATACCTTAATTAAAATGTCACCTTTCCATGAAATCACTTTTCTAGTCCATCATGACCATTCAACATATTCTTGTAAATCCTTAGTAATAACATAAACTGAACAATCCATACATAATTCACAAATCTTAATTCTGTTATTGAAATACATAAATACTTCAATAATTCAACATGAATGTTTGGTATAATATAGGTCACTACATGGTTTAGAATTAAATCCTTAGCTCGGGGCATTGTGTTGGGAAATGCTCATGTTATCCAAAGAAAAAACATTGAACTCCATAATAACTTGCCACTCTATGACCCTTTTTCCTATAAAAAAACATCTTCCCCTCGATTTAATGTATTCCTCATGGTTCTTCATCCCATATTCTTGACATTAAAGAAGCTGAATATTTTTTATTCTATGTTCTCTACCATTAAATTATAACACTCTCTTATTTAAAATGTAAAAAATATCCCTAAAGGTATATTTTTTAATTATATACCATGACATATGATTTGGAATAACAGAAATATTTTTTTCTCAATAGATCATCCCATTTTGATGCTCATCATAAAATCATATATCACATTCAACATTAATCTGGTTATTTTGGTTCTTTCCTTTTTCAAAAACTATAAGATTTGTGTGAGCAATACATATCATATTAAAAATTGACATAATAATGAAAATAATTACTTATAAGATGTCTATATCATGACACCTTCTATAATCTATGACACCACAATTTATCCTTGGTTATCCATAGCTAACTTATATATAAATCCATCATGAAGGTTCATGATGTGTTTGTGAGGTCAAATGAATATTCCCCAAGAGTTTCAAACTGAAATTGTAGAAAGGCCCGTTGGAATTTACCAGATTTCCTAGAGTCAAGCCTAGAACATCTCTTTAGAGTTGTTATCCCAATGTATATCTATTCTAGAGCCACATCCACCTGTATTATCCAAAACGAGATGTACTTCTTGGAAACCACATAATGTCCCATTTAAAAAAATTCCAAAACATTTTCCTAATCATTATATCATCCTTATACTTAAAAATAAATACATCTATAGAAATATACATAGAAATATAACTAGGGACCTAACTATGGTTTTCTTGTCCTAGTATCCAATGGTGGACTAAACCTTTATTTTTATACCAACTGCAGTGACCCAAGGTTAACATACATGGATATTACATTATTTTAGATGAATATTTAATACATTACAAAAAGAAAATCTTGAGGACTGTAATAGTTTTATTTTCTTTTGAAACATTAAAATAAAAAATTATATCATGCTAAAGAATCTTCAACATCTACCATAAATATCTACACCATTTTTACTTAAACATAAAATCATTATTTATTACCTAAAAATGGAAACATAAGAAAGGGGTGAGCTCATATTCCCAATAAGTGTTATCAAGGACGAAAATAATCATAAAAATGAACATAATTGTATTAAAACAAGATTGTAAAATTGGGAGATAAACCCCTGTATATCAAAGGTAATAAACATGAGCTATGGGATAAATCTTGGTAGTTCATAAGAAATTAATCATAAGGAAATAAACATTATGATCCCTGAAATCATAACTAATAAATATGACATAGGATTTGTTCCATAAATATAAGAATATGAAATTTTATATTAGGGATACCTACCAAGACCATTATAACATGTTAGGCCTTAGCTATGAACCCTTTAACTACTTCGTGATTGTGCTAGCAACCCATATACCCTCTTTATTTTATGTTTGGGATATAACCCATTAACCTTATTATTTTTAGGATTAGGCTACAACCCACCTAACACATTAATTTTTGGATGGGGGTAAAACCCAAGTACCTTCTTGTTTTTGATCTTGGGATACAAATAGGGTACCCACATTCTTTAGTAATGGGATACAACCCATTTTCATTCTTGTTTTAAGGCATGGGATACTACCCGTATACCATCTTTTAGTTTGGATTGGGATACAACTCGTACACCCTCTTTCTTTTTAGTCTTGGTATAAAACCTATGTACTCAATTTCGATTCAGGCCTGGGATAAATCCCATTTACCCATTTATCTAATTTGAAACATATCATTACCCAATGCATTATAATTAGATATATTTCCCACCCATCTCATTGTAAAATCAATCACACATGCAACAAAAGATAATAAATAATTTATCATATCATGACCCATAAAATATATAAGCATTATAAACATCAAATAGTGACCCATAAAATGATATTTTTATCATTAACATTTTATCACATCATAAACTATTGAAAATAAATACGTTTCATAACCATTTCATCAAAGAAAAACCCGTGAATCAGAAATATATTTCATAATCATATAACCTGTGAAAGTGAAATAGGTTTCATAATGACCATGACAATATTCCTTAACCATTCATATAAAATAATTAAATTCAAGAATTAAAATGTAAAATTTATGTATATACAACTCTATGAAGAGTTTAGGTTCATAACAAAAATGAATCACAATGAAGAAAAATTGAGAGAAAACTGTTTTAACGATTTGGTAACTATTGAAAGCTAAAACTCATGGAGGAAGGATAATAAAATGGGATTTTGAATCGCCAAAATTTTAATTAAAAGATACATATAATACAATAATGGTAAGTACAAACACCACACATAATTAATGATTAGATAATATAGCTTGTATCTCACAGGAATTAAAAGTGAGATGAAAATCTCTTTACCTTGTGTCTTGAATCTCTCTGTACTCGTATTATATTCTTGTATAATATAATATATATTTTTTATATTTAAAAAAAATTATTATTACTATATATATAATCAGTTATGTTTTTATTATAACCTTATATTACCCACGTTTTAAAAATCTGATATTAAAGATTCACATCTGGTAATATTCTCTTTGTTCTTCACATGTGTCTTAATTTGTTATATTGTTGGTCCATATTTATATATATTTTAGAATATCATAATGTAGATAATGATAAAAAAAATATATCTAGTATATTAATATTTTTAAAATTTATAGCATATATAATCATGAAATGGAATACACCATTCCTAGAGACGGTAAGCCATACGTATGCAAGGACGTTGTTTCTGTTTTTTAATCGTATTGATAGAAGGTCTGTAAATGAGATATTTATAACTGTGTGTATGTGTGTGTGTGTCTATATATATATCATCCTTAAATTATCATAAATATATCACATATGTTTTATAAGTTCATTAATCCAATCTTTAATACATTAAATGTTGTGTGTGAATGAATCACCTCATTCTGAGGGTGCCATAGTCCACAATACATCAAAAACGATTATCGTATTAACACAAAATGGCAGGTAAAAAGATGTTTTTAGTAAAATAAATACATAAAATTTAAGTCCTATTAAATATAATATATCTCATAGAAAAGTATATTGCCCATACTAATGGCCACCATGATTGGTGGTAAAGGAGAAATGAAAAATCATCGTTTCAGGATGCAGTAGACCGACGTACACAAAAATAGTATGTTCAACATACATTAGATGGAGGTTTGAAATTTTTTTGGATTGAAACTATTCATAAGAACAACATATTATATGTATGATAATGTTTTTCTCACACATTAATGGAATAAAGTGATTTAAGGGGGTGGTGAAAGAAAATAAATGAATGTTTCTTGAGAGAAGATGTTACATCTTAATCGTGTAAATATTTTTAGTTTGTGCCAAAAGGATTACTTGAGGGAGTTTATTATCAAAGGGAGGCTTCAAGTTTGAATGGAGGATTGTTGTGAGTCTACATGGTCAAATATTATATAACATAAAAGGTTTTATAGGTTTTTATAATTGGTAGAGTTGGTGGCCTTTTATAGGGTAGGAAAATTACTCAAATGGAGTTTTTTGAACGAAAATATGTTTTCACATATTATTACCTAAAATAGTCTTACACAACCAGCCAAACAAATGAATTGAATGTTTTTCAAAAAAAAATCTACACCCAATGGATGATATACAAGTTTCAAGGTCATTTCAGCCCTTATTTTGAAGGTTTAGTCTCTAATTATGCTTAATTTGTCTTTAACTGTAGTGATTAATTTTAATAACTTTTACTTATTATTTTGGTCAAAAATTAACATGGTTTTATTATACTATAAATGTTAGTTTAAAAAAATTGAGTATGTTTGATTCTTGAAATTCCAATCATATAATCCAAAAAAATTATGATGAGTTTTAATCCAGTAGATGGGATGAAATAATGTGGTTTTAATATAAGAAAAAGTTCAAAAGTTTGTTATGTTTTTATTTTCAATTTGAAAGTGGAGTTGATCCTAATGAAATTAGTTGTATTCTTTTATTAAATATTCCTCTATTTTTCCTTAAATCTTATTTATAACATCATTTATCATTAATAATTAATTATACAAAAATTCAATTTTAAACTAAAAAGAAGTAGTTTTCACTATTCATCAAAAAATGAAGATTCATGGAAAAATCCAAATAATTCATTATAGGATAATTTCATAAATATGAATAAAAAAAGTAAGATTATTTTGCCACATTAAATTAATAAATGTTTCTAGTATTACTTTCATTATTAGAAGCAATTCATTCGAGAAAATAATGATTTTTAATATAAAAGGACATTACCAAAAAATCATATCTTTTATTATCCATATATTTAATTTATATAAAACAGTTCTAAAAAATATATGAAAATTAGTTATTAATATTGATGTTACTATGTTTAACCACTAGATTATAATATTATTATTTAAATAATTAAAAGAAAAAATATATTTCATTAGAACTCATTGTTGCGTGTATCTTACACTAAATTAGTGTTGCGTGCATCTTCCGCCAAGTCAGTATTGCATGGAACGTATTCCAAGTATGTGTTTTGTGTGAATAAAATGATTTAAATAGTTCTTTACTATATATATATATAATAAAATATTTATAGTTCTATGTGTAATGAAATGTATTGAAAAGATAAATTAACTCCAAAAAAATAATTCTCAAATTATCAGTGTGTTACAATCAGAGGGATATGTTATATATATGTTGTAAGATGACCCATATCTAATTCTAGAAAACCTATATTGGTCAATATAGTGTATTTGGGAGGACATACCTATAATAGTCTTCAGAATAATTGATATAGGAAATGGTATATAATGGATAAAACTCCCATTCCCTTTTTCGACAAGGGATTGTCCTAGAGATCAGAACCCTTATCGATGTTAAATTTTTTTGGTAAATGTAATTATTTGTCAGAATATTTTATCATTTATAAGGGGATCCTTTATTAGAAATTTATTTTAGAATATATAATGGGTATTTTTTTTAAATGCCTATTTTTTAGTATGGATACTGTAATATACAACTATAATCTAATCCCATTCTAGTTTGGATATTGAAGAATGAATGGTTGTAGTATAATGATCATTTCACTCATTTGACTTAATAATAATTTGGGATGTTGATTTTGACCCTATTAAACCCTTTTTATAATTTATATTTCATTATAGTGGATAATAAATGTCTCAAACATGTCCTGAACACAACAAAGATGTAGTCACCCACCTTTGAGGTTAACCTTGTTAAAATAATATGTCTGGTGCTTAATTTAAATTCAATCATATATGTCTTGTGAGTTATTTAGAGAACATAAGAAATATTTTCATAAAAAAAATTCGTAGACATTAATGTGGAAATAGATAATAGTAAATGTGAAAAAATAGATAAAATCAACCACAAATTGTTTACACAATTCTTCATACAACTTCATGATCTATTGTTCATTTTACCCTCAAATACCAATTGTGAGATTCTATAAATATAATAAATTTCTAATAGATTAATTATTTTTTGTGGTAGAACCTAACCCTTAGGTGTTGGAGAAATAATTTTCATATAGTAAGTAGGTAATATGGTTTCTATATCCATTAGGTTACATGTTCTTGAATTTGTTTTAGGTCACACATAGATGGGAAATATTATCCATTATGATACCATTGAAATATATTTTAGTGAATACATATAGATTATTTAAATAAATACATATCCAATCAGGTATCCATGAATTATATATGATATGACTGACAATAGTTTCCTATTTTATATAGTTATGTATTATTTATGTGATAACTATTGTACACCACAGAGAAATGTATATATAGTATCACTAAATATATATGATGTTCTCACACATCATTTTTAAAGGTAGTAACTTCATAAAAATTCCACAATGAAAATATATAAAACTTTTTACTCACCCATAGATATGAATTTTTTGAAGATTATATATTACATCATGAGAATAATTTTTAGATATCTTATATGTATCACTCATAAAATATTTTTTAGATTATAATCTAGAGTTGATAATAATTCTTAAATTGAATAATTATATTAATATAAATGTGAATTTTATAGAGATTAATTTCATCCTCTATAGATCATTGGTATTTGATACCCAGTGTGTATCAGAAAGTTGTCCTGACACAAATTGACAAAGATGTTAGAGGTAATTGATTATGGGTGAAGAATATATTTATATCTGTAATGTATAAAAATTTATTTCATTATAAGTGAACAATGATGACCTAAGTCTTTCCAATGTTTTATTTCTATAATTAGTGAACTCCAATTATATTTTAAATATTAATAATTTATTTGTTTCGAAAAGATTATATTGCCAGACATTTTTAACAATAAGAGTTGTTAAAAACATTATTGTAATATTTTTTATGGAGTAGTTAATGTGTAAATGGTTCATACATTCTAGACATTAATAATATAGTTAATAACATTTAGAATATGAATTTTTGGATTTATTCCAATCCCACCTATCATTAGAAATGCTTTTGTAGAAAAACCAATTGTGTGTGGATTCAAATTATCCATAATGATTTATTTTGGACTTTTTAGATTATGAATCATTTGAAACATGTGAATCTCAACAATTATGAAATTTAAATAAATCTCCATTTAGTGGAAAAACTGATAGGTTTAATATTTTGTTGGATAAATTATATATTGTTGTATATTGACCAGTGAGTACCTAAGAAGGTGGTGGTTTTATGTTCTTTGTTACTATTAATGAAAACATTAGTATGTATTATTATGTCTTATATTGATGAAAAAATATGAAACTATAAAACTATTCAAAGAGTTTCTTAATGAATTACATAATTAACTAGGAAAAATATTACGATTACTTGACTAAATCAAGGTGGTGAATATCTAGGCCATGAATTCTATGATCATCTAATATATTATTGAATTGTTCTAAAACTCACTCTTCCAATAACGTCATAATGGAATAGTGTGTCCTAATTGAGGAATCATAAATTTTTTTACATGGTTTATTCTATGATGAGTTGTTATGAACATTCTATTTAATGGTGGGGTTATTCTACATAGAATGATGAATTCCTACATAACGACAGTCAATTTTATGTTTTTATAAAGACACCATATGAAATAATCTATGTGGGATACCCAATTTTTTTAAGATAGTTTTAGTTTGTGAAGCATACAGACAATATCATGATTCTGATAGACACAACCCCAAGTTAGAAAAATGTATATTGGTAAGTTATCCCAAACTTAATATTGAATATTACATTTATAATCCTAATAAGAGTACAATGTTTTTGGTCTCAGGTTGTGATTTTATAGATGATGATAATATAAGTGGTCATGCTTGTGGGAGGGATGTTTAACATGAAATTCAAATTCCGATATACATAGAGCATTTCTAAGATATAAGTTGTGATGATTCCATGGAGAGATTTAGAAGAAGAAAAGAATAATGATACATAAAGAACCTTAAAAGACTTATTGAATTCTTATAGAACCCATGAGATATCATTTACTTGTAGAAAATTGTGATGATGAAATATTCACTGGAGAAGAAACTCTTTATCACTGATTGAAAATACAGAATTCCAATTCCTATAAATGATTGAATTCTATGAGATATAAAATGGACTCAATGTACACTAACCTTGTTTGAAAGAAGGTGGATGCACATGATGGGGTTTGATCCAAAGGGATAAAGTGGGTTTTTCATATAGAAACCGACATGAATGGTGTTGTGTCTACCTATCGATCATACCCGGTGGAAAATAATTACAAGAGAATCTATATTATTGACTATGAAGAAACTTATTTACCTATTGTGATGATAAATTATTTTTGTATATTTCATTACATAACATGTCTGTTTTATTATGAGATATATATAATTGATATAAAAATTTAATTGAATCATGAAAATTTAGTTTGTGATGTATAGATAATACATCATGACAGTTTTAAAGTGATACATGAATCTTATGAGGTTTTCAATTTGCAATAATCCATTTATTTATTAAATAAGTCCACAATTTGTTTTAATATCTGGTTTGATTTTGTATTCAAAGTTTATCATTTAATTAGGCATGCATATGAATTTTATGTTTAAAACCATGTTAGGATGACTATTTTAGTATTCCAAATACTTTTTGTAAATGAAATAATTCTTGTTATAAATGAAACCACCACTTTAGACCCATTAATGATATGGATGGGTAAATGTTTCTTAATCAAATATAAGTTTGAAGTATCCTACATAATAAATATAAATATCTATAAAGATAGATTTAATAGGATTATTTGACCGAATTAAGACGAATAATTTGTTGAAGAACTAAATTAGTTTATTTTAGATTAATCCCAAAATGAGACATTACTTGTTTTACATGAATTAAGTTTATTATAATTAAATATATTTTTACATATTTAAAAAGGATTCATTGAATTCCATAAACATAATCCATAGTATATATCATGTATGATATGGTGTGTAATTGAACTAATGCCTCCCTTTCTCTTAAAATCAGTAGTTTAAACCAATCCAATCTAGGTCATAATAATGGATTTACATTATCAATATCCCGATATACTAGAAAATGTATACTAATCTGTTCTAGATCATTAGACGAGAGGCTGATTTTTCTATATAGGGTTACACAGATTCTAGTTTCCAATCTGATATATATGTCATGAGAACAAAACGAGGTATCATGTTTTGTATGAATGGCGTCGTTATTCATTAGAATATTTCCTAAAAAGGAACAATCAATAATTTGAAAATAGAGGTGGAGTACGTCATTGCATCAAATTCCCGATGGAAGATATATAAATCAATATGTTCACCACAAAATTTGGGTTGGTTCTGAATATTGAGGGATAAATATATATTTTATATAATAATGAATGATCCATTTTTTAGAATTAGGAACCCTGATCTCCCTACAAAAATATATATTTCCTAAATACTATCTGATACATGTAATCATTGAGTGGGGTGATATTTGGATCAATTAGGTGGATATAAGGGATAATGTTGAAGATCCAATGATTTATTTGTTAAATTATCAACAATATGTGGGAAATTTTAAATATCATTTTAAATAAGACATTACAGATTTATGTAATGTTTGAAATTTTTTGATTATTTTATATTAAAGCCAATATGTTTTTATAATTCATTTATGTGTAATGAAATAATTATAACATGAACCATCGAATGGTTATATCCCATTAATGTATGACATTGAACTATCCCTACACATTGCTAATTACATAGTATTATGGGATTTGATGATATGTTAATGTTATTTGGAGTATAATATTGATCTTTATACAAAACAACAAATTGGGATATGAATTATAGAGACATGAGGTAATATGACAGGACTATTTACATGGATTGACCCACAAAATTATTTCTCAAAGAATTTAATATCTTTATTGATATACGTAGGGGTGTAATATTATCATCAATCCTACCATCATATGTTTGGACTGATATTTATCATTATAAAGTTGATAATTTGATATCTTTTTTTCACAATCCTTGACCCTTAGCTATTCCATGTGTGGTTAGCTATGTTTTTATCATGTTTTCAGTTAGAGATCAACCATGATGGGATTTTCCCACATATATAAAGATAAACGGAATCAAATACATTGATTAAATTATTCTATGGAAATGAATTTTCTAATATTAGTTATGTCACATATTCTGTTGTGGTCTAATTAGGTGAAGGACATGTGATGTTCCCTACTCCAAGGTAATTTACTTGTGATGTATTAATTGTCTTGGTAAGTATTTTCTAATGAATCATAAACAAATGAGATGTCCTCTATTAGATACACAGGTAAAATGTTAATTTGTTACATTATTTCATAGACAAATGGATTATATTGATATACATATATATATATATTTTATTTGTGATACATAATATGGTGTACATGTTTATATAAAAATATGAGTATTTTTCATTGAGATTACATCTGGTCCTGCTGTAGCTTGAGTATCACCCATGCAATGTTAGAAGGTAGCCTTTTCTTATATTTATGAAATCATGATTTTATATTTCTCAACGATGTTAGTAAGAAAAAAATGGTCAGACTGTTAGGACATTGTATTATGATTAATTTTTTAGAAAATTTCTATTTCCCAAATGATGATAGTTTTATAAAATGTATAAAAATATTTTTTTAATGTATTCATAGATATTTTAAATATTTATTATAATTTTTAGTGATTTTTAGTCAGAGTGTTCATTTTTTTTGTTGTTTATTAAAATGTGAAATCATATTTTATGATATTTCCCTATCTCATATAGGATGACATGAATATTATGTGTAATTACTTTAAAGATACATTATCACATAACATAGACTTAATCAAAATCACAAGTATTTATTTACACCAATATAATGTTAAATTCATGATATAAATATCATAATATTTTATTACCTTAATATAGGAAACGTTTATGGATACTATTTCATATCACTTCGATGTCACTCCTTCATAGGTTCACTGATGTCGAATAAATATAAAATTTACATTAAACAATTAAATAAGTTTTAACAATTAGAATAGTTAACAAAATTATGTATGTGAAATGAAGGGTCCAATCTATGGAAGCGCTAATGGGAAAGATTACATTATCCTCCCCAAGATATTAGCTTGTTCTCTAAGCTTTATGAATCAAATCATTAACAAAGAGAGTATATAAAAGAGATGTTATAACTCCAATTTTTTGGTATGAAATTTAATAAAAATAATTCTTTATGGTCATATTTCTACACTCATATTCATTAAATAATGATATTACACCCCTTTTTATAATGAGAATATTATCATATGTGAACATTCATTAAGCCATAAAAGATTCTCTCCAACTTACAAAATATGTTTTGATTATAATTTTCAATAAAACTAGATAGTTTAATTATTTAAATATCATTCTCCAAGTCACCATGATGGGATTATATTTTTACATCCAACTGGAATAAGTGAAAACATTCTATATCTAACTGATATAGAAAAATGAATATGTATTTTCATTAATTGCCTATGAAAATATTTCGATGAATTGATCTATTTTCTTCTATTTAAATACTTTCACCACCAGCCATACCTATTACATATCATTACTATCATCCTATTATCTTATCTAGAAGAACCATTATAAACAATTTACAAAAAACCCTAATCCAAATGAGTTTTCAAAGATAACTCCCGTTTTCTAGATGTACGATGACTAACTACTTATATTGGGCTCCAAGGATCCCCCCTATCCAATATAAGTAGTGTATGTCATTTTTGAACTTATGTATCACCTATTTCAAATAACTAATCCATATGAGTTTTCAAAGATAACTCCCATTTTCTAGATTTTCGATGACTAACTACTTATATTGGGCTCCTAGGATCCCCCCATATCTAATATATATAGTGTATCTCATATTTGAACTTATGTATCAACTATATTTAACTATAGGGTCTTAAAAATTAATTCTATTCTATAATCATTTAATTACTGAAAATTCAGAAATTAATACTTATTAAACTCTAGCAGAGATTAAGTCATCATAGGTAATTAATATAATTATTTTGATGGCCCAAATTTTGAACTCGCAGTGGTTCATTGACTCTACGAAAATACCTTCATTATAGAATAAAATTTGAGTATAACAAGGATATGGTCAATTGAATAATTTTTCTCATCTTCCATTTCACCTAAGTTTTGGTTCTTCCCTAAGACCATATTATTGAGGAGAACATTCCTACTCCGTAATATCTTCGAATTTACATCATCCAAAACAAGAAAATGATAATAATGTATTTTATAATATTTCTTATTTATTCATATGTATAATTTTTATATTATGAATTATATAAAACATTATTTTGATCAGTGAAACCACTTATAAAGATTTTCATTCATGCATTCCAAGAGTTATGTGTCTGGTGTGATAAATGACTTATTTTTATTCGAACATGACATTTTCTTCAATGGTGTGTGAGTTTGAATTAAGAAATTATTAGTTTAAATATATATTATGTTTTTTAATTATGTTTTAATTTATGTCTCTATTGACTAAATTAACCATGTCTAGAGGGACATTTGGTTGGTCTAAAAACTATATTAGATTCCTATGATTTGTCAAGAAAATTTGGGGTTTATTATATGTTGATACAAGAATAATATTTTTGGAATTTTTGATTTGATTTTAGTCTATAAAAATTCATGAAAGGGTATCATTTATCTTATGCATAAGATACATATCGGTATGTGTGAATATAATGTACATTTAATTTAGTTGAGTAACATAGGGTATGGGTTGTGTAAAAAGTTTTACATCAATATGGTTTGAACATCATGATTTTGTGGAATGAATATGATTTAAAGATAAATCATTAGAAGTGTGAAAACATGTAAAGTGAATCTATCCTATTTAATATATTATGTTTTAGATTCCATATAAAAGAGACACATATCATGTACTTTATTATCCAACCAAGTAAGTCACATCAATCAAGGGAGCACTTGGATAATCTTATGAATAGAAACAAAAATTCGGTCCACTAACATCTAAATTATTATTATTTTTTAATATTCTTTCAGTTACAGTTAGTTTGGAAATTCTAACCTCTATGATTCCATTTCAGTATAGTTGAGTAAATCTATATGATGTGTTTTGGTAAAGATTTATCCATTGCTCTATCTAGTATTTAAATATAATATAATTTATGTCATTGTCAAAAAAATATAGACAAGAATTTTTTATGATCAACTAGTGAATTTGATGATTAAATATATATCTTAGAAAACTAAGGGATATTATTGTCTAAAAAACATATCATCGT
The DNA here is from genome assembly GCA_963277665.1 of Viscum album. Lineage (NCBI taxonomy): Eukaryota > Viridiplantae > Streptophyta > Magnoliopsida > Santalales > Viscaceae > Viscum > Viscum album. Next base: position 444,984,505 of record OY728142.1, read on the forward strand.
TTTATTGTGATAATATATAATAAAAGTTCATTTTAAATTAACATAAAACCAGATACACATCTGAAAAAGGAATTTATTGTATATTAATGAACTCCCATTCATTAGAAATTAATTATAGGTAATTCGTTGAATACAGAAAGCATAATGTAATATAAAATTTTTGATAAGTATAAAAATTAGAGAATATTTATATGGTAGTAAGAAAATTTTATGTATTTGAGTAAAAATGTTATAAAATAGTGTAATTATTATGTTTTTAAGGATATAATCAATATTCATAAATAAATCATAAAATGACTCATTTATTGTTTCAAAGGTGTTGACTACTAGATGACCAACAGAATTTTTACCTACATTTATATTCAATATGATTTAATATGTTACTTATTTTGTGAGAAAAATATTATCACAAAATAGTCTCTAGAAACCAAAATCTTATCGTTATATTAAATTATGGACATATAATACAACAGTTCATAAATCATCTAACAACTTAGTAGTCTTAGAAACTAGATGCATGCATATATTTCTTATTAAACTTGTGAATATGAAATAAAACATAACAAAACTTTCGTAAATTATTATCTCTTATAGAAGATCATTTAAAATAAATCATAGGTATCTTATAGTTTTACTGGAGAAATGATAAAAATTATGGTGATATTAGATGCACATTTAGGATTGGTTTACAAAAGAATCTATTATTACATAATAATGACACAACTAGTATGAAAAAAATGAAATAATAGATAAAAACACCCCCATAAACCAATTAAAATAAGGTAAAAAAATATAGATGAAAATATATGAAAACAAGAATAATAATTATTAATTTCATATTGATGTAATAAATAATGTCATTCATCATAAACATACTATAATTCATTTTTTATGATATCTATCATTGATAAGTAAGGTATATCACAATAACCCAGTGATTTTGTATTATGAGAGCTATCGATGTATCGATGTGATTTCTGTACTGCGTCCCACCCATCAAAAATTAATAATAATTAATTCATCAAATCTGTTAGCAATACATCTCATAACATTCACCCAATGAAATTGAACATAAACATGGAAAAATAGAACAATGTATATTCATATGATGGAAATGTCAGAAAAAAACATTCCCCCATTAAGTAGAATATTATGGCTATCTAGGAGAACGTCTTCAAAATAAACATAGAAACTATGGGTTATTACCAATGTAATTGGAAGTACCCATTTCAATGAAACAATGATAAGTTATTAGATATTTTATATTCAAACTATTAGTCTATCAATTGAATATAATAATTGTGTTTTGTATATTTTTAATGGTTAACGACATAATAAATTGTATAAAAATCATTTATTAATGTTGGTAAAGATAATGATAAAATACATGAATTTTTATCAAGAGTACATTGCTATGTTTCTTGACATAGACCCACTCCTCATGAGCTAAGTGAAGATTGAATCAATAATCAAACAACATTAGTGAGTTTCATTACCCATTGATCCATCTATGAGATAAACACATAAAATTTCCTTTCATTCTATGGGATATAATTTCTAGGGAAACTAAACACACTTTAGCTTTAACAATATATTATTTATTAGAATTATAATAGATTTGAAAACATTACAACAGTAATTTATTATAATATAAAATTAAAATATAATATAAAATATCAAGAATAAATAGAAAATTGTGAAATATATTATAAAATGGTTATTCGATGCACTGTACAAATTGATAATATTTTTTAATACGAAATGTGCTTTGAGGGGTGATAATTTGAGATACAAAACCCATACAATACTCCTTGACTTACACAAAATCACATAAATATGCTGCATATATAATAGATATATTAATTACTTATTTTATAACATTATTAAAATTTAAATCTTTTTATAATATTCATTTGTAATTATTCCATATATTATTATTAGTTGGTTGTTATCTATTTCAAATATCAGGTGTGAGTTATCCAAATCATTTGAAATAGTTTCATATCAAAATTTTCATTCTTTATTTTTGTCCCAATGTTTATAATTCCTTGATAATTAATGGTATCATAATATATAACTTATTATGATTAATAAATCTCTTGTCTAATCCAATAATTTTTTTACTAATGCTGTGTGGAAGTGGAATTTGTTTCAGCTTATTACAGAAATTTTAAGGATCATTGATGATGTTGAATAAAAAGTTGAATATTTAATTTAAAAATTTGAGAACCCTAATAATGTAATATTTTTATGTTAAAATATAGTATTATTTTTATTTATGTTCTCATATTTTTACATGATAGTGGTTGATAAATTTATTTTACGCAGGTGGTTATACTAACTAAAAAATGAATACAAAACAATTCATCTGGTGTTTATGTTTATGAAATTTTAAATTTACACTTAATATCATTTAAAAATATTATCAAGGTAATTATTTATATATTATTAATGTATTTAGTAATATTTTTGGTGTTTTACATAAATATTAAAAATCAATATGTAAATTGGAAAACATTACTTCAAGGATGTGTCATTCCACACAACACATAATTAACGTTTTAGTATTCTAAGGAATGAGAGGAAATGAATGTGGGTTATAATTTTTCTATTTAAATAAAAAATTATATTATAAATTTCACATTTATTCTTAAATTCCATCCTTATTACTAGTGAATAGAGGTAGTGGATAAAAACTGAAGATGCTGATTCATAGAGGTCGTAGTCTAAACAATGAAAAATTAACATTCATTTGTTTTTATAAGTGTGTGGGAAAAAATAGGAAGGTTGTTTTATATTAATATAATGACAAATTATATAAATAATAATACTAATTGTATTATAAAACTATGGTTAGGATACATTATGTAGGGGAAAATAAGAATAAATTGATATTTATTTGGTAATAATAACATCAAGACCCTTAAATTATTACTGGTGAAGTCCTTATAATTGAGGGACATATGATGAAATTAAGTTAATAAAAGGAATAAAATATTCAAGGTATTATATAAGTAAAAAGTTTTTTATGGTTTATTGTTATTTTTAGTGGAATGTGGATATTTTAGAGTGTAGAAGTGATCCATTATAATATAAAATTTTAAAAGTGAATATTTATTAACACATATTATTTTTCCATAATATAATGGCACGATTTAATGTTAAAAGGTTTAAAAGTGCCTAAATAATTTTTAGGCTAATATTGTATAAATAAATCCTATAATAAATTTTCCACAAATGTTTTAATCATTTTGGAAATCAATTTTTCTTTTATTTTTACTTTAACCATTTTTAAGGGGAAACTTGTTTTTACCCAAGTGTATTATGTTTCACTAAACATGTAAAATAACCCATATTTTATATTTTGGGTATGAAGAATCTAAATTTAACATATATTTAATCTTTTTGAATTTATAATTAATATAATATTAAAATATAAATTAGAACATTTTAAATATTAATTAATTATTTTGTATAAAAATATTATTTTCACCATTATTTGTTCTTATTCCCAAGTGTAATTTATTACCAATTTTTTTAGTGATATTTTTTTAAATATTTTCTTAATAATAATAATAAATTAAATTTATAATAGACATTAATTTATTTAATTTTCTTGAAATTATATAAGAAAAAACAGTGCTTTCAAAATTACAGTTACTCCATTATCATGGTTATTAAAAATTATCTTAGTAATATTCGGTTTTTTTCTAGAAATGAAAATTAAATTATAACATAGATTGATGATATTGATATAAAAAATAAAATCGGTTTATATGTATTTTTTACATGTGTTAAAAGCTTTTTTTTTAAATTTTTATGATCAAAACAGTTTGTTGAGTAAAATATTACTTCTACATACAAATTGATTAATATATGTCATAAATAAACATAATAATTTTAAAATATATATTTTACTAATATGTGTCTATCTATTAAAGGGAATTGTTTTTCTAAAATATTTTATCCATTCTTGTATTATGATAGTTTTATAAAATTGGTTATTTGAATAATATAGAAATTTTATCTTTTTAACTAAAATTAACTATTTTTTAATAATTCAATAAATTATTCTTAATCAAATATTTACATTATAAATCCAAAATATTATTTTTTGATAAATTAAAAGTAAGAATAAATTTTTAATTAATTTAACTAATCAAGGCTCTCTATTGTGCACATTATGTAATAGGTTTTTGAGTTAGTGGTTACCTACTATAGCAGGGTCATTAGTATTACAATTCTGTTGTACATAATATCATTTTATAAATTATAATCAAGTTATCTACTAAGGATATGTTTGTATACCTTCCTCATAAGAAACTAAAAATTAACTGTTTTCCCATATAATTAGATATATCTTTAATGAACTTTAACCAATTGAGCTATCTTATTCTACACAATTTAGTCTATATTGTCAATAATATAAAAACTATCTCTATTAATATAGAATTCAACTTCTATGTATACTACACTATATTTTAGTATTTTCATTGGATTTGAATTTTTTTCCTAAAAAATGATACATGGAAGTTTTCATTAACATTAGAAAAGTTATAAGTAATTTCAAATTAGTTTCCTAAATCTCTAATCCTCTATATATATTGAAATGAACAAATATACCTAGGGCATAAATTCCTCTTTCTGCCAAATATTATAGCTCCATTCAATATAGAACCCTTTAAAAATACATGATCCCCAATTTAAATTTGAGTTCCTAGATTCAAATATAATAATAACACTTTTAATTACTTTGAGAATCCTTGATTTTATCCATAATATGATTGAATATTTCATTATCCTCTTAAAATGTTCTAGTACAACTATTATCCTTTCCAAAAAAATTTCCCGCCCAGTTTTAGTATGAAATATCTTCCCATACAATACCTCATACGGTTTAATTTGGATTCTCGAATGAAAATATTTATTGTATGAAAATTTAACCATCAGTAGATACTAATAAAAATTTCCTATGGATTCATGATAATTTGATATTATCAATCATTATAGTGTATAAATAATTATTTTACAGTACTTATTTGTTTTGGGATGACATATGATGGTTATATGTGACAAGGCGTTGACATAAATATAAATTATCTTCCATAATTTTTATGTGAATGATGATTTATAAATAAATACAATAAATAGAGGTTCCCTAAAAGGCCGCATAATTTCATTGATATTGATCTGGGCAAGGAGATCAGGGAGTTTGTCTTCCCTTACTACAAATTGATCTATACACATGATAAGGTGATCAATGTTGACACATATAGTATAAATCTTATTTGGCGCATATGTATGTCTAGTGCCAAATTATATTTCAATATTAACCCATTTATATAATGCTATAGTTTGAGAAAAAATTATTCCCATATGGAATTTACTTTCAACCGTTACCAACAAACACACTAAGAATCTAGACACATAGATCCCCATTTCCCACTTCATTTGATCCCATCATAAATGTTCCCATAAATACTATAAATTTTTTTTCCTTCTAGGGTGTATAAATAAATTTTATCTATCTTCTTCATCTTGTATCTCCCACTTCAGTTTATGTATAATTTTAATACATGTTTTCTTTCATACATAAACACTCCAACTTTATAGTTAAAGTATGTGAATTACTTTCATTAACATCACTAATCCCCTTTATGTACCCTTATCACACTATAAGTAAATTAATATATTTTTTTATAAAAATAATTTAGTAATATCAAGGAAAATTAATTATATTTATCTTTTACAAATAATTTCCATATCTTTATTTATTAGGTTCATAAATATGGAAACCTTGTTAATTATCATCCTTATAAGAACTCAATAGTTCAACATACATAATGAATCTGCCACATTTTTTCATCCCTATGGTATAATTAATAAAATAACAAGTATTTAGACAATAAATAATTAATTGGGCATATATTATAGACATATATTTAATATAGATATATTAAGTAAGTTTTCAATTAAAATATAAAAATATTCATTTCTAATCCATTTGGATTTTTAGGAATTTTCTGTTTTTATATAAAATATCACTCAACAAATAATCAAATTTTTATTTTAAAAAATTATTTTTATTCTTTATTAAGGATTTTAAAATTGTCCTAGGAAAAAATTGTTAGATGTTTTTTAAATATTTATTTTTCAATTAATAGTGATAATGCATGTCTTTATTGGAAATACTGTTTATATTCAAGTACTTAAAAATATATATTATATTTTTTATTTGTTTTTAAATTTATTTTGTTCATTCCATATAAAATAACCAATTAAAGTATTTGTAATTAATTTTAAACACAAATATTATATACATAAATTTTTAAAAATAAAAATCTAATTTTTATGAAAAACAGTTTTCATGACATTGGGCCAATTTAATTTTAAATTAAATTATTCTACATATAAATTTTGAATATAGAATAATTATTTCCATATTTTTAATCCTAATGTTTTTTATTTTTTAAATTTTTTCTTTTTATATTTGGTTAATTAGAACAATAGACTTAGTAATTTTTCCCTGTTAAAGAGTAAATCACATTACTAAAGTATTAATATGATATGGACTATAAAATGACCCTAATAAATTCAAAAATTATATTTTTGAGTAGATTTAATTTATATTTATCCAAATTTAGTATATATTACATTTTTTAAATTTCCATGTCTTTATAACCATTGTAATATTTTTTTTAAAAAACAAAAAATAGAACACTATTATTTTTAATAACTATAATAATTATAACCTATGGATAAAGGGATTCTATTTTACATTATAAATATTATTTTAAAATTAAATATATATATATATATTCATCAATTATGTTTTAAAAAATTTTTAGTACAGAAATAACTACCTTATATTGTTATTGAAAGATGTAAGAGTAACTTATCAATTAATGGGAAAATAAATTAAATGTTACAAAAATTCTAAATGTAGTTTAATGTTTAATAATTAACATTACCCATAAATTACATATAAAACTAAAAAAATTTATAGCTGTTTTATAAAATTTTATTCTTATTTAAATTAATTTATTTCTATTGTTAAAGTCCATGTAAATGAATAGTTATTAAATTATAATTATTGATATTTTTTGGAGATAAAGTTTTACTAAATGACATATAATTTTTTAAAATAATTCCTTCAAAAATTTAATTATGATATGTTTTAAAATATAATAAAATCTCATATTTTCTTATTTTATCTATTTATAGTAACTTTCTATATCTTTAAATATTAAACAATGTTGTTTACATGGTAAGTGTTAAAGCTGTTAATGGGAGGATTAAAACAAAATGATATGTGTAAAAAATTGATATATAATTATTCAAAAATAATTTTACAAGATTATTTAAACATATAATAATCCTATATTTTAATATAATCAATTTGGAGACATTTTGATATCGATATTAATTTATATTAATTTAGTATGAAATTGAATTTGAAGAGTTCCTATCCCCTCTCTTATAAACGGAACCACTTTTTCTCAATTATTAAAACATAAAACCCCATTTTTATAAGATTATATAAATCGAACATCCAACATAAAATCCCTACCAATTTTTTAGTGTCCCTATTTTGGACCTAATTCCAATATTATATGTCATAATGTGTTAAAAAAGTAGATTTTCCCAAGATGTTGTAATATTTTAATAGTGTATTTTCGATTTATTTATTCTTCCACTACATTAAAATGTTGTTAAAACATGGTAACATAAAAAATTATCCTATATATAATAATATTTTATTTGGTTAATTAAATAACATGTTTCCTTATTCATTTCCATCAAATGTGAAATGAAACCATCACTTGTGTGTATAGTGGACTAGCACATCATAAACCAATATAACTCTTTTTCCATCACCATCTATAACTTATGGATTATAATTATGGTATTAAAGTTTATATATGATTTGGATTACATATTTATGATTATGAAAGTAAAATATATAATTTAACATTCTAATTTTTTTCAATGGAAATTTCCTCCTTATGATCATGCCATATAATCACATAAAATCACAACATCATGAACCACTATGTGTTATTTAACATTTAAATATATGTTTGTCAATTCTATGATTTGGATTTTGAAAATATTACAAACATGGTTGCGATCAGTAAGTTATATGGTGTCTAATACGACCAACTATATTTTTGGCGAATAGTAACATACCATTATGAATAGTAATTTTACCCTTATATGTAGTGACATAAATTAATGAAAAGTAACGTTACCTATTATATTTTATAAATATTATTCAAGTGGGAGTATGATATACCTACATATTGGAATAAGAAAGTAAATGTTTTAAAATTGTTCTTTTTCTATTAAATTGTGATTTAAATTAAAAATTAAATTAAATATATTCATAAAATTATTTTGGAAAAATGGATTTCATTTTAGGATTATACACATCTAAAAAATTTTAGGGTGATGTTTTTGGATTTTTCTAAAATACATGAATCTTTGAAAAATAGTAAAAATTGATAATATATGCAAAATTTAGAATAATGGAGTTATTGAGTCATTGATGATGATCTGCTGATGTATTCTCATTTATATCAAACTCAAATTCACTTATTACTATTTTTGGACATTTAATCATCACTATTTTTGGTCTTTAAGGAATATATTAAACAAAGGAATTAAATATTATGAAAACTCTCATCTCCTCCACTATAAATACCACCCATCATTACCTCTTCTATTCACTCCTCTCAAGCCTTGTACCTTACCTAATTTATGACCAAATAACTCCCCAAGAACATCCCCCATGTCCAAAAGACCTTGGTCTTATCAAAATAAAAAATCCTCTCCCCTTAAGAGCCTCTCAATAGAGATAAACTCAATCAATAAATTCCCTTTTCCAATTATTTATGTTCTTTTCTTTTCTTGTTTATTTTCTCACATCCCTTAACCCTAATGGTATGGATTCTCTAGTAATATACATGTACTGTAATAATGATAATCTAATGGTATAATTCATAATCATAAACCTTTTTCCATCCTTCTATTTGAATGAAATGAAAACACTATTTGAGATGTGTTAATGTAGCTAAATCAAGGGCCATGGGTTATCAATTTCTATTAAAATCTTCCATTTTGGACATGAAACCATTTTAAAGGTTGAATACGACTATTATAGGTGTATTGTATCTTATTTAATGTTATTTAATTATTATTAAATAATGATGAAACATAATAATACAAAACACGACAATTGGGGGAAAATTCTTTCAAATTAATTCTTGTGTTTTTCATTACTGTATATATAATGATTCGACTTGAGTAAAAGAAATAAAAATTTATATAATAACATTTAATCTTCTGGATGTTCACTAATGTCATCTTACTTAAAATCTGTACAAACACCGTCATCATACATGATTAACCAAACATGAACCGATCATTAAAATCAAGAAAGAAAACTGACTCAAACAATGAAATTGAACCTCATTCCCAATAAAAATAGTTATAAAAGAACATAAAAAATGTTTAAAAAATTATTGAACAAATATAATAGGTTTAGGAATTATTAATTAATGATCAAAATTTGATCATTCACGTCAATATGTTCAAGCAAATATCACCATCAGATTTAAGGTACGAGATCCACTCTATTTCATTTTAATTCAACAATGTCCTCTATGCTATGCCATTTCATGTGTAATCCCCAATGATGGAGTATGATTTTTAACTCCAAAATACTTTCATAATGATGCATAGGTTATGAGAAACCACTGTATAATTCATTAGTCCCTCTTCAGTACACCCGATACCATGCTAAAAATCCATAAGGAATTCTACCAGAACCTCCATTATTCTTTCAGGTTTCTCTATCATTCTTTTTACCCGAATAAAGTTATGTTTTATTTTAATGTGTAAATTCTGATTTCTATTTATATGATAAAAACTCAATTTTCAAGATCCATCCCTCGTTCTATTTTTGGGATATACATGATTTTCCGTGATTCACTCCTCAAGACTACCCATTAAGCAAACTCATTTTAAGTGGACTTCCTAAATTTTTACTCAATTTCAAGTGCACTATATCTTTTGTTTTAAGCCACCATAATCATTATAATATCATTAGTTTTATTATGAATTTATTATTGGTTAACTTTAGGTTTTTATATGAGATTTTCCCCTTTTTTATTTTAAAATCTCTAAATTATTTTATTTAGAACTACACAAAAATGTTTTAATTCTAAAATTTATAAAATACATTTACTATGTGGTGTCACATCTATTTTACATCACATACCATTATAAAAGCATATTTTACCTTATGAACATCCACGTATGTTCTAATTCTTTTATTTCATGTACACTTTCATGGTACAACAAATTGTTATGCTCTATGTCTTGATTGAGTACCAAATTCATTCCATTGGTAACCCTTATGATTATTTAAGATTGATTATGTACGATTAATTATGTGGAAAACATATTCATGAAATGTTATTATGGTTCACCCAAATAGCGGTCTAATGCATTGGGTAATGTTGAGTCTCATGAGAAGTTATGTTCGACGGTCTTGGTGTTTAGCCTGGGCTTTTGCAACTATGTGCAATGGTCTTGGCGGTTACCCTTGGCTTGTGATACAATAGGAAACGGTCTTCACAGTAATCCTTCAATCATAATAAATTCATGTTTTATTTTTATATAACAGTTTTATGATTCCATGTTTATATTTTTTGATTCCATATGTTACATACCTTTTTATATCATCATGGCGTGCCTTCTATCCCGTGTGCCAATGCTTTGTACTTATGGTTATTCCCATATTGGGATTTTCATTTGATCCCTTTGGTCATGTTATACCTACGTAATTCTATACATATGTATGAGAAAAATATAATATAATATCTCTTTATATAGTTTCAGTAAAAATTTGTTTTTATAAAGTTTGATTTTGTACCTAGTCTTTCATGACACTAGAATTTACGATCCTTTTCATTTACTCTAACATATATTTATGCATAAAATAATGTAATGTGACTTTTAAAAGTCTATTGTTTTTATAGTAGGTATTATAGGATGGTCTATTTATTTTTGGACATTAGTAATAGAGAACTTTAGTACGATCTTTAATGATGAGACTAAGTATATGAAAACATAATTAAATTTACTAAGTATAGTGTATATGGTTTATTAAGAAAATGCAACCCTATCTTGATGCAAACAGGGAGATATGGCTCTAGAATAGAAGTACCTTGGATTGAAAACACTAACAAGGAGTTTCAGGCTTGACATAGAGTTTTTTCGTTCACGAAAATGGGTTGTTCTGTATTCTTTGTTAGACACTCCAAGGGGATATACTTTGGTAAATTCTTGATCTTAGTACAAACCATTATTAAGGGAATAAAAAATCCCATAACAATATAAGTTAAGATATAAATCGAGGATAACCTATATATAAACCAAATGAATCACAAGTTATGATATACTTCTCCTCTATAAGTATATTATTTTATGTTCAAAAGATTCCTTTTTTGTTCAATAACTAAGTATTAAATTCGTCTAATTGTGTATTATAATTCTTAGTTAATGGATGGAAATAGAACACACTCCAAAAAACAATGTGATTGGAAATGTGAAGATTACCCTGACGATATTCTTGATATGATGAGAATAGGTTCCCAAAACTTCACGAAGTTACTTTCCTAGAAGTCTCATGTTATTAATAATATCTTGATTCATATGGAATGACCCTATCCTCCATATAGAGGAAGTTTCCATATAATCATTGTTGTGGAAAAGGGCTCCCATGTTTAGTGTATCTTCTAATCCCCTCCTCGGGAAATAGTGGATTAACACTATTGAAAAGATATTCTCCATCCTCTAGTGATAAAAAGAATAGAATGTTGTATTAGGGGTCTATCAGTTTGGTGGAAAGCTAACCACTTGTGGACACTTATCACAAATACAAAGACCCAAGAAAACATTTATTCCATGGATTTTGAGGAATTCAAATGGAATTTTTCTCAATATATATTTTCCTCAACCCCTCTTTAATAATATGGAAAGTGAGTTCCTTGGTATCATGTAGAAGGAAGATGAATCTATCCGGGCATATAAGCAAACATCACAAGGATTTCATGCTACGCCTCTGGAATTATCGTGAACAGCAAAATCATGGTGGATTTATTTTTTAGAGGACTAAAGCTATGTCTACGGAAGGTGTTGGAGATTCAAGGGTTTGATAGTTATAAAGATATTGTTTGTAGTGTCCTCAATGTTGAAATGGATATTTAAGACTCCATGTGGTATTTTGGGCCTGGTTAAAAGAAGTGGAAACTGGAGAACAACATGGGTGGTTCATAAAAAAATCCCTTGATAGAAAAAAGACAAAATATGCCACCTATAGATGTTTTGGGAAGAAGAATAATAGGAATTGTCTACAAGGAACCAATAATTGATTCAAATGTGGAATACTGGTACATATGGACAAGAACTGATGAAGGGATATGTAAAATCTTACTAATGTAGATGAAAAAAAGAAAGGTTCAGATCAATGCTCAGCCAGTGGTGTAGTTTTACAACTGCAAGGAGCACATGCAGTATACGAATAATTTCCCTAAAATGAGGGTTGTCAGAGGCAATCAAAAAAACCACCAAGGAAACAAGGAACGTCTTATGTTATCACTACTACTATCGTGGTTCTAGACAATAATATGGGTAAAAGTATGCTAGATATTCATTTAGTAATAGTGAATTTACTATTTGACTCTAGTTATACGCATTCTTTTATATCTTCCATGTTTAGTATAACTATTCAAACATCACATAAAATTTTGGAGGAAAAGTTATATGTGAGAACAACAAATGGGGAAATTAATGCATCTATAGTTTATAACTCTTCCTTGGTTAATGTTTTGGGACTGAACCTCCTACAAATTCTTGTAAGACATAAATTATTGTAGTTTTGAGCTATATTGGGAATGGATTTGTTATCTTAATACCAATACAACATCATCTATGGGAAAGGGGCATAAAATTTCATATAATATAGAATCCTCCAATTATTTACAAGTGTAACAGGGAATATGAATCTCCTTTAGAGTCATAATCTCAAGTGTGGGTATTGCTTCTTATAAGAAAGCATATATAGCCCAATTTATTGAGACAAAAGAGAGAATCATGCATAAAGGCATGCCCATTATGAGGGATTACACTAATGCATTCCCTAAAGTGTTGTCTGGTATTCTTTCTGAATGAGAGGTTGAGTTCTCAATTGAACATATTCAAAGGTCTCTAATTATATCAATGAAACCATATAGAATGACCACCACTAATTTGGATGAGTTGAAGAACTGGTTATAGTAAATAATGTGCAGGGGTTTTATATGCCCTAGTGCTTCACCATGGGGTGATCTAGTCCACTTTATCAAGAAGAATGACGGATCAATGGGCCACTACATTGACTATCATGAGCTGAATAAAATCATGATAATGAACAATTATCCTCTTCCCCGGAGAGTGTACTTGTTCTATCAATGTCTTGGGGTCTTTTATTTCTCTATGTCTAATCATCGATCGTGATATCACTAATTAAAGGTGAGGAAGGAAGTATTGTAAAGACTAGCTTTCAAACAATGTATGGTTACTATGATACTATAGTGATTCCCTTCAGAATCAATAACGATCTACAGATTTTCATTGATTTAATGAATAATGTCTTTATATATTTCCTCGATGAATTTTTGGTATTCTTTACTTACAATATTCTGATATACTCCAAGAGAAAGGAGGAACATAAAAAGCATTTGAATATAGTGTTAAAAACATTGCGAGAAAATAAGTTGTATGGAATGTTTAGTAAATATGTGTTTTGGATAGAGGAAGTATCATTATTTGGGAATTTTATCATCAGTATAGAGATATCTATGTACCCATCCAAGATAAAATAAATTGACGAGTGTCCTAGACTAATATTTGTAACAGATATCCACAGCTTTTTGGGTCTAACTGGGTATTATTGATGATTTGTTATGAAATTTTCACGATTTTCAAACCCCATGTCTGAGCTAACACAGTAGGGGTGAATTTTTTATAGAATCAAGAATGAGAAGACTTTGCTAAGAAGTTAAAAAAGAGGCTAATCACTCCACCAGTACTCACACTCCCAAGAAGTGGAGAACACATTGTGGTGTACAATGATGCTACAAAGATGGGATTAGGCCATGTGCTGATGAAAAATGATAATGTGATATTGTACACATCAAGGGATCTAAAAATACATGATAAAAACAATCCCACACATGATCTAGAGTTGGAGGCTATGATCAGTACATTGAAAATCTGGCAACATTATCTCTAAGGGGGGGAAGTGTGAGATATCTACTAATCACAAGAGTGTCAAATATATATTTACAAAGAAATAGATTAATATGAACCAGTGATGATGTATATATCTCATTAATGATTATGACTACTCAATCCACTACCATCCTGGTAATGAAAAAAAGGTGTTACAACTTTTATGTAGAATGGATCATGCTTCTTTATCAATGATGAGAATTGAAAAAGATCCTATATTTATAGATTTTCAAAGGACGTACATGGGAATCAATAATGGAGGAACAACATCAATCTTTTCTGAAATTATTTCTCTACCATTCATCAAGGAGAGAATAAAGGATGTTAAAATATAAAATGTGTAAATTTAGAAAAGGGTAGAAGATATTAGAAATTGGAAATCCTCTGATTACAAAATTTAAAATAATGAGGTTTTATGATTTGGGAGATGATTATGTGTACCATATGATCTAGAGATAAAGAAGGATGTTTTTAATGAAGATCATAACTCAAAATTCTCTATAAACCAAGGAAGAAAAAGGATGCATTGATATCTCCAAGGGGAATTTTGGTGGGAAAATATGAAGAAGGATATTGTTGAGTATAAATCAAAGTTCATGGTTATTTTAACAAGTGAATTTTGAAAAATAGAACACTATGGGGATGATGTATCCACTACCAAATCCCTCATGGAAATGGGAGAATATTACCATGGACTATGTCACTGGACAACCAAGGACATCCAGAGGAAGCAATGCCATATGGGTCATTTTGGATTGAATTATGATAATGGCTCACTTTATCACAATTTGAGAAGACTTCTCATTGGATTAGCTTGAGCATATTTACATCATAGAATTGTTATGTCTGTATAGAGTACCACTATCTATTGTATCCAATCATGATCTAAGATTCAGCTCATAGTTCTATAAATGTCTCTGACATTCTCTATGTGTGGAAATAAATTTCAGTTCGGCCTATCAACCTCAAACTTATAGCCAATCTGAGAAACAATTCAGACACTGGTAGACATGTTGCAAGCATGTTCTATGGACATCAAAGAAATATGGGACCAACATCTTCCATTTGTTGAATTATCCTCAAACAACAGTTTCCACTCTATCATTCAAATGGTACCATATGAATATCTTTATGGGAAAAGTTGTATAGAAATGGTATGTTGGAATGACTTTAGTGAGCTTAAGATTCGTAGACATAAAGTTGTTGAAAAATGAGGGAGAAGGTGAAAACCAATCAAAACCATATCAAGGACTCCCAATGTTTATAGAAGAGTTGTGTAGAAAATTATGAACAATAAATTGTGTTCAATGTTAGAGACATCGTATTTATATGCATCTCTCTATTGAAGAAGGTCACGAGGTTTAGAAGAAAGGGGATTTAAGTCCTAGGTACATCGGACCCTTCATGATTCTTGATCTTGTTAGGGATGTGTCCTATTTACTAGAACATCCACCTCTCCAGGAAAAATGACATGTTGTCTTTCATGTATCCCTCTTAAGAATGTATATACCAGACCATTCACATGTACTCTCTTTATAGGTTGTACAGTTGGAGGATGACCTTTGTTACAAGGAGCAACTGGTGAAGATCATGGATTTCAAAGATAATGTTCTACATAAAAATACTTCTCACCTGGTCAAGGTATAATAGAGAAACTATTAGTATAATGAAGAAACATGAGAACTCGAGGATGAAAAGAAGTAAAAGCAAATGAACCTGTTTATGACCTTGAATGTAGAATGAAATTTTGAGGGTGAAATTTCTTAAGGGGTAAAGAATGTAACGACCCAATTTTTTTCAATAGAAACTTTATCCTTATGAATATGTCATAAAATCAATGAAATCATAACATATTGAACTACTAAGTTCTATGTGGCCATTAAACCTACTTATGTCACTTAGGTAATATAAATTTTAAAAATTTGACAAACACGGTTGCGATCAGTATGTTATTTGGAGCCTAATATGACCCACATACTTTTCAGTGAATAATAAAATATTATTAGGAATAGTAACATTAACATTATGAATAGTGACATAACCTAATGAATAGTAACAGTGCGTTTGATAGTATGTAAATAATATTTATGTTGGTGTACGATATACCTATATATTGGAATTAGAAAATACATGTTTATAATTGTTTTTTGCAGTAAATTGATATTTTAATTTAAAATTTAATTAATTATATTTAGAAAAATATTTTTTAAAATTGATATTCATTTTTTTCTACATGTCATAAATTTTTTAGGGTGATTTTTTTGGATTTTTCTAAAATACTTGAATTTTTATGAATTGTAAAATACGATAATTTACGATTAATGCTAAATAATGGATTTATAGAGTTATTGGTGATGATCTGCTAATTTAAGCCCAGTTGGTTTGAAATCACATGCACTTATTACAATTTTTGGTCATGGAATCATCACCATTTTTGGTCTCCAAGGAAAAAAATAATATAAATAATTTAATATTATTAAAACCCTTATATCCTCCAGTATAAATACCACCCCTACTTACCACTTTTTTCACTCTTCTCCAACACTGTGACTTACCTATGTTCATCCCAAATCACTCCCAAATATCCTACCCCATGTCCAACGACCCCTATTCTCCTCAAAATTCCAAATCATATCCCCTTAAGAGTCAATAAAAGGAGACAAACTCAAGAGGTAAACTCATCTTTTTAATTCTTTTATGTTCTTTTGTTTTCTTATTCAATTACTCACCTCCCTTTATCCAAATGGTTTGATAACTCCTGTAACATACATGTGTATGAATTATATTATGCTAATTGGATAATTCATTATCATTTTTCTTTTCCCCACATTTTATTTTAATGAAATTAAAACAGTATTTGAGATGTGTTAATTTAGCACAAGGAAGGACGAAATGTTATCAATTTCGATGACTATATGAAATTATGTTCATGAAACCATTTTTACTAGTTGAAACAGACGATTATATGTGTATTTTATTATATTTGATGTCCTTTAATCCTTATGCATTCATGATGGAAAATAAAAATACAAAACAAGGTAATTGTGGGGAAAACACTAAAATTAATTCATGTGTTTACCAATAATGTTTTATATAACGATTCAAATTCACTCTAAGTAACCAATTTAAATTTAAAACCATGAAATATCCTAGTTGTTAAAAATTTTCATATAGCTTATAATCTAGAGATCCACCTTCATCATACATGATTATCCGCACATGAACTTATCATTAAAACATACTAAGAAAACGAGCTCGAACAATGATATTGAACCTCATAACCAATCAAAATGTTTATAAATGAACATAAAAAGGATATAATAAATATTATATATATATAATATGTTACTATATTATCAACCAATGATCCTAAATTGATAATTTACTTAATTAAATTCATGAAAAGGTCACCATCATATTTATGGTGAGGGTTCCTCTCCATTTCACTTTTAATCAAGAATGTCCTATATGTTATGCAATCATATGTATAATCCATAATGATGAATTATGATTTCACACCTCTCCCATACACTCCCCATTATTTATAATGGATGAAAGACCCCATTATCTCATACAAATCCCTCTTAAGAACACTTGATACCGTGCCGATAATCCGTAAGAAATTCAACATGAACAACCTTTATTAATTCAATTTTCTCTATCTTAATTTTTACCCAAATAATGTTGACTTTTAATTTTTTTATAGATTATAAATTATATTTATATTCATTGAAATCATGTTTCAGGATACATCCCTCGTTCTCTTTTAAAGACACACGTGATTTTATGTTATTTCCTTCTCCAGACATCCCAATAACCAAACTCGTTTTTAGGGAACATCCTAAATTTTTACCAATTTTCATGTGCACTCTATCCTGTGTTATAAGGCACCATAATATTTATTAAAGCTATCTTTTTATTATTAAAACCATTTTGGTTCACTTTTAATTTTATATAAATTATTGAATTTTCTTCTTTTTTAAAAGATCTATAGTATTTTACTTTGAAACGCCTATAAAATTTAATGCTAAAATTTTTCAAATATATTTATTATATGTTGTCACTTTTATTTATCACCAGGTACCATTATATAAGCCTTTATTACCTTATTAATGTCCATGAATGTTGAAAATATTTTCCTTTAGGGACAATTTCAAGATATTCCCATTGGTTATACTATATGTCATGATTGTGGAACCCAATTCATTCCATGTGTAACCCTTAAATTTATGTAAGATTGATTATGTATGATTATTTTTGTGGAAAACATATTCATTAAATGTTAGTATGGGTTCACCAAAATAGTTCTCCAATTAATTAGGTAAATTTGATTCTCATGACATTTTATGTGTGATATTATTGGCAGTTAGCCTAGGCTTGTGCCACTATGTAAAGTGGTCTTGGCTGTTAGCCGTGACATGTGATACAATGGTAAAGGTTATTAGAAGTTATCCTTGGCTCATATTAAAATCATGTTTTTTGTTTCTCCTAATATTTTATAATTCCATGTTTAAAAGATCCCATATTTATATGTTAGGATTTCATATGTTACATGCATTTTTATATCATCATGTCATGCCTTAGATCCCATGTGCTAATACATTGTTCTTATGATTATTACCTCACTGGGATTTAGGATCATCCATTTCTTAATGTTATCCCTAGGTTATCTTATGCAGATGTATGGTCACAATGGATGATATGATCTCATTATGTAGTTTAAATAAAGTGTTGTTTTTATAATTTTTGATTATGTACCTAGTAATCCAAGAAACAAGACATCATGATACTTGTAATGTAATATGATGTATAACTATGTTTAAAATCATATAATTTTATATGTAAAAGGATATGGTCGCTATATATAATTTACCTTCTTACCTTTCTATTTACTGAAAAATGATAACGTCTTTTGTGCGTACATGTGGACAACCGCATCCACGAAGATATATGACTCATTTTTCATCACAACATCATATGGATGATATTTTTAAGAATAGTTAATGAAATTATATTGTTTTAAGAAATTGATATCTTTATTTATATATATAACAGTGCTTAATTTCTTCCCATAATTATCACTAGACGATGGAAATATTACTCACGTGTATGTTCAACCTACCAACTCACTGGTTGTAACATAGATCGTTCTTCATATCCTTATTTTATGGTTGTAATTAAATAATTTATGTGAAAAATAATAATTATGTCATTATTTTTATAATGGAGAAGATGGAATAATTAACTCTTTGATCACAGTCAACCTACAAATTTCATTTTGTCCTTATGAAATTAATACTATCAAAATGTCTTAGGTAAACATAAATTCTTAGTTAATTGTTAGAACACGGTAATAAGTTGTATTAAAGGAATTATAAACATGAAAAACATTTTAAAAATATTAAACAATTTTCATATAATTAACAATCAATATGATTAATAATGAAAGAGTTTGGATAGACTTAAGGATAGAGTATTTCTCTTAAAAATACTCATATAGTTTTTCCCTCAAAACACCATTTTTCTTCAATGTGCTTATTTTTAAAATTATGTTATGTATGAATTTATTTAGGTATAAAATAATTATAATGGAAATATTGAGTATCTATTGACTTTCCATTAAAGGATTTTAAAAGGAAATTTTTTGTGGAATGTTTTTACTCTCTTTTTTATAAGGAAAATGGAATGTTCCATTTAAATGTATACAATGACAACGAATATTTCTAATGACATTATTGTAATTAATTTTTTCTATTCATTAACCATATTTATTGTTTTATCAAATAAAAACTACTTTAGCTATAATATAGTTATTTTAAAGAATTATTTTAAAAATTGATCGTATATATCAACATTCATAAAATGTTTTCTAATGGAAGAAAAGAATATTTCTGTGAGTGTAATGTTAGAAATTAAAATATTATTTGTGTCATTATTATGTTATTGTTATTGAGTATAATTATCATTAAACTTGGTATTGTAATAATCCATGTATTAGTAGTTATTTCATTAACCAATGATTTTTTGTTTCATGAGAATCCAAATATGGTTTGGTCTATGATACCCCTCTAATTTGTTGGGTATCGAAGATGATCAAAATATTTTTCTACTTATAAGAGTGATTTTAATATTGGTATCGAAATAATGTACCAGTCAAACTACATGTTTTATCTATTCATACAAGGGGGTTTTATATGAATCTTATTATTTATCATTTCAAGATAATTATCTTATGTTTAAATGTAAGTGCATGAAAATTTTTATGGGTGAAGTGTATTACATTGTGAAAAAACGTTATAATTAGTTTTTTCACGATTTCAATGAAACCTTGTGAAATTTATTTTTTACTTTATGGTTTTAAATGAACTACATAATGAAAATAGTTGGGATATTATGGTGATATATTGGGTAATAAAAATTATATTGTTATCCATATATTTATTTTTATGAAGAAATATTTTTATAAGTATTCATGGAATAATAGTTTCTTTCATTATTTTTATTTACCTTTCAGAGATTTTTAATCTAATCCAATTTTTTAAAATGATTATCACCATGTTTAAGGATGGGTAAAGGAACGTAGGATGTCAAGATGAAGGTCTTGAATTTTTTCATGGAAATAAAACATGATTCATTTTTAATGTTCTATATTATTGAAAATATGGATACTAGTTAAAAGTTCCCACTTTTTATATATGTGGTTCTATATGTAATAGTTATTGTAACACTCTTACATAGGTTACCCTCAATCATTTCATCGAAACCAAACCACCACATACCTGAAGGGCATTCCCGATCCCCACAGGATGGTGACTATAAATCTGGAATCAAAAAAATATAGAGGGATAAATTTTACCCAACCTAATATAAAAAATATTACATAATTATACATTTCAAAGGGAAAAGGTTCAAGATAAAGAAGAAAAATATATTTCGTATCATAAAGTAGATAATCGAAGTGATACAAATCAAATAGTTATAACATCCTAAAGTATAAGTACAATAGTAAATGGCATGTAAAATAAAAATGGTCTTGTCTATTTGATATCATGGTAATACTCCCACCATATCACCACAATCTCCACTAATAGACAAATAAAAACCTCAATACCCCACTATAGCACCTTTTAATTCCCTACATAAAATGAAATAACTAGAACTATACATAGTCGAATGGTTTTATATGGTGTGAGTTGTATAGGCTCATTGGTATCCCACCTAGTTGTTCCATGTAAAATGAAGGGAAAATTCCCCCTTTTTCTATAGTTTTTAATAATTGATGTAGAATAAATTTAGATCATTTCTCATATACTAATGAAGTTAATTATAAAAAAAAATGGGACAAACCAAAAGAACATGTTAAAAACACCAAGGATCCCTATTGGTTATTATAGTTAAAACACTCATACTAAAACCTAGATAATCTCATGCATCAATTCCTAGGACATATGCACAAAATATATATAGCATATGAATAACCTAGAAATTGGACTTTCCAATAGGGACTAAAACTTCCCAAGGACTCTTTTCCTTTGGAGGATAGGATCACCCTATGACTAAACCCCATGAAGGTATCAAAAGAGTAAGTCTATTATTGCACCTTCCACCTCAGTACACAATGATTCAAATGTGCTACATATTTCCAATCATTTCACAAATACCATAAGTTGAAGAAAAAAAATTAAATTCCATTTAAAATTATATGAAAAAACCATTTATTTTACAAAAACAATGGAAACACACATATTATCAAAAACATATTTACACATAGGAAAATAAATAAATTATACAAAATTATTAATTAAAAAATTTTATAATAACAAAGCATTCATGTTTCATTCGACACGGACTAGAGACAGAACCACACTACTCAAACTCAGGACTCAGACCAATAGAGATGGTATCCAAAATCACCATCACAAACAAAAAACAAATAATTGGGTCCCTAACACTTATTATAAAATTTTAGAATCACATCACACAAAAAAATATTGAAAATAGAAAGGTTAAAGCACATTATACCTCAGAGAACCTATAACTAGCGCACCATAACTAACAAAGGACCATCCCCCTTATGAATTTCTCTTACTTGATATAGCATGTATCAATAATAACACCAATTAAAGATAAAAAGAACCTAAAACGTATTTTAATGTGCTACTATGACCCATGGAAATGCAGAAACATATTGGTCTCTTGCTTGGAGACACAAATCACTACTACCGCAATGATCACATGCTAAAAAATGTGATCTAGGAAGAGAGAAGAT
This sequence comes from Viscum album, assembly GCA_963277665.1. Classification (NCBI taxonomy): domain Eukaryota; kingdom Viridiplantae; phylum Streptophyta; class Magnoliopsida; order Santalales; family Viscaceae; genus Viscum; species Viscum album. The sequence goes on from OY728142.1 coordinate 445,007,114, forward strand.
ACCCAAAATCACATGGAAGGATAGTATATGGTTCATTTAATAAAAATTAATGATGAATGAATGGGGAGGATAAAATTTCAAGGAAAAAGGCATCAATGATAATGATTTTATAGTGTAAAATATGGTTTTATTGTATACAATCCCAATGAAACATGTACAATAAAAAACACATCCCCTTCTAAAAAAATAAAAAAATGATTTTATGGAATAAAATAGAATATTATAGAATAAAATTAATTTACATTATAAAATGTATTATACTTCTTGTTAGATTATTATGTCATAATATGTTTTATTTCTTTTCCGTAGTGATGGAATTTTATTGTAATTAAGACATTTATAGACTAAATGTCTCCAGTTTTTAGTTCCAATAAAATTCCCCGGAAAAAATACCCACTAAAATATTTATTTTTCAGAAATAATATTTCCCATTTATACCCAAAATAAGTTAATTCAAAAAAATAAATAACATCAATCATTAGTTCATTTATTTGGAAATCTATCATCATCTCTGAAAGGCCCTATATCTGCAGAACAAAAAGGCAAACAATGAGTGATAAAATAATTACAAGAAATAAGGTATCAATATATTAGTATATCCCCACCCAAAGGATTTTTATCATCTAGATGTCATGTGAAAGAAGGGTTCTATAGAAATAAGTGAGGACACTACTCCCTCGCATACATTTCTTACTCCCATGTCTTATGAGAATATGATATGTGTTTCCATAATAATATTACCAAAAGAATGGACATAAAATGAAATACACTTACCAAATATTCAATGATCTATATTTTATACTCCATAACTAGAACTTCTAACTATAACTCAATATATTCACAAATCAGAACATGAGTGGGAATATGATGGTTCTTCTTAATCTATGATATTTATAAAACATTACGAATACCCGTAAACTAATTTTGCAGTGATATATTATATTCAACATGACCATGTTCATTAGGGAACTAAAATTTTCCAACATATAGATTATCATGAATTCCCTATTCCAAACACTAATGATTCCACAACCAAGGAGAAGCCTTCATGAAAACATCTTCAGTAATGGAATACACAAAAGTATTTTGTTGAAGATATGTATATGATTTATGCCGACTATGAGATACAACCAGACACCAATGAATATACTATATAATTTATGATGTCTCCTGAATGAGTCTCGATCCAACAAGGAAGGCCTCTCCCACCTCTCTCTAATAAATAAGTGACCAGCATGGACAACCATGAAAGGCCTCAAAGGGATCCTTTCTGATCGATAAAAGATAAACGTTGTCATTAAAAAATCAACCAATATAGTACAATTATCCCATGATCCACCGAAATCCATCACATTGGCATAATGAATATACTCCAGGATCTGAATAATATGCTCTATTAAACCATGATCATGTTGATGGTATGTTGTTCTCAACCAGACCAGAGTCCCCATCTCCACCTAGTGACTCTTATAGAACTATGAGTTAATTCAAAGATACATCTATGAAATAATTTATGTGGGAACCCCATAAATTCTCATACCATCTCACATATATAGATTACCACGATGATCAAACTAGGGGTGTCCCTGATTGGAATTATTAGAGATGAATTTTTAAGGAAATAAACCACTACCCATATATTATTCTTCACCTATGGAATCCATGGTAATTCAATAATAATGTTAACTAAAACATTTTTCCATATCTAAAATGGAATTTGAAGAGGATGAAGAAAACTAAAAGGTTATAGATGTAATACCTTTTTCTATTGGAAGGTGTAATAGCGAGACACATAATCTTCTATGTTGTGATGCATACATAGACATTAGAATCAACATATCATAGCATAATATAACATCTTAGTGCCCAATTGAATAACCCATGAAGAATTACGAAAGTGAAAAATTGTGATCCTCATAGAAACATGAAAACAAACCAGATCCCCATTGTGATAAATACCATTTAAATCTAGAGACCAGCCAGAAATAGTCTCCCCAAAATAATGGTTTTATTATTTCCTATGAAATCATTATCCTACTACTGATCCTATAGAATAGTGTGTAGGATAGTGGATGATAAGTTAACACTCATAAAGACCATGCCTAAACCATATTCGTGATTATATTGATGTAACTTAGTGAAAAGTCCCATAAGATTCTACTCTACCATCAATTCAAAAATAGCCTAAAAATGAACTTTCCGACTCAAAGAATCTATAAAAACATTCCACTTCCTCCTAGAGTTCATGATTTCACTGTTGAAGGATTGAAATAATTTAATAAAAAGTCACTATTTTAGATTCATTTATTACTGAAGAAACATATAAATAAAATTCATATGGTCTGAAATGACTGTGAACCACTCCCCAATGAGATAGTGCATACAAAATTAAAGTTCATGTATAATTGAGGAACAATAAAAATCATGAATGGGTAATTATTATTATGTATCTGATGATAAAATGAGTTATAGGATTCACCATGATCGCATTTTATAAGAAGAAAACACTGGAAAGTATCAGAAGAATCATAATACATGGAATACCCCATACATTTTGATATAAGATTGGAATATGAGTTGATGTTAGATTCCAATTTATTTCATCAAAAGAAGAATTTAATTTTATATCCCATTTGAACTTTAAAAATTTACATATAATATAAATTCATGGTGACACAAACATTGATATATAATAGAATAACCAGTGACAGTATACATCAGGACCATAAAAACTATGAATATAAAGGGATTTTTTTGGTTCCACCCATAAAAAACATCATACACTTCATAAGGACCAACTATTAATGAAAATTCATAAATTAATTGTCCCAAGTATTTCACATCATATATCTGGAAACTACATTTTTAAATCATTACATACAAATGATAATTCCTCGTGATTTCTAATTCCCAACTATGATAGTGCTTTTTCTCATTCTCAGATCTAAAATAAACCAAAATATTTTCCATGAAAACTACTAAAAATATTCAAGATACTGATAGAATATCTAATTAATAAGATCCATAAAAACATTAGGAGTATTTATTAGACCAGAAGGAATCACAAGATATACATAATGGTTATATATTCTTCTAAAATCTGCCTTCAGAATATCATAATCATAACCCTAGAGGTGAGGATACCCCTACTGATGGTTGATCTTTGAGATACATTTTCCCCTATAACTGATCAAACAATTATACCATTATGGCAAAAGAAAACATATTATTAACCATGATCAGATTTGAACATTGATATTATCAAAATAAAAAAAGTATATTTTAATCTATCATGGAAAGGTTAAGAGAGGTTTCATAATGATAAATAATGTGGAGAATGAAACATTTAATCATCAGATAAAACTAATGAATCTTAATTTATTTCACCTCTATTGATTCTATATTATTAGTTGGTATCGAGATCAATAACATAACAAGAACAAGATCAATCATGAAATCCACCTTCTTTTCATTATGAAGACATGATAAATCATTGGGGAAAACATTAGGTAAGTCCATATAAACCTGGGTAATATTACCAATGAATGAAGATTCATTATACTCTACTATAATAGTATAAGTAAAAAATCTAGGATCTAAGTGGAAAAGTTCATCATGACCAGATCTTGAATCTCACTCACCATGAAAAACCAAAGATCTCTCAAAATAAACATGAAAAGAGTCATACTATTGATAGAAATAAACCTCATCATAATGAGTGATAAGATAATCCATCCAAATTTTGAAGTCAAATATATCCAAATTGTATTTGAGAAAATACCATACTAACTTCACATCAGTTATCAATTACAAACAAGAAGGAAAACGAATCTCATGTTCCTTCAACTTCTTAAAATATGTCACTAACTCCATAAAAAATGTCATGACCTCCCTTTAATGATAAAAAACCAAAAAATAGAAATAAATAAATGATTGTGATGCACTATTATCAAATAAAACTATCTCTATATTAGGTGAAATAATGATGGTACCTCTCACTATTGTTGGACTTATGTTATCCTTGTAATGAACTAATGTTTAATCTAGTGAAATTGCCATATTATAATTATGTAATTTGTTATTAACAAATAGATAACATAATACAATCTTTAAAATGATGAATTAATGCAATAAGAATAATTTTTAGAAGGTAATTGGCCAATAATAATTAAATATTTACTTGACATGTCGAACAATAATGTGACCATTATAAATTTTTAATCTCCGAATTGAATTGTAACCTCAGTAGTGAAATAATAGATAAAATTTATCCATATTATATATGAAAATATTGTATAATCTTATCATATTATAAGTAAATAAATATACATAAAATCATTAATTAATTATTGGTATTTTTATGAATCATAAATATTTAAGTACAATTTCATAATTTAAATTAAAATTAATCTTCATAAAATATATTCATACTTTATTATTTTTATGTCTTAGGATTTTATGATAATTTTTTGATACCTTTGTTAATTTTTAGAAGTGATATTAAATCAATTATAGTTTTAAAATATATAATTTTCGAGTAAAATATGATTTAAATTTAAAATTAAATTTATCATTTTTAATTTTTTTAACAAAATGGAGTTATTTTTTAAATTCTAATCATTGAAAAAATGATTATGGTGATTTTTTTTATTTTTCTCAAATACGTAATTTTTTTGTTAATAATAAAATACATTAATTTATAGTATATATACATTACATGATAATTAGAATATTTATTTAGTCATGGATGATGTAAGCATAATTGGTTCAAACTCACATTATGTAATTAACTTATGTAGCCTCATGAATCTACACAATTTCTTGTCTTGAAAAAAAAAACAATCAAATTAATAAAATATTGAGAAAACACCCCTTTCTACAACTACAAATACATCCCCACTACGCCACTTCTCCTTAAACCATTCATGCCTTGAGACATGCTTAAAGTGTAAACAATACTCTTCCCAAATCTATCCCCTATATCATGTAGTATTTTTCTAAACAATGGACTATAAAATCACCCAAGGAGGTTCTTAAGAAGGACCCAGTATGTAAAACCCTCCTCCATTTTCTATCAATATCTTTTTAATATTCCATTATTTTCTTCACATATCCTAGCTTACCCCTTTTGACCAAGTGGAATGAAAACTCTAGTATCTCATATATACAATAATTTTATCATGTAAATTTAATATTTATTCAGTAAATATCTTCTCCTCAAACCCTTTTATTTCTAGATAGAAAACATCATATATGAAGTGCCAAACTACCACATTCATGGATGGTGTGCTTTCAACATTCAATTATTTCCTCAAGGCTAGTCATGAAACCAATTTGATTGTAAAAACATATAATAATTAATGTATTATATCTTATGTAACTATCTAGAATCATTTTCTACACATGATATTAATTTATAAAACAATATGAGTTTATTGTGATAAAAAATACTAAATTAATAAAAATGATTATCTTTAAGGATTTATCTAACGAATCATCCTCACGTCTATAGAAAATAGTAATTTAAAATAATATAAGTGTATTAATAACATATATGTAACATTATGTACTACTATCCTCATTCTAGACGATTTTCAATACACATATAAAAGTAAAATGATCATGAAAACGAAGGAAACAAACAATCCTAAATGATGAAAGTGAACCTCTTAACCCACCAAAAGGGGCATAACTGAATCTATTAAAATTATAAAAATTGAAATACATGACTAAATGGTTCTGTAATTTTTATTAAATTAATATAATTTTATTTTCTTGGATATTACAATCAAGTGAAGAACACCATCAGGCTTAAGGTAAAGGATTCATCATGAACCTCCATTATTTCATCAGGTTATTCTTTATCTCTTTTTACCCAAGTGAAATTTTCATTTATTTGTATGTACATCTTTTAAATTTTTTGGATATCTTCAAGTATCTTGTATCAAGAACCTATCATAATTAATTTTCAGTATATACATGTTTTAAAAAGGTTTCTTTTTAAATTCTTCTCAATATGCATGCCCTATTTAAGGAAACATCTTGAACTATTACTCATTTTAAAGTGTTCTCCGTTATATGGTTTAAGCCAACATTATTTTTGAAGAACTGATTTTATAATGAAAATATCCATTTCTTAATTTATGATTTTATAAAAAAATAATATTCTTTTTCCATTTTAAATAATATTTATTGTTTTCTATTAAACTATATGGTTTTTTATTTCTAAAGTTTGTTAAACACAATATTCAATATAGTTTCATATCACTTATAATGATATATGTATATGTTCCATTATGAATGTCCATGTGTGATTTAATTCCTTTTTTCATGGAAAAATTTATGAATTTACCATTTATTATTCTTTTGAAATGATTTTAAAACCCATTTATTTCCATGGGTTCACCTTATGTTCATTTTTCGTACATTTATATGATTCATTATTTGGAAATAAAATTCAAGAAAAATGGTATGATTGGTGAACCCAGAGTGCAATTCAATTCATAGGGTAATTGTTTCTCATGAGATGTTATATGCAACAGTCTTGGTGGTTATCCATGACTCATTCTCCTATATGTGCAACTGGCCTTGACTTGTGCTACTCTATGGGCAATTTTCCTTGAATCATGATAAAATCAGGTTTTATGTTGCTTCCTCATTACTATGTATCCATCAATATATGGTCTCATGTTATGATTACTTATTTTTAATCATATACTATTCCGTTATTATATCATTATGTCATACCCCCTAACCCAAGCGCTATGATTAACTTCAATGTTTATTCGCTTAATTGTTTTAATCTCTTCCCACTCTTCATGTTATACCGAGGTTATTCTATACATATTTAAGGGCTCCATGAAGGAAGGATCTCATAATTGATTATAAATAAAGATATTTCTTATTTAGTTTCATGTTATTAATTTTACATTACCAATATTCTGAAATAATAGACATTACAATCTATGGATTTTAATTTGATCTCAAATTATTCTTAAACTCATGTAATGGGATGTAAAAAATTATCGGGTTTCTATAGTTGGTATCAGAGAAAAATATTATTTATTTTTAGAGAATATAAATATAAAACTTTAGTAATAACCCTTAGGATAAGAAAAACTATGAGAAAACAACCAAAATTTTGGTAAGTATAGAGTAATTGATATATCAATAAAATATATCATTGCATGCACACTAAATGTGGATGTGGTTCTGAAAGAGATGTACCTAGGAGTGAAAGATTTGAAAAGTTATTTCATGCCTAACATAGTGTATCTTTGTAAATAATAATGAGCCTTACTCCATACCTGGTTTGACACTCTGAGGGGATATGCCTTAGTATATTCTGAAGGTCATTATAAAATCTTATTAAGAGAATAATGAAAATTCCAATTAGAATAATTGTTAGAAAACAAATCAGGGATAACCCAGATTGAACCCTAGGGAATCAAAAGACAGGATACACTTTGCCTTGATAATTTAATCCGTTTATGTTTAAAGATTCCCTTTTTCCGTACAATCTATTTATTAAATATCCTAATTTCATCTTATTTTTCATAGTCAATTAATGAAAATATAATAACACATGCCAAAAATCAATGTGTTAGTAAATATGATGAATTCCATAATGATATTCCAAATATGATGGAAATAGGTTTCCAATACATCATGAATGTACTTTCTCCACTGGCTCATGTTATGAATAATAACTTGAATCATGTGGAACACCCTATTTATCCTAATATATATGATGTTTCCATTGAATCTTTCATATATAAAAGGCATCCCTTGTTTAGTTTATTTTCTTCTCCCCCCCATGTATAATGGTTGATTTACTCCATTGAGACGATACTCTCTATCCTCCAGTGCTCAAAAGAAGTGAAAGTTGTGCTAGATGTTTATCGCTTTGATGGGGAAGCTGATCAGTGGTGGGAATTGATCATGAACAAAAAGTACAAGGTGTAAATCGATTCCCTGCAATTGGATGATTTCATGAAAATAATTTTACATAAATATATTTACTGAGCCATCCATCTGAAGATGTAATGGATTTTCCTCATACATAATACAATGGAATATGATTCTATTAAAGAGATTGATCGAAACATTAACAGGATTTCATGATACACCATCTTATTTTCCATGAACACCGAAATAAAGTTGGATAACTTCAATATTAGACTAAATCCGATTCTAGAAAAAAGGTGGAGATTCGAGACAAGGGATGTAATGAGGAGTTTCTACGTTATTCCCTAATGGATTAAATAGTGATCAAAGAATATTAACAGTATCATCGGTTGGGTGACAATAAGAGGAAAATGGACTCTAATAGGGGTGGTTTAGAAAATAAATACAATGTTTGAAAAACAAAGAATACCTCACTTGTAAAAATTGTGGGTAGAGGCATCATAGGAACTGTATAAAGGGAACCAAGAAATGATTAAAATGTGAAAGAATTGGGCATATTGCTATGAATAGTCAAAGGGATATGAGGAATAACACTAACAAGGAATAATAAAAGAAGGTTTATATTAATTCTTAGCCAGTATTGTAGTGCTTCAACTGCAAGGAACATGGGAATTTTTCAAAATAATTCCCCAAGCACAGGGTTTTCAGATTTAATCAACAGAAACCTCCATGTCAACAAGGAGAATTTCATGGTACTACTACTATTGATGTGGATTCGAAAAACTATATGGTGATAGGTACACTAGTTATTCATTAAATAATAGTTAATATACTATTTTATTTTAGTTCTATGAATTTGTTCCTCTCATGAATGTCTATTAGAACTATTCAAACACAACCTAAAAATTTTGAGATTTAGTTAACCTTGAGATCAGATAATCAATAAATTATTTCATCCAAAGTTAATAACATATCCCCGATTAATGTTCGCAGACTGGACCACCCAAAAAATATTTTATTTCATTATTTTTTAAGAGTTTGATGAATTTTTTTTACATGGATTGGTTATCTTAATTCAAATACAACAAAATATTTTTGGAAAGGGAGACCAATCTTCACATCCCTAAGCATACTCTAATTCATTGCGTCTATAAGAATAAATATGAATCTCCTTCATAATCATCGTTTCAAGTATAGATATTCCTACCTTATAAAAATTATATCTCACTCAAATGATTGAGACAATGGAGATGATCAGTCTTGAAGACATGCCTATCGTAAGGGATTACACTGATGTATTCCTTGAACAATTAGTGGGTTTTCATCTGAATTAAGAGGATGAGTTATCAATTGAACATAGTCCTAGATCTCTTCCCATATTAATGAAACCTTATATAATGGACATTATTGTGATGGAATAACTTAAGAAGCAGTTATAAGTGAATTTTAATAAGGGTTTTATATGCCAAAGTGCTTCACCATAAGGTGCACTAGTCCACTTCTTCAAGAAGAAGGATAGATCAATGCACCATTGTGTTGAGTATCGTGAGATCAATAAGAAAATAATAAAGAGAATGTATCCCATGTTACAGCTATATGACTTGTTTGATATGATACATGGGGATAGTTACTTCTCTATGGTGGACCTTCAGTTCATATATCACCAATTAAAGGTGATGAAAGAAGATATTACCAAGACTTCATTTCGAATGAAGCCTGGACACTATGAGCTCATAGTGATACCCGTTATACTCACTAATAATCTATAAATTTTTTATATTTATTAGAAAATTCATTTAGAGATTACCTCAACAAATTTGATGTTGTTTTTATCGATGATATTCTATTATACTTCTATAGAAAGGGGGAATATGAGGAGCCTTGAATACTGTGCTAAAAACCCTACGATGGGTGAAACTATATGAAATGTATAGTAAATGTGAGTTATTTATGGAGGATGAATTATTCTTGGTTCATGTTATCACCAATAAAGTAATATATGTGGAACCTACCAAGATAAAGGAAATTAATGAGTGGCCCATGCCAACATATTTAATGGAGATGAATATATTTCATGGTATTTACAGGTATTACCAATGATTTTTTTGAATATCTTCTCTTGATTTTAATACCTAATAACCAAGATTAAATGTAAGGGAGTGATTCTTGATTGGACTCAAGAATGTAAGGATTGCTTTAAGGAGCTCAAAAAGCCTATTCAATATTCTAGTACTCACACTCCTGAAAATTAGATTACTCTTTATGGTGTATGAAGATGCTTCAAACAAAAGATTAGGATTTGTAATGTGGAAAAATTATAAAGTGATTGGCTACACCTTAAGGCAGTTGAAAATTCATGAGCAAAACTGTCCTACACATGATGTGGAGTTGAATGTTGTGATCCTTATGTTGATAATTTGGTGACATTACCTCTATGGGGAGAAGTGTGATTTATATATAGTAATCATAAGAGTCTCAAATGTATATTCACATAGATGGTGATTAATATGATCTAGTGAAGATTGTTATAGATCATCAGGTTATATGAATAATCAATCAACTACAATCATGGTAAGGCAAATAAGGTGGAAGATTCTATAAGTATAAAAGATCCTTCATATTATGCAATGATGAAAATTGATAAGGATACAATCTTCTTATATTTGAAAAATGTTGACATATGAATAGTTAAGTAATAAAATCACCAATCCTTCCTCATGTTACTTCCCAAACATTCCTTTTATAGAAAATAAAGGATGCCCAAAGAAATGATGTCGATATTCATAAAGTGGTGTAAGCTATCTGAAATTGAATGTCCTACGAGTTCAATATCATTGAGAATTGATTCATTAGATTTGGGTGATGACTATGTATACCATCCAATAAAGAGTAAATGATATATATTCTAAACAACACACATAACTCAATATTCTCTATTCACCTTGGGAGATCGAAGATGTATCGAGTGCTCAGAGGGAAATTTTGGTGGGACAATATAAAAAAATAGAATCTGAATATACAATAGAGTTCCATGTATGTAAGAAAGTGATGGATGGAATAAAAAGGTATAAATGGATGATGCAACCAATACCCATTGAAACATGAAAATGTTAAAACCTAACAATGAACTTTTTCAATGGAAATCTAATGAGATCTAGAGGAGATAATGATATATGGGTTATTTTTTATCATCTTACAATGACTGTTCACATTATCGCAATTCAAGAGTACTTATTACTGCCTCAAACTGCACAGATATACATCAATTATGTTGTAAGGGTACATGGAGTACAAATATCTACTATATCCAACCAAGAATTGATAACCACCAACTATGTTCTAGAAAATTCTCAAATATTCATTTAGTATTGAGCAGAACAATAGTACAACCTATCATTCCCAAACTGATAGCCAATCTTAGAAAATAATACAAACCCTTGAAGAAATGTGGAGGCCATGTTCTATGGAATTGAATGGAGGATGTAAAAATATCTTCCACCGGTTTAATTCTCCTACAATAATAGTTTCTACTCGAGAATCCAAATGGATCCATATAAATCCCATTACGATAATAGTTGTAGAAAACCAACATGATGGGATGTGGTCATTGAACCGATGTTTCTAGGACCAGAAATGGCTAAAGAACTGCTAGAGAAGGTGGAAACCATTCAACATCATATCACAGAATCATAATTTTGACAAAATAGGTATGTAGACAGCTGTTGAAAGGACCTCAAGTTTACGGTCGAAGACATGGTGTTCTTACACATATCTCTCTTGAAGAGGATCATGAGATTCAAAAAGAAAGGGAAGGTGACCCCAAGGTACATTGACCCCTTTGAGATCCCTGATCATGTCAATGTTGTGGCCTATTGACTTGTACATACACCAACCATGTCTCAAGTACATGATTTATTCCATGTATCCCTCTTATGTATGTACATACCAGATCCTTCACATGTAATTACTTTATAGGTGGTACAATTAAAAAATGATCATTTCTACATGGAGTAGATAATGATGATCTTGGTTCATAGAGATGATGTTCTATGAAACAAGACTACTTACCTAGACAATGTAATATGTAAGAACACTAAGTACGGAGAGACAACATGGGAACCAAAGAAAGTAATAAAATAGAATTACCTACAGCTTTTTTCAACATAGAATGTAACCAAAATTGAGGGAGAAATTTCATAAGGGGGGAATAATTTAATGACCCGACATTTTATCTATTCAAACTTCCTTATATAATTATATTTTATATTAGAAACGCATTGAGAACATGATACCAAATTTTTAATTGATGAATTAATGAAATAATAATAACTTTTAGAAGTTATGGAACATATATTAATGATATATTAACATGAACTTTAGTATGGTATTTTGACCCTTATGAATTGTAAATCCACCAATTAAATATTTACATCACTAATGAAAGTATAGATAATATTTATCCATATTATAAGTTAATAAATTATAGAATTAAATCGTAGTATAAGTAAATAAATATATTAAATATTACTAATATTCTATGAGTATATTTATATGTCATAAATATTTACGTAAAATTTAATAATTTAGAAGAAAATTTATTTTCGTAAAATTTATTCAGAAATTAATATTTTCTTTCTTCTGATTATAAAACAATTTTATGATACCTAAGTTATTTATTGAAAGTGATATAAAATAATTTATAGTTTTAACATTTATATTCTTCGAGTATATTATGATTTTAATTAGGAATTAAATTTCTCATATTTTTAAAATTATTTTCATAAAATGAATTTAATTTCTAAAATATAAAAATTGAAAAATGGTTACGATGATTTTTTTGGATTTTTCCTAAAATACTTGAATTTTTTTAATAGTAAAATATTGTTCTTTGTGGTATATTTAAATTATATGTTTAATAAACTATTCAATGAGTAATTAATGATTTAATAAAATTGGGTTGAAGTCACATTATCTAATTATTTTTTTTCTAAATAATTAACTCTATTTCTAGTCATGACTAAAATAATAAACTTTAGAATTAAATATTGGTTAAACACCTCTATTATCCACTATAAATACATTCCATCACCACCAAATCTCCTTACACCTTTAAAGCATTAAAACATGTTTAAATTATACCCAATAATATTTCTAAACCTCTCCCCCATTTTTGGGATATTAGTTTCATAACAAAATATAAAAATAGTCCCCTAAAGAGGTTCTCAAGAATATGGAATCAAGAGGTGAAACCCTTTTCTGCTCTCTTTGAAATTCTCTTTCATGTGCATTTGTTTTCTTCTCTTCTCAACACCTCCCCCTTGTATGTTTGGAATGAAAACTCATTTAAATCATATATAGAAGAATTTTATCATGTTTATTGAATAATTATCCATGGAACCTCTTCTTCTCTCTCCTTTATTTTATGAATGAAAACATTATCTATGAGGTACTAATCTACCACCTTCATGGATGACATGGTTTATTATCTCAATTATTTTTTCAAGGATGGTCATGAAACCATTTTTATGGTGAACCAGATTATAATATATATATTATATCTTATTTAATGTTATTTAATCATTTTGTACATATGATATTAATTTATAAAAAAAATGATTTCATTATTAAAAAACACTAAATTAATCAAAACAATTATAATTAATGATTTATCTAATGAATTATCCTTACTTATGGAAACAAATGAAACTTTAATATTATATATTTTCATTAATAACATATATGTTCCATTTTGAACAACTATCCTCATTCTACATTATTTAAATAAACATATATAAGTATACTGATCCTTAAAACCAAGGAAACTAATGCTCTTGAATGATGAAATTGAACCTCTTAACCCACCAAAAGTGATATGAATGATCTTAATTAAATTCTAAAAATTAAAATAAATATATAAATGTTTTTTGAATTATTAATTAATTAATATAATTTTATTATCCATGAAATTGTGTTAAAGTGAAAAAAACTTCAGACTTAAGCTAACAGATTTAACCCGACCCTCTATTATTCTTCTTTGTTATCCTTTCACTCTTTTTAACCAAATAAAACACATTTTAATTTTTTAACATATTATAAAAGGTTAATACATGTTTAAAACTCATTTATCAGATTTTCTATCTTTATTTTTAGGGATATATATGTTTTTAAAAGATTCCATATTAAATTATTCTTGATAAGCGAGCCATATTTAAGGGAACATCCCGAATTCTTACCCATTTTATAGGGTGCACCATAATCTGTTTTAATTGAACATTATTTTTATAGAGGTGGTCATTCTATAATGAAAAAAAATCATTGTTAAATTATTATTGTATACAAACAATTAGGAATTTTATATTTTAAATAATCTTGATGGATTTCCTTTAAACCGTACAAAAATATTTTATTATTAATGTTCCATAAACAATATTTTCACATAAACATGAAATATCGTATCGTGATACATTCTTATGTTCCATTATTAATGTACATATATGATTTATTTCATTTCTATCATGTAAAATTATATGATATGCCAATTTATTTTGCTTTTGACATGATTATGCTACCCAATTCTTTCTAAGGGTATCCTTTATGTTTATATATGATTAATTATGTATGATTTATTTTGTGGAAATAATATAAAAGAAAATGTTATGAATGGTGTTCCCAAATAGACCTCTAATGAATTGGGTAATTTTTAGTCACATGATATGTAATGGGAAACAATCACTGTGGTTATACATGACTTATTCTCCCTTATGTGCAATGAGCCTTGACTAATGCTCCTCTCTGTGAAATGAGGAATAACTCATTTTAATGTCACATTTTGGTTAATGCCACATTAATATGAATTCATGATTATGTGATACCATGTAATTATTCCTTATTTTTAATTACGTTATATTTTTTTACTATCATTATGTTATGCCTCCTAAACAATGTACAAATCATAATTTTAATGTGTATTCCCATACTGTTCTTTTTACCTCATCTCATTGTTCATGTTATCCATAGGTTATTAGTGGAGGATGTAAGGGATATAAATAAGTTAGGATCTCATAATGAATGATAAATAATGAAATTTTTTATTTAGTTCCATGTTTTCAGTTTTATGTACCTAGTCTTCCATGACACTAGACTTTATGATCCATGGATTGTAATTTTTTGTTTAATCGTGATAAAAATAATGTAATAATAGGTGTAAAATATTTGGGTTTCAATAAACCACCCTAAAAAAACATCAAGTTCATTAATGTTATTTACTAATAAATTATATGGGTGGATCCCTATAGAAATTGAACTATCTGACATCACTATTTTGGCCTCAGGAGTTGATGATACCAAAACATAACAAAGCAAAGAGATTTCCTAAAAGATCCTATGAGAATTGTCATAGTGGCTATAAAAATTTCACATATTTATGGGTAATGAACAATAATACAGGTTTTATCTGATCATTACACACTGATAGAAATTCAAGGGGTGTATAACTTGATGAAACTGATATATTCAAGGAGGTATGCTAACAATAATCACATCAACCAACCCAATTATTATCATTCCACATACTTTTATTCCCTTGTGTGACAATGTATATACCACCATGTGATATAGAAGTTAATAAAGAACTGACTTGACATCAATATAAATAAATTATTTAATAATATATCAAATGCTTATACATATGTTTAAATTTTCCTCATGATGACATGTGCTCAAATATCCTATCACAAACCCTACACTCACTTCTGATCGTTTATCATGCTAGTTTTCACTAATTTTGAAGAAAAATGAAATATATCTCTGAATTGATAGTTGTATACTGTCATTGATCACTCAACCTACTACAATGAGAGGAAATCCACATACCACTCTATCATTAGAGTATTTGGAGAGGACATCAATAATAAGATGGCCTTGAAACCCTTATAGTACAATGATACATGCATATTTTCTTGTACCATGGAATGCAAAAATCTTTTGATGGGACCCTTGATTTTAAAATCTGTGTACTTCATAATGACATTCTCAGGTGTTTCATGGATGTCAAGGATCTGATCACTCATTACCAGCAAATCCGCCACCTCTTGGGGATCATTTTTACCCTTATAGGATGATGGTTTCTCAAGTAATAACTACCAAAATTTATTATTTTTTCTATCATCTCATTGTTGTAACTCAATAGCTACTTTTTCAGACAAATACTAATTTCATTATATCATCTTTATAATTCTAATCCAATGGATGATTCTATTGAGGAGAGGTTGATGCATCCACCAATGGGACCTATGGAAATTTTCTTTGAAGAATATCAGTGCACAATAAAAATAGAATAAATGATCATAAAATATAAAATTCTCTATTCAAACAATAAAAACATTAGAAAAATGATATTAAGATAAATAACTCAACACTAGAGACACATAACCCAACATCACATCATAGATTTAGTCTTTTAATTTAATTAGATAGAAATGATCTCACAACTACCGAAATATCAAGTCCCAAAAATCCTATCTACAATCTTCCAAAATCCAGGACAAAAAATAATTGTGATCCAATACCAAAATTTAACAAACTGACTCATGTTACCCTCAAACCTAGAACCTAACTGGCTCGTCTACATACCCTAATGAAATTCATGATCACAATGAGATGGATAATAGAACACAGGAATCAAACAATAAAAAAATGATTACACCCAACTTAGAGAAAAAAACATGGCACATATATGCATATTAGAATGAATTATTGGAAGATAAAACCTAATAATTTTTTCCAAAATAGCAAGAGGAATGAGGAAACAATAAAACAGATGAAGTTAGATCAATCCAAATTAACATTCACACAGAAAAAGTAATTTAAAATATAAGCTGATTAATAAATGTGATAACATTAGAAAACACTCACAATATGACTACCACCCACCCAAATTAGCTGACATATTTCCCACCACTTCACTATGGAGCCTTACAATTCCATATATCAAATGATATAACTAGTCTTACACACATTTGGTGTGGTGTGAAATGCATCAGATAAATAGGTCATGTAGGATCCCACCTTGGTGTTGCATAACAAGCATCTATATTAGAATCCAAAACTAATAACCTTTAAATTCAACAAGGCATGATAAGTAGTTAAAATAGTTTATATTAAAATAAGGGTAACAAATTCAATTTCTTTCATAGTTTTAAATATTCTATGTAATTTTGTTTTAATGAATATAAAATATAACAATTTTGTTAATCAAATATAAAATCATAAATACTAAAAGAATATATATATAATTCAAAGTATCACTATAAGGTAGGATAACTGGAATAGTCAACCCCACACATAATTAATCTGGTGCATCAACTCCCTAGAAATAAGCATCAATGCAATAGAGTAGAGAAACACCACTGAAAGTGACCCTCGGAATATTTTCTTATAGGCCACAAGGATTCTTGGCATATGGAATATAATAACACCCCATTAGTGAACCCCCTGAAAGTATTTATGGGTATGAATATTAATACACATTCCACCTACGTACGTGAAGCTTCCTATGTGCTAAAGTTTCCAAAATATTTAATCCAAAATAGTCTTTGAAAACAATTTCATAAATCCCATTTATAGTGATTTTAGAATAAATTTTATTTCACTAAAATATGGGGAAAACTACATTTTCTAAAAAACACATTTATAGAAAAAAACATTAAATCATGCCAATTTGTATATAAATAATTTTATAATAATATAGAATTCAAATATCATTCAACACATGCTCAAGATTGATATACCTCCCTAAATCTCATGTCACAAACTAAAAGAGAGGGGATCTACAACAATTTGAAAGAATGAAGAACAAAAAGGGATACCCTAACAATTATTCTCACATACTAGTAAAAAATTCCACAAACACGATAGACAATTTAGATGACATATCACAATAAACCTTAGAGAACATGCACCCACCACACCACAACTAACCATATAAGTTGATAACATATTTGATATTGAAATGATAAAGAATAAAATAACCAAAATATAAATTAATAAACAATGTAATGAAACAGTTCTACCATGACCAATATAAATGAATGAAAATAATGGTCTCTTAATTGAACAGAGGATTCACAACCACCATGAATATCAAGAATTGAATGATATAATCTAGATGGAGAGGATATAAACAAAAAAATTACTAGATGTATAGTATAGGTTTCATGTAAAATACGTCCATTTATAAAAAAATGGAGTTTCATATGCAATTGATAAATAAATACTTGGATAAAGAGTTTTTATATTAATCCAGATCATTATGGTGTAATTACCCAATGAAATACGTACATCGATGTCATTTACCCTCTAGTTAAAACCAACAGACTATGATTTTAAAACATAAATGTATATATTATGATGTAAAAGGAATTGATTGAGTAAAAATGAGTTTTATGGATTAAAATATTCTTTTTTCCTGAGTCCTTTCTCTACTTATTCTTAATGATAATGTTATACCATAATCCATTAATTTATGATGTAAATGTCTCATGTATGAAGTACCATATAAATACATCTAAAAAATTCCCTGAAATATCTGAGGTCCCCCTTAGTCCTTTGTGAAATTTATAATCAATCTACATTAATTAATAAAATATACATAAATTAACATTATATCATTTTTTATAGAAAATAATATCTCCATCCTTGAAAGGAAAAAAAGAAACTAACAATTTAAAATAAAGAGAGAGACAAGATGTACCAACATGTATTTAACATAATGTTACGGTTGTGACCAAAACCTATAAATCTATATTTAAAAAAGAAGTGAATTATGGTTTAAATTTCAAAGAATATGTAATTGTTTTTTCGGGTTTTTATAGTTTATATCAAATAAAGTTTTGATAACTTTTGAGTTAGGATAATACTAATAGAATGCCATTAAAATATTGTACTTTTTATTTTATTAATAATGATATATCATTTGAATATTTCCCTGATGATTCATATAAATTATTCCCTTTAGAATGGTTTTCCATATAGGGTATAGGGAAACTGATGTATGGTGGCACTGAGTAGATGATATTTTTCAGAATAAAAAATATGGAATTCTTGGAATTAGAACATAACCGTTTTTTTTATAGATCATTTTTCATAGGCTATAATTGGATTTGGTTTCCCGATGAGAGAGAATAAATAACTACTAAATAATATATAATGATAGATGATAATTTTAAAAAACATCACCCTTCAGTATATATTTGGACTTCCAAACTAGTTGTAACTAAAGTATTAAGGAAACCGTTGGAGAAGATATTCAATGTCAAGGTTTTATTAGTTCATGAAATGGTAATTCTTGATATTTACCATTTTTAAGGTGGAGTGGATAAATGGTGTATAATTGTTATGAATACAAATGAAAGTGAATGAATTCATTTCTTTGAATTGGTTGAATTTGATAGTATTTTCATTGAGAAGTATATTCATAAGGTTATCGAACATTGAATGGAAAAATTGTTCTCAGAATTGAGACAAAAGGGGGAAGACTATATAGATATTTATAAATCAATGTTCATATATTTGGAATGGTATATAACAAATATTATCTAGGATCATGAGTGTAAATTTTATGAGTTGTACTTAGTATTACAGTAATGATATCAAAGGGAATTTTCTTCTTATGAGTAAAAATGCTTTTCAAAACTTTTTGATGTTGTAAGAGGGTAGAAATTGAATATTCAAATGATAATTCCTTACATACTAAAATCTATAAGATTTTTTTTTTATTTTAATCAAGAGTGAATCATTCAATCGAGAAATCTAGAGGTTATAAAATCAGGTTCCCATCTTTGGATAAATTATGTAAAAATCACCCTGGGGAATGCATTATGAAATATTTAAAGTGCTTCACATGTGGATATTTTTGTCATAAGGATTGGGAATAAATGGAAATTTGTAAATATAATAATTAAAATATGATTGTAAGATGAATTAATTAAAATGTGTTGGGACATTATACTATCATGTTCTAGAATTCAGTAAATCGTGTTGGTAATCATGAACATAAATAGAAAAAAGGTTTGAAACAACATATCAGCCTATAATTGATGTTGGGTCATTAAATAAAGAACATATTGTTGGTTTATTTGAACAATTACAATAGATCCTTTGAATATTGATCATCACATTATTTCATTTCTGTTAAATTTGAATGTATATTGGGGAAATTACCTCAAGATATTTTTATTTACCTTTTTTCTTAAAACACTTGGTGGAGATATAAATGTCACCATGATTTGTAAAAATATTCAAATTTTTTTTTGTGGAATGTTCTTTCATATAAATCTTTTTTAACTACCCATGTTAGAGTGTGATAATATTTTCAGTACGGTTGGGATTTTATTATGTTGTGCTAAGATAGATTGAATAGGTAAGAATGTTTTGTTCAATGGTATTACCCTATATATAACTGACCAAGAAACTAATAACTTGATTAGAAATGGATGAAAATTCTACCAAGAATATTTTATTATAATGATAAAAAAATTATATTTTTGATATCATTATAGACAATGAATACATAGATTTTTTCATGAGGATATACATGGTGTTATTCCTCATTGATTAGTTTATTTTTATTGACTTATTACCTGTTGAAAGACTATGTATAAAAGGTTTTATTAATTGGATCAAGAAGAACATTATTATTGGAAAATTCAATTGAAATAATTTCTAGGTAATGGTTCCATTCATCCTAACACATTACGATGTGTTAATCAAGTCGTATTTTATAAATCTAACAGTGGCTCAATTATAAATCACATTGATTATAAATCCTTGAATAACATCCCTTTTATGAAAAAGTACATTTTTCCTCATATCAATTATTTGTTTGATTAAATCCATACGATGTATTACTTTATGAGGATTGATCTTATTTTGGGTTACCATCAATAGAAGTTAAATGAAGAAGATATTCCAAAGACTTTATTGTTTATAAGATACAGGAGCTATATGATTTTAGTTATTCCCACTGGGTTTTCTAATGCAATAGATATATTTAGTTATCTTATGAAAAGATCATTTCAAGAGTTATTATATAAGTCTTTTGTTATGTTTATTGTTATATATTTTTATAAAATAAAATTTATGATGTTTAGGAAAGAAACCAAAGAATTATTTTCAAAACATTAAAATAAGATAATCTATATGTAAAATATAGTAAATGTAAAATTTCGTTACAATAGTTTATTTCAAGTGGTCATATTTTTTTATTAATATTGAATAATTGTTGGCCAAACTAAAATAATTATAACTAGGGAGTGCATGGAATAAAAAATATAATATAGATTCATTTTTATTTTATATTAGTGGGATACTATATGTTGATTGATGAAAATTTCACACTATTTTATATCCCACTAACTAATATATCCTGATATGGATTTAAATTCATCCATATGAAAGAATGTGATAATTTTCTCCAGTAAAATAAATTATTGTTGAGTGACCATTTTTTGTCCCTATATTCTATAAGTGGTTATTTTTCAACAATAATGTTACATTGAAGGTACTTTTTTGTTACGTTACGAAGAATGATTAGTTAATTTATTATTCACCATGGAAAATAATACCCCGTTTGTTAAAATATCTTAGTTATTTTCAAGATTTATTTTCTATTGATTTTTCATAAAAAAAATTAGTGGCATTATTTACCTACGATAATGTGTGAAATATATATGTATAACAAAAATTTGAAGTAAATGTTCATCTAGAAAAAGTTGAACATGAGATAGATATGATTACTATATCTAATCAAGTATTTTGATTGTATGATCTATAAACATCTTAGAGAAAGAGAAAAGTTTCTAATTCATTTTGTTTAAAAAATAATTCTTTATTGACATTGTTATGTTTAGAACATGATCATTTAGTTAATGATATAATGAATTTTCTCCATGAATTTGTGGAAGTAGTATCTTGCATTGTTTAGATTCAATTACTAGTAATATCATTACTATTAGTAATAATTAACCATGATCAAAATTAGGATCAAGTTTTTCATGAAAATGTAGATTGTTTAAGAATGGTAAGTTACCTAAATTTGAGGTTGGTAATAAAAATTAGTTACTCAACTCATAAAGTGATGATGTGTTACTTTTGTTTCTATTTTGAAGATATAATTATTGATTGAGGCTCATAGTTCCACATTTTCCATTCATATGGGTTACACAAAGATTTATATAGTCCTTCATGAGTATTACTAGTGGTATGGAATGATGAAAAAATCTTTTTGACTTTATCATGAAATGCATGGCTTTAAAACAAGTTACAATAGAATTTAAATTACCAAATCAGATGTTTCAGCTTTTGTCAGCACCACAATGGAAATGGGATAATATATTTATAGACATCATCATGAGACTACCAAAAACATATTGAGGTAATATTGAAATTTGTATTTTTATTTATTGATTAAATAAATATATAAATTTTATTACCATTCATGATACAACATATTTAGATCATCTTTACCGATTTTATCTCATGTAGATAGTCTGGTTACATGTAATTCCTCCCTCTGTTATATCTTAATGAGTTATTAGTTTTACTTCAATTTTTATGAAATTGATTCAGTTGTCATTAGGTTAGAAATTAAATTTTACTACAACCATTCTTTTTTAATTTGATAGATATTAGTAGTGATAAATTTAGACCCTAGAAAACATTCTTTATACTTTTTAAATGGCTTATTAGGATGTTGGTATCTGTAACATTAAATAGATTATTTTTATTATAGTAATAATTTTCATTCTAGTATAAATATGGTAACATTCAATTCATTTTTTGGAAGTCGGGGGTGAGATTCTTCTTTTTGGGATGAATTGGGAGAAAAAATCTAGTGGACCAAAATTGGTAGTGGAAATAGTTGATAACGTAAAGGTAATTCAATAACTTATGACGATAGATCAATCAAGGTAGAAAATGTATACAAATAATTGGGAAAACGACCTTTATTTCAAGGTAGAAGATATTGTTTTTAATAAATTATCTCCATTGAAATGATTTATTCATTTTGGTATAAAGGGGATGCAATGTCCATGGTTCATTTGAACATATAAAATCCTAATAAAATTTGAATCATTTTATCACCGAATATCTTTTCTGATGATTTTATTCATTGTATACAATTTTTTTCTTATTTCTATGTTAATAAAGAATGTGCCAACTTCATCTCATGGTTTAAGCCCAAACAAAATTCAATTATAAAATAAACTTTCTCTTATGAGGAATAACCTATTCAAATTATTAATCATAATAAAGAAGTATTTCCAAATAAGATAATTCACCATGTTATGGTTTTTTGGGTTAACACATATCGTTGAAGAAGAAATATGTGATTAGGAAAATTATATGATAGAAATGTATCCACAGTTGTTTAATAAGTGACTTTAATTACAATTAATTTTTTTCCAATATTGGGGAATAATTTAGCAACCCAATTAACACCACATTAAATCATTCATTCAATAGATAGTATATAGTGATATTAATTATATGAATAGTATCCAATTTTTTAGTTAAATGGAAAATTATTAATTTTCTATCAAAATTGAATTTTATTCGGTTATGTAGTTTTACAAAAATGTTTTTTCCCAAAATGATAAAATTTTATTTTGGGAATTTTTTTATTCATTATTTCAAAATTATCTTTGGATGAATTTTTGGAAATTTTTAAAAATTATTGATTTTTCAATAATTAGTGAAAATTAAATACTTGTACCAAAAATTATATTTTATTTTCAAGTATTTCCAAACTAAAAATGTATTTTATTAATTTTAAGGATTAATCAGAACATTTTTAATTAAAAAATAAATTATAATCTTTTTAATAAATTTTAAACAATGATTTAGTATAAAATAAATCATATCCATATAATGACATTTTTTTGAAAATTAATTCTTCATCTCATTTATCATGTTTAATATTAACTTAAATTATAACGATTATATTTTTTGACTGTCAAAAATTGTATTGATTATTTTAAATAGGGTGTTATAAATTATGAAAATATGTCCCTTTTATTTTTGGTAAATTTTAAAAGTAAGATTTTTAATATCTTTACAATGGTAAAGGGTATATCAATGATTATTGTTAAAAATAATATGGTAAAGAGAATTATGTGATTTTAAAATTTTTGTAAAAATATTTGATGAGAATATTTCATCTATTTTAATCCAAATTTCTACTATATGTACTTTCCAACATTCATATGTGATTATTACCATTATAATATATTTTTTTGAATAAAATATAAAAATATCTTAATCTTGGTTTTAATAAATATAATATTTTAAATAATGGAAAATCTAGAATATTTTTTCAATTATAAATAATATATTGAAATTTTTATTATTTTTCTTTATCAGAGATATTTATTTCTAAATTTTAGTGAAAAAATAATAACCTTTAATTCTAATGAAATGGCGATGTAGTAATTAAATAATTAATGGTAAAATAGAATAAATTATATAAAATAAATTTTATGTATTTGAATCTGAAATAGATAATGTGACCCATAAATTCTATACATAATTATACAATATTATGTATATAGTAATATAATTTACGATAATTTCATTTGTTTTCCTGATAATATAAATTTAAATGCGAACGATTAGTTCTGAAAATGATATTATAAAAGGGTTAACAAGGGTTAGTTAGAAGGGACTAAGTTAAAATCTGATATATAAAATATCTATACTTTTTTTTCTCAAATTATTTAAACTCAAACAAATTTTGTATTTGAATAATATAATTTTCAATCCCCTTGAAAATTAAAATTAATTTATATGATATTAATAATTTATTAAATTTCTAAAGCACCCCTCCCTTAGCTTGTCAAACAAAACCAATTATTTTCATTTCAACACACATTAAACACAATCTTTAGCCAATTCATTCTTCAATAACATCCAAGATTCCTTAACCATGTTCTTGATTCCTTAATTTATCTATAATACTAATCATAGAGGTATTAAGGTTTTAAGAAAATGATATTTCCCAATGCATGGGTGCAGTTTTAACCTTATATTTTTGTTTTATTTATTTGTAAACCTCATTAAGTTATCCTCAATCATGATAAAATATTTAAAATAATTATAAATTATATAATTATGTGTTATCAAGTTAATTTAATATTCAATATCCATATCATTTTCCATAAAATGGTAATGAAACCATCATCAGTGTGTTTGGTGGACTACTGCCGTGGGAACAGATGCAATTCATCATCCATCACAATCTCTCACATAGAGATTTTAATTATTTAATTAATGTCTATATGTAATATTCATGACTTTGTTATCATTATTAAAAGGTAATATATCATTTACTTTCTATACATTACATTCATTAAAAAATGATAATGTGAGTGATCCATATGTGTAGACTACCATCTCCACGAAGAAACGTGATTCATTTTCCAAAACCACATAATATAGATTATATATATGTATATTTAAAATTTTAATAGGATATTTATTATATTATTATCCTTCTATAATGATAAGATAATACTTACCTTCTTTCCCTAATAATCCCGAAAAATTGTAAATGATACTCATGTGTTCATACGACCTACCATTTCTATGATTATAATATAGTTCATTTTTTATAACCAAATTTAATGGTAGAATTTAAATAATTAATGTTTAAAAATTATAATTATTTCATTTTTATTATTCATTATATGATGGAATAAGGACCTCTTTAACCATAGTAAACAAACTAATGTAATTTTGGACACATGAAACGAATATTGTCAGGACATCCAATATGAACTTAAATGACTATTTAATTGTTCTATCATTTTAATAATTGAGAGTAAAAGAATAAAAATATAAATAATTATTATCAAAAAGACTAAAAAATTATCATAATTTTATTATTCAGGAATATAAATATCCTAACTGATTAGTCAAACTCAAGGTAAGATACATTACTTTAAAAAATCTTTTTAATTTTAACTTAGAACTATATTTTTCCTTGAAGTCCATATTATTAAAATTAGTTGAAGGGTGTATTTATATTGATATAAAATAATAATAAAATAAATTTTACTTATTTTTTACTTTATTTTTATTATTTTAAAAATGGATTATTTTTATTTAATGTTTTTAAATTCATTATAAAACACATATAAAAAATTCTATTTTAATAAATACTGTGAAAAATGAATTTTGCCACTACCATCGTCATTATTTAATTTTTTTATTCCCTTCCAATATTTAATTCTTTTCAATGAATCCTTATTTCCCTATATTCGGGTTATTTTCAAAGTGGTATTTTAAATTGGATAGGATATTTCAATATCCATTCTTACAGATGAAAATATTACTTTTTAGTTAAATGTTAAAAAATTTAATTATTTTATGAGATGTATTACATAACGGTAATTTGGAATTGATATGATGACTGGTGGTTTCGTTATAAACAATGAATGGGTGATTAGATTTTTAATAAATTACATGTGGTTTCATGATAAACCCAATATGGGTGGGACTGTGATGGACCTCCAAATGATTGGGTATAAAAGATGACTGTATAATTTTCTATTTGTAAGTGTAATTATAAGAGTAATAAGTAAATGATTTTTAAAGTACCATATATTTTTAATCTATGATATGTAAGAGTTTTATATGAATCATATTAATTCTCAATATAATATAATGATCCAATGTATATTAGAATAAAATTGATATTATTTTATCGTGGAGATTATAATAATGTGGAAAACATTAGTCTGAGTTTTCAATGATTTAAAATATACATTATGACATTAATTTGTCCATTAATATTTCTTATGAAATTTTGCATGAATTTATTTGAGTAGAAAAGTTAATTAATGGTGAAATAAAATATTTATTTTGATACCAATGTTTATATGTTAAAAATAAAATTTTTATAAGCATTCATGGACTAAAAGTTTCTTCCATTTTATATCCCTTACGATAAAATATATTGACATACTGTGTTTTAAAATTTATTCATAGGGTTTAAGAATGGATAATTGAAATGAAGAGGTCATGTTAAATGTCATAATAATTTTTCATTAAATTAAAATGTGTTTCATTCTAAATATCTTATATAGTGCATAAAATCGAAAATGATTAAAAGTTTCCACATTGATTATATATGGGTCTATTATGAAGGATATATGAATTAAATCTATAAAAATATATAACTAAATGGTTTTCAAAAATGAAAGATATAATAAATATATATTGAAGTCAATAGAATATAAATTATTTTAGGTTTGTTCCTTAAATATTTGTATCAATAAATCATTGTACTTAAGTAGTTAAACCGATATTTTTTTACTCATGATGAACTCTTTTTTTAGAGAACATATAAATTAAACTTCTGTTGTTAATATATACTTATAATATTTGTCCATAAAAATACTGAATATATTTTATCAATTAAAATATTATAAGTTATTTCTCTATTTAATGATTTAGATAATCTTGATCAAGAATCATAATTCTCATTGATGCATAAGAAACCACATTATAATTCAAAATAATGACAACCCCCAACCTTTATTGATGAATCAATATAAATTAAAAATAATCATTTTGCCAATGGTAATTTCAATATACGTTCATTAATAAATATCTTCATTAGTTATTCAAAAAATTATTCATATTCATAGACCATGTAAATTTAACCCATTTTTGTGTTAACATAGTTTTAGGGTGTCCCATCCAGATTTTGTTTGATAAACCAATGATAGTAACACTCTAAACAAAATTAACTATGTATCTTAATTATATTAATCAGTGTTTTCATTAATTAACTACTTAGGTATTCAAATGATCAATATATATTCAATATTTTGATAAAATCTATCCATGGAAAGATACATACTGGGGAAAACATAAACTTATTGAATTTCCCAAATAATTCATTTTCAATGGGGCTTTGAGGAAATATTTTTTGATGATTCTCATTATCTTCATATCTATTAGTGTATTTCAATATATAATCATTTTATACCACTATAATTTATTCAGTATATTTCTTGAAAAATATATTCATCTAATATGTAAAATTAGTTGCTGTATTATTTAATTTGATGGTCATTAATATAAACTCAAAGATTCCACATCTGATAGGGATTTTTATCTTCAGTATATCATCATTATTCACCCTTAATGGATGATGTGATAAGAAATTATAGACCTTTTAAATATTTTATTCTAATTGAATTTGACAAAATAAGTCATCAATGTGGGTTAAATGATACTTATTCTTTATATAAATGGAAATTATCTCCCGGCAATCAATGAAAAATATCAAATACCTATTCTTATTTTATAAAATTAGAATAAGGGCCACATAGTGAAATTGTAGGGGGTATAATTCCATTGTCACACAACTCATGTATTTTTTACTTCAACTTTATGTAATACACTAGTTATATTCAATAATAATATTTGTATTTGGGTATTTCATAGGGAATAATTTCACGGGAAAAATAATCTTCATGCTCTAGTGAATGTGCTTCTAATTACCATAGAAATATAACAATATATTTTTATAGATTTCGTACATAATATAAACTAAGAATTTCCATTCCATCAATATATAGGTCTTTATCTTCATTTTTCCCAAAATTAAATTAAGGATTGATAATATAAATGGGAATATAAATGAATTGGGAGGTGAAGCCACTCTATTGAAAATAAGGTATTTTATTCCCTAGTCAATAATAGTAATCTTAATCTCTTTAAAATATATTCTTGGAATATATATTGACAACCAATATATAAAAATAATTACATTAAATTCAACCCTAAGTATCATAATCGTGTTTTACATTGGGGAATATCTATGGACAAAATATATTTAATTTATTAAATCTACACTATAATATGATTCGAATAGTGCATATTGATTGACCATTATGTTACCTTATTATTATAGAATGATTCAAAATTATATATGAACATGATTGTTATAAATGATTCAACATATCTAGAATGAAATAAATCATTATATAGAATTGATTTTAGGAAAAATGTTCCTACAATAATGTAATTAACTACTTCAACCTCATTATATTGATCATATAAACATAGTCATACAACCTCATTTTTTAGGTAAATTCCTTTCCTATTTGGAGAAATGGTTTCCAGAGTGCCACATCTACTAGTAGTTAATTAATAATTTATCAAAAACCTCTCCCTTTACTTTTCCTTTATGATCATGATATCCCTTTTCTCTATAGTTTAATCAAAATCCAATTCAATTAAATAATGTAACATTGTTTTTCTTTCCCTAGTTATTATGTGTTGAAAATTCCACTGTTCATTTTTTTCATCTTCAACATAAATTTAATTTCATAGTTATTTTTTGACAAATTCTTTATCATATATAAATTCTAGTGTGGGATTTATATTCTATAATAAACAATAAATATTTTGTTTCATCCTAAATAAATTTTCCATATTATATATAACCCCATATTGGTACAACCATACTATGAAAACTTAGTACTAATTCTTCTATCTATGATTGAGGAATTTCTTCTATATTTCATCTATTTTATCATATATAATATGTTTTTCAGATGATATCTCCTTAAAATATATATTTCTTATTTTATAACTTTAATTCCTCTTTATATAATTGAATTGGTCCCCAAAAATAGTTTAAAACTAACCTCAGATGATATACTCTCATGAAACGTTTTTTCCTTTCCCATACTTTCCAAGAGATGAAATATATTTTCTAGGGACCAAATCCATTGTTTTATAACTAGATAATTATATGTTTCATTTAATGTTTTATGTGTAGGTCACATGATTTTTTCCAATATAGTTACAACATGTCGTGATTTTATAGGATTTTATTTATGGGTGAGGTTAATCTTCATAACATCCATCTACTACCCTAATATTTTTATTATCTGTCCAACTCAAAATCATTCATTATTGACTTTTTCAAGAGGAATAATCCAACATTGTATAATGGTTTTGTAAAAATTTACATTATTTTCATTAGTATAATTAAATAAAAAACATCATATATATGTTTAGTGAAGGATATTGAATTGTAAAATTCATCACCTTTTAGGTTTTTTTGGAGAAATCCATTACAATATTAATAGTTTTTATAATATTTATTACATCTAAGTAGTTTCCTCTAAATCCAAACTCAATGGTTTCTACTAAAAAAAATTAATACCATATGTAATATACCAGTATTTCAAAACAAATATTTTATAGTCGTATTACATTATTTGTACATAATAATTAGTTCCTCAAGGCTAAATCAACATAGAATTCATGGAATACTAAATACAAATATATTTTTCGCATTGAACCTGAGAACATAAAATATAAAGTAAATAATAGAAGATAATATTATTATATCATATATAATATCCGTAAAATTTTAACATTTTTCATTAAGAGTTTTCATGAGTAATGGAGAAGAAGTAAAGGTGAGTTCAGAAGTTGAGTATAGAGGCATGTATAGTGAAATCTATTATAATATAATCATGACATCAAGACATTGAAAAAAAAATAATTGATAAAAATAATTCTATAATAAAATGAATTTGAGAGAATAATATATCCTTTATAATAGATAAGTCAAGAACATTATTTAAATACATCATGATTATAGAAAACATAATGTCAAAAATAATTAACATTATATAATGATCTTGTAGCCAGACATCACACTAATATAACTATTTTTTATACCAATAAAAATTAACTTTTTCTCATGAGATGTATTGGGGAATCAATATCGAATAATTTACAATCCCAACCCATCACTAAATTTTTCTAATGCAATCATTATATTGAAGGACCTGAAATTTTGAAAAATTACATTACGAAATATTTGGTCATTCAAAATAAATTCTATCCATATGATAGAAATATGGAAAATTTATTTCCCAATTCAAATAAATAATTTTTTTGTAAATTATAGTATCATAAAATTTATATTTGAAACTATTGGGTGTTATCAATGAAATAAAACATTCCTTTTAAAATAAAAATTGATATGGCGTCAAAGAGGGATCTTTCAATGTGTTGGGTTAACAATATAATGTAGTAATTCATTGTAGATGATTTAAATTATATGTGAATGTTCAAATGTTAGGAAAAGACTTAATTAATGATTGTAAACATTAATTGTATCATCAAAACATGTACCTAAAGAGTGTTTAGCTTAGTGTATAGTATTAGGACTACTCATTATAAACTGAGTAAAGATTTATTTGATACTCAACCAAAATATTATATAGTGATTAACCCTAGGTAAACATATTCCACAACCAAATACATTTTTTAGTATCTATATATGTACTATATACATAAGAAAACCAATCCCACTTTATGTTACCCGATTTTGTATTTTTTTTTGCATTATTATGACTTAATTTACATTTCTATTCAATTATATTAAAGGATAGGATTTTAAATAAAAATTAAATATCATGAAAAAAGATGTTTTGAATATATAAAATATCAAAGGGATGGTATATATTCCATACAAAATAAAAATGTTCTATATAATGAAATATGTCTCAAGGGGTAAAATTTTTAGATAACAAACCCTTACATTAATTCTTAACTTCCATTAAAGATAACGAATCTCTTGTATAATAGTAATAAATATTTTTATTGCATATTTAAAATTCTAATTCATATATTTAATCTTTTATAAATATAATTTATAATTATTTTCTACATTTATTTTAGTTAGTTATTGTATATTTTCAATATAATGTTTGATTTGTCTTGTTGTTTTCAACTAGTTTTGTAATAGTTATGTTATTCTATATTGTTTTCCAAAAGTTCAACAATCCTTGATAAAATTAGGTCAAATAATATATAATTTTTTTATTTATAATTTTATTTTTTCATCCAATATGTGTTTAAGTTATGTATTGTGAGATTCAAAAAACATGAGGATTATTTAAAAAAATTAAAAACAGACGATGATATTTTAGTAATAAATTAAATAATTAATGAATTATTTCGAGAATAAGAAATAAAATAATTATTTTCTTATTTTTTTATTAAATTATAAATTTATATTTATATATATGTATTAATGTTCCCATGTTCATCCAAGATACTATTTTATAGCATTGTTCTTATTGGTGGTTTGACCAACCGAAACATTAACATAAAAAAATTATATGGGTGTGTAAATTTATGAAATTAAATTTTTTGACATAATATAAATATAATTGAAGAATGATGGTATTCTTTATATGATTATGTCTTTGGCGTCCTATTTTTTTAATAAACATTAATATTTATAACCAATTAAATGAGTGTTAATTTGTTTAAATATAGCATTAATAATTTTGTTAAATTCTCATTTTAAAATGTATTAATTAATTTTAATATATACAAATTACATAATATTAATAAAATATTTTTTTTGAAAAAAGGTTTTACCATTATCATGGATATTAAATTTAATCTTATTAATCATAATTTTAAGGTAAAAATTGATGTAAACCTATAAAATAATATTATAATGATCATCTAAAATTTAAAATAAATTATTTTAGTTTTAACTTCTACATGCTTTGAAAACAATGTTTTTAAATATAATTGGATAAATAAATTTTTAGAGTAACATATTACTTATGTTTCCAAAAATGATAAAATGGGTTTTATAATCCCAATAGAGTTATTTTATGAAAAAATTACTTATAAATATATAGATTCAATATAATTTTTTTTTCAAAATCTTTAATTTATTATTTTATTTTGATAATGTCATAAAAATGATGGTTTGGACAACATCTGCAGTTTTAAAAATTAATATAAAAATGGACTATTTTAAATCCCATAAAATTATTATTAAGAAAATATTTACACTAAAAACTAAAAAATGAAGTTAATTTTTTTACAAATAAAATTAAAATTAAAATTTTAATTTTAATTTTAATTTAATTCATGAAAAATTATCCTTATGTTAACCATTTTTAATTATTTTTGGTTATAGTGATTACCTACTCTAGTAGTGTCTTATGTATTACAAACATTCTCCTTTAAAGATGAATATGTATAATTTATTTTTACGGTTAATAAGTTATTTATAATTATAAATTTTGATATATTTCAACAATATTAATAATTTTAATAAATTATTGCCCTATTTTTTCAATGTGTTGAGGATAAAAAAAAGTTTATTAGATATCCTAGATCTGGTGCTAAATTGGTAGTAAAAACAAGTAAACATTAAATTGGGAGGGTTAAAAGTTAGTTTGATTGTCCAATAATGTTTTTTTTAAAATAACCACTCATGTTCCTAGGAACCTAAATGATTTTTAATGAAAATTAGAGATGATTTATATGATATAATTGTCTAAGATAGTTATAGGATTTCAAAAGAACCCCTAAAAAAATCCAATTCTTGTATTCTTCATATAAAAATGTTTTGTTTTATTTTTAAAGGGATATGATAAAAAATGTGTACATAAAAAAGTTTTAAATATATGAATCTTCAAAATTAATGAATTAATTTATAGTGATTATTGTTTTTATATTTGTAATAGTTAAAATTATTGTTGAATCATAATGAAGAAACTGTTTTTTATATCATGGATTTGAATGCAATGGAATGTATCATGTTTAGATAAATCTATATAAAGGATGTTTTTTTAACTTATTTAACTTATATGATAAGTGAAGAATGTTTTATCAAATAGTGATAATGAAAAAAATGATATGATGGATATATTAAAAATTGTTTTTGATTCATCAACTTAAATTACATGTTTTATAATAATAAAAAGAAAAAAATAGTTCTTTCGAATATAATGGAAATTACCCAGATGATTACTAAAATCTAATGTGTTTCCCCCATTAATTAGTTGAATATTTTAATTAAATAATTATTCTTTCACAGAAAAAATCTACAACCACATTGAATAAAAAATTTTGGTGGATGTAATAGTTTATTTTGAAGATATTCCCATCAAGGTAAAATATGTGTAATTTAAAATTCAAAATTAAATTTTAATATCGTAGAATTATTTTCTAAAGATAATATGGTTTTTAAGAAAATGTCAAGATTATTCTTTCAACTAATATAGTATTAATGTTAACATATAAAATGTTATAAAAGTTAAAATACTAATTAAATATCATTTAATTTTATAAATTTTTTTAGGTTATATCATTAATTATTTTTGAAGATTTATAATTGGTAACCACAATGAATAGAATATCAATTTTTATACAAAATAATTTGAAGATATATTTATAAATGAATATTATGAAGTGTTACCAATTTTTACCAAAACAATTTCAATGAAAAAGATTGATTGAACAGATTCAAGAATGATGATGATGATTGATTAATAATTTTTTATAAATTTACATGAATATTAATTAACATTAAAAATGTTTTTGTTGTGTATAAGAGGAGTTTTAATACATTGTTCAACATGTATATAATTAAAAATATAATTCTTATGTATCACCATTATTCAAACTAAATTACATCATTTTTGTTACATAGTAAAAGAGTTTACTATGTGGATTTTATGATGTCGACACATAGAGATTTGTAATGAATTACATAGGCTTCAATTAGATTTAACAAAAATACAATAGTAAAAAAATAATGGGATTTTTATAGTCCACCTTTTAGAAAATGATTAGATGATAGATTATATATGGTTTTATAGTATTTATAAAAAATAGGAATAAAATATTTTTCATTTTTTATAGAAGGTATTGTCCACTTCAACAATCATTAAAAATATATAAATATGTCATTTGAAGTAAATTATAATTCACCTCTC
Source organism: Viscum album (assembly GCA_963277665.1). Taxonomy (NCBI): domain Eukaryota; kingdom Viridiplantae; phylum Streptophyta; class Magnoliopsida; order Santalales; family Viscaceae; genus Viscum; species Viscum album. The sequence goes on from OY728142.1 coordinate 445,041,868, forward strand.
AAAATATAACATTATATTAACTAAAACATTTGTTCAATAAGGAAAATAACATGTTTTAATAAAATTCAATGGTTAACATGGGAATTATTTTTAACAGATATGAAAAATGAAATCATGATTCATAAAAAAATATTTATAAACTAGATAAGTCCTCATGTTTAAAAAATTGAATATCTCAAACTATATATTATTTTATTATTTTTACATACATGTGTTTTGATAAATTACATTCAAGAGAACCCTCATATATTAAATCATTTGTTTCAAAATTCTTGAGGCTAATACAATTAGGGGTGTTTGTGTATGTTGGTTCTCATGTCCTCAGCTGAAGATTAACCAACATAGTATTTTTCATATCAATTTTTTATAATGACATCTGGACCCTTGAATGAGATGGTGTATACGATTGTATTTTCATATACTAAGAAGAAATTCCATATTACTATCTATTGGAATGGAGGGATGTAATTTTATAATCTATAATTTTGTATTGAAGATGATGTATTCATCAAACATGAAAATTCATACATGGATAATTGAGATCATATAATTTGGCTATATGGGATTTATATACAATATGTCATTTATTTACATGAGGTATTAGAATATGGTATCAAATAAAAATTAATTACTCTCAATGATATATGTAGTTAAAATAAGTATAGAGATATATGTGTTTGATCCATATAATTACATATACCTATATATATTGAGTAGTATTGATAGATTTATAGAGGATTATCTTTGATTTCATTCACGGATTTAAGAATTCATATTTTTATTCAACTACATAATGTCACGTCGAATAAAACTCTGTGGAAAATGTGATGGTGATGAAGTATAATAAAACATAGAGACCTAATTTAAATGTGTTTTCAGGTATATCCAAAATAGGGATTGGGTGGATATTGAAAATTTATGAAATACAATATAATATATGATGAATTTAGTGATATATTATAAAAAGTGTTTTGGAATATATCAAAAAGGAGTTTTCAAAATGACTTTAATTGTTGTTATATAAAATCTAGTTTAGGGTGAAATTGTACATTGTCTATAAGGATTTTTCAAAAGATATTAATTGATGAATATATGCTCTAAATCTTTTATACATATGATTATTTATGACTATTTAATAAGGCATGGTAAGGGATTTATCATATGATATGGCAAACTCATTATGGAAGGCATAATGTATGACTTTAGGAGTATTATTTCCAAAACATATACTCATATAATATATTTTTACTTGGACATGTTGTATAATAAAATTATTATTCCTACCGTATGATTAAATCATATTCTATGATTCACTTAACACAACATGATTTCTAATTTTTACTAATATATTATGAAATAACATTTGGATCAAATGTCCCTTAATTTTGATCAATTATAATGTTTCATATGATGAAACACTGATGTAATATATTATTACAAATGTTAAAATAGTTGAAACTTAATTGATTTACTCATACTTTATATAACGTATAATGAAATTCTTCCATATTCCAGGATAATTCTCAAAAGTAATATAATAATTTCAAGACATTGAGATGAAATCATTATTTAAATAGACCCTTCACTAAGCTCCCTTTTACTGATTATCATTGGGGAAGATGTATTTTTCTCGTTATTTATCTTCCTTGTGATAATAAAATATTATGGTCATTAGAGGTATCCCCACTAAGAATTGGGTGATTTAGTTAATTCATGGAATAATGACTAAGGAATGAGAATTAAACATTTCTCTTAATGATAATCATAAAATACGTGTTTTAAAATTGGCAACCTTATTGACATCATAGTTAAATGGTACATAATATTCTTCATTTTTTATAAATTTTGTCTTGGTTTCATGCATTTTGATCTTGGAAGTGTGGTTTCTAATGTGTTTCTCTAGGATGGACACGTCTTTTATCGTTGAAAACCATTAATAATCAACATAATATACTCTCAATATATCTCATATGACCTATACACATTAAAATGATTCAAATGAAATCCATGTGAGATATAAATTGATCATTGATTCATATGAACTAATTATATCTCATGGAATGTGGTAGAAATTATCATTCAATATAAATTATGATTATGATGTGGTACACGTCAAAAATTTCTCCCAATATCATATAATAGATGGGAAAAATATAGTAATATATAAATTGTAATAAATTAACATGGAATACATGTATGATAGATGACAATCATGGAGATAATCATAGGAAATATTCATAATTATTGTGAGACAAATTTTACACATGTGGTATTTTCTTTTACCATTGTTATAGTGTAGTTAGGTGATAGTGAAGGAATGATAGATCTTTAATGAGTTTGGAAGAATTTAAGAGTGGGATACATATTCATATATTTAAATTACATGAAATTATGGAATAAATGAACCAATCTTGTTAAGAGGATATATATATATATATGTAACATTTACTAAATAGTTCAAGAGGATCCAAATTCTCATAAAAATTATTATTTTTTAGTAGATGTGGTTCCCAAAAAAACAATCACTAAATTAAAAACCATATTTCTTTGTTTATGTGGATGGTTTAGTAGTTTTAAACTATAATCACCATGTAATGAAATATTTGTAGTTATTTTTTAAAAAAATTGTAATATTTTTCTATGTTGATATATTTCAAAAATTCGTTTAATTAAACCCTAATATATAGTTTTAGTATCTCTAATCCTCTTTTATTTGTCTTGAAAATTACTATAGTTCAACTTATCTTATGAAAACCTCCCACTACATCACCCCCTTTTCTTCGTTCCTCCATTAGTAAAACTCCCCACCAATTTTTCTTATTCTATTTAACCTTATATTATCCTTCAAGACACCACTTATTCTTCTTTAAAACAGGTTGAATTTGTTGAATTTTTATATCTTGACCTAACATGCCATATTATTTTGGTTTTCATCAAGGCCAAAGGGTGTTCTTGATCCATGGGAATAGGAAAATAGTGCATACATGTCAAGGTAAACACCATTTAGAAATGTTTTCACCAATAATGATAACTAAAACCCACCCAAATCCTTACCAAAAATCCTTCATATTTCGTCCATAAGATGGAATACTATGATAAATGTAATAAATGCATCCCCAAAAAAATTACAATAAATCCACTTAACTCATTAATTTAAAACTATATAATCAATATAAATCAATATTAATGAAACTAAATCACAAAAAAATATCCAACATAAATTGAAAATTTAGAGGTATGGAAAAGAAATTATGAAAATGATTGATATTATCAAATAATTAAAATATCTGAATAATTATTCAATTATAAACCATGTTTTTGAACCATGAACAATTCTTCACATACTATCATTAAAATATGAAAATCAAAAACCGACAAATGGTATCCACATATTTTATGATTCCTCACTAAAATTTTAATTTGATAGGTATAAGAGAGAATTTGAGTATTCGACCTCACCATATCCCATGAATAAATTATAAAATAAAATATATTTCGATTATAGTATGAAAACAAATCTATGATGTAATACAATTCCATTTTCATCAAAAAAGTCATATCTGACAATTATGTGAACTAATTTTCACCCAATGTAAATAAATCACATATTTAAACAAAATCATGATTTAATCCATTTAAAAATACATGGTATATACCATAATAGGGTTATATTTAAATTCATTCTTTATTACACCCTCATTTTTATCATAAAATAATTAATTACCCCTTTTAACATTCTTTTTAAAAATCACTTGAAACAACCAATGAAGAAGATAAGGCACACATTCTAATAAAAAATGAAAATCAGAAGGGGTGATGAAAAAATACATGATAACCATAAATAGACTTGAATTATAATATACATAAGTACTTTAAAATAACAATTTGAAAATTGGAAAATGAAACTGTAATTCCCCATAAAATAAAAGTATCTAAATAAATGAATTTATTTAGGAATAACTACATTTTGAAGGTAGAATATAATATTAATAGGACAAACATAAATCATATATGAGGTAAATATAGAATAATCAAAATCATTGTGTCTGAATACATATTCATGGAATATGAAATAACACATATAAATAATATACAACAAATGCCACATGTGGCTTTAATATATGAGTTTAAGGTTACTTAGACTCACTCAAGGAACATTATATGTCCGAATTGATCCTTCTAGTTCTGATAGATATTCTGGTTCATATTGGGTACTAATACGTCCCATTACTTCACATACTATAATTGAAACAAATCCACCACCATTACACAATCAATAAAAAGGCCACATTTTATCGAACAACTTATACGTGGGAAACTTCTTTTAATAGAAAAACATAAAATCAATATTTATTCCAACAAACCCTACTATATAAGTAATAATATCCTCAATATTCCATCTATAAATCATAACAATCATAATCTATCATTGAAAAAATTCCAAAAAATATTATCACACGAAACAACGTTAGGAAATCCATAAAAATATTATTTTTAAACAACTTCCTTTAATATCTTAGTGAGTCCAACGCACCATCATTATTAATTCATCCCATTATAAATGGACTTCAAAATATATTCCTTTTTTATTTGTATAATTTATACAATGAATTGTTTTTTATCATTTAAATGTGGTACATAATGCTTAAAAAACTCATTGAATGGATCAAAACTTGGTAATAAATCATGATATTAATGTTTAATTGTTATGTATGTAGAAATATAACTTAATCATATCTCTTTCACTTTTTTTCGAAAAATTTCACCACAAGGAACAAGATACAATTATAAAACTCTATGATTTCTCAATATAAGGAACCAAATAAAAATAATTTACTAGGACAAACCCATGTAACCAATACCATTCTTAAGATTGAAATAATGAATGAAAAAAATAATAAGTATTTATTAATGATTATAGTGAATTTTACCATGATAAAACCATATCAAATATAGAATAAATTCCCAATAATAAGTAATTTGTGAGTGAAAATGAAGGGTTTGTCACCTGGGTGTCATGGGAGTTTAATGTTTTGTACTAGTGATGGAAAATGTGTTAAAAAATGATATGGAATTTTTGTAATTGTAAAAATTTTATGAATTTTTGTAGATAACATTGTTTTGAGGTATGATTTACTGAATTTTAAACCAACCATGTTCCAACAAATAGGACAAATTAAGACACAACACATTATTTTCTGGAATATTTTTACCAACAATATAGTAAATGTGTGAGAGATAATCAAATTTTCTGCATGATTTAAATGGATAGGTTTCACAATTTTTACTAATATTTCTCTAATAATGTGATAAGTTAAACATAACACTATTAGAAAAATATCCTATACCAACAGTTTGAATCCATTGGTATATCCTATTCCAATGGTTTGGCAAATCGTTGGCTAGTATGTCATGGGGATAAGTCTATACCAATGGTTTTAAAAACCATTTTATAAGTAATATGAAAAATCTATAACAAAATTTCCATAAAACCATTGGTATATGTATTACATAAATTTCAAAAAAGAAGCATTCTATTGGTGTTGATCCCAGCACCACCGGTTTATGATTGAATGACCTAACCACTAACCTCACTTGACTTTTTTGAACATAATTTCTTAAATATATATGTGTATTATCATAAATATTTTAAATTTTGATTTATTTAATGTTCTCTCTATGAAGATTCCAAAAACATACATGTAACTATACCAAATTTTCTCAAAACCATTGGTGTTGACCTAAACCAACAGTTTTGAGAACCGTTGGTATAGATTCTTGATTTTGTGACCTATACCAAAGGTTTATCAAAAACTGTTGGTATAAGGTATCTATTATCCTATACCAATGGTTTCTCCAAACAATAGGTAAAGGCCCCCCCTATACCAATGGTTTTGGGAAAACCATTGGTATATGTCCAAATTAGTTACCTATACCAACAATTTTGGCCAAACTGTTTGTACAGGTCCATATATGTGAACTATACCAATGATTTTCCAAAAATTATTGGTATAGATCTTATTTTCAGTAGTGTACCAATTTGAAACAAAATTAAAATGAAAACCACATGAATCAAAGAATAAAATAATATAAACAATAAATATATAGAATATAAGGATATTGTGGTTGTTTTCTTATAATTCTATTATAGATGACGCTTTCTTCCCAAAAATCCCACAGTAGATAAGGTCAACCAGTTATTGGATGAGATTTGACTTATCCAATCACAACTCATGTCAAAAAAAACAAACACTCTAACGTCAACTAATACCTAACCCATGGTGCTAATAGGAATTAATAACACAACATATGATCATCACTTCCCCCTGAAGACCCCAAATAGAAAAACTAAAAACCAATGATGTTATTTCCCAAATAAGTTTTTTACAAGTAAAATAGTCACCCAAACTTCCTCATACATGGAAACCTTCAATGATTTTAAATCATGAAAATGTAATGTATTTGAGAAAACAAGTACAAAATAAATCAATTGTCTTAAACAACTACCACACTATATTGGGAAATAATTCAATAGAAATGGAAATAATACATCATGGTATGCCCACTATTTAATATTTACACTAATGAATTTATTATCTAAAGATATCCAATACTCACATGTACTGAAATAAAACAACAAAAAAAATATACAAATCTTAATTTATTAGAGGGGAAAAAGGTCAAGATATGTAACTAAAAATATTTCTATGACCCTTAAGAAGCAACCCATTGAGTCCTACACAATCCTTGAAGACAACGAAAATTAACCCAATGAAATATTCCTAAGGAATAAATCCAAATAATCTTAATAATTAAAAATCAAAAATCATATATGTGTTCATACCTCCAATAAAACAAATCAATATAAACCAAATATAAAAAGGACAGAATCATATGATGAAGCACTCCGACAAATCATTCATCAAAAACAAGAACAAGGGATTTAAAAATGGATTAGTAGAGTGTGTCATAGGGAACCACTCTCAGGACATCGGCACCAGGGAATCCAAATGAAGAACAAAAAAAATAGATAACAGTATACTCTTATAGTATAACTTGTCATAGTTACCCAAGTACACACCCATGATGTTCCATGAAAAAACCATTCAATTAATTAAATTCATTATAAGGAAATCACTATAAAAAATATATATACATATTCAAAACTTATTCATCAATATCCCTAATAAAATAACACTACCCAATGAAAAATAAAGGGGCATTAAAAAGATATAATAATCTAGATATTAAATAAATGTTTCAGCCTCTCTGAAATAAGATAATATAATCCTCAATACATATATCCATCGATAATTCAAAATATTATTCACACATAGAAAATAGATAAGTATTTCATATATATTTACCATTCACATTCCATCCAGACCAATCTAAGAAATACAATAATTAACACAAAAACTTGGCCCATGCATCATTGTTTCACAATTCACATCAAGTTGCATGGGTATCAAATATGAAACTAATAAAATTCATCAATACACTAAAATTAATTTTCTTCAAAATTCAATTTCATTTAATTTTTTTTCATGAAATTAAATATTTAAAACATTAACATAACAAAACCCCACACTAAAGGCATAATAATAACATAATTAAACAGTAACATCCAATTTTCATCATCGTTGTAATTAAGGAAGAATCTTGAGACATTCAAAAACCTAAACATTTAATATAAACATAAATTCTTGTAATGTTTACCAAAAATACATTAAAAAATTATATATCCCTTCTATAAATATTAATAAAAACTCAAATGTAATCATCGTAGTTTTAAAACAACCCAAGACATAATTTATAAGATTTATAAAATATTCCATTAATATTCAACAGAAACTTAATATATTAAATAACATTATTAATAAAATTTATAACATATGGAACAAAACAACCTATGATTCTGAAAAAAAATCTAAAACACTTTAAACCTAAAGTGAAATTAGACATTAAAATTCTAAATATTAAAAGTATTCTTCAAAATTCTCACATATCGTGATGTTAAAAATGTATTGAAAGAATTTATCACACTCTATATGAAAATACATAATGAAATTTAAACATATTAATTCGAATTCAATTAATTTGGTTACACCATTTAATGATTGTGAAATACGCTCATTCTTTTTTAAAATCAACATTGGGGATTCAATTATAAAATTATAAGTTTAACTAACCCCCCAAAAAGGATATACCCTTGAAAACACTCTAATTACTATCTAATAACAATTAATATGGTTAAAAACAGTTTAAAATCTCAATGATTAAATATTATATATTCTATATATTCAACAACTATCCACAGTTTTTCTACAGGTATAGAAAAACAATTGGTACCCATTTGAGTTCCATAAGAAGCCTCTTAGGAAAGACTTCAGTGTTTCTATATGTTATTTCATCACATGGAAAATAATTATAAACCCACTAGAGGCTTCCAAAATTTCTCTATAAAAATGATTTCCATAAAAAAACACATAGATTCTCTGTGATGAATATAAATACTTAGAATGGGAAAAAATATCTCAAAAATATTAGATAAAAAATCATGAATTTAATAATCACTCATTTTATACATCCATTATAACTAAATATTCTTCTAAAAAGGTGGTGATTATACACTTATTAATAAACCACCAAACAAATCATGAAATTTCTATCTTTATTGCATAATAATTCCAAAATTAAAAAAAAATTGATACTTCCTATAATGTATTGACACAGAATGAGCCAACACATCACCCGACCATTTCCACTATTAGAATAAAATTTAATTATTGATCCTAATGAGATGAGAAATAATTATTGTGCATCAAGGGAAACACACATTGGAATGGGATTTAATAATAGTAGTAATGATGACACAGTATAATACTCAATGTAAATGTAGCATGACATATATATAAGTTATAATTAAATTCAAGATGGAATAAAAATATCCAAAAAAATAAAACCATATATGAATAGAAAATTAACATAACTTATAAATCAAATGTAAGAAAAAACCATTATTTTTTATGTAAAATAAATAAATATATTTTTTCAATAACCCTTTTAAAAATAACCTAATGAAACCAACATAAATAAAAACTAAATTTTCTAATTAAAAATGAAAAATTCCATAGATTATGAACATATATAAGATATTCATAATGAAAATTGTATCCAAATATATTAAATTATATATAAAACACTAAATGAAAATACTTATTGATGAAAATTTAATCAACTTAAACAAAATTATTGAAATAGATAAATACAAATATCAATAAAAACATTCTAATCAAGTAATATTTAAGGAACACACGAACCATAATCGATATCAATAAGAAAAATAGAATAATCCATATTAATAATTAAAAATATGTATTTGGTTAATTATAAATAACACATCTCAATCAGATATAATATACACAAAATTGGGCTCTAACAAGTTGTTTTAATACCACTAGGACCTAATCAAGAAAAAATAGAAAGAATAAATGAACCTAAAAAATCTAGTAGATCATGTGTCATCACGAAGTTAATAATTAATTCCATTATCCCACTCATTGAATTAGTATAACATTCCAATTTTGGTGAAAAATATAAACAAGGTATGGAGTAGATAAATTTAAAAACTAACCTAGGGTTCCCCTTGGAAAACCATCAATGATTTCTATAAAAAATAAATTTCCAATATTCTAAATCCTGAAAATAGAAATCACATGTAAATTATAATTGAATAAAAACATTAAAAACATTTAGAAAAAAATTCCACTTATACAATTTTAATAAAACACCTTATAGGCATAACTCAAATTTTCAAGGAAGACCATATAAAAGTACCATTTAATTAAACATAAACTAATAAGAACCTGAAAAAGGAATAATTATACCCTCTAAAAGTCACTAAAATAATAATTTTACAACAAAACACATTAAATAATATTTAATACATATAAAAATTCTGAAAAAATGATCATATTATTATTTTGTAAACCATTTTCATTAAAATAATAAATGGTTGGAAACACCATCTTTATTACTCATCCCATATGGATATGACACTAAAAATAATAGGATAATAAATTTATATCCATAGTTTGAATATATATCTGGTTTTAATCATTAATAAATGTTATATAATTACTAAATAAAATAAAATATTAAAACATGTAAAGAAATCCTGAATATATATATAATGAACTTTTCTTAGGGAAAAATATAATAATCATATCAATTTCATTATTTAAACCAAAATATTTACACCAAAAGAAACAATAGAATCATTGAAACCCATAATGAAACCCATAAAGGACCCCCCAAATCAAAAAATGACCCAAGACTACCATATATACCTAATATAATTATTGGGTTGGAATGAAACAATAAATATGAATAGGAAGAGTGAATGGTGTCTAAAAAATCTTACCATGACGAATAATCCTCAAATAATAAAGAAATATCATAGAAACATTAATGGGGAGAGGTAAAATAATGGGAGAGGAATATGAAGGTAGTGTGATTAAAATTAAAATATAGAGCAGTGGCCACATATTTAAAACATAAAAAAATTAGAGCGATTTCTTGTTATTAAATAATCCTGAATGACCACATTGTTTATTTTCTCCATTCACTAAACCATACACCATTCTCTAGACACAATGAGGAAATGACTTATAGTTTGACCGACCATGTTTTAAACAACTAATATCCACCTTAATTCACAATGGATTTGAATGGTTTGGGAACATAGATTTCACTAACAATTTACTAGCCACACAACAAGTTAAAATCACCCATTTCAATTAATATTTCTTGTAAAATAACTGTAACACCCCAAGCTTCCACGGTACGCTTTTCTTTGAATAATACAGTAGTGTGTGTTGTATGCAACTTTGAGTTCTAAGACACACCACAACCAATCAAACTAGACATTATGAAAAGTAATACCCGATTTTAGAAATTTTATAAACATTATCATTCAAAATGGACGTCATTTTTGGATTCGAAATATCGAAATTATCTTAGGGTGATTTTTTGGTATTTTTCTGAAAACATTCAATTTTTGATAAATACTGAAAGCACTGAGTTATAGTTTAAAACCGAATTATTACTTAAATAAATATTTATTTTATTTAAATTTATTTTAGGATAAAATATATACATAATACCTATATAAGTTCAATGTAATTCATTGGAGTCAGTTAATAATAATTTTAGATATATAAAAATTTTATTGATCTTTTCACCAACTTTTACACATCTCCTTGGAGAATTTTCAAAATCACATAAATTTTTTTTACCGCTTATGTGAGTGTAATTTATAAAATTTGAGTGACACTATTAATATAAAGGAGTAAAATTTGGTTCAATAAGATAAAAATAATATTTTGTGAATAGTAACATTTTACTTTTATTTTCCACGGTAAAATGTAAATATGGTAATTAAGCGTAAAAATGATATTATTATTGCCCTAAAACATGTTCTAATTTTATTGAATAAGTATAATTCGACCAGAAAAAACCTTAGGAATAAAATATGAACTTCTTTGGTTCACCTGGTTTAGATTAGGACATTTATTATTATTTAATTCGAAGTAGAGTTAAAAGAGTTAAAATCAATGTTTAATAACTAAAACATTTTTTAGATATGGTTATACAAAAGATAAATTAGATTATAAAGTTTCATTAGAAAGATAAAGATATTTACTAAATAATTTTAGTTTATTTATAATTTTTGGACATTAAATAATTTACTATATTTATGACACAATGGTGATGTAGTAATTACCTAGTTAATGAAATATTAAAATAATTGATATTATAAATATCCAAATAAATGTAATTTGAGACTTTTTATGAATTAAACTAATTTTATAGATTAATATGACATATTAGAGTTATTTATATTAATTTCATTCGAAATAATAATGCTGCTATGGATTTAGAAAAAACAAAATACCAAATAGATTCAAAATTGACATAAAAGTGTTTTTAAAACAAATATTATATTATTAATTGATATTCTATTACTGAAAATATAAGGATTGGCCAATGGACTTATATAATGATAGGTGTATAATTAGTGAACCACTTGAGGTGCTCTTGAAAGTATATAGTAATTTTATTAACCATATAATATAAAAATACAAAGAGACATGGTAATGGTCAAACTATTTAACTAAAAGTTAAATATAAATGATATGGACAATATAGTGATCCAAACCTATCTAAAATCTATTGGATGAAATTATTTCGACCCATTGCCACCTTATCCTCGAAATAAGTCACTTTTGAGCCATTATTAACCGAATATGAATTTATTATAAAGTAAGAACTATATGTTATTCATACGGTGCCCCTCACCCCTCTTATAAAAGGGAACTCCCCCTTCTCGCAAATTAATACCATTAAAGCCTTTTGGATCAGCCAAACCCAGCCCAAAGATTCTCTAAACTTCCCTCTCTTCATCCTAGAGGCCTTCCTTTAGTCAGAAAGACAACTTATGGAGCCCTTTTGATCAAGTCAAAAGGAAGAACCTGGAGAAGTGGTAATGTTTTCACTATCCTCTTTCAAGTTCCTTTCTACTTCCACGTCTTCATTATTTGTTATTTCCATTATAAAATAATATATCCAGTATCTTCTATATAATGTGATGTTATTATAAATATGGTACAACCATATTCAGTATTATATCCATCCCTGGCATGACATGTCACCATACTTGCATACGTATGGCTTACCGTCTCCACGTCGTGGTGTAATTTTTATTTAATACATTATTATTTAAATGGGTATAATAATGGTTTTTAATTCATGTAAATAATAAATATAACATGATAATTATTATTTATATATGATACAACATCCAATTATATATTATTTTAATATCAAAAGAATGATATTGTCCTCGTGCGTACGTATGGACTACTGTCTCCAAGAACGCGATAAGATTCATTCCCAATCATATCCATTCATGTATAATTCTCATTTTATTATTAAAAATAATGTTTAAAGACTTGATATCACTCTGTATATTAATAAGATATAACCTATCCATAACAAACACAGCTTATGTAAAAAAAATATAAAAGAAAACAAGTAAGTTAACACATGAAACGATGATAATACTTAGATATTATTAACAAATAAATGTTAAAAGATCATATATGAAATCATATTTATGTATATTATTCTTTAATAACTTAATAACTTTGATTTAACTATTATAAATTCGGTTAGCATACCCTCGACCAAGGAAAAGTACAATGTAAGGGTTTATTTCACAATATCTTCATTATCCGAGGTTGTTTATACGCAATTATCTACTAGGACCTCTTTATCATCCACATCCATGTTTTTTAAAAATGTATTCCAATTTTTTTTACTATTTAATAGACTATGGGTTAAAGTCAATTATACCCTTGTTTTACTTTTTATAAATTTTTTTGAAAGGAATCTTTCTGTCATTTTCCAAACAAGGTCCTTTTTAACCTTTTTTGACAAAATTATGGTAAACCTGTCTTTTTTAACTTATACGGAGGGTGTGGCTATTTTCAGCCATTGTAAAATCATTTTAGCTTACCTTACAAGAATATAAAAATATTTTCAAATTAAAAATTTACTTTTATAATTATGTGACTTTAAAATGATTTAAAAAAAGAGATATTCCCCCCCAAATAGTTTAGTTTTTATCTATGTCCACATCCTTTGAATGATTTTGAGCTTATTTGAAGTTGATTTATTATGATACAAAACATCCAAATTGTATTGAAGGTTTTTTGATATTTTTGACAATGGATGTGTTATACTTATACCGTTCATGGTTTATGGAGAAAGTTTTGACATTTAGTATGCTAGTTTTTATACGAATGTTTATGTTATGTTTGAACCTGTTCATATGAGGAATGCGTTGGAATTAATAAGTGACATGTGGAGCCATCTATAGCTCCTCGATGCATCGATAGGTCTCATGAGACAAACTAGTGTCTTGGAACAAGGCCTTGACCAAATCTTATTTGTAGTCTTGGCGCAAGGCCTTGACTATGTGGTTATGATAGACTGACATTATGCATTCCATCATTATAAAAGTGGTTATTGATATTGCATGTGATTATTCGACTAGTAGAATATCCATGTGAATAAGTAAATGGTATTATTTTATTTTATATTTGTCATATTATGCCGAATTTAAAGTTTAAATGATTTTGTTTTAGTTATAAATTGCCTTAAATGTTTTTGTTTATTTATGAAAGTTTCTACAATATTGTTATCCTCACTGAGCATCTAAGCTCACCCCTTTCAATGTATTAATTTTTTCCAGGATATGAAGAAGTATTTTATGAATGACCTATGGAGAATGTATGAGGGGATATTAAGAGAATATGTTTTAGTAGTTTTTTTCACATTATGATGTAATGTAAGAATTGTTAATATATCTAGTGTTTCCAAGGCTACAAAACTAAAAGGTCTTTCAAGACTTGATATTTTGTGATCATGCCAATGTTATGTAATAATGCACCGAATCATGGTAACTAGGGTCAGGGCGTTATAGTTGGTATCAGAGGACGTTAAGTACAATCTTTTGAAGATAGATTTAGATAAACTCTGATTAGATCACATAGACCTAAGATAGACTTTGAGTATTAGTATAGAAGAACTTCCTAGAATTTTGGTATTGTAGAGATTTTGTGAGTTTTCCAAAAAATACATCCTTGTCTAGATACGAGCAGGTAGAGGCGGCTCTGGAACCGCTGTACCTAGGGGTAAAAACCAAAAACACCGATTTGAGAGAGACTCAAACAGGAACTGGTGCATGAAAATGGTCCTTGTTGCACTCTTGGTTATGACACTCCCGGGGGATATGCTTAGGATAATTCATACTTTTTTACAAACCATTATGAAGGGTTTATACTGCCTTAAAGAATAGATTTTTTTGATTATGGATTATATCCATAAACTGTTCAATTTATTTTAAGTGTTTTACAAATTTGGATTTCTGTATTGCGATTCATAAACTAATCTAGTACATGCCATTGTTTAGAAATAGCGCTTAGAGGAAGGAATTGAAACAATATCAATGAACACACTCCATGTTTGGATTTCCCTCCTGCTAAAGATAATTATAGTGGGGCTAGTGATGCAAATGGTGCGGATCATCTAATCACCATACTAGGACAACTCACTCAGGTTATGAATAATAACCTTACGCGTATGGAGAATCCTGATCCACAGTATGGAGGATCAATGTTAGATCGTTTCATGAGGTAACAGCCACCAGCATTCAATGGAGGTAAAAATCAACTAGTAGCATAGCAATGGATAAATTCCGTAGAGAAAATGTTCCATGGCTTTAGGAGTAGTGAAAGGGAAAAGGATATCATAGTACTTTACCGCATCACTGGAGATACTGACCAATAGTGGTCATTGATTCAAAACACGAAGGGAGATGATGAAGTATAAAACATGGAATATAGGGAGTTTAATGTTACTTTCATAGAAAAATACTATCCTAATGACCATCTAGAGGATATGGAATGAAAATTCTTGAGTCTGAGGAAAAAGGAGGGCAAGATGGTCGCAAAGTATGAGTCTAATTTTACAAGGTTAGAAAGGCATGGTGCAGATTATATGCATAAACCTAGAAGTAAGATTGATTGTTTCTTTGATTGGTTAAAACCATTTCTCTGTCGAGCATTAGTCTCACAATCCTTCTCGTCATACGATGATATTGTCTCATGTGCTATCTTGGAAGGAAATTAATTCTCCAAGTCTTATGACTTTAAAGAAAAGCATGAGAAGTAGAGATCTGCTGATCACTCTAGAAATGGAAATAAGGGGAATAAGGGAAAAGTTGAATATCCATCATTTTTTAAATGTGGGAAGAAACACCCCCAATATATGCTTATATGTAATTGGAGTCTTTTACAAGTGTGGTAAAAAAAGCCACCAAGCTCGTGATTGCATGGGGAAGAAAGAATCTACCAATGTTCAATGCTACAATTGTAGGGAGATGGGAAATTATGAAAATGAATTTCCTAAGAGTCAGGAGAATCTACCTTAGAAAATCCCAAGGGATAAAGGCCAAGCTTATGCTATCAATAATACTGAGGTAGAATCTCTATAAGACGTGGTGGCAGGTAATTTAATGGTTTCCTCACGTTTGGTTAATACTTTAATTGATTTTGGATCATCGCATTATTTTATATCTACCTAGTTCTTTAAGAAAATGAGATATTTCCAATTTGAATTAACAAGAGAGTTGTTAGTTAAAAATCCAAAGTGAATTATCATCGCAACAATGTTTTGTGAATTTATTCCCGTTAGAACATATGAATGTTCTTTATCAGCTGATCTCATCTTCATACCTATGATTGAGATTGATATAATCTTCGGTATGGATTGGATTTCAGACTACAATGTGACAATTTATTGTAAGAATAAGGAGGTTATGATTTTTTTTACGATGATGATAAGTAACACCTTATCATTAGAGCAGAACCATCACCACCTGATTCTTATCTAGATCCACCCACAGTAGCTCAACTAAATTCAATTTTCGGGGAGGAAGAGAATGAAATAAATGTGGGTGAGGAAAGGAATGTTCTAATAGAGGATGTACCTATTGTGAAAGAATACGTTGATGTTTTTCTAGAGGAATTACCTGGACATCTTCTAGAATGAGAAATTGATTTTTCCATTGATTTAATTCCAGGTTCAAGGCCCATATCGAGGACCCCTTAGAGAATGGCCACTGTGGAATTAGTTTAACTAAAGAAACAACTAGAGGAATTGAGTAATAATGTATTTATTATCCCTAGTATTTCTCCATGGGGATCCCTTGTCCTTTTTGTTAAGAAGAAAGATGGATCTATGAGGTTATGTATCGACTACATGGAAATCAATACTATTACAATAAAGAACAAGTATCCCCTACCTCACATTGATGATTTATTTGACCAACTGCATGGAGATCAATACTTTTCAATTATTGAACTTCGATATAGATACCATCAGTGGTGTGTGAAGAAGGAATACATTTTTAAGAAAGAATTTCTAACCAGGTACGGTCATTACGCGTTTACAGTAATTCCTTAGGTATTGACTAATAAACTATCTCTATTAATGGATCTAATGAACAGATTATTCAAGGAATACCTCAATGATTTTTCAGTGGTATTTATTAATGATATCTTGGTATACACCAAAAAATTCTAAGATCATGAAAATCACTTGCGCATTATCATGAATACTCTTAAAAGACATGAATTATATGTGATGTTTAGCAAGTGTGAATTCTGGATTCAAAAGATTTCTTTTCTTGGTCATATTGTCTCCAAAGATGGAATCTCTGTTGATCTTTCTAAGACATGAGAAATCCATGAATGGATAGTGCCAATGATTATAACTGAGGTACGCAGTTTTATTGGTTTAGTAGGATATTATTGATGTTTCGTCCGTAATTTTGACTGATTGGAAAACCCATTAACAAATCTCACACGTAAAGGGGTTAAATTTGTTTGGAAAAAAGTTTGTGATGAATGTAAAACCTATTTCACCAATTGTAGGGAAACCAACTGAAACAGCATTAAATATTCTTATGGAACATTAATGTTTGTTGATAAAGGCTATGCAACATTATTTGGTATCATTCTTATTTTCTAATGTTTAATTCATTACAGAATCTACCATAGAAATCAAATCATTTTTATAAATAAACGGTTCTCGAAAATAAATAGTTGTATGGTTGATGTGATAAATATAAAAAAAATTAATGAATTTGTTACATATTATTTTTTATGAGGATATACTGATAATGAAATGATGTTGATTTTAGAGTTTCTACATAACACATTTGTTGAAGTAGAAATTCCTGAATTATTTGATTAGATGATGAACATTGTTAATATGATATTACTAAATTATACAAAGATACAAACATGTTTTAATGATTATATGTTTTATCATGGGGTATATTTAGATATATATGATGGTAAAAGATTTTATACTTCTATATGGAAACTGATTAATCATGATTAATCATTGAATAGATTTATTACAATGAAGAAATAAAATAAAAATATTTTCATGTTTTTCTTTTTCATATTATTAAATTTTGATTTAATATATTATTTATATATTCCAATATGATAGATGAAATGGAGTTTCAAACCATGTAAATGAATAATGGAAATTTTATAGGATATCCTAGATATTGTAAATCCTTGAAACTCATTGAATAAATATTTATATATTTCTCTTTAGTATATAATACATTCTTTTTTGATTGGATACCAATATATTTTATACATCTAAGACACCCAAAAAAACATATGGTAACAACCAAAGTAAATAAATAAAAATAAATTTGAATGTTTATTAATATAATTGAATTAAAAATTAATTTTACTTTAAAGGGGATGTTATGTTTGATAGTGTACTGAATACGAAACAACAGGTTTCTTTGAAATATTACGTTGCACAGAAATAAAATAATATTATTATTTTAAATGGTATTTAATGCCTAGCCATTGTATCTGGGGGAATGAATAGAACTAACTACAGTATGATTATATATTTTTTTAATTTTTTTACATTTATCTAATAAATGTCAGAGGCTTAAAATGTGAATTAATCTAAGCATAAATACTCTAATATTTTTTAAAAGGTTGATTTAACACCTTTTAAAAGAGAACCATATTTAAATCTAGTTTTGGCCACTTTTATATGTTCTATTTGACAACATTAAATTATTCCTTAGATTATGGACATAAAAATTTACTTTGGGTAAATATTTGGTATATTTCTGATAAAGTTCATTTTTAATGAATACTAAAAATAATGTATTTTAATTCAAAAGTGCCTCTTAATATAATATATTTATATTGTTAGATTATATTTTTTATTGGTTATAATGTTTAATTAGAATATATATTTACTATTTAATTCATTTTTGTACATGTTAATTAATTTCACTTTGAAATTGGATATAAAAAACTGTCAATCTTTTGATAGTTATTATTTATTAAACACATGATTTTTGTTTTGACATCGGGAATTAATTTTAAATTAATTTCTTCCACGTCTGTGTTTTGAATTTTGTAAAATGGATTCCATATTTGGAATTAGGATGTTAAAATTGTGTAAATTGGTAAATTTTATTTTTAGACATTTTAAATATTTACTTCAATAAATATTTTATTTACCATGATTAAAAGGTAAATATAATTAATAAGGGTAAAATATAATATTATAATAAAATTAAATCACCCTAAAAAGTGCCCTAATCCTATTGGATGATACATAACCAACCATTGGCATACTTGGGTCGAATTTGGGCCCCATGGAGCCACATGGGAGTAATAATGACACTTTATATTAATAAATTTAAAGTAAATACAAAAATGATATAAACAAATATCATTTAGTAAATAAATTTTTAAATTAGGTTATACAAGATATATTTTACTCTATAAATATTCATTTTAAATATAATAATATTTCTTACATCATGGTAGTTTTTTTAAAATTTTTGGACATCAAATAAATTAACTTATTTATGACACAAAAACGATGCAATATTTGTCTCATTAATAAATGATTTAAATAAATAAAATTATACATATTAAAAAAATATCCAAAACCTGTACAATTATTATTGGATGATTTTATTTCAACCATTAGTCATTTTAACATTTATTTTAATGATTATTTGACCTTTTAAAACCGAATATGAGTTTATAATAAAATAATTGTTTCAAACATTCTTAATGAGCCCCTCCTCTCCCTTATAAAAATATCTCACTTAGAAACCATTTTACACACTTCTAAAGCCTTTGTCTCGTGAAAACTATGCACCAATAATCTCCCAAGATTCCTCTCTTAATCCTAGAAGCATTACCTTAGGCAGAAAACACTTCATGAAACCCTTTTGGTTCATACCAAAGGGAGTTACCCGATTTAAAGGTAATGTCTTCTCTTAAGTTATTTTGTTTTATTTTACTTCTCCAACCCCCTAAACTCTTTTTATTACTTTATTTTATAAAAAACACAGTATACTAACTATACTAGGTTGTTTTTATGAGAATTAATCTAACTACACTTACACACACCTCCATCTAATGGGTGAAGACCATATTTTTCTGTGGATGTAAAACTAACG
Organism: Viscum album; assembly: GCA_963277665.1. NCBI lineage: Eukaryota > Viridiplantae > Streptophyta > Magnoliopsida > Santalales > Viscaceae > Viscum > Viscum album. The sequence goes on from OY728142.1 coordinate 445,062,026, forward strand.
CCTCACAAAACAATGATTAATCGATTATATCCTACCACCTCTCATGGTGGCCATTATGATTGAAATATATTTATATATGATTTATATTATGCTTATGTTTATTTATGCTCCTGTATTTTCCATTTATAGCATACCATTATAGTTTCTATTATGGGTAAACATGATAATTTCAATTAAGGAAGTGCATACTACCGCCCCCTCAAAGTGATATGACTCATTAATTCCATATGTGAGAATCATAAAGGATGGAGTTAATGATATTATATATAATATTATACTACAATTATAATATAAATATGTTTAATTTTGTTTTAATACCATTAAAATATGAAATAGAAATGAATGTAGCGTTAATGCGTACGCACAGCTTACCGTCTCCATGAATGGTACATTAAATTTCATATCTCCAAATGTTATGAACTATTATAAATACATTTATATACTGGATCTATAAGATATATATGATATCTAGATAATTAATATCTTTCTGGAGATAATAGACTGTTGAACACATGGACAACTTGTAAATATATGATGTTCATTTTTGACTCAAGTACCAAATATCGTCAAAACGACCATATCTAACCTAAATGGTTACATAATGTTTAAAACATAGTAATAAGTGATATAAGGGAATAATAAACATAAAAAATGATATTAAGAAATTATAAATTATCTATAGTTCATTATTCAGGATATTAAAGGACAAACGGGTCATGTCAGACACGAGGTAAGGGACTTCGTCTCAATCCCCTTTCATTGAGGCATATTTTTTTTTTTATCATAATTATTTTATACAGTGTATAAATACATTTTAATTTTCATTTCATTCAAAGAGAATATTTTCCTACAAGACATTTTACTAAATGAAAAAAAAAATCTTTTTTACGTAAGCGGTGACAACAACCTTTTTCACCACCACGAGTATTATTGGATATTTGGCTTCCTTAACTAGCCCTAATGTTTTTAGAAAGAAAATAAATAACATATACGCTTTTATGTATATTTGTATTAAATATGGTTTTGATAATGGATTTGTTATGTCAATATATTCATATGATATATTGTGATTAGAATGTGTAAATGTTATCTTTCTTTAATGATTATATTATGTGTTATGAATATGTTATTGTTCTGGGGCATTGCTTATGTATATGGGTGATTCCGTGATAAACCTAGGGTGGGTGAGCCCGAGATAGCTCTCCAATGCATTGGGTAATATGAAAAATGTAAACATGAATATTTCTCCTAAGAGATTTAGAAAATATACTGTGATGTGTATTCCAAATGTAACTCCCTACGTAGCTGTGATAACTACTATCTAAGTATGATATGGATTCTACAAGATATCTTTATGATTTTTGTTTTCTAAGTGTTATTAATATATCTCATGATTTCATGATGTATGTTAAAGAGCTTATGTTATGTATGTAATTATGAACTATTGTTTTCATTTTTTTTTTAAACCCTTACTGAGCTTTTTATGCATATCCCTGGTTTTGATATGTTTTTCACAGGACTTAAAGATGAATATGTTCAAGGATGGGATCAAGGAAAAGTCATGCTGTCTAAAACATGGAACTAGACATTATTATTTTTTTCGTGAGTTTTTATTTTCTGAAAAAATGGATACTGAGTAGAAGTGTCTACTTTTTAATCATTTGAGATTTTATAGTTATGTCTTAATTACCTAAAACATTAAACGTGAAATGATCCTCAATGTGAATTATACATTTAATTCCAGATTATGTAATGTTTAAGGACATATCCTTGTAGTTGGTATCAGAGGAGAAATTAGATAACTTTAAGAGTTAGGGTATTGTTAAATTATTATCCATAAATTAATTTATGTTAATATTGAAATGATACATCATTTACAGATTACCATGTTGCTTTGCCAAAAATATTTTTGTGTTCAGAAAGGTCTTCCATAGAAGAAATAGGGAAGCTATATTGGGACGACATCAGGAGGAAGACAACCTTCCATATCAGCAACCTGAGATGGTCAGAATCAGAACTGGACAGTTTTTTGCAGTGATGGCACTGTTGAATCAGGGTATAAATGGTGGTGTATCCATGTATGAGATCAACCAGATCAACCATAGAGGAAGAAGTCAGTATTAGATCATTTCATGAGGGAACATCCCCCATAATTAAGAGTATTATTTGACCCCACGCTATCAGAATTTTGGATTAAAGAACTAGAGAAATTTTTTAATGTAATGGGTTTTTAAAACAAAAAAAATGTTTGTCTTTCTATTTACTATTTTGATGGTGAAGCTGACCAGTGGTTGTTGATAGTGAAAAATATCAGGTATAGTGATGAGAATGATGCTCTTGATTGGGATGAGTTCAAAGGTATGTTCTTTGATAAATATTTACATACGGTGGTTCAATATAGGATGGAAATATAATTCCTAGAATTGAGGCCTGAGGATGACTCAGTGGCTACATATGAAGAAAAATTCACTCGACTCGTTAGGTATTCTCTGAATTCAATACATGATCTTGATAGTAAAATCAGCCGTCTTTACTCAGGATTAAATCCAATGTATTGAAGGTCTTTAGCTTCTCTTGAGTTCAAAAGTTGATATGAACTTGTTCGTTGTGCGGAGAAAGTGGAAATGGATTTTTCCGATGATCAAGTATTCTTTGACAAACAACAGAATTCGAGGTTGAGATGGCATACGAAAGATAAGAACTCTTCAAAAAAGTTTGATGGTAAGAAACATAAGTATACAATTTGTGAAAATTGTGGTAAAAATAATGTTGGGGAATGTATTTTGAATTTTGGTAAGTGCTACCGATGTGGTAAAATGGGACATAAGGATCTTAATTTCATTGAAAAATATCAAGCTAATGGTAAGACAAAATCTAATTTATAGTCAGTAAAATGTTTCAAGTGCAATGAAATGGGTCATTATGAAAATGAGTGTCCAATAAAGTACTCAACTAAGGGAAAGCAGCTAGACTACATGCAAAAAGGGGCAGTGAAATCCTTTGCAACTATTTTAACAGATGTTGGGCCTTGAAATGAAGTTGTATCAGGTAAACTATTTGTTGTTTGATTCAAGGTCTATACAATCTTTCATTTTTGAGAAATTTTCTACTAAATTTGGAATTCTATCTCAATATATGAATATAAAACTATTGGTAAAAACACCTAGAGAAAATTTTGGGGAAAAAGAAATAATAAGAACCTTTCTATCCTTGTGTGTGGGAAAAATATAGCAAAAAAATCTTATTATTTTGCCTGTAGTAGACACTACTACAAAAATGGAATATATCAGCACTCAAAAAGGGCTTTAACAGCACTAAAAAAGCTCTGTAAATCTCAGTGCTAATATAGGGGGGTCACTTTTTTCAGCACTCTAAAAAGCGCTGATAAAGGCCACTTTTATCAGCGCTAAAAAGCACTGATAAAAGACCCATTTATCAGCACTTCTTTATCTCTCATAAAAGGGTCTTTATCACCACTTTTAAAATGCACTGATAAATGTCAAAAAAATATAAAAAATAAATAAAAAATAACTAAATAATGTGGGGATAGCTTTTAACAGTGCTTGACCCACCAACTTTATCAGCACTAGGAGGTCTCTCGTGCACTGCCCTTCCCATGCATCCTTACATGCACACACCCCTTTTCTTCCTCCCGAACTCGAACCTGTAACCTCCCCCTTTCGTGGAAGCACCTTTACCACTAAGTTATTTCGTTTTTTATCTATTTAATGATATATATATTGTTATAATTATTCGTATATTGATATAGATTCATATTAACATAAATATATTTATTCATATATTAGTATATAAATTCATTCTTATATTAATATATATTTATATTTATTTATTTATATATATATTTTTAGTTATAATTTTTTATTTGTATATTTATTTGTATATTAATATATACTTATAAGATTAGTTTTAATTACATTTATGAAATATGTTTTTTATGTGTGTTTATAATTAAATAAATAAATACATACATACATATATACAACACACACACACACACACACAGATATATATATATTTACGTATAAATACATATACATGTGTATTTTAACATCCATAGAATGTTAAAATGATCATAACATATAATACAGAAGCTCGTTTCAACACCACAACCAGTCAAATCGAAGAAAATGAAATAATATTCAATATGATATGTGTTAGATGGATAACATACATACAGATCAAGAAGTTATACTTGTTTTAATGTTAAAAAATCAGTGTATCCTGACTAAAAACTCAGTTTTGGAGGTCTTCAGGGCCTTTTTGGCCTCAAAAAATGTGACATAATCTTTTTTTGGGTAACCAGCATATAAAGATCATCGCAGGATTCGATTTTATATGTTTTAGAGCTCAAAAGGACACCCGGATCAAAATTTATGGTCGTTTGATGTTTGAGTTACATTTTCAACTTATTTTAGACATTTTATTAATTTTTTTGATTTTTTGTTGTTCAAAGTTTTATTAAATTATTTTTAATCGATAATAATTAGAAAATTATTAATTAATAATATTTTTTAAAATATATTGAAGTTATATTCACTAAATTTCTTATATATTAAATTTAATAGTTTATTTATTTGTATGTAAACCATATATATTAAATATATATTAAATTTATATCAACATAAATATACTTATATAACAATAATATATTTTTCATGATTTTTTTGAAACATAAAATTGATCACCGGTAGGAAAAAGCACTGATAAATCCCCCTTTATCAATTCTTCTAAAAAAGAACTGATAAAAGGGTAGCGCTTCCCATTCTAGTTTTTGTAGTATTGAGAGTGTGATGTTATTTTGGGAAAGGATTGGATTTTCTTTTATCATGTTATGATTGAATGCAGAGCTAAATAGGATTCTTTTCAGAAAGAATTTCAGTTTGTGCACAATAATGAACCCTCACTTTAGATAACATATTAGGAAGCTAAGAAACTAGTAAAATATGTAAATGAATATTACCTTTCACATATTTTAAAAAATAATGGAAGTGTTGAGATTAATGATGTCCTAGTGGTAAATGAGTACCTTGAGGATTTTCCTGATGAGTTGCCTAGTATTATACCTGATCGAGAAGTTGTATTTACTGTTGACTTAGTGCAGAATGCTAAACCATTTTCAAAACCCCCTTATCGAATGGCTCAAATTGAAATTTTAGAGATAAATAAGGAATTATAGGAGTTATTAGATAAATGTTTCTTTCAAACTATCACATCTCAATGGGGTGATCCTATCTTATTTGTTAAGAAAAAAGATGGTTCAATGAGACATTACATTGATTATATAGTATTGAGTAACATCACTGTTAAGAAAAAGGATCATTTTCCTCATATTGATGATTTTGTTGAACAGATTCAGGGAGCTTAGTATTTTTCAAAGATTGATCTGAGGTCAGGGTACCATCAGTTTAAAGTAAAGGAAGAAGACATTCTGAAAACCACATTTTGTACTAGATATGGCCATTATGAATTTGATGTTATGACTTTTGGGATAACCAATTCATTTTCTGTATTCATGGATCTTATGAATATAATTTTCTACACGTTCTTGGATATGCTTGTGGTTATGTTTGTTGATGATCTTTTGGTTTTTTCTAAAATTAATGAATATCATGAAATAAATTTAAGGGTTGTCTTGAAAAACATAAAATAAAATAAACTGTATGGTAAATCCTCCATGTGTGAGTATTGGTTACAACATACTTCATTCTTGGTTCACATTGTTTCAAAAAATCGAATAACTATTGATCCTGCTAAAACAAATGTTGTTGAATAATGGCCAAGACACACAAATGTAACCATGATTCATACTTTTCTTGGTTTGAAAGGTTTTTATCGAAGGTTTGTCAAAACAATTTAAATTTTATCTAGTCAAATGACTATGTTAACTCGAAAAGGTGTTATGTTCATCTGGACAAAATAATGTGACGATTCTTTTCAAGAATTGAACAGAAGATTGGAGAATGCTCCAATTTTGGCACTGCCTTCCAAAAATGGTGAGTTTATTATCTATAATGTCTCTTTGTGGAATGGACATGGTTGTTTCCTTATGATGAGTGATTAGGTAATTACTTATTCTACACGTTATTTGAATTCTCATTAGTTAATTTACCCTACACAAGATTTGGAATTAGCTGCTGTTGTTTTTTGGTATAAAAACTTAGAGGCCTCATTTGTATGGAGTGAAATGATAAATTTATACAGACTGAAAATTATTGAAGTAGATATTAACTCCAAAATAATTGAACATGAGACAGAGGAGATGGTTGGAATTAATCAAGGATTATGATTGCATGATCCATTAACATCCAATAAAGGAAAATAAAGTGGCTGATGCTTTGACTCCAAAAAGTAATTCTTCGCTAACCATGCTATGTTTGGAATGAGATCCTTTGGTTTTTGATTTGATGAACATTGGAATAGAAGTTGTTTGTGTAGGGAATTATTTTGTTTTGTTTCTGGTGTCAGTGAAATCATCTCTGTCAGACATAATTATGTGAGCGTAGAACGAAGAAAATGAGTTATATAAACATGTAGAGTTGGTTTAGAAGGGTATGTTTAATGAATTTAACATTGATAATGACTGTGTTTTGAGGTTTGGGAAATAATTATGTGTGCCCTTTGATTCAAATTTGAATAATGGGTTGTTATGTGAAGCTCATAGTTTCCCATTTTTAGATCATCCTAGCAGTACTAAGATGTGCAGAGTTCTTTATGAGTATTCCTATAGAGATGGATTAAAAAGAGATATTCTTGATTTTACTGTGAAGTGTTAGGATTTTTAGCAGGTAAAAACAGAGTGGTTGTTTTTGGAAGGGATACTTCAATTTTTACTGGTTCCAGAGTGGAAATGGGAAAATATATCAATGGACTTCATTGTGGGATTGACATTGACATCTAGAGGTAACAATTCAATCTGGGTTATTATTGATCGATTAAATAAATATTTTCATTTCTTTCCTATTTGAGATACTTTGTCTCAAAATCAAAATTCTATGTTGTATCTTAAAGAGATAGTTAGGTTTCATGGGGTTCCTCTCTCCATTGTATCTGATCGTGACCCCGGGTTTACTTCTAACTTTTGGAAAGGCCTTCAGTTGTCGTTGGGTACTGAATTTAATTTTATTACACCTTTTCATCTTCAATCAGATGAGAAGTCAGAACGAAAAATTTGAACCTTGGAGGATATGCTACGAGATTGTTCACTAAATTACCAGGTAAGTTGGGACACAAATATTTCTTTGGATGATTTTTCATATAATAACGACTTCAATTCAAGTATACAGATGGATCCATTTGAGGAATTATATGGAAATCGTTTTTGAACTAGAACTTTTTTTGATAATGTGGTTGATAGAAAGCTGATGGGACCAAAATTAGTAGAAGAGATGGTAGAAAAAGTTCAGTTGATTTAGAAGAACATGAGAATAGCTCAGAGTAGGAAGAAAAGCTATGTAGATAATAGGAGGAATGATCTATCTTTCGAAGTAGGTGATCATATCTTTCTCAACGTTTCTCCATGGAAAAGTGTGATTTTTTTTTGTACAAATGGAATGTTGAGTCTGAGGTTTGTTAGACCTTATAAAATTATAGAGAAAGATAGAGCAGTTGCATACATGGTGTCTTTACCCCCATGTTTATCTCAGGTAGACAATGTTTTTCATGTTTCAATGTTGAGAAAGTATTTACCAGATTCATCTCATGTTTTATTCCCAGAGGTTGTTCATTTGGAAGAGAATATATCTTGTGAGGAATAACCAGTCCAGATTCTTGACCATAGAAAGAAAGTGTTATAGAATGATCTAATTTCTTAGGTAATGGATATTTGGAAAACCCATATCGTTGAGGAGGCAACATGGGAATCTAAAAACGTAATGAGGGATAAATACCCCCACTTATTTGATATATGAATAAAAATTGCGAGGACACAATTCCCAAAAGGGGGAAGGATGTCACATCTTATGTAAATAAATAATATTAGATTTTAATTTTTATTAATATTTATGAATTAAATATTAATTTTACTTTAAAGGGGGTTCTATGTTCGATTGAGTACCAAATACGCAACAGTGGGTTTCTTTGAAATCTTACGTTGCACACTAATAATATAATATTATTAATTTAAGTGGTAGTTAACGCCTAGAAATTCTATTAGTGGGAATGAATAGAACTAACTACAATATGATTATACAGGTTTGTAAAATTGATTTTACATTTATCTAATAAATGTTAGCGGCTTAGAATGTGAATGAATCTAAGCATAAATATTCTAATATTCCTTAAAAAGTCGATTTACCACCTTTTGATGGTGAACCCTATTTAAATCTAGTTTGCGATGACATTATATATTATATTTGACAAAATGAAAAATATTCTTTAGATTAAGGACATCAAAATTTACTTTGGGTAAATTTTTGATATTTTTCTAATAAAACTCATTTTTAAGGAATAGTGAAAAATACTGTATTTTAATTCAAAAGTTCATTCTAATATAATTTATTTAAATTGATAGATTATCTTTTTAATTGGTTATAAATTGTAATTAGAATATATTTTTACTATTGAATCCAATGTTTTACTTTGGAATTAAATTTACCTTGAAATTGGACATAAACAAGTGTCAATCATTTGATAGTTATTATTTTATAAAAACACTCTTTTTTTTACCGCGGGAATTAATGTCAAATTAATTTCTGACAATTCTTTTTTTTCATTTAGTAAAAATAGATACCATATTTTGAATAATTAGGTTCAAATTGTGAAAGTAGGTAACTTTTATTTTATGACATTTTAAATATTTACTATAGTAAATATTTTATTTACCATGATTAAAAGGTATATATATAGTAAATAAGAGTAAAATAAAATATAATAAAATTATTAAATTACCCTAACATGTTTCCTTATTCTATTTTATGAAACATATACGTCCATGGGCATCCTTGGGTCGAATTTGGGACCCCATGGATCCACATGGGAGTAATAATGACACTTTATATTAATTAATTTAAAGTAAAGAAGAAATTACATAAAAATATATTTTAGTAAATCAATTTTTACATGGGGTTATATAAGGTATCATTCTGACTATAAATATTCATTTGAATTACACAAATATTTTCTAAATCATGGAAATTTTTGTATAATTTTTGGATATCAAATAAATTAAATTATTTATGACATAATAATTATTCAATATTTGCCTCATTAATAAATGATTTAAATAAATAAGATTCTAAATCATAAAACAATATCCAAAACCTGTCTAATTCTTATTGGATGATTTCATTTTGACCTTGTGTCATCTGAAATCTAACTTTAATGATTATATGACTTTTTGAAAACAAAAATGAGGTTATAATAAAAAAAATAGTTTCAAACATTCCTAAAGAGACCCTACTATCCCTTATAAAAGGCCCTCACTTCTATCCCATTTCTCACACTTCTCAAGCCTTTGGCTGATGAAACATCTACCCCAATAATCTCCCAAGATTTCATTATTTATCCTAAAATTCTTACCTTATGTTTCAATTATATTAATATATAAATATAAATGAATGTAAAGTTCATGCGTACGTACGGCTTACCATCTTCATGAATGGAGCATTATATTTCATATATCCAAATGTTATGTACTATTATAAAAACTTGTATATACTGGATATATATGATATATATGATATCCAAATAATGAATAACATTATAGAGATAATGGACTATTAAACACATGGATAACTTGTAAATATATGGTGTTCATTTTCGACTCAAGTACCAAATATCGAAAAAACGACCATTATTAACTTAAATGTTTACATAATGTTTATAACATAGTAATAAGTGATATAAAAGGAATAATAAACCTCAAAAAGGTTCTTAATCAAGTAGAAATTATCTTTATTTTATTATTCAAGAGATTAAAGTAAAAATGGGTCAAGTCAAACACGTGGTAAGGGACTTCATCTCAATCCCCTTTCATTGAGGCATATTTTGTATTATTCTCAACTTTCTTTTATATGATGTATAAATACCTTTGTCTTTTCATTTCATTCAAAGGGAATCATTTCCTAAGTGGAGTTTTACTAAATGAAAAAAAATTCTTTTTTATGTATGCCGTGAGAACGACTTTTTCTGCCGCCGCGAGTATTATTTGATATTTGGCTTCCTTAACAAGGTGTAATGTTTTTAATAAGAAAATATATACCATATACTCTTTTATGTATTATGGTATTAAATATGGTTTTGATAATAGATTTGTTATGTCAATATATTTTAATGATTTATTGTGATTATAATTTGGAAATTTTATCTTTCCTTTATGTTTATTTTATGTGTTATTATAATGTTTTGGTTCATGGGAATTGATTACATATATGGGTGGTTACGTGATAAACCTAGTGTGGGTGATCCTGATATAGATCTCTAATGCATTAGGTAACGTGATGAAGATAAACATGTATGTTTCTCCTAATAGATTTAGGGAATATACTGGGATGGGTATTCCAAATGTAACTCCCTATGTAGTCGTGATACTTATAAAGTAAGCATGATACAGATGCCATAAGTTACCTTTATGAATTCTGTTTTCTATGTGTTATTCATAAATCTTATGATTTTATGAGGTAAGATAAAGATCTTATGTTATGTATGTTATGATCAACTATTGTTTTCATTCTTTTTTTATAACCCTCACTAATATTTTTATGTTCATCCCATTATTTGAAATGTTTTTCACAAGACTGTAGGATGAATAGGGTCAAGGATGGGATCAATAAAAATTCTTTTTGTCTAAAACATAGAACTAGACATGAGTCTTTTTTTCAAGATTTTTTATTTGGTGAAAATAATGGAAACTGAGTAGTAGTGTCTATTTGTAATCTTTTGAGATGTAACAGTTATGTCTGAATTATCTAAAACTCTATAGCTAAAAATATCCTCAATGTGAATTATCCCTTTAATTAAAGATTATGTAATGTTTGAGGAATGTTCCTTATACATATTATATATATATACTAGTTTTTATTAATTAAAATCTTCTTATATGGATGTGTATGGATGCAAATATTTCATTTTTTGGATAACCATCCCAAAAAATAAAATTATAAAAAACGCCATTGATGTATCACTTCATCCCATTATATAAAAATTAAAGAGTTATGGGACAATGTTAAGGATATTTATGATGCATAGATAACGTGAATGTTCAACATATTTACATCTCCATTTTAAATTATTATAACTTTCTGTGTACTTGGAAACATGTATGGTTGGAATAGTCACACTGGAAAGACATGTCTAGTTTATAACCTTGATTTCAAGCCCATTTGACTACAATATATAAGAATGTGGTGTTTCCTGAGTCATCATCAATTAATATATTAATATCATAGATAAAATTTTATCATGTTAGGATTCAATGGGTGAATAGATTTTAGGCCATCACAATTTTTTTACCATTTTTATAAATCATGCCACAATCATCAACTGTGGAAACACAATTTAGAAAAGTGTATTAGTTGAATATTTCGTGGAAAATAGTTCAAATCTGAAAGATAGTGTCTCAAGATAAAAAATTAGAAGTAAGGAAATTTTCAAAAACATTATTACTGTAAATTTATAATATTATATCATTATATTTATTTAATGAATGTTTTAAAAAATTATGTCACTATTTGGTTTTGGTAATATTTAATGATAGGGGTAAATAATAAATTTAACTTAAAAAAAATAAAGACATAGAATATGTGAATATAAATTAAGATCTTTTTTAAAATAATATTTAAATTCATCCCACAATATATTTTTTTCACTGAAAATAAAAAAATATGTTTTCAATTAATAAAAAAACATATGAAAGTACTTGATTGATATTGAAGTAACTCTTCAAGATGTGTGGAATTGAAAAAATTATGTTATATAAGCCTAATGAAACACTCACATTTCTAATAATACAGAATTGAATCATTTCAAAATTTATTTGTTATATATTTATTTTTTTCAATTAATTGTCTTTTATTTTGTATGATATATATTGATTCTTTTTATCACCTATTAAAGGAAGAACTCCCCAATGTATGGAGAGTCCATGATAGTTTCATGGTTAAGATGACAGTTCTGATTTATTCCCTTGAAAAATAGTTTCTAAATGGTTCTTTATAGACACCCACACACTTTTTTCTAAATAATGGGGATTTTGAACACCCTTCAGGATATTTCTCATTCAAACATGGGTGCTAGAGCCAGGGGATTCCATAATTAGTTTTCAAAAAATGATAAAATAGACATAAAATTTGGAAATAATTTTTATGAGATGTCCTGGTAAATAAGAGCATGTATTGTCATATCATAAGGATTTAATTTATGAAAGGTTTTCTATATATCATTATCATCACTACATGTTTAATTTTTTAAGATTTATTGAATTTGTTGTTTTTACTATTAGATTAATTTTTTTATTTTCTATAGTATTGTGTGTGGGTTGTAAAACACCCAAGAGATTTGGGAGGTAGATATTATTAAAAAAATTGGGTTTTCAGCCAAGATTTTTTTGATTGGTTGAAATTTATTTAATATTTTATTTGAGATTAAATATTTTTTTATATTTTTTTTATTTAAATTAGTTCATTTTCATGATTCCATAAGAAAAATCTAGGTGACCTTCTGGTGGGAGCGAAGATTATATATCTCTAGAGAAACCCTAAAACTAAAAAAGTATAGTATATGTAGTTATGAGAATGTTTTAGACATAGATCAAGATGTAGGTCCAGATCGCACATATGCTAGAGAAGTTGGAATGGGTTTTAATTAGGATAAAGCTAAGGAATTCCTTCAACATAAGACTATTTTATTTCAAGGAAAAACTGATCCTCAGTAAGTAGAGGATTGTTTTTAATATATTTATATATTATTTGAGTTCATATGTATTCCAATACAGGTTAATGGGATGTGGGATACATTAAAGATCATGGGACATAGAAGGAATTAGTGGGATTTTATTATCATGTATGATAAGAATGATAATATAAATAGAATGATTTTATTTGAGTAAATTACCATAGGTTTTATCCTAAAATGATTGATTGGGATAATTTTATATAGTTTTTTAGCCTTCAATATGGAATTCAAATAGATTTGGAAAATTCTAATTCCTTTGGAAAAATCATCCAATATTCTCAAAAGATAGTTTCAAATGAAAAGATGAAAAATTAAAGGTTTTAAATATTCTTTCGACCAGATATATAGTCCTAGGTAATACTTATCATGATCTAAATAGACATGGTAATAGTGGAATGATCTATTATAACATAAATTGATCATGATAGAATATTAGGATTTGTTGGAAAATATTTGTTACCAAGTGGTTTCTGTGATATATGTTTTTAATAGAATGTGATGATCCCAAAAGATATACTAGTAAGGATTATCATCCTCTATATCAGTTTTCATATTCCTCACCCACTATACATTGGATCCTTGTCCATGTTGTGTGAGGTAGAAAAGACAATATTATGAGTATATTTATATAATTATTTGATGGTTTCCATAGATGTGGGAATGTAGGTAATATCCTGAGTTTTTTAAAAATGTGTATCCCAGTAATGTGTGGTGTGGGGTCCTAATCTCACAAAGGATCCTAAACACTATTTTATACATCGTGGGTAGATGGAAAACACTCTCAGGATTGCGGAGGCTAAAGTGGATCATCAATTGGAAAATCCTATATAGGGTAGAACCTTATAGCATTGGTCGAACATAGAAACATGTATAGAGACGGAAGAATCTTGTAATGGAGTAGGTCCTTATTGAGGATGAGGAAGGTGAAAATATTGTTAGAGTTATTGTTCATATAACTTCATCATTGGTTGTTTATTTATTTTATTCTAGTGCTTCTCAAACAATTATTTATTCTAGAATTGTGTGTTTGTTAGACCTTTATTCAGAATCTGTGCCCCAAACGATGAAAATATAAACACGTATTGGGAAGAAGAAGTAGTGTGGTTTCCCATGTCCTTGTTGTGTCATCTTGATATCATAATGAGAAGTGACTTGGACTTTCCTCATTTCGGTAATGGATATATTTAGCATTAATTATGGGATGGACAAGATGATTAATTTCATGGAAGATATCGATTGATATCAAAGAAGGGTATTCTTTACTACCTTTGATGGTAATGTTCTTTTATTTTAGGAATAATTGGATCGTCGATCTAGTCATGTGGGACCAATACACCCTATAGTGGGAAGGATGTTTTCCATGTTTTCTTCTTTTATATGGGATTTATATCAAGGGATTTGTGTGAGTGTATGACATTCCATGATCAGATACTTCCCCCAAAGTGTTTGTTGATAAATTTTGAAGGTTAACTTCCCATAAAGAGGTTGATTTTACTATCATCCCAGTTCTGGTGACATATTCTTTCTCCCAGACTTCATAATTCATGGCTCCAGTTGAATTAAAATAGTTAAAAATACATATGGATGACTTAGATAAAAATGTTTTTATTTATAATAGTATTTCTACAAGGGTGGCCATGATGCAATTGATAATAAGGATGGTGCTTATCTCTTATTATGTGCACACTACGATAATTGTTTCTAGGTTATGATCAATAAATAATACCCAACAAATAATATTTATAACCATTATGATCAAATAAAGGGGATGGAATGGATTTCATTGATTGAAATTTGGTTGGTGTATCAGTATTTTATGGTGCGAGTGGATGATATTTACACAATGGGTTTTTGAATCAGGTATGGACAACATAAAAAAATAAATTTCATTTCGTTTGACTTACTCTCCTATGGTATTTATCACTCTTATGTGCATTATAATTAATCAGTTTCTCCTTCATTTCAGAACAATGTTTCATGAATATATAGTTGTATATTATATTTCAGAAGATGAGCATGGCACTATAGGAAAAATGTGTTTTCTTGATGGGCCCAATGCATGTTGCAAAAAGTTCCTTTCGAAGGACTATTTGTGAGGGGATTTGAATACCGTCGCATGTAATTTTGATGTGTCTTCCCTCCAAAATGCGTGTATAGGACTTTGAGATATGACATGGTTCCCATCACAATACCCTTTTTCATGTAATGTTAATTACAACAAGATCATTCTTCTGTCAAAAATAATAATTATCTTTTTAATTTATTTTTTATGGAAATTAATAAATTTCTCATTTGATTTTTTAGCACCACCTCAATTATTTATTTTTGGACCTGTTCGATAAGGGACCTATCATATATTCTACTATTTACGATGGGGCCCTTCGCAAATAATACTACTTTCGAGATAATTATTTTTTGAAAATAGTCTCATTGCTACTAATCAATCCTATATATACCCCCCTCAATATTTTATCTCCATTCAGCAATTGAGCTCTCCTATGCCGAAATTTCCCTTCATCTCTTCACTTGTTCATGCAGAAGATTACATTTTTACAAGGGAATTCTGAGGATTTGTGCGCACAAAAGCTTCATTTTTTAGGGATTTATTTAATGATTAATATTTTGTATTTTAATTATTTGAGTTTTTATCAAATTTTAGAATTAGTAATTTGTTGTAATTAAAGTAATCTTGAAGTAATTATTTATAATTAAAAGTAGTTTTTTATAGTAAGATGTAGTAATTTAAAATAGAATTATTTAGTTTTAGTTAGAATAAATGTTTTTTAATTTAATAGAAAATTATTTTAATTTAAGGTAATAAGTTTTAATTAGGAGTAAAAATATATAATGAGTGATAATTAAAAATAACTAACGGTAATGAGTTTAAAATAATGATAATTAGAATAAATTATTAGAAAAAAGTAAAAGTTACAGCTGAATCAATATTATTATTAAAAATTAGCAGTAATTAGTAAAAAAATTGAAAAAAATTATTCATAATTAGTAATAAAATGTTGTAATTAGCTGTAATTAAAAAAATTAACAGTAATTAGTAAATATTAATGGTAATTAGTATAAATATAGCATTAATTGTTATTAATTAGAGGTAAATAGTGAATAATATTTTATAAAATAAATAAAATTAGTAATTGTAATTGGTAATTAGTAGCATATAGTAATTATTATTGGTAATTACTAAAAATTAGTTGTAATGAGTAATAATTGACAGTAATTGGTAAAAAATAACAGTAATTTATCTTAGTGAGTTGTACTTAGTTAAAATTAGCAATAAATAAATATAATTATTAAAATTTATTGGTAACTTTTTAAAAAAAATGTTATAACATATTAAAAATTAAAAATAATTAGTAAAAATTGGAGGTAATAAGTTAAAAATAATGGTAATTATTAAAAAAGTAATTAGTACAAATTAGCTATATTTCAATATAATTTTTTATAATTAGTAGTAATTATAAAAAAATAGCACTAATTAGTAAAAATTGTCGATAATTAGAAAATGAAAATAGTAATTAGTAAATTATATTGATAATTTGTATTAGGTAATTGTATTTATTAAAAAATTGGGAAAAATTAATATAATTAATAAATAATATTGAAGATTAAGAAAATATTATTTTAAATTAATATAAATTAGTAATATTAAGTTGTAAGTAGTAATAATTAGTAATAATTAGTGGTAAAAACAAATAATAATAGGTAATTAGTAAAAATTAGAGTTAATTAGTAAAAATTATTAGTAATTTGTAAAAAAATAATTGTATAATGTATTAATTTGAAGTAATTAGTGAAAAAATAATGATAAGTCAATAAAATTATTAAAATGTGGCTATGATTATTAAAACAATGTTATAAACCAATTAAAATAAGTAATAATAAGTAAAAATTATAATAAAATAGTAACAACTAATCGAAATTATTAATAATTGGAAAAAAAATTAAGCGGTAATTAGTAAACATTAGTGAAACTTATAAAAAATTTACTGTAATAAACAATAACTAATGATAATTTGTAAAAAGTAATGGTAATTAGTATTATATAATGGTAATCAGTAAAAACTAGCAATAAATTCTTATAATCATCAAAAATTAGATTTAATTAGTAAAAAAATGTTAACAATAATTAAAAATCAGTTATAATAATGCTTAATTATTAAAAATTTGCTCTAAATCAATATAATTATTAAAAATTAACTATAATAAGTAATGTTTTTATGAACTAATAAATATTAGTAATGATAAGTTGTAAGGAGTAGTAACTAGTAATTATTATTGGTAATAAGTATTAATTAGAGGTAATTAATTAAAATTTGTGGTAATTAGAAAAAATTGTTATAAAAAAATAAAAATTATTATTATTAAGTGGTAATAAGTAGTAATTAGAAATAATTAGTGATAATTTGTAATAACTAGAAGTAATTAATACATATTAATAATAATTAGTACAAAAATGCATTATTTAGTTAAAACTAGCTAAAACTTGTGAAAATTAGCTGTAATTAGTAAAAATTAACTATAATTAGTAAAAATTAAGTGAAATAAGTAATAATAATGGTATAATGTGTTATTTATCCATAATTAGTAAATATTAGTACTTAAACAATATAATTACTAAAAACTAGTAGTAATTATTATAACGATGTTACAAACTAACATAAATTAGTAATAATTAGTAATAATTAGTAATAATTAGTAATAATTCGAATTAATTGTAATTAACTAGTTAGAATTAGTATTTATTATCTGCATTCAATAATAATTAGTGGTAATAAAAAAATTAGTGTTAATTAGTATAAATTGTTATAAATTCTTATAGAATAGTAAAACTTTAAAAAAAATTCTGTAAATTACTATGAATTAGTTATGATTATTATGAATTACTAAAATAATAAATATAATATATGTTGTTAATTTTCAAGATATATGTACTAAAAAATTTCTACAGACATAATTTTCACAAATTAATTATTTCTCATCGTCTGATGATTGATAAATCCATAATTTATACATTTTTAGTTATTTATTATATTTTTTCATTATAGTAATTTATTAGGTTTTTTTATTTATTAAAAAATATATTAATATTATTGAAAATTTCTAAAAACATTAACAGTAAATATATAAAATTTAAAATATTTATAAATCAATTCAAAAATTTAAAATTTTTACCCTTTTTTATTGTATTATTCTTAACAAAATTTAATCAAAAAATATATATATTATCATTTCTAGAGATATGTCGAACAAGAATGTCGACAATGTACATTATTACATGATCTTGGTGGATTAATCGTCAAATGAATCCAAATATTTCAGGTATAAATCATGTATATAATGAGGGTCTTGATTATTTTTTATCATTAACATCATCATACCTAGAATTTGTTTTAGAAGGGACAATTAAGTGTCCATGCTAAAAATATAATCTTAGATATTTTGAAAAATTTTACAATATCGGTTTTCATAAATTACATTTTGGGTTTTGAAAAGGTTATATTTTTTTGAATCAAAATGGTGAACATAGTTCTAGAGAAGGTACTAATAATTTGGTTCACATCCATCACAGTCTCAAATTTTAGTATATGATGTGGATGGTCTATATTTTCAAAAAACTAAAAATCAAGATGCATTAATTTATCTCCTGAATTGAAACTATCCCAATTTTATTACATATTGAAGTTCATCATCTGTATAAGATATGACAAGTGAGGTTAAACGTCATGAATTTGTGATTATATACATACTCAGTAGGACCCTCCAAATGTATGATAGGGAGATGTAAGAGAAAATATAAAAAATGCATGCTCAATCCAAAGAAATAGAAGGAAAAAGACCAATTAAATGGATACTATTACACATATATATTCTAATCAAAAGAATTCCATATGTAATAGAATGTAGTTTTCCATCTCACAACTATGTTGAGGAAATGAGTTCCCCTAGTACCAATGTTTCAACATCGATGTCATACATCTTATATGTCTGTCCATTGGAGTGACTGTATAAAGGGACTGCCCCATTCCATTGTTCCATAGAGTTGAGTGGCCATAATATCTAAGAAGAGGACCTACGCACAATGCAAAAAAATAATTTTTTTAGTATTAAAAGTAATTATAAATAAAATTTTCACTATTTTCCTTTTAAATTTAAATTTAGGGAGTCATATGAGTCTACGTCAAATCAGACATGGACTGAGAGTGAAAAATATAATAAGGATCGGTCCTCTAGTAGAAGAGGATTTGATGATGGAGTATAGTTGCAGGTGACGTAATATGCCTTCATGGAAGGTGGTGTTATTGGTATCAGATCTCAATTGACACATGGAACTTATTATAGTACCGAAGTGATGTCATCATGTATCTGGACAGGATCTTATAGAGATTCATCATCATCTACTGCACAAAATGATGAGAAGCTGGGAGACGAGTGTGAGCGTATAGAGACCATGCATAGGAAGCAAGAAGATCTCGATTGATAGAAGATATAGTAGGAGAAGGAGATGTGTGAATAGTAGGAGGAGCAGCATGAGCAAACAATATAGTACATATGACATCTGGCTCTTCCTTTAAGGATAGAGTTCCATGCAACAACTCCTCCAACTATTCTAGCTCCTCTAGATGACCTTCTCCCTCAGTCAATTTGGAAAATTTTATATAAAAATTCAGATGTACAAATATTTTGCAATATTTTTATTAATATACACATTTACATTTCAAAATTTTGTGTTTTTAAAATGTTGTGAATATTTTGTTTTTTATTTTTTTAATTTTTTTAATTTTTTTAATTTTTTTTAAATTTTTTTATATGTTATTGAGAATATTTGGTATTATATTATATTATTATTTTAATTATTTTATTATTATCATTAATATAGTTATTTTTATTAAAAATAATTATTATTTTAGTATGATTTTTTAGTAAATTGTTGCTAATATTGCATTTTTAATTTTTTTTGTATTTTTTATTATTTTATTACTTTAATTATATTTATATTAGGTTAATTATTTTTTATTATTTAATTATTTTTTATAATTTTATTATTATGATTATTATTTTCTTAGTTTTATTGTTATTATTTTTTTTAAATTTTTTTAGTATTAAATTTTTTTTGGATTGTTTTTTTCAATGGGTGGATCATCTCATCAAAAATAATTACTTTAAAAGAGCACATATACCTATAAAAAATGGGTTTTTGTTAAATTAGATAGACTATTTGTGACTGTATCCCTACCAATCGAAATTATATATTTTTTGATAGTTTATTGCCAAAAAAAAATTCAATGCTTTTTTCTACAACATGCCATTTGGGATGGGACCCCATAAAGATGACCTTTTGTGATGAGATCCCATTGTAAATGTCTCATCCCAAATACATCAATTACCAGTTGTGTGGGAATAATTTGGATATAATTTTATGAATTATTTAGTATCACCAACTCTACATTATGCTATATAACACTAACATAAATATTCATGATGTAAAATTCGGTGGAATGTATTTTCATAATAAAGAATTATGGTTGACCAGGAGAAGGAGACAAATGTTATTTTATTTAACAATCTCGACAATTTCCATGAAATTAGATGTTTCTTGGACTTTTTTAGGTTGATACAAACAAAGATAAGGTTATTTCTATGAACATGTATATTCATTCAATGATCATGCCGAGAAAATAGTGAAATTGGTATGGACTCGAGAGTTACAATCCTAATTGATGAGTAAAAGTCGCTATTGGTTTCAACCCCCCTATTAATTGTACCACAATCCAGAAATGATTTTGTAGCCATATTTGTTTCCTCATTCATGAGTTTGGGTTATGTATTAATGTATGGGGACCATGTTCTAGCTTATGGAACTCTTTATATCGGACCACACAAGAGAAAATAACCTATGTATGAACTAGAGATGTCTACTATCATGCATACCCTTAAATGTTTGAGATATTACCTATTTTATGAGAATTTAATATTTTTTGAGAATCAAAATACTCGGAGTTATCTTTTACGATAGAAGGAGATACTACTCTAGTAGAGATGAAATGTATAACACCTTTAGACTTTTGATGATGATCTGTTCAATAAGTTAGGGAGGGGTAATTTTGTTTCTAATGTTCTAAGAAAAATATTTCAATATTAGTCTATGAGAGAATCTAATTAGGTGTTGAATCTCATGAGTATCATTAAATATTATTACTTATAGGCAAGGGGAGAGAAGGAAGATATGTCTCTTAGTAATATTGAATCAACTCATTCTCTATCCAACCATATCACCCTTTAATAATCAAAAATATTGACTACCAATTCTATAATGGATCTTTATATTGTGGTGATAACATTGATGAATGGACATTTTATCATGGAGGATATCTTTTAGTTAGAGTCAGAATTATCATACCATTATCAGTGAGAATGGTTGTGTTAGGGGATTTCCACAGTTCCTAGTGGGGTTATATATCCCAATGCATCAAATATGTACTATTATTCAATGTAGTAATATTGGGGGATAAGCATGATAAGACTTATATTTGACCTTGTGACACAATGTTAGGATATTTAGTAAGTCAATCAAAATACTAAGAACCTTATTTATTAATCTATAATATAAAAATTAATACATGTAAGTGGGATGAGTTATAAATAGTATACAATATTGGAATAACTACTATCCCTCGGGGAGATAATTTTATTAAGGTCATGATCATTTGGTTAACTGTATCTTCTCACATCATATTGATCAAGTAGACAATGATGGAGGAGCAATATAAAATTGTTTGTGTTCAAGAGGTTATGATACTACACAGTGTTTCCTCCTCCAACATATCTAATAAGGACCCCAAAATTATGTCTTGATTCTAGAATATCCACATAGTGGTGACGAGATCTCATGTGAAGCTGAGTATAAATTATTGTAAGATGACATATAGGAAAAAAAATGAAAATAAAAAAATTATATAAGATAATCTTTAGGCACATGTCCATGACTTTGATGGATCTTGGGATACACATATATGACTAGATTGGTTTTCATAAAACAATAGTTGTGAATTTTTTCTCTACATGATCGAAATTGAAGCCTTATATGGTTGACTATTCCATTCTCTTCTGTGCTAGAGAGAGGTCAGTGTGGGGTCTCTAGTGGGACATAGAATTGTCTATGTGATGGATGAGATGATCATTATTATTCAAAAAATCATAGAGATATCAAATATTTTCTATAATTCTCACATTAATTATTTTAATCACTCCATGAAAAAAATTTCAGCCCCCAATTGTGTCTTAAGGTGTCACATCAATTAAGACATTATATTTTAGAGATGCAGGGAAATAAATCTCCTAGATATATATGTCATTTTGATATCACTATCTCTATTTGGAAATTTTCATATAAATTATATTATCCACATAAATTAATGAAAATTCAAAATTCATTCCATGTTTCATAATTAATTAATTATAATTCTAATTCATACCTTGTGATTAGTTGTGAAATGCTTTAACTAATATCAGATTCATCATTTTTTGGAAGAACAGTTCATATCCCAGATTCCAAATATAAGGTTCTCCATAGAAATCCAATTGATTAATTACAAAATTATGGAAGAACCTAATACATTCACATGAAACATGAAAGTAGAATCCTATATGACCGATAAATAGATTCAATTATTCACGGATGAACTATTAGGATTAGTTTATGTGTGAATAAATTTATGTGGTGGGGAGAATAATCACATTTATGTTTCCATTTTTATATATCATGTGTGTTATTTTATTTATTTTTTCATCTCCTATCATTATTGGGTATTTTTCATCTAAAACAAAGAATTTTTTTTTTAATAGTATCATCCACACCATTGGAACATAGTTATGTAAAGTTATTTGACAAATTTATATAATTAATTTATATTTTGATAGAATAATTAACATGGTAGGTGAAAGGTTTAAAAAATCAAATGATCCAACCATACATGTTCCAAGGTAAATTTAATTTCATTAAAAAGATTAGATAAAATTTTTCAAAACTATGATGTTAAACTATGTGAAATGACAAAGAAATACTTTTTTGGAAGAAATAATTTTTTTGGAATAAATACTTTTTTTCCTCTCATATTTAAACTACTAACCATTTAATTCACATCCCACTAAACCTCTTTCCTATATCATTCATTAAACACAATCGTACATTTGTATATGCATTGATACTAGTGTGTTTCATCATCATATTTATTTGTAAACACCAATAAAACTCATCCACTCATCTCCACGATGATTATTCACCCCTTTTTGGTTTTGAAGGCTACCTGATTCTATAAGGAACGAATTCTCCTCATATACAATTTTATGTGATGCTTTTTCTGAAAACATGGTTTTCCTTTTCCTCTTATATCTATCATGGAATTCTATGTGTATTTCCATCTTAGGAGAGCAGTGTCCAATGGATTTCATTAATTAATTATTATAAGTTGTATATGAATTCTTTGGTTAGTTTTAATAAATATTTTTTTACTATTATAAATATGTTTATGAAATGTTATGATGGTAGTATGTGTTGTCTTGTAATGTAATTAATTGATCCCATGTGATGGAAGATCCAATTAAAAATTTTAATAGAAATTGATTGTTTTAGATATAAATTAGAAGTGTTAATAAAAATTTGGATATAGAGGAATTATTGATTATTATTTTAGTTTTTAATAATAATCCTATGTAGCCCTAGGTACCTAGGTAAGATAATATACATGGGGCGATGTTCCCCCACCAATACAACAATAGTGATTTATTATGTTATACCCCCATCGGCAAGTGGTGTAGTAGTATAACCAATACAATAATTAGACTACACTAAAGTTTTTAATTTAAAATATCATGGTTTCGTAGACTTAGTAACAATACTATTTCATTGTAACACCCTAAAAAAAATTAAATATTTGTTTCATTATTTCTATTTATTCATTTTTATGTTCTCTATTTCACCCAACCCTGAATATTATTTATATAAATAAAATAACTGAGTTTTGATTACATTATACAAAACACCAAGTTACTCTTGCACTACCTGCAACACTTATATTATCTTGAGGTACAAACAAAATAGTGTTTGTCTTTTATTACCCATAATATTGGGTCCATTTGATAGCTTGAAATATACGCACGGCCCGATTTTTAACGAACTACAATATACTATTATTATAAAAATAAAAATAATATTATAACTATTTCTTAACCATTAAAATGGAATATAAGAGTAATATTGATTAAAATTTGAAAATATTATTTACACATGTGTATAAAGTTAATCCTTTGGCTACCAATCAGTAGAAGTTAATGTAAGAACTATTTCAAAATAAATAAATTACTAATCAACGAAATCTATTCTTCTATATATTGGCACAATTTTATCTCAATATATTACACAAACCCATTTGACTAATTTTAACAATATAATTTGTATATAATATTATATAAATATTTTTTGACACTAATCCAATGGATTTTGTAGGTATAAGATAAAAAAATCAAATTTGATGATTAAAATGATATATTTTTATAAAAGATAATCTTAACCCTATTTTATAGTGAACACTACTGAAATAAATTTTTTTAGACTTTTATAATAATAATTTGAAATAATAGAATTCATTTTTTCAGGTGGGATATGAAAATATAATTTTCTTGAATTCTTGGAATTTTTTTAGGAATTTTTATTTTTTGATGAATAGTAAAAAAACGCATGATTTAAATTACAAATTGGTTTTCTATATAATATATTTATATAAATAACATATGTATTAATTTTTTTTAAAAGTATATTTAATAAATTATACATTACTTAACCCAATTTTGGTTATTTTAACCAATTATTAATTGATTTTGTTAATAAAAACATTTCAAACATTTAAAAAAAATTATTAAAAAACCTCTAATTGCGACACGCCAATGAGATTAATTTTAAATTAATCTATTCTAATTTCATGATTATAATTTTTGAAAATGAATTAATTATTTTTAATAATAATAATTTATAATGTAAAATAATATCAACAAATTTTTTTACAAAAAATATTATTTTGAGTGCTTAAAATTAATTTCAGTAATTAAGAGAAATATTAGCATAACCAAATACAAAATCATAAATATGGGGCCCAAAATGGTATATACAAAAATCCAGAAAAATTGTATATATATATTCCAGACCAATAATCTGTTGGTTACAATTTTTACTATTATTTGAACCACTTTAAATAGGAAAAACATGGTTGGAATTCTATTTTCAAAAATTTTAAAAAATGGCACTCTTGGTCCACTATAATAAGGCAGTCACCTCTCCCAATTACTGAAACCAATAACGACCTTTTTATCACAAAAAATATTATCAATGAAGCTTCCAAAATTCCTCTATTCATCATGCCACCCTCCTATTGAGAATAAATACATCAAACGAAGCCCTTTAGTGCCAACCAAAAGGAGTTTCCCAAAGAAGAGGTAAAACACTTCCTCTGGATCGTTTTTTTATTATCATTCTTCACTCCCCAAAATTTTATTATTCCATTGTAATATAATAGAATAATTATCCAAAATTTATTGATCTTTTTTTATTATAATTTTTTAACTCCACTTATAATAAAATCTATCTAATTGGTAATGAAGTTACAGTTTCTATTCATAGTGAATGGTTGCCTCAAAAAATAATGTTTGTTTTTATTTTACAACCTATCATAGTTGATAATTATAATGAAAACACTATTATTATATGATAATGGTGATATTTATGATTAATTTATTCTTTTATAATTATTATATAAATTATACCTTTATTTTATCTAATTGTTTTTAAAATAATAACTTTCTTCTAGTGGTGTGGACTACGGCCTCCTCAAAGCGATTTGAATGGTTCACACATTACATGAAACATATTAATGATGGTTGTAATAAATTTATATGATATATATTAAATAATAATTCTCCTTTAATTATAATATATATGTATATATATGTATGTATATTTCATTTACATTCAATATTTCAAAACCATAAGTAAATAGAAACAACATTCATGAGTACGCACAATCTACTGGCTAAATGAAAGGTGTATACAATTTAAAATTTCTCTCATTTATAAATTATACTAAATATTTATATATATTTATATTATTTTATATTTATATTATTTTTATATTCTATAAATAAATAAATAATGATCAATTAAATTGGATCATGAATAATAAGTCAAACCATGAATAAAAGCAAAGCCAATATTACCCAAAATGTAACATTATCACATTGTTGTAAATAAATGAGTAATATGATATCATAAAAATATCATATACAGTATTATATATAATAATATTTTTATTTTTTAGATGATTAATATTGTTATTTTTATCATTCCGAATATTTTAATATGTACAATTAAAGCTATTAATTAAGGTAAGGGTATTCTCATCTAACTTATTATATCAATGATATACATGCCTTTTTCAACACTCATATCATTTTTGTGATGTATATAATGTAAATGGATGTTTCATGTAATTTTTGTATGTAAATTTATGGTAATTTACATATCTATTTTATTTTTTTCATTCATGGGGTAAGTGTAAAAAAGTTAACCAAACCGATCATGTAATTCTATCTCAATTTTCATTTTTCGACATATAGACCATGTTATGCACCTATTTTTCTATGAGGAGTGTATACTACCTTTGACATGTTATATCATGAACATACATCATTTCATGATATTTTATCATTCATGTAAAGTTATTATTTCCATTTTAATATTATTCATTGTTAAAAATATTTTAACGGTATATTGATACAATCTCATGGCTTATCGATATTGTTTATGATTATGCATAAATTGATTAAATATTATGATCCATATATTAGGAATTGTCATGAATTTTCTCAAACATTGGTTAATTGGGTAATATCCATTTAATGGCACCATTTTCCCACACTATAGTACTTAATATAAATAAGATTATTTTTATGAAATTTCGACTTCATTTCTCGTTTTGGATGAAAAACTTTTTTATTCAAAACTATGTTTTCTAAAGATCTTTTCAAATATAGTTTATTGTTATCTTATTTTGTTCAAATGAAAATCTACCCTTTGTATTTTCTCTTTAAAAAAGAGTTTTAAATGTAATATACTTTTTATTTTCTGATCAAAGTACTTTCTCAAACCATTAAAGTGGAAAAGGAATGTTAATATTGTACAGACATGCCCATTATCAAGACTGTAATTTCCATTATTTTCCCATGGTCATATTACAATGTTATTTTATCTTAACAAAACATTTAATTCAAATACAATATATATTTTTTAATTATAATTTTTTTTAAATAATATAATTTTTCTAAATAAAATCTACCTTTTAAAATGGTTTTAAATGATTTTCAAACCTCCATTAATATGTTTAGAAAATGTAGTTTTCCAAGAAAATGATTTTAATGACCTCAATGATTAATTTTTATATTATCAAATTGTTTCCAAAGAAAAAGGTCTTAAAAATGTTTTCAATAGTTTTTATATGTTTTTATAGAAAAAGTAATATCCAACACATTCATGTTACTTTTATAAGATTTCAATGAAAAGTGTTTTAAAATATTTTTCAAACATCATTTAAATGTTTTAAAGAAAAACTATGTTTAAAAAATTTTCAATATTATTTTATTATTTTTCAAGGAATAAATTTTTTAATATATTTACAAGATTAAATATAATTTTTCAATTTTATTTTCAAGGAAAATTATCATAAAATATTTTATGTTTAAAAAATCATTCTTTAAAGCATGTAGTATATTTTATTCATGAACTTATTTTAAAAGATATTTCACATTTATTTTTCATCTAAGATGAATTTCATTGTTATTAAACATTACATTCACATTAAATGATTCAAAGGTTCTATTCATATATTTCTATTAATGGTTTATGTTTTGATGGAATTACGGGAATGAAACAATTTATAATTCATGGCTAATATGTTTGTGAAACTTTCTTCTTTTAACATGATATTCTTTGTTGAAATGTTTACAAAACCAATCAATTTTAAAATGGTTATGACATGAATACATGTTTATGATATCGATTTAATTTAATGCATTATTATATAATTGTTTATGAAATTGTGGCACTCATTTGTATGATATAATTATGAGATGGTTGGGACTTATATCTCCCTCTGATTCATTATGTAAAGATTTATATATCATCAGATAGAATTGGATAGAACGGAGAGTGAAATTGGTTTATTAAAGGACATTGCCTAATTATTTAGTCTTGTGAGTAAACCGTGACTACTAATATGGTCATTGGAGTAAACTATGACTACAAACATAAAATGGGGAGTGAATATATTCAACTAATATGGCCTTGGAAGAGATGCCTTGACTACTACAGAAATCATTTTATATACATATGTGTCTAACAAAAAACCTATTTCTTATTAATATTTTATGGTCTCAGGGATGATGATCTTTATTCTAACATGATTACTATCTTATGATATACCAATATTAATTTCATGATTCATGTATATGATCTTTGGTATTCATGATATGATTTTCCATTATTATTATCTTGTTTTTATACCCTTATTCTCATGTTTTGCTGGGGTATCTCTATTAATACTCTTAAAGAGAATCTAAGATCAAACCATTATTATTTATCCATTAATAATGTTATAAAAAATTAATTTATTTATAATAACTAAAGGGGCATTTTTTTAAAAAACATTGATGATATTTCACTGAGATAGAAAATTTTGGTCCATGTTTCCAAATACACTAAAATAGTATAGTCAACGAGCTTTTATTTTTTAATGTCTTCAATATTTATCTAATATACTATCATATATATATAGGTTAATATTGGAAAATTATAATTAGTATCAAAGAAATAGTTTTTATTAGTATTTGTAAACATGGATGTGAAAACATTGGTTATATTTTTATTGATATTTCTAAATATATTTCTATGGATGTTTCTATGGATAAGTCTTTGGTGTCATTGATTAAAAATAAATTGAAATAAAATAAATAACATAAGTGTTATTTGACATAAATATATGGTTTTATGATATGATGGTTGTTTCTCACAGAATTATTATTGGTTTTTGTTAATAGAGGGAAACATAATTCACTAGGTTAAAGCTGAATGTGACGGAAAATTTTATGATTAATAGAAAAATGGGATACGCACACGGGTGACAGATGTATTGATCATGCCTAATAAATTTTCATTGAACGTGATTAAAAATTTATACCTTATCCATATTTCAAAATCAACAAATAATAGTATGAAAGATTTCATTGAGTGTTTATGTAATGAAGACTATGAGGAAATGAAGATTCAATTTCATTTATGTCAAGAATTTTGAATGAATACCCTATGTAAATATATCATAGGATCAATATGATGTTATCATTGTTAAAATCATGGGAAAAAATTCAAGTAACTGCAATGAAAAAATGAAGGGTTCGGTCAACACAATGGATAAGAATATTTACCTCCAAGAAATCATCAAAGGTATGATGATTTAAGTGTGTAATTATTGGTCGTTATGAAAATTTATCCCATTGGTGGATTGCTCAAGAAACTAATTAGAATTGTTGAAAGAGTAATGGTTATGTTTGTGAGGATGGTGAAACCGCAAATGAAATGTGAATGGGAAGAGGTATTATGTAATATGATGATGTATCCTTCTTAAATATTAAAGATGAAGTGGAATGATAAATTTTTTAATATATATTGGATATAATAATTATGTAATATAAATGGTGAAATATATAATTATTGTTAATTTAATGATTTCAAAGGATTTATAAGAGTACATTAAATGGTTTTGATGTACTATAAAATTTATTTAATTAAATGGTGATATTAATTTAAATCAAATTATTAAGGGAAATATAAAAACTAATTTGTTCTCTATTTTGAGATATGTTTGTTTGGATAAATAAATTAAGGATAAGATTAAGTAAATTTGAGGGTATCGATTACATTGGTACTAATTTTGGAATTATTTAAATGTGGTTTATTGAATGATTTATGATGTGTAAGGCATTTTTTGGATTTATAAAATACTTTCAATAAACATTTTAAAATGGAAAATGCATTTTTTTAATATGTATTTTTTGTAATTTAGGTTATTATCATGTTTTAATAGAATAAATGAAGAATGTATTTACATGTTTCATATGTGAAAAATATGTGATACTTAATGATATAAGGGGATCAATGTTATGCTAATTTTGAAAAAATTGGTGACCTTAAATTTAATGTTTTGAATTTTTATCATTCATAAGGATTACAAGGATAACCATTTATGTAATGGTCTAAGATAATTTTCAGAATAGGTTTTAGAGATTATTGTATTATGTCATAGTGTGTGTATTTATTCATATTTGATAACATGTTCTATCATTTTTGTTGTGATAACTAACAAGATATTGAATCATATATCATTTAATTTATGGATCTCATTATCTTTTAATTCTCTTGGAAATTAATTTCAAATTCATTTATTTGAAGATGAAGTGGAAATTAGTAAAGGCATAACAATGGGTATAGTATTACTAAAATCATCTCAGTGTATATTTTCTTGAAAATTATTCAACATTAATAAAATGGTAATTGAAAAAAAAAATTATCATGTTATCATAATTTTTAATGATATAAATGTCTTTTTCAAATCTCATTGGGATGTGTCTTTGTTATTGTTGACTTCCCCTAACCATGTTCTATATCACTCACCATCAAAACATGATAGTTATATTTCTCATCGTTGTCCATGTTTTTAATTTACTACTATGTTAACCTATGTGGAATATTATTTTTTATTTACATTGGGTAACAATTATAGTTCCAAATTTCCCCTTTTAAAGGAATTTTAGTTTTTATTTTTACAATGTGGATTTCTATTTTTGGAATATTCAGGTATTAATCTGATATTAAACTAGAAAAATTTTGAGGGATAAATTGATTTTAATATGGGTTAAAGTGTGAAAAATCAAGAATTTTTGAAATACTTTTTTGAAATTAAATTTAATGTTTTTTATATTTTTCATTTCGGGATACATGGAATATATATTTTTAATCGATAAAAAAACTATGTTTGTGTTGCATTATATGGAACACTAACATAATATTTCACTACATAGAACATGTAGATTAGCTTGAAATATGCGTAATAAATTGTTTGTCTGTATTACATAAACTAATGAGTTTCTTCAATGGATTCTATTACAAAAAACTATTATTTTTTTGAACTATAATATTATATTAATTAGTTTTTTAAAATATTTTTATAGCTACCACGAAACCATTGAAATTGGAAGTTACAAATAAGTCTAATTAAATTGGAAAAAATATTATTTACACATTTTTAAAAAATAATCCATTTGGTTATCATCTTGTATAACTAAATTTAATAAGTATTTGAAATTAAAGATATTACATTCTAATGGAAACTATTTTTGTATGTACAAGAAAACTTTTATCTCAATAAATTGAACAGAACAATTTTGTCAAATTTTATCATAAAATTATTAAATTCTATTAAAAAATATCTATTATAGTCATAAAATATGTTATATAGGTATAATATATTAATAAATAAAATTTTATGACTAAAAAGGTAGTATTTTCCTTAAAAGGCATTTTACCACCATTTAATGGAGAACCCAATTTAAATATAATTTTGGAAAATTTTATAAATTATAATTAATATAATAAATTTATTTTTGTTTAAAAGAATATATAAATTTACATTCAGTATATTTTTGGTATTTTGCTATAAAGATTCATTTTTTTGAATTTTGAAAACAGAGAATTTTAATTCAATATATCATTATTCATATAAATTATTTATACTGTAAAACTATTTTTTAATTAGTTTTAAATAATAATTATATCAATTATGCATCACTTTATAATATTTACTTCATTGGAACCAATTTTATGTTTAAATTGGAATAAATTTTTTTCAAAATTTTAATCATTTTTTCCAAAAAAAACGGTTGATGCTCCACGATTGGGGGATTAATTTTTGATTAATTTTTACCACTTTTGTTATTATAATTTGAAAACATGGAGCTCATATTTTTAATAATCATAATTTATAATTCCTAATAAGGTAAAAATTGATTTTTATTGAAAATATTAATGAATGTAAATAACAAAAATTACTATGATAAAATGAAAAATTGCCTTAACAAAAGAATAAACCATAATCCAAAGGCACAAAATAAACTAGAAACATGTCCAAAATAAATTTTATATTCATATTCAGACCTTATAATAACTTTTCTATAATTGGTACCATTTATAGAGTGACATTACTTGGAAAAAACGTGGGCATAATTCCGATTATTAAAATCTAGATGAATTTTACTCCTCCACTATAAAAAGTTACTCAGCCCTCTAATTTACTAAAAAACATAATTCCATTAATATCTTCAAAAATATTTTATAATAAGCTCAATAAATCCATAAAAGTATTCTAGAAATCTCTAATTGGGTATAAATCCATGAAATGAATCCATTTAGTGAAAACCAAAAAGTTGTTACCCAAAGAAAAGGTAAAATCTGTCCTCAAGTTACAAGGTTTTTATTCATTATCCACCCCTAAAATCATCTAATTAGATGATTATATGATAAAATAAATATTATAAATATAATATTATGTTTTAATTATAAGTTTTTTATGTACACATAAACACAACTATCTCTAATGTTTAATGAACATACCATTCTTGTGTACCTTGAACTACTGCCCCACAAAATGATGTTGGACATTTTTTCTTTACCACCTATCAAGGTAGAGAAATATATTGAGAACTAAATTTTAATATAATATATGTGATATTTATTATATATTTAATCTTATCAAAATATTACATAAAACATACCTTCATTCTTTTATTTTTTTTGTAAAAATGATAACTTCAATTTTGAACGTGGGGAATACCGCCTCCTCAATGCATTGTGATTCGCTCACATCATACATGGGAAATATGAAGGATATATTTACTAAACAGAAATGATATTTTTTAAATAAAAATATAAAAAAAATATATAATATACTTACATATATTTCAATTAATTTATTTAAAAATTATAGTTAAAAGGAAACAGCAGTCATGCATACATACGACCTGATGTCACCATGAATAGTGTAATCTATTTCATATTTATATCATCATTATATTTTTAAATATATTTATTTAATGAATATATACTATATTTATATCAGTATTTTAATTTTTTAAATGAGTAAAACATGATCTATGTAATTTAGTCACGAATAATAAGTCAAATATATATTAAAAAAAGCTGATATTAATAAAAATGTAACATTAGCATGGATTTTTTACTAAACGGTTGATATAGAGTCAAAATAATCATATATGATATTATATATAATTATATGTTTCTATGGTATATTTATAATAAAATTATATTTATTTTAAATGATATTTGAACACGTATGGATGAAGTCAAGACTTAAGGTAAGGGTTTTCTCATCTCACTTCTTACAATTATGTGATACATACCTTATTAACCACTCATTTATTTTATGTGGTGTGTATGCTGATAATTTCTGTATTATATCATTATTATACATAACATTAAAGGTAATTAAAATTATTTTTTATCTTTCTTTAATAAGGACTATTTTTAGAAAGTTACCCAATCAATAACGTAATTTTGACACAATTTTTTTTATTTAAGACACATTCCATTCAATGAACCAAAAATTTTATATGAGGTGTATATACTAACATTGATGTGATAGATCATTAATATAAATATTTTCATGATATTTTAATATTAATTAAATTTTATTATTTTAATTTTATAATGATTCAATGTTTCAAAATTAGTAATGGTTTATTGCTAAAATTTCATCTTTTATTGAGATTTTTTATGATTATGCGTCAATTGATGAAATATTGTGACTTATATCTCAATAAATCATAATAATTTCGTTTCCCTAAGGTTATTAATTTCATGTATTAGTAATGGTAACATTTCTCCTTTATTTTATAGTTTATACAAATATAAAAAAAGCTTCTATGAAAATATAACTTTATTTATCCTTTCGGTTGGAAATATTTGTTCATTCATAACAGTATTTTCTAAAAAAAATAATAAAAAGTTTTAATATTATACTATGATTTTTAAAAGATATTTCTAACCACGTATTTCATTTCAAAGAAATGGTTTTCAATTTTTTTTTCTTGTAATTTTTTGATGAAGGAACTTTTCACAACATTTAATCTGAAAAGAAATGTTCGGTATGTATGGAAATACCCGTCATTATGAAATAAATTTCAGTGGTGTTTTCTTTTTAAGTAATAGTTTTTAATGACCATTTCCCAAATATTTTTTTATTCTTATTATAAATTTTTTTTCAATGAAAATCAATTTTTAAAACTTTTCTATTTTTTAAAAGAGTTTTCAATTATTTTCACATCTCAATTTATGTGTTTATAAAATATTATTTTAAATGAAAATGACTTCAATGAACTTAAATAATATTCTATAATTTGTCAAATTATTTTTAAATTAAAAGACTTTAAAACTATTTTTTACATTATTTTATGAGATTTAAGGGAAAAAGTTTTGAAAAGTGTTTCCAAGACACTAATATATGTTTTCAATGAAATTGTATTTCAAAAGTATTTCACATTTATAATATAATTATACAAGGAAATAAGTTTTCAAAATGTTTTCATGATTCATTTATAACTATTCAAGGAAAATGTTTTTAATTTTTTTTCAAGACTCTTCATAATTTTTCACTATTTTCTCATGGAAATGTTATTCAAAAAGTTAAATATATTAAATAACTTTTTTTCAATGAATAAATGATATATTATACAATAAATGTTTCAAAATTGTATTAAAAATTATTTTACATCTATGGTGATATATTTTTGTGTTACTTATACCTTAATGTGGGATTATCCAAAAGTTATATCATCATTATATCCCTAATTGGTTTATGTTTTGATTTAATGATGATTATGAAACCTATTTCACCTTCATAGATTATATGTATATGAAACCCATTTTTCATGGGTTATATTTGATGAATTGATTAAGAAACCTATGTATTTTCCCAAGGTTATGATATGACTATATGGTTATGATACCCATTTAATCTCATGAATTATGATTTTTTTTCTTATGATATTTTGGAAAATGTATATATTATTTAATTAAGAGATGGGTGGGACCATTATCTACCATCAATTGATTGGGTAATGATTTATATATCATGAGATAGACAAAGATAAAATAGGGAGTAAAGTATCTCTATTAATGGACTTTTCCTCTAATATGGTCTTGGGTGTGAACCTCTACTACTAATATGGTCATGGGAGTGAACCATGACTACCAAGATTATATGGTGAGTGAACCCATACTAACAATATAGATTTGGATGTGATGCCTAAACAGATACATAAATAATTTTATATCAAAAATTATTTGTGTTATTCCTATGTTATGGTCTCATTGATTATTAATGTTATTCTATTATGATTATTGTCTTATTAATGACTAAAATTTATGCATTGACTCATGTATCTAATAATTCATATATAGGGTATGGTCATCAAATCTAATTATCTGGTTCTCAAACCCTTATGATCATGTTGTACATATGTATCTCCTTTCATTACTGTTGCAGAGCATCTAATCACACCCATTTATTATGTTTTTTACCTAGGTTATAAATAAAGTTTTCAGGTATAACAAAAAAGGGGAGAATCTATGTGGGAAAAATATAAGATATTTCAATGAGTTATAACATTTTGTTTTATGTTACCAAATACATTTAACAATTATGGTCATTAGGTGTGTATTTTTGTAATGTAATGAATATCCATCTAAAAGGATTTAATATACATGTATGATAATCTTGGGTCGCTATAGTCATCCCATGTTACTGTTTTGAAATAGAATATTAAAATCATATTCTTAAAATATTTATTCAAATTTCAACATTATTTCTTTTTAGATATTTTATTATAATTCATTATATAATTTTTCAATTATTATGTTCAAACAAGAATTTTTTATTGTTATAAACAAGTTATTATATGGAACACTTGGTTATATTTTAAAGGTATATTTTCTCACACCCTATATTTTCACATGAGTGTATAACGATGATGTTTTGTGTAAAAAAAGAAGTGGAAATGAACAACATGGAAATAATTGGCACTCATACATAACATATCAGAGTATATGGTGGTGACATGATAGTAGGATGATATTGTATTTTACCTGGAGATATGTTATAGGTTCTTTTGTGCACTTTGGTACATTTTTAAATAGGTGATAAATATCATGTATTTCTCTCTCAACCTTTATCCCATTTTTCATGTCTTCTGTTGATCGTTGTACATATATCATACTATTAATATTTCTATACCATTAATTTATGTGAATTTATTATTTTCCATTTTTTATGATAAGTTTTGTTGAATCCAAAAATCCTTTTTGGGCCTAAATTACCATGTTATTTTAAGTTAATACTGATTTCTTAGTCTGGATCCTTTTTTAAGACAATGTCCTGGTCATCGACCAAGACCAAATTTATTAAAAATAAGAAATAAAATTATTAAAGTCTGAAAGAGGGAATTTTATTACAATATTTAGCAAGGAGAGGGAGGAGATAATCTAGTAACTCATCAGACCACGTAATTTACAGGATGATCCCCTCATTGGCAAGACCATCTGCCACCATATTATCTCTTAGGTAGGAATGGATGGAAATATATATGATTTCCAGAAGCGAGTTCAGGAAAATATTCCAACTCGAAGTAAGGGGACAAGAGAGGTGAACATCCCCATTCCAAATTGCCTGAAAATGGTGGTGGAGTAACTTTCAATCCAGATGTTGTTCCAGCCTTTAATCTTAAAAAATCATATGGTATGGATGAGAGCCAACATCTCTGCTTCTTGGGAGGAGGTGACCCCACAACTACCATGGAAACAACCATGGCAGTGACCTTTGTAGTGTCTGAAGATTGATCCACAACCCACTGGGCCTTGATTTCCTATGGAAGATCCATCTATATTGATATTGATCCACCCATGAAGTGGGGATTTCCAGAATACATCAATAAAACGTTTTGGCTGAGGAAATATGCCTCCAATTTTTAGACGTCGCAGTATCAAGAAGTCACCGATCGAGTTGTTACAATTAGCTTTCTAGATCATGTAAATATCGTTAATGGCAATCAGGATTCGTGTACGGCTTGAAATGAGGTTGGGCAAGTGATTATTGTGAATAATGGAATCTCAATTATACCAAATAATATGTATAAGCTCTGCCACAGCAGATAGGAAGAGGTTTTTGACATGTGGTGAGAAATCAAACATCACACAATGCTTTAGGTGGAAAAGAATATTTTCAGAAGAAGGCCACCTGCAATCAAAGATGTCAGCAATAAAATTCCACATGTAAAAATTAGTATCAGAAGATAAAAATAGATGGTTTATATCCACTCGGTGTTGATGATAGAGAGGTAATTTAGAATAGATATGAATACAAAAAGATTGGAGACAAGTATTAGTAGGGATTTGATTGTGCACCAAGAGACAAATATGATTAATCCAAGACGGTTTAATCAAAGGTTTTTTTTAAAATATCATCCAAAAAAAGTAAGACTCTATGTTTAAAAAACAATTATTGTAAATAATTTTAGAGTTAATATTGACATTGTGATCTAGTTCCCACTCCAGGAAGTACTCATCATTAGAAAAAGGGTAACCATCTACCACCTTCCTGATATAGTTAGGAAGATCTGAGGATATGGATTGCAACACATCTTTTATAGTGAAGTTAATGCTATCAGGGTAAGTATTAGGAGGAATCTTCGAGATAAGATGGTAGCCTGTCCAGTTATACAGCCAAAAGAAGCTGGTGGGGTCCAAGCAAACCAACCATCTCAAGTTATTCATGATGCGAACAAACAATTTTTTTAAGGAGGGACAAAGAGAAGATTAGACATAGTTTAGATTCCCATTTTTTAACCTCATAAGAAATTTATTTCTCAGGAAATCATTGGAGTTAGAGGTATTATTGATCTGTCTCTATGTGAGCCTAGCTTGGATGGCTTCATTGAAAATTTTGAGATTTTTAATATCAAGGCCACCCTTTTCAAGAGGGGTGCAGTAGGTCAACCAGGTGATGGTAACAAGTTTCTACTCAATGATACTTCCAGTCCAGAAAAAACATTTCATATATGTATTGATTCTCTTAAGAAGACTAAGAGGACATTTGTAGATCATGAGGGAATAAACAAATTTAGAGATAAAGGTTGATTTCATAAGGCAAATTCTATCATCCATGGACATGGATTTCCCTCTAGAGGCCAAAAGATGGTTAATGACCTGATCAACAAAATCATTAAAATAAATATCTTTAGGCCAAACCCAACAAATGGGGACACCCAGATAAATGATAGGAAAATAACCTTCTTTGATTCTAAGAGTTTCAATAATGTTAACTTTCTGAGAGAGGGGGAGGATTTACCAAAGAAAATAAAGGATTTATTACAACAGATGGATTGACCCTAAACCTCTTAATACTGTGATAAGTCTTTTTAAGGTTACATACATTCTGTTTACTTCCATTGAGGAAACAGATTATTTCATTGGCTTAAAGAAGATGGTTCAGGACAACTAGATTTCTGGACGCCGAGATGGGTTTATGTTTCCCTTGATGAACAAGCATAGAGAGAAATCTACTAAGGTAGTATTCCGCAATCGAAATAGAATGGTAGAGAGAGGATCACCATGAATAACTCCTTTAGAAAATTTAAAATATCCCCTGGGAGATCCATTAACAAAAATTGATACAGAGGCAGAGTTGAAGAGAGAGTGAATCCTACTAATGAAGATATCATTAAAGCCAAAAGATTTGAGAACTTTAAAAATTAAATACCTCTCAATAATATCAAAATCCTTCCTAGAACTAAGCTTAATGGAAATGTTACCTCCTCGGGAGACTTTTTTAAAATAGTTGGTGCATTTTGAAGCAAGGAATATGCAGTCTTGAATGGATCTACCATTTATGAAACAAAATTGGTTCTAGGAAATATATTGGTTACACAGAGAGGAAAGTCTATTAGCAAGAATAATGGTAATAATTTTATAAATATAGTTGATTATATCAATGGTTATAAAAAGATGTATTTCATATGCATTAGTCACTTTTGGAATTAAGGTGAGGAATTGAGCATTTATCCCATAAGGAAGAGAGCCATTCATTAAGAAATATTTAACAAGTTTGCAGACATCGGTGTGGAAAACCTCCCAATGTTGTTGAAAAAACCATTAATTAAGCAATCAGGACCTGGAGCACTATCAGGATTTAGACTGAAGATAGTGCCTTTGATTTCATGATCCTGGGGAGAAATGAAGACGGAGAGATTTTCATCCTCATTTTTCAAAGTTGAGATAATCCCAGGGATAATATTCTTGTTAATAGGAGGACCAATAAAAATGGTTTCCAAGTAAGTGACAACATGATTTGAAATGTAATATTCAAGGGATAGGATATTGTCATTATCTTTTAGAGAAGATATAGGGATAGTGACTTTTCTAATCCTCTGAAGGGAATTGTAAAATTTAGTGTTTCTGTCCCCATAGGTGAGCCATTTCATTTAGAAAACCAGTTTGTGAAGGTTATCCTTGGGGGATAAAAAGGAGTTAAGCTTAACGAAAATGTTTATTTCAGTATGGGGGTAAGAGGAAAAGTCAGAGTTAGTGGAGGTTATTTGAATTTGATTGAGATAATTCTCAATGATGGAGATGTATTAATCAATATGTTTAGATTTATCACTACACCAACTTTTTAGACAATGCTTAAGATGCTTGAGCATGGTGATACAGGAAAAATCATCAGATGGATGGCTCATAGAATTCCAACAACTTTGAATGAGAAGAGAACAATCCTGATCATGGGACCAAGAATTATTGGATTTGAAGGGAATACTAGTCTTGGATTTTTTTTATTGAAAGGTAATGAGAATAGGATTATGAACATAGTTAAGTTTAGGTAAGGTGATTCTAGAGATGGTTTCCTAAGAATCGAGGGTTGGAACATTCACAAGAGCCCTATCAATTTTTCTAGAAACAAACTAATTATAATGCCTACGATAATATTTAAATTTAGCACATATGAGATTGACCTCAACCAGATTACAGTCTTCAATTAAGGCTCTAAATTCTCTAGATTATATCGGTGAATTTAATGGTCCCAGAATCTTAGTGGGTGGGATAATAGCATTGATGCCCCCCATCACTAACCAAGGGTCATGAATGGAGTTATCTAAGGAAGAGAGGACATTCCACATTGGCCTACGATCCTGATATCCGTTTTTAGCAAAAATAAAGAAGCAAAAAATGTGCTTTCTATCATAAATAAAATCAAAAGTGATCATTTGGTCCGAGGAAATACTAATACTAATGTCATTTAAGGAGTAGTGATAAATAATCCAAATATATTGATCATTACTATCATTAGCACAAGCTCCAAGAAAATTATAAACAACAGAAAAGACATGCACAAAATTCAGAGAGAAATTGACTTTGGTTTCAGCAAGCGCAAAAATATTGGGTTTATGAGATTGAAAGAGTCCTTTACGGACTAAAAGTGTGTAAGAGTTAGCTAGAACCTGGAAATTCCAAAAAAACACATCCATTAAAACCATTTTTGGAGCCCGAGATCCTTTTTTTTTTTTGGATCCATTCGAGCCCTTGTTCTTCATAGATCTTCTGAGGCTTGAGGATAAGTCTGAAGGAGTCTTCATATCCTGTTTTCTCGTAGTATAATCAGATAATATGTTATTATCTTTTTAAACATTAAACTCTATAGAAAATCAAGAAAATCCATTGCAATAGGGGATGGTCTTCATTTTAAGTTTGGGGTTTGGGGTACAGTAGTCAACACTGGAGGAACCAGTTCATCTTCTACTTCGGTAGACATAGGAAACACAGGTTAGTACTGTAGTCGGAGGTTGAAATCCTACAAGGTCCGTGGGATAGGGGAGTGTGTAGAGGGAGTAGATGAACTCACTACAATGCAATTTTCAAGTTTAACCAGACCTGATGAATGCATACCAGAATTATTATTAGAGTCAGCGACATCAGTCTGGGCTGGGAGAGTAAGTTCCATAAAACAGGATTGTACTAGAGCTAGAATGTCTTGATGAGGAGCTGGAGAAATTACAACAACTTGGGAGTCATCCTTATGGCAGTCCATGTGAGGCACTGGAGCCGAGATGGGAGAGACCAGCGCAGCATCACCCTGCCCCTCATGGAGGCCAGGATCAGAGGCACTATCCAGAATGAGCCACTCATTGTCCTCCAAAGCGCAATGACCAAGGTCTGTAAGTTCCTATGCTTCAACATGGTCATCCTAGGTGACTCTAGAGATATCACCCAAATGAGATGTTTTTTTCACCCAAACATCGGGTTTTTTCATCAAGGGGTCAAGGATGGCAGGAATTACAGTCTTACAAGATTTATTCAACTTCCCTTCAGTCCACCCATTACTCACAGGTTGTGCAACCTGATTTTTTATTACACGACATTTTAGCAAGGAGTGGTCAACGATTTTACACAATTCATAGTAGGGAGTCATTCGTTCACACTCTATGTGAACATCATCATGATAATTGTTGGCACTGAAGACTATGGATTTCAGAACATTTTCAGCAATGTCGACTTCCATCGTAACTCGAGCATACTTACCAAGATTTGTATTAAGCATTATTTAGTCTATCTTTAATGGTGTGCTGATACATGAATCTATGACATTGAGAATCCGGGGGTGCCAAAAATACCAATTCATACCATGCAAGAACACCCAGATTTGTACTAAGTAATTCATTGTGTTATATGCGCTGAATGCAAGGTCCCATTCAGAGATACGGAGGGTACCCAGTTTGAGTTGCAGATTGCCATAAATATAGAATCTATTCAAACCCTTTTGAGATTTCAGAATGAGATGGAAATAACCCATTTTGAGAGGGATGATATTCCAGTCAGAAAAACCCCAAATACAAGAAATTCTGGTTTTGAGCTCCGGGTTCGACCAGGGCTTGTCCCCTTTTAGATAGGAAATGCGGGCCAGAACAGGAAACATACAGAGTAGCGACCGCTGTTGAAGCGCATATGGATCGTCTTCAACAGTAAATCTAGAGTCTATTATTTTCTTGCATTGAGCCGCACGCATCTTAGAGTATTTTCAAGGATCAATGCCTTTGAGAGCTTCAACGAAGGAGATTCTTTTCAACTTATCTTTCACGATGGTATCATCCTGATGGACCATGATTTTAGGTTTGAATGCAAGTTTGAATTCAGGAACAAATCAGCTTCCAATCAAGAAGTAACTATCAAAGCGAACCAATGCCAGCGAAATCGCGAGATTTGGAAAACCCTAGAAGGAGCGGCAGAAGCGACAAGAGCACCCGACCATTGATCATTTTTATTCCTCTTAGTATGGACCCCATGATTGACTTATTCATCAGGAAATCCTTTCCCAAATTGTTCTAAATATACCCCCAATAATTTTTTATAATCCATGGGAATTGGAAATTTTTATTTCGACATGTCATACGGTATCTTAGGTTCCATGTATTTGGGAACCTAAGGTTTTTTATTGACATAATTAATCACCATTGATGTTGAAAAACAAAAATAAATAATTGATATGAAATATTATAAATTATTTATGGTCCTCTTCATCCATTTTCACTCAGATGGGTCGTACTCATTTCATAGGTGGTTTATTCTATGATATTACATTTTAAATTATTATCTTTGACATTTGAAATCTTTTTTGAGAAATACTACTAATCTAGAATTATTTGTTGATGAAGGTTATTTTTATAAAGAGTATATCACACTTTTTCAAGGTAGTCTTATACTTTTTAAACATGATTTCATAAAAATAGACATGATTATGATAACTAAAGTTAATTTGAATACTTATATGAAACTATAAAATCCCAAAAACAAGTTCATGAATCTAGGATAGAAAATAGTATCTTTGATTTAAATAGATTTCATACATGGGATCAATATATGTTACCCAATAGTAATTTTAAACACTAATTAATGAATAATTGATCAAAAAAATAAATGAATTTGGAATCTGACATGAAATAATATAGGGAGAACAAAAAATGATAAAAATGATATTGTTGATTGGGTTAAATGTCATGTAAGATCATAATATACACTCAAGTCACACCATATTGAAATATTTGATTTATAAAATTAATAATAGTTTATATTTATACATCAAGATCATGAATGTTGATAATCATTCTATACTAACTAATGATTTAACATATTTTTCGGGAGGAAGTTTTAAGTAGTGTATGATATTCAATGATTATAATATTAATGTCTTTGAGTTTTATACAGTTTTTCATGAGGATGTTTTCAAAACAAAAATTAGTGGAATCATTACAAAATCAATATATAATGGTTACTATGTAAAGATTATTTAAATTATTCAATATAATTATATATT
Source organism: Viscum album (assembly GCA_963277665.1). Classification (NCBI taxonomy): domain Eukaryota; kingdom Viridiplantae; phylum Streptophyta; class Magnoliopsida; order Santalales; family Viscaceae; genus Viscum; species Viscum album. The sequence goes on from OY728142.1 coordinate 445,105,531, forward strand.
AAAATTTCTAGTTTATTTAATTAATTTATATTTGTTGGAAATTTAAAAAGTCATAAGGAATGATCTATTAAACATTACTTATTCTAAAATATTTCTATTGATTCATACTAAATAGTGTAAAGAACACAATCCATATATTTTTTATACAAATTTAAAAAAATCACTACTATGTGAATTCTAGATTCATTGAAAGGTGGAGTGTGTAAGTATATGTTATGCTAACATTAATATATGAAATTTGTAATGAGGATTATTTTTGTGCCATCAAACCCAACCCACAATTGAATATTGATCAATCACTCTATCATGATATTGAAAGAATCTTAATTTAATGAGTTTTTTAAGATTATTAAATCATGTGAAATGTATAGAATGAAAATAATACGACATATAAAATTTGAATATTTTAGTATCATTCACGCTCTAACATTTCTATTATTAATTTATTTAGAATACATGAATTCAATTAATTTTTGTAAATACTGTTTAAAATATTTTCTTTTTTTATCTAGTATATCAAATTCAGTGCAATATTATATGTTTGATAGACATAGAAATTCCAAAATACACATGATTTAATGATGTGAGTAGGTATTGTAGAAACCTAATGTATTCAGACCCATTATATTCAATTTAAACATTATGTACATCCCTATTCTATTTTCTATAAAAACACTAATAAATGTATTTAAATTATGAACACATACAAAACATCAAAAAAATAACTTTTCTAATTCCTTTGGAATTTATCTTATTTAATCACTCTATCATATAGATGTCTACAATATAATATTTCACTTACTATTATAAAAATTCCATTATCATCACCTAAATACTAAATATTCCATTTAGATGAATATTAAGGATACCCACTCAAAATTATATTTAATATCCATACGTGAATTAGTAAAACATTTTTATCAACTTATATATTATCTCAATTATATGTTAAATAATTGGTTTAGATAGTTTCCATAAATTATATAAAAGAATAAATTATTCCATACAGTTTTCCACAGTAGAAACAAGTTTAATAATTTCTTAAAATGTAGTTTTATATCTTCAATTTTAGAGTTTTTCATTATTCTTATAAATATTTAATCACCTCAAATAAATCCAACAATAATTTCTTAAAATACTAATGTATTGATGTATTATTTGTTAGGGATGTTAGAGGGATTAGATGTAGTATCACAGAAGTTGTAATTGATTTAGTATGTGGTGTTACGATTATCGTCAAAATGTGATTATATGGAAACCATGATTGATACAAAATTTTAATGATTTAAAATAATTTCATAAATATTTCATCTAATTATTAAATATGACATGTATGATATACCTAAGTAAGATTTTGTAAGCATGTATTTGAAAATATTAGGGAAATTTTCATAGGTTTTGATGCATTTTTCCTTCATGTATCATGAATCTTATGACATTCACATCACATAAATGAATTATATTTTTGATAAACATGAAAAAGAAAGTTAATGTAATTATTTATAGATTAATTCATTTGATATTCCTACCAAATATAACCTTTATTATTTCTTTTATATATATTTTATTCATTAATGCGTGAATTATTTAATATATTTCATCCTTGATACAAAGTGGTACCGAATAAATTTAATTTATATTAAAATATTTTTATGAAGATAATTATAGGTCTAACTATTTTTTAGGAAAAAAATTAATATTAAAAAAAATTATTTTGTGAAGTTTATTTAATATGGGCATCAGATTCTCTACAGGCAATTTTTTCAACATAAACATCAAGAGAATAGATTATTTGGAGAAAACTAACTAGACATATAAGGATATAGTTAATGCTTCATTCCAATGTTCATATGTATTATTTTGGTTATAAAACATTTATATGATTTCATTTTAAAATTTAATTAAAACCAACAAATCAATGTATATAAAATTTTGTGTCATATTACAAAGATTCTAATTTTGATAATACATAAAATTCATATATATATATATATATCAAAATAATACAAAAAATAATAAATTTTACAATAAAAAGTACAACTAATTAATTCATGGAGCTTTTAATCACCGCTTTCTACTATAAAACCAATGTTGAATACTGGTATACAGTACTAAAATATTTCAATAATATTTTATTTTGGTTATAAATGATTTTAATATTCACTAAATAAATAATTGATATAGCCTCAAAATTTAATAATAAACCAATAATTTATCCCAATTCATCAATATAGAAATGGATTTAAGAAAACCATAAGTTACCAATATATTTTTTCTATATAAGACCTAAGTTAATAAAAAATTACTAAAATTGAATATTCAACTCAAAAATAGATAATGGTTTGGTAAAATGTTATGGATCAGTTGGTGGTGGGATAAATAACCATTTCATTTAGAAAACTGACAAGTAGATGTCATTTTCACATTCTGGTTATATATCCCATAGAAACAATCATTTGAGTGGTAGAAGAAGAGAATGTGATGTAATGTTACACTTATCGACTACAACTATGTGGGAGTGGGAAGTGAAGTTATAGAAAAGCTTACTAATATAACTGATAACCCACATGATAATTGATATTAAATATGGATCGTGAAAAGTGAATATGAAATCGAAAGAGGAGGTATAGAGAAGCACCACATGAGTGTAAAATTTCTCTATAATATAATTACCTAGTTTTTATGTAAAAATGGATGTGTGTTGATTGTTACGTTTTACAACATAAATGAGTGTACCTAACATAACACAATGGTAGTGATCCACATAAACAAAGTTAAAAATACTTTTGTGGAGTGCTTATCAAATAATCGCATTGGTTCTATGAGTTACAATATTACTTCCATAGATTTTACATGTGCATCTCACACCCAACAAATTATCCAACAATTCATAAACCATATAAAACCTTCTATGTTATCCATATACATATCATAATTTTTGAGTATGCTTGTTTATTTGTTAATTATATTTATCGAATAGACCATTCATATAAATAAAAATAATTAACAGTGATTCTCCAAAAAAAATAGTTACGATATAAATTCATTTCAAATGGTGTAACAAGAAATAAAATTAATATAAATATAAATTGGTCTCACCAAAATTAATCCCCTCTCTATTGGTGTCTCCTAAGAATTAGACAACCAAAATATTTTAAATAATCAATAAATTATATTGTACACAATGTTAGATAAGAAATTTCACATAAATAAAACCATTAATTAATAAATAAAACATTAACACATATATTAGTTTATTTATTTTTTATTATTTCAAACATATATCAAAATATTTAATATAACCTCAATATTTATATTAATAATTTATATAAAACAATGTATTATTTTATAAATTTTATATTCGGTTGAGGATTAGTAATTTCCATCCTTCTGGATTGACACATGTATAATAAATAATTATTTTAATATATTATGCTATCTTGAATTTCATGTAATGATTTAAATATTCATTCATGCATTTTTCAGTGGCTAGTATCCTACAAAAATATAGGATGCATTGATTGAATTATTATGGTTCTCTTGTGATTTATGTTAAGAAACATCATTAAATAAATATTTGAATTATATTAAAGGAATTTTCGTTGTGATATTATAAAGAATTTAGGAAATATTTCCATATTACATTATTTATCTCATAAAATATATATTATTTTTTATGAATAATTATTTATTTCATGGAAAAAATTATTAGATGTATCTATTTTATTTCATAATGTCGATGCTAACAAAAAATATTAATTAAATACATAAATTATTTTCCTACAATATAAACCTATTTGTTAGATTATATCTCAAAATTATATCATATTATTTTCAATTTGTTTTTCACATTCACACATTAAATAATGTGTGTCCCCTGTATATTCCAACTATGAATGTTTCAGCAGACTAGAATTGATGTATCTATTCAATTATTGGAGCCACTACCACTATATAAAACCTTTAACGTGAAACCATTAATAAAAATTCAACAAACAAATGATGAAATAAAGTATTGTTGATTACAGAATGTGCATATATATATATAGTAAAATTTTAAATGATATGTCTAAATCACCATGTATGAATGTCTCATCATAAATAAATGTCATGCTGAATATTAATTACATTGTTTTTTAAACTCTCATAATATCTTCACTCAATCCATAATCTATAACCAACATTTATATCCTCTATCAATTGACATACATCATCTATAAAACATCATAAAAACTAGATTAAACACATTTTTGCATACATGTGTGGGTATAAAAATACCTACTATGGTAATACAATGTAGATATATAACCCCTTATGTATATTAAGTAAATGAGAATTGGTTTTGTAAATAATGTAGACACTCCAACATAACCCGATGTCAGCATCAAATCATATCATCATCAAACCTAGAAAATTTACACAAGCCTCACATTCAATGAACTACCCAAATAAAGAACTATTCAAGGACATGGATAATTAAAAAAATAACCATCATTGGTTTTTTAGACCATAAAAAACCCCATATACACTAATAATTTAATAATTTTGGAAATAGAAATTCACGTCTATCTCAAATGTTCTGGCAGAAATATGTGTCTATATTTTTCATTGATGTCTTATAAAATACAGATATTTTAAAATAAGAGATCTTCTAAATAATAAAAATATGATTTTAGCAATGTCCACATGAAAACCCAAACTAACATGAAAATTGAATAGGTTTAGGATCTAAAAACATATCATCTGAATTAGTGGGAATGAATATGAAGAACAATTTTATGAAATATTTATATAATGGAAATAAAGGCTATGTTTATTATAAATGAAATTTAATTGGAATATATTAAATGAATAATAAAGTAATTTTCTGTTTAAAAATGTATTATTGAAAAAATATAAATAATTACATCATTATTATTCTGGTATAATTATATTACAACTAAACCACCTTATAATCACTCATTAATCATGGTGGGTCTATGAATATATTATTCTAACAAGATACATTAAATATAGTATGATTTTAAAAAATAGATCACTATGAAAAATAATTTAATTGTGCGATATGAAATGAATATGTAAAAGTTTTATTATGGTTATAAAAATTTTAAATTAACATTTAACTTATTAACAAATATATCACATTTTGTTTGATAAAAATCACGAAAGAATGAATATAACTGAATTTAACATCATTGTATGTAGAAAAAAATACCATGGAATTAAATTATAGATATATAAAATATCTTGAAATGCCTATTCTAGTATCTTAAATGATTTAATAATTATAGAATTTCCAAAAATAATGGGTGCCAACACTATTTTTTTAAAACTAGTTCAAAACAATAATGAATACATACAGACATCGTTGAAAATGTGTTAAAACTAACTTATATATATATAGAATTATTATAATCTAGGAGTACCAATGTTTATATTTTGGAATAAGGAACATTGGTATGTATTTAATGAAATTAATTTATTTATTCATGTTATTTGGTGAAGGTAAATGATGAATTAGTACTGATGTAAGGGTTTTGTCCTAAATTCATCCCAATGAGATATGTTTGGAATTATGAACATAATTTCTGTAATGTGGTGTATATACTACCTATTTTCAATATAATATCATGAATTATTATTTTTACCTTGTTATTTGATGATCTATGGGTTTGATTTGAATTTTTTCTATTCCATATGGGTTTTCTTAGTCTAAATTCGGGTTCGTTGCGACGTAACACATTTTATGAACCAAAGTGTATTTTTATTGTGTATTCAAAAAACATAGATATATTTCAATCATACCATTTATAGATAATGGTATTTACCTTCAAAATATTGTTCCTTCATTCATGTTTATTGATTCAGTTGAATCCCTAGCGGTAAAGATCTTTTGTGACTTAACATTCATTCATTATGTTATGATCAAAATCTTGTAATTATTTCTTTTAAGTTATTTAAATTATTACCTTTTATTCTATTTTGTGTTATTCTATAATTTTATTATATTAATATACATTCCTTATACTTAATCGATTATTCAAATATTTCTAACTAATTAGATTATATTCTTTTACAACCATCCACATTCATTCTCTTATTTGGTTATGATATAGTAATTCCATTTATTCACATGGGAAAAATTATTTGAATATAAAATATTGTTTTTATAATATGATTTATTATTGGAATGCTTAATATGAACTATTTTTCTCTCAAACTTCTTTCTCGGGATGGTTTACAATAATGTTCTCCCATTTATTAGAATAACGAAAGGTATTGAAATACATGGTGATTATTTACTGATAATGTGTTTGGATCATGTAATAATATTTTATTTTACTCATTATATGTGTTTACATGTTTCATATTGATCAAAATGTTCCTTAGCGATTGGAATGAATGGTACAATTTGATATTATTGTTAATGAAATGTACATAATCATGTGATGGGTGGAGCCTGAAAATATATAAACCCATTATGCATCGTCAGACCTCAAAATATAAAACCGGATGTGTATATGTTCATATCTATTAAAATAATAGGATAGTGTGTTAACCAAAGTCTTTATAATACGTTGTCAATGTATAAAAAATTGATTTTGCATCTTTATTTGGTAAGATATTATTAATATCAATGTTTTCATTTATTATCTTCAATATATAATTATCTCAATTTTAATCGATTATGGAATTAGTTAGATTATATATTTATACTATATTATATATTACATGCTTTTAATTTTAACATTATATGTTTCTTATATTTATCATTTGAGGTCACCACTTAATACACATCTATTCAATAGGTTGCTTGATATGTTCAAGACTCTTTATAGATTAATTGGTATCTTATAAAGTGAATAATAAAAATTAGTTGAGAATGAAATGGGTCTTTTTTATTATTATTTTCCTTATTCTCAAAATATCTAAACCTAAATGTTATTTGGAATGTATGTAATTGAATAATTTTTTTTCTATAATGTAATTATGTTATTTTGTGTATTAGAATGTACAGTTCTTATCCAATATAGAATGTAATTTTTTTGTTTCTCAAAATTGATATAGGATTATAGATTTAGGGAATCCAATTTGATGAATTAAATACACATATCAATCTTGGGGAAATAATTTTTCCAATGAAATAAAATTATAAATTTACATACATCAGAGGCAATAAACATATCAATATCAAAACATGAATTCTTGATTTATAATCGAAATACATATATCTAGATATGAAAATAAAAGTATATTCCTAATAAGTCCCAAATATATGTATACGGGAATATACATTATCTGATGAATCAGAATTCACCTATATCACTATGTTATGAGATAGACTAGGGTGTTTCAACTCTTGTAAAATACCATTAATCTTGTTTTAATAAGTAGGATTACATAAAAAATAATCATATCTAGAAACCCTAATCATTATATTCTCATATCATCGATATTATACTAACTACCCATTTTCCTCTATCTAATCATGGATATGTTATATTAATTACTCATGTGAACGTATCTACTTTTGGATTTTGACCTCTCTCATCCCAGATAAGTGGGAGAGGGTTAAAGAAACACAAATATGTCTTCCACTATCCGTAACCATATCTATGAATAAGAAGGAGTAAAAAAATAGTCATCCTATTAAAAACCTAGTCAGATGGTTTGTATAACGGGGATAATAAAATTTATCTCATATCTTATTAAATCTAACAAGGAGAGGCTATATCACATATATAAGTCTGTAAACAGACACATAATCATCACCTCTTGAAATGAATATATCAACCTATTAGTCACACATTAGTACCTATATAGAAATCCAACTACTATGATATCCTCAAAAAATAACAAATTTTTATCCAAAGAAAGTGAGAGATAATTCCATATTTCTATGTGTAAAAATGATTTTTAATGTTAAATATTTTTATTCTTTACCTGACATATAATGAAAAACCAACATTTATGGTATTTTAAATAGAATGTTTACATCAATAATTTTATTTGAAGAAGAAAACCATATGTTTAATTACCTATTTATATAACCTATGTACGAAATTAAACTAAAATTAAAAATTCATGAATTATAATTTTTTAAAAATTTTGAATGATCAAATATATTTTTTCATACTTTTTTATATTAATGAATGAATGAAAAAATAATTACTATGGGAGTTATAAAATTAATATTATGGTATCTATTTTTATAATGGGTATAAAATATAATTTGTTAAAAATAATATATTTCTTTTAATATATTTATAACAATTATACCCCAAACCTTTTATAATAGAAAACTCTAGAGTTATAAAAAAATTATACATAAAATATGCATGTATAACAATATAATAAATATTTATATCATAGATTTGTTATAAGTACAATAATTTAAAAAATTAGTTAAAATAAAATATATACGGTAAAAATATGAATAGAACAACAAAAACATAATAAAAAATGTTAACTAATCTACCCATAATCCCCATAGATACATCTTCTTAGTCCTGTTATAATAGGAAAGATTCTCAAAGATCAATAAATTAAAAATAAACTATTTATCATCCATTATCAATATATTTATTTAATCTAAACAAATAAAAGTGATAATAAAATATAAAATCATAAAAATATAAGAGTAGTAGTAATTATTTAATACATAAATATCATCACAAAAAATCAACATTCAACTCTTACTTACTGATGATGAACATTCCATTTCAAAATAATTTTTTAATTAAAAATTACAATTAATGCATATATTGATCTATACTACTTATAAATGAAGACACATTTCCACACACATAATTGATATTTTTTGCTTCTTATTGATGGCCAGAGGTAATGATTTTGTTTAAAAATATTAGAATTTATGTTTGAATGAAGTAAAATATAATAATATAATAGAATTGAAATAATCAAACTCATTTCTCCAGTACCGTATTATTTTATTCTCACAAGTGACAATGACTGAATCATAACCATTATCTATTGTTTTCTTGTAGATTAAACATAGAAAATATAAAATGAAAACTAATAAAAAATATATATATTTACAGTTCTTAATTTAATTAATATAAATTATACACCATAAGGAAATATATATTTCATTCCACTTATGTAAATGAATAATCTATCAATTATCTTCTTCATTCTGAAATATTTTAGAATCATAATATATTATATATCTATTATTCATTTTCCCCATTATTGAATAAAAATAATGTGGGCATTTTAACCCATACATTAACATCATAACATATAAAATACAATGTCCATTAAGATAAAAAAATATTGTTATGTTGCATCAAATTTATATAAGTGAAAGAAAAAATATTTTCGAATTATATGAAAAAAATTTATTCATAATGAGACTAAAAATATTTGTTTCTTCATGATAAAACACAAAATTTGTAGAAAAACTCATCATATATCCATTCCCATAGGTATTGGTAATTTTTATTAGCTTATAACCAGTAAAAACCGTAGTTGTATATGGACATAGTTTTACATGTGCTTAAGAATTAATAGTAATTGAAGTCAAAATGAACTCAGATTTTCAATGAATTATATACAAAATTTGTTCATCCTTTCTATAATATTAATATATATATATATATATGTAAAAATATATTAAAATTTTACATATAATTTATAATAAATATTAGATTTATGATATGATATTTGAATTCCATAGTTCCTTATCATACATGTCCAGATAGCCACTATAAGAAATATATAAAACTCTCTCTAGTTGTACCCATCATATCAATAATAAAAACACTCAAAATAATGCATCATTAATATCATATACTATTAGAATATAATAATCCACCATCATATTTTAATGATTTAATTTTTCCCTAATATAATATATGATTCCATAAAAAATAATAGGATATGAGGGATCCTTAACTTTTAACTCACAATAAATGGTCGCATATAGAGGAGGTCGAGAGTGGGGTATGTAAGATGAAATTATATCTCCTATGTCTTAAAACATTTTCTACTCAAATGATATAATTATATCCTTATTTATGTCATTATTATATTGAATTAATTATTCATAAGTGACAATTTTACCCTTACAAACATCATCCATCAAAAAATAAATGGGATTAATGAAAAATTATTCATTAGATACCCTTGCTTCATATCCTCATTCATGACCAAAGTGTAATTCAATTCCTGATGCAGTAGAAAACATATCATTCATAACATTTACTATTAAGTTAACTTGTTTTACCTTCTCCATAATATATTCATATTAATACCATTTCAATGAATTATTACTGTTATAATATAGATGTAACACCACGTTATGTTTCTAATTAATTTTGATGTTTCTAAGTACCGTAATTTTGGAGTAGTGACAAATGGGAGAGTCGGGATAACTTTAAATGTTGTTTTGGGGAAAAGGGGAAGTCGCACAGGTGGCGCACAGGTTTTCTAAACCATGCAGCCAAAAAGTGCGTAGTTTGTCATGGAGGCAATAGCTTCAGCACGAGAAGTGAACGGTTTGTCTAACTGTGTGGCCAAACTATGTGTGAAGTGTGTCCGAGATAGTATCTAATGCACGACAAGCACATGGATTGTTAAACCATGTGAACTAATCGTACATGCACATAAACGAGATCCTTAAATTGTGGATCATACTCGTCTTGCCTTTAAGTACCTCGTTTTTTCTCTAAAGCGGCCATAAATCAGGATTTTTCTTCTCCTAAGGTCTGGGAAGGTTCTCCCATCGTTCCAGAGGTGATTTAAAGGCTCTTATTGGTGAATCAAAGCCATATTATTGAAGTATGTGATCTTTCTTCATCATTCTTCATAGGTTTCTTAGATCTACTTAGATCTACTTCTCCTCTTCTCTTAGTTTTTATATCTATGCCTATTATCGGTATATCTATGTGTGTGGATGACAAATATGATGATATTTGGTCTTGATTTTTCTAGGAGAAGAGGACTAAGGTGGGTTCTTGAAGAAGCAACCCAGTTTTCTTGATCGTTCTCGACCACTGTGGTTTTCTTCATAACCATTGAGGTAGGTGGTTCCGTCCCGACTTACCAAATTTATTATCATTATATATGATAAATTTATCTCAATTTTTTTATTTAAATTTAATAGCTAAAATTTGATTTCAATTAAATTGATAAAAAAACTTGATTCCAGTGAATGAAGATATTTTAAATGGTTTTGGCATGGATATTTGTAAAACCCAATTCCATTGAATTGGGTGTCTTTATTAAAATTTGAGGATTTAAATTGTTTAATTTAAATTGTGGATATGATAGAAATTATTTAAATTAATGTTTTGAATTTAAATGTGGAAATAAATTGTGTGATGATGGAATTGGTTTTGAGTGGATTTCAAACTGGAAAAAATGGCTTAAAATGATTTGATAGAAACCCATTGTTTTTACCATGTGAAAAAGGCAAGTTTTGGATAAAACCTGTTTTTGTTTTAAATGGAATGAAATTTGAACTTTTGAAATGGAAGAATGAGATTGGTCATTTTTAAGCATTCTAAAAATAGTTCTACCATCATGTAATAGACCATGCAAGCCTTAGGTGGTTATTGAGTTATTTGGATACACTCTACTCTACGAAGATGTTCTAAAACATACTTGTGGTGGGTCACATCCCTAACGGGATGGGGATTAGTCTACATTGGACACTGTCATAGGGACATGTGTATACACATTTTGTTGAGTTCACATAGAGATTATGGAATCTTATAACTGGTTAATACTATCGTACCATTTGGAAGGTGACCATGTTGCTCACTTGTTTATTTATATTTTTGATAAAAATGTATGTCAATGATTTTGAACTGCTTTACATGCCTGCAGAATTTATATAAACAATTTTTTATAAATGTTTTTCTTATGCCATTTTTTTCATATATTCCATCATTTGTAAAGACTTTGCTGAAAATATTTATTTCCATCCTTTGAAAATGTATATAATATTTTTTTAGAATATGATTTCGAATTAAAAACCTATTTATATGAAAATTGAAAGCTTTTATTTGGATAATCTATATTTGGAATCTGTTACAGAATCATTAGTGGTATCATACTGGGATTTGGCTCACACCCTACTTTTTCCTTTGAGTGTTTGTAGACATTATTCTTCCCGGATCGAGGAAAGGGAAGGGACCTCATGGAGGTGGATCCATCCATTGATCTTTGGTCTTGGTGAGTTGTGTGCTTAGGGATCTTGGGGATGTTTTCCCATTTTTTAGTACTTGGGTTGCAGTAATTTTGGATTTCGATGCCTCTTTGTTTTCTAGTACATTATTCCCAGTGGAGTTTTTTTGTTATTTATAATGTCTTGTTTATTTTGCATCCACATTCTTGTGGAAAAAATCATTTTGTCTTGTATGTTGTATGATTTCGGGTGCTAGTCGCCAACCCGTGGAGATAGGGAACACCCTTAGGGCTATGTTAGGGACAGATTGGTTATCGGGTTAACAGTATCACTAGTATGGTTCGTGACAAAGTGGTATCAAAGGGAAGGTTAAGCAACTTTCCTTGATGACAATATTCATTTGAGTATTCTTGTCGGGACATAGGTGGTAGTTGCGATTGAGTGCCTGGACAGCTCTCACCACAATGAACCTAAGGTCACCAGGGTTGGTTAGGGAAATACGACTTGTGGATTACTTCTAGTATTTTCCCTGTTTTAATTTGGATAGAGTAAAATCCAAATCTTGTTATCCATTTTGTTAAGAATAGTGTTCCTTGTTACTCGGTTTGAGAGGTAATCTATTCCTTTTTATGTTGTCTAGCATCATGCCTCCAAGAAGACGTTGGAATCAAATCCAAAATGAGGCTTCTGCTAAATCATAGCAAGCGAGTCCTATTGTGTATCTGAGTCTATTTGAGGTGATAGTTCCCACTATTTAAGCTGTAGGATAGGCACCACCACCAGTTCATGTTCCGACTCCAGCTATAGATCCTCATAGTGAGATTCTATGAAGTCGTTCTCAAAAGTTCTTATGTCAGAAGCCACCAGTTTTCAAAGGCTCTACTGGACCTCAACATGATAAGGAATGGTTCAGTAATATTGAAAGCCAGTTTGGTTTTTTGTAGACACCTGATGTGATCAAAGTGAAGTGTTCTACCATTCGTACAAGAGGGACCAAGTAGGAGATGGTGGGACACGATTTTGACGGCTGGGAAACATGAAGGATTGGAGTAGAAAGACTTTAGGGTTCTTTTCACTAACCAGTTATATATAAAATAAATTGTGTTGGACAAGGTTGTGGAGTTTTTGAATCATGAGCAGGCCAAAAAAACTGCGACTGAGTACTCAAATTGCTTTTTAGATTTGGTACGGTTTTCTCTTGAGATTATATCTAATGAGAGTATTTAAGGCTCGACGATTCGATTTGGGAATTAGATCATATATCCACTCTCATTTTTTCTTACTGAAACTACCCAATTATGATAATGTGCTGGATAGGGCCATGATGGTTGAGATGGACCTAGCAGGGAAGTCAGGGTTGAAGGAGGGTCTTTTCCCTCATAGTGGTAGTGTTGGTTACTTTAAAGGAAAACATAAGCGTTAAGTTTTTCATGTCATTTCTCAACAACATAGTAATTCAAGACCTCCGGTAGCAACACGAAGGACTTCGTTAACTTTCTATCAGTGGGGAAATCCAGGACATTATAAGAGGGTTTGCACTGAGGCACCCAAGAATTTTAGCTCTAGCGGACGTTTTGGGTACTTACAGAGATTCTTCCATCACATCTCTACTACTCATAGTGAAACAGGATCATCAGTTCTTCTAGAAACTGCCGGGAAATCAAATGATTTATGTAAAAAAGGGTTATATCCCCAGTCATTCGGAATAAAGCTTCTTCAAACAGTGGAAGAGTCTCCAGAGGTAGTTGATACAGGTCCTGCAACTGTGAGAGGTACCATTACTATAGCTCCATCTTTAGTGATATCTATTTTTGGTACCGGTGCATCTCACTCTTTTATTTCAGATCATATTGTTAATATTCTTAATCTATATATGGAAATTTTATCTTGTACGATGGATATTACTACACCCCTTGGTACAAATGAGAGGGAAGGGTCTCTGTAGTCCTTCTTGTGTCTTCTCTGTATCAGATGTTGATCATAAATGGAGTTTCTTGGTTCTCGACATAAAAACATTTGATGTCATTTTTGGGATGGATTGGATCATTGCCAATAATGCCCAGGTCTATTATTATCTTCGACGGGTCTGCCTTACTACACCTAGTGGTGTGCCTCTTGTTTTATAAAGAGAATGGGACCCAAGGTCAAGAAGAGATGGAGACTGTTATCCAGAGTTGTGAAATTTTTTATCGGTGTTTGATTTTGATCTAGATAGAGATTCAATGTGTGTTGATCTTCCTCCAGTCGTCACTGAGTTTCTCAACGTGTCTTTTCTGACTTTTCTAGTTTTCCACCAGTAAGGGAGGTTGATTTTTCTGTTGACTTAATGTCTGTTACTCAACTGGTTTCAATTCCCTCTTATTGAATGGCTCTAGAAGAACCAAAATAATGGAATTTTAAGTTATAAAGACTTCTTGAGAATGGTTTTATATGATTGAGTGTGTCACCTTGGGCAGAACCAGTTCTCTTCTCCGAGAAGGCTGATGGTTCTCTTCGCTTATGTGTTGTTTATTGAAATCTCAAATGAGTTACCGTAAAGAAAAAATAATTGTTGCCACGAATTGATGATTTTTTTGATCATTTGATAGAGGAAAATTAGTTTTAAAAAATTGATCTTTGATCTGGTCCCCATTAGTTGAGGATTAAAGAATTGGACATTCATAAGACCACTTTTCAAAGTAAGTATAGCCATTATGAGTACCTTGTTATACCCATCGGCCTATCAAGTTCTCCTGCATTTTTCATGGATTTGATGAACAAGGTTTTCCATGAGTATCTAGATACTTTTGTGGTAGTATTTATGGTTGAAATTATTGTATATTAAAAGTCTTAAAAGGATCATGTAAATCATCTGAGAACAGTTCTGAGTCTTCTAAAGAATCAAAAAATTTATTCCAAACCTTCAAAGTATGATTTTTTGATTCGGGAAGTGATGTTCTTGGGACATGTTGTGTCAAAACAAGTAATATCATTTGATCCTGAGAAGGTGAAGGATGTTCTGACTTTGTAACAACCACGAAATGTTTTTGAGATTAGGAGATTCTTGGGCTTAGCAGGATATTATCTCCAGTTTGTTAAAGACTTCTCCAAGTTATCTTCTCCAGTGACTGCACCGACTCGAAAGGGATTGATGTTTTCCTGAAATGATAAATGTCAGATTTATTTTGTTGACCTAAAGATTCTTCTGAATACTAAGTTGGTGTTAAATCTTTGTTAGGCTAGGATAGGTTAGGTGGTCTTCTGTGATGCTTCGGGTTCAGGTTTGGGATGTGTTCTCATGTTGGGTAATCATGTTGTTTACTATGGGTCTTATCAGCTTAAGCCTCGTGAGAAGAAATATCCTACCCATGACCTTGAACTTGCAGCTGTAATGCACGGACTTAAGTGTTGGAGACATTGCCTTTATGGAGAATCATTTACTGCGTATTCAGTCCACAAGAGCTTGAGTTATATCTTCTCTCAAAAAGATTTGAATCTTCTCCAAAGGCATTGGGTGGAGTACCTGCAATATTTCAACATTGACATATCCTATACCCTGGGGAAAGGGAATGTAGTTTCAGATGTGTTAAGCAAGAAAATTCCATAACAGGATGTGAAATAATCCTCAGAAGAGTAGAGTTTGATGGCTCTTTTTGCTCAGTTGCATATTGAAGATCAGTGGAAGGCAGATGAAGTATTTTTAGCCAGTGTTCAGTTGACTTATGTTCTCCTTCATTTTATTCTCCAATAACAAAAACTGGATGATTAATTATATAGAATTAGGGACTCTATTTTTAGTGGGGAGACCGACACTCAGTGGTTGTTCTCCTAAGAGGGTGTTCTGTTTTATTGAAACTGTTACGATGTGCCGTTATCGGAAAGGGAGGATGTGATGGGGGATTTCCATAACTCTTAGTGGGATGTGCACCCAGGAACCACGAAGATGTTATAGGACATGTGGCGATAGTTCTGGTGGCTAGGTATGAGACAAGACATTGCTTAGTTTGTATCTCGTTGTTATACATGCCAGTAGGTGAAAGCCGAGCACCAGAAACCTTCGGGTTTTCTTCATTCTCTTGCAGTCCCTACGTGGAAGTGGGATGAGATCTCTATGGACATTTTGGTTGGGTTACATCAAACATAGATGAATAAGAACACGATATGGGTTGTGATAGACATTCCGACCAAGTAGGATCACTTTATACTTATTCATGATACAACCAAAGTTGAGGAGTTGGGAAATGTCTATGTGAAAGAAATTTTTCATCTGTACGGCGTTTCGTTTGTTGTAGTATCTAATAGGGATCCTTGGTTTACTTCTTTCTTTTGGAGAGGCCTTGAAGAGCCACTGGAATCTCAGGTCGATTTAAGCACGTCCTACCATCCACAATCATATGGCCAAATAGAGAGAGTTATTCAGATCCTTGAGGATAAGCTCCGTGCATGAGTTCTCGTCATTGGTGGGTTTTCGGATGATCATATGGGGCTAGTTGAGTTTTCTTATAACAACAGTTACGAATTTGCTATCAAAATGGATCCTTTTGAAGCATTTTATGGTCGTCCATGTAAATCCCCATTGTTTTGGTCATAGATTGGTGAATGTTTTTTGGTAGGACCGAGTTTGGTCCAAGAGACAAAAGCTAAGATTCAGTTGATTCTTCAGAGAATGTTGACAGCACAGAGTCGGTACAAGTCTTACGCATATCCTCGTAGTAAAACTTTAGAGTTCATGGTTGGTGACTAGGTTTTGTTGAAAGTTTTACCCCGATTAGGTCATCGACGGCCAGGGAGGCAAGGGAATCTTGCTCCTCATTTTTTGGGACTTTTTGAGGTTTTTGGTCATGTAGAGAAAGTTTCTTACCATATAGATCTACCACCACAGCTAACGTTGATACATAACATGTTCCATATATTGTAGTTGTGAAAGTATCTATCTGATCCATCTCATGTTTTGAGCTGGAGTGATCTTGGGATTGAACCAGATTTATTTGTGACTGAACGACCAGGAAAGGTTGTTGATTCGGAGACCAAGGTACTTCGTGGAAAAACAATAACTCTGGTCTGTGTTCTTTGGCAGCATGAATTAGATTATCATGAGAGACTGTAACATCACATTACGTTTCTAGGTAATTTTGATGTTTCTAAGTCCCTTTTTTAGAGTAGTGATGAATGGGAGAGTAGAAAGAACTTTAAATGTTGTTTTCGTGCAAAGGGGAATCGCACAGGCGTTGCACGAGTTTTCTAAACCATGCGTCCAAACCGTGGGTAGTTGGTCTTAGAGGTAGTAGCTTCTACATGGGTAGTGCACAGTTGTCTAAATGTGCGTCCAAACCATGCGTGAAGGGTGGTCGAGACAGTAGCTAACACATGGCTAGTGCAGGGTCTGTTAAATTGTGTGAACTAACTGTGCGGGCGCTTAAATGAGATCCTTAAATTTTGGATCACACTCGTTTTACCTCTAAGTGCCTCATTTTTCCTCTTAGGTAGCCATAACTCAAGAGTTTTCTTCTCCTAAGGTCAGGGAAGGTTCTCCCATCATTCTGGAGGCAATATAAAGGATCCTCTTGGTGAATCAAAGTCATATTCTTGAGGTATGTGATCGTTCTACATCGTTTTTGATCAGTTTCTTATATCCACTTAGATCTACTTGTCCTCTTCTCTCTGTTTCATAGATCTATACCATCTATGGGTAGATATAAGTGTGTGTATGCCAAATATGATGAGATTTGGTCTTGAGATTTCTAGGAGAAGAGATCTAAGTTGGGTTCATCAATAAGTAACCTGGTTTTCTTGAGCATTCTCGACCGTTGTGGTTTTCGTCAAAACCATTGAGGTAGGTGGATTCGTCCCGACTTACCAAATTGATTATCATTGTATTTGTTTGATTTATTTCAATTGTTGATTTAAATTCAGTTGCTCTAATTTTCATTCAATTTAATTGATAAAAAACTCGAATCCAGTGAATCATGAGATTTGAAATGGTGTTGGCATAGAAATTTGGAAAACCCCAATTCCATTGAATTGGGTGTGTTTATCGAAATTTTATGATATTAATTGTTTAATTTTAATTGTGGATTTTATGGAAATTATTTCAATTAAATATTTGAATTTAATTATGGAAATAAATTGTGTGATGATGGAATTGGTTTTGAATGGATTTCAAACTGGTAGAAATGGCTTAGAATGATTTGATAGAAACCTATTGGTTTTATCTTGTGAAAAAACTATGTTTTGAATAAAACCTGTTTTGGTTTTAAATGGAATGAAATTGGAACTTTTTAAATGGAATTATGGGATTGATTGTATTTTAAGCATTTTTAAAATAGTTCTCCCATCATGTAGGAGTTCATGAAAGACTTAGGTAGTTAGTGAGTTATTTGGATACACTCTATGCTACAAAAACGTTCTAGAACTTACTTGTAGTGGGTCACATCCCCAACGGGTTGGTGACAAGTCTCCTTTGGCCATTGTCATAGGGACATGTGTATACACATTTTTCTAAGTTCACATTGAGAGTGCATAATCCTATAACTCGTTAATACTATCGTACTTTTTGGAAGATGACCATGTTGCTCTCTTGTTTATTTACATTTGAGATATAAATGTATTCCAATGCTTTTCAACTAATTTACATGCCGGCTGAATTTAAATAAAAGGTATTATATAAATGTTTTACTTAAGCCATTATTTTATAAATATTCCATAATTTGTAAAGCCTTTTCTTATAATATTTATTTCCATCCTTTGAAATTGTATAGCATATTTTGTTAGAATATTCTTTTGAATTTTCAAACATGTTTATTTGAAAATTGAAGGTTTTTAATTGGATAATCTATATTTGGAATTTGTTATATAATCTTTGGTGCTATCCTACTAGGCTTAGGATCACACCATACTTTTCCATTCCGGTGTTTCTATACTTTCTTCTTCCAGGATCGAGCAAAGGGAAGGGACCTCTTGGAGGTCGATGTAGCCGTTGATCTTTGGTCTTGGTGTGTTTTGTCTTTAGGGACCTTAGGTTTGTTTTCCCTTTTTTAGTACTTGGGTCGTAGCACTTTTTTATTTCTATACCTCTTTGTTTTTTGGTACATTACACCCAATGGAGTTTCTTTTTGTTATGCATACTGTCTTGTTTATATTGCGTCCAAATTCTTAGGGAAAAACTCATTCCCACAGGTATGTTGTATGATGCTAGGTACTAGTCGCTAACCCATGGGGATCGAAAATTCCCTTTGGGCTATGTCAGGGCTGGCTCGGTTTTCTGGTTACCAAGGTCACCGGTCTGGTTCATGATAATAGAAATACATTATGAATTAGATATACATTTTTATCTACACATGTCAGATATAGTCATCAACACCTCTCCAAAATATAATCCCTTCTTCATCACCAAAATAATTTTCAATATTTCATATTATGTTGGCGATGGGGGTGGGTGTACATCTCTTTAGTGTTTCTAGAACTAGATCTTAATTTTTCAGACATCTCACTGATCGTTTAATCTTTGTGTAACAAATAAACTTCATAATATGTAGTATTATGGTATAAATTGTTCTAAAGGATCTCCTAGTTATATCTTTTTAGTGTATGTTAATTAATGGTAAAAAATAATTAATGAGATTTTTTTAATGATAATATAAATTTAACTCAATAATATTAACAGTTCTCAAACAAAAAATGATTCCTTTTTTTCTACATTCAACAAACATAACCCATGTAGCTTCATCAATAAAATTCATATTGTTTATATATATTTTTATTATTTATTTTAAAACTAATGAAATCATGGGTTATTTTTATGTTAAAATAACCTCATTTCATTTCATATAAATATTTCCATCTCTTCAGGACTTTTTTAGTGTTAGGAAAATTATTTTTCACATGGAAGTGTGAAGAAAAATTTTATCTATTTTCATAAACATAATAAATATAAACAACTTCAACATCATTTCAATTGATCCAAAAATATAAAATTAAATAATTTTTTTTAAAAAGTTATATTAGTGAGTGATGAATATATAAGTATACATAATCATTAATTTTATAGATTTGGAGGTGGATAAATTCATTAGGGAGAGAAAATGACCAAAAAGATACATTTTATGAAATATCTATCATTGAAAGTGCATCAGTAAATTGATTAAAATAATTTTAATTAGGTTATATTATACTTTTCATACACTCTAAGAACTATAATATATATCTAAATTCCTTGAGGATAAGAAATGGCATAATCAAGATCAACTTTTCAAATCTTATGAAATAACAATATAATCATTTTAAATCGAATGATGTTTCATGTTGTTCCATATAAAATTAACAATAAATATCATAGTATTCAAAATCACAGCATCTTAAGTAGTATAATTTCCATGTGATCAAATAAAAGAGCTATTAATTAAGCCTCATCAATTTAATAAAATACCACCACATCCTAAGTTTCTCAGTATACCCATAACCACACCATTAGTGTTATCTTTTATATAGTTCAACTTGTAAAACCCTTATATTTTATGCTTTAGATATTATGATACATTTTATTGAAATAAATTTGTTCACTTTGATACCTTGTGATTCAAAAAAAAAACCAATTATAAATGAAACATGATTATCTATTAAAATATTATTATATAAACATGACCTTTATATACCGCACATTATGTATGCTGGTATGGATAAGACTGATTAAATTACCAAAAAATTTATGGTTTAAATAATTATAAAATAAATTCAATTGTTATCTACTAATTATAAAAAAAATTATAAACAGGTGAAAAATGAATTTTTTTTCTCAAAAATAATATTTTCTATGCGAATGTGTAGTCGCCATTTGAACATATAATTTAATCATAATTTTCAATTCTTCTAGAAAATGTATTTTAAAAAATTAAAATAATTTTTTAAAATCATTATATCTTTGTTATAATTGGTATTTTTTTTCTGAAAACAATATTTTTTCACGAATTGTGAAAAAAAATAATTATTATTAAAAACTACATATTATTTTAAAGAATTTAAGCCCCTATTTTATTATAAACTGTTTTTATATGTAAAATTAGTTAAATAATATATTAAATAATCCAAATTCACTTCTTGGTATCAATTTCATATTCAATACTTATAAAAAAACTTCTCCACCTTTTGAATGTTGTTATTCTAGAAAACGGTTTTTTCAACAGGTTTATGGAAATATGATTAAAAAATAATCCTTCCTCATATGTGAGTTGAATTTATAAAAATAGTTAAAATATTTCAAATGTGAAAAATTAATATTATCTAATAAATTCATATTACTTTTACCACAATGAATAGTAAAAAATGAAAATTAGTTATAATTATTAATCTAAATAGTGGTTTATCAAGGTGTTTAACTAAAAATATAATGGCTATAATTTCACTAAAAATGACTAATTTTTATTTTATGGACATATTTAGATCTTGTCTATTATAATTTTGGATTATTTTCCATTTTTGAATCATTTTTCATGTTAAAATAATGGGCCAAATTCATTAAAGTCAATAATTCCAAAAGTTTCATATCCCCCACTTATAAAATGAAAAACTATGTCTTCTCCATTTTACACGTGATACACTAATTTACATGACAAATAAATTCCCAAATATGATCTTTAATTAGCTCCCATATTCTTAGAAACATTTTTTGATTATAAATACATCGTAAGATAGATTTTTGTGCAAAGAAAAAGAAGGTGATCGAATTGGAGGAAATGTCCTTAATCACAGAATTTGTACTACTTCTTATTCCACCTTATTATACTATTATTAAACACTAATGAAATAATAACATCAAAATATTACATAAACTGAGGGGTTTTATATTAATTTATTATGTGGAAACTATATTCTCATCAATTAAATGGGTAACGAACCGATTGATCATTTGTACGACATACTACAGTCCCAGGAACTGATGTAATTCATTTTCCATCACCACTAATTGAAGAAGGTTACAATTAAATTTATAATATATATTTATATATTTTTTATATTTAAATTATTAAAATTTTATAATTAATATATAATATAAACTGTCATACATTCCAATCCATGGATAATACAATAATGTTGCTTGTGTGTATGGTGGACTACCGCCTCAGGAAGCAATGTGATCCATTTTTCATTTGTTCCCAATAATGAAGGTAAATATGGAACAATTTTATGTATATATATTATATTAATTAAAAATTATTTATTATTTAAGATAAAAAATATAATATAATTTCATTTTTTAGCATCCATTTCAAATGATAATATTGTGCATGTTTACGACATCCCACCACCTTGTGAAGTGATGTGACTCATTATTATTATCACATCACATGAATATTATATACTATTATATTGAATGAAATTATAGAATATTAATTATATAATAATAATTTTCTAAATATTGAATATCACATTATTTATATACATAATGATCATTGACAAATATAAATGTTACTCATGTGTATGTGTGACCTTCCATCTCCATGGCTGCAATGATGCTCATTTTTCGGAACCACATTACACAAATTGTTTATTAAGTATAGTTTATGTTTAAAAATTGTCATTATTTCTTTATTATCATTCTAGATTTTATAAAATAATAATATCTTTTACTTAATATGACATAGAAAAGTAATTTTTCATCTACGATTCCTTTATCATTAAAATGTCTGATGTGAAATTAATTGGTTATGTAAAAAAATGTTCATGAAAAATCAGGCTCATGGAAAGGGGTATTTATAACCCACCATTTTCTTTTGTTTATGTCCAATTTCACTCCCTCTCTCACTTTCTATATATTTATTGTCATAAAATGAATATAAATTATATAAATATATCTATATATAATTTTTAAATATATTATTATACCTTGTGTTTATGAAGTAATACATGCCTTATAATCATCTCTCAAATTCTGTTTTTAAGGAATCATATTTGATTCTGTTATGTGGGAAAATTATGAAACACATTTCTTTATTTTAGTGATTCTTATGTTCATTTCATAGGATTGATATCCTTATGTTTAATTTTTGATGCCTCCCAGTTTAGCATTTAAAATTTTAAAAATAAGTAGTATGTTAATATGAGTATTATTTTCCACACAAAATCAATGGAAGGAGAAGGTGGCCAAATATCAAAGATATTATAAGTCACCAAAGGACATGAAATTAGGTGACCATCATAAGGTAATAATAAGGAACTGAGTGCAAGGGTAGTCTAGAATAGGTCCAAAAAATCACCTCTTGAAAATTCTTCATCCCCTCAATTTGGAGCATCAGACACTTGACTGTCACACAATGACAGTTGAATAATCTCTTCCATGAAACATAGGTTCTCAAGTAGTGATAACATAACTACTTTGACGAAAAATACATTGAAAATGGGACGAATGATGTCCAAATGGTGTAAGTCCCTAGCAGAAATAATGATCATGCGACACACTAACAGTGAATATAATGGCTATCCTCGACAACATTCAAATAAAATCATGAGACCCAAGATCCTTAATAAAATAAAAAAATAGAAATCAAAGAAGGGGAGGCGGATACCAATCACTATAAATGAAAGAAATGTGGTGAACTACTAGAAATATTGAAGATAGAACCAACCCACAAGGGCATGTCTGCCTTATCTCAGGAAAGCCCATCGGTATGTCTTCCTCATCACACGAAGTACATCAGATATGTTTAGGAAACACCACACATACCATTTGACCCCCTAAATAAAAACATATGGAATTTTCCATTAAATGCTGCCAAATATCTATAAGACATTAGTTGGTCATGTGATAAATCATCAAGAGGTAGAGTAATTTTCTTGTACATTAGATATGTAGCCTTACATGACATTCTAACAATGGAAAATAATAAAAGGAAATAAATGAATTTGATGGAGGATCCCCATGTGGTCTTAAAAAACATTAGATGCACTAACTAAGACCACATTATCAAAATTTTGAGATTCCTAAAGAAGTCTCCCTGATCTTTTA
This sequence comes from Viscum album, assembly GCA_963277665.1. Classification (NCBI taxonomy): domain Eukaryota; kingdom Viridiplantae; phylum Streptophyta; class Magnoliopsida; order Santalales; family Viscaceae; genus Viscum; species Viscum album. Next base: position 445,129,662 of record OY728142.1, read on the forward strand.
GAGACCCCTAGAAAATCCATCATTGCCTCGCAAAATGATCCAGGCGGGACATTGAGGATATCATAAAGGATTGTCAATAAGAATTTTTTTTCAGAGTCCTTAAGACATGTCAATGTGAAAATATGTATTCCTTCATCACGACTATATAATTCAAGAATGTCCTCATTAATTGTTAATAATTTCGTAAAGGGGGTGTTGATTGGAGGGAAATATTGTCATTGAAAAGAAGGTAAAATTCTTTGAGCGATCCATGGAAGAGGATTGTGATGACATGTGGCATCAGAGCGCTTCACAAAATTCCGCATGGATTCAAATGGGATACACTATGAAAATTTCTGAACAATTGAGGAGGAGAGTCAAATAAATACCCCACCCCATCTTTAATGAAAATGGTTGGCCTTTTCACATGAAATTTCATTAGAACACCCATGCACCATATCATATTTCTCAATGTTTCTGATACTAATACATGAAATTCATCCATTAAGTAATATATCGTCAATCTTCAATAGTGATTATACACCATGAATATAATCACATTGTTTGGTTACTTATAGATCGAGTTAAGGCATTTTGGAATGATGTGAGAAGAACATACCTCACATAATTTGGATCATGTGAGATTAAAAATAAACAGAAACTGAATAAATCAAAGTCATTTTTCTCATAATCACTTGAAAAAAGATTAATGGTGAAATAATTAATTAGAAAAAAATATTCATTTTCCTTCATGAACTTCACATGAACCATCCAAGACATGCAACAATAGAATGACATTCCACCAAGATCTCACAGTCATCCTTAAACATGCTATTTGTGTAGTACAAAATATTATGGACATGTCAGAGCAAGTCACATGGTCCCCCTGGACAAGACAAAATAATCTCAAGAAGACCATTGGGGTTGTCTCACAAGCCTTGTGACTTCCTTCTGATACATAACATGACTCGAATAATATTTCCCACTCATGTAAGTTGAGTCTCATAGTCACAATTGGGCATGTCAATTGGCTCTCATGGTACCCTCTAAGCATGTTAGCTGAGACTCTTGATTCCCTCCATACATGTTATCTAGGTCTCATGATTTCCTCCAGGAGTTTCATCCAATACATGTAACATCCTTCAATAAATACCTTATGGACTCTCATGAAAACCTCGATTTGTGTAAATAAACACTTACCATTTACACTAGGGAAAGGCAGCTGGATCATGTGAGATGCTCTATACAATCCAAACAATTCATGTTATGGATTCTAGGATAAACCTTTTTGTTCTTGCAATTTTATTTGTACAGGTCGGCCTTGGTCAGGTAAAAATATTTGGATATTCCACCCATGTTAAATGACTTCCTTCAGAAACACCAACTACATCATTTAGATATCTTTGGATATTCAAATCAAATACTCTACTACATATCATGAAAAAAATAGATTCAGAGCATATCTGATAAGAAAATAGACCATATCAATATGGTAACCATGGTGTGTACTCCCTATCAAATGACCTGTGATAACTCTAATTCCCCTTATAATCATGATATGTAGGATTCCATTCTAAGGCTTGAGCTCTATATCAAATCTCTAAAGGGATATTCTTATATGTAATTCCCCCACACACCAACCGATGACATTGATAATTTTGAATCCCTTGTTTCTCAAACCAAGAATAGATCATGTTAACATATAGAGTTTCAATAGTCATATCATTAATATCACGAGTCTCCACCAGCTAGGAAAATATAAGTATGTAATCCCCAAAGAGTGGAATAACAAATTTTTTTCCAACAGAAAGGCCTATACCTTAGAGACAGTCCCATGATTGGAGCTAAACTACGACGACTATGATTCCTCCAATTACTAGGATACATTTGATATATTCCCAAAACATGATCTCAAATAAACACCCATTTCAATGTAATCCTTATGAAGATTCCATTTCAACCATCAGGACCCAATAATTCCCATTGGATGATCACTCTAACTCATCAATCGGTATAATAATAAATAAAATGAAATATGAAAACTATGATTCTATCCATAATTGATATATGTAAGAAATACCTCCAAGACTCAATCTTGAACACTTGGTGTCTCATATTATCCATATAACTCCTTTCCCTGAAAAGATAAACTACATGGGTTGAATTTATTATGTGGGTTTTTATTCTAAAAATATGTAGGATATGTTCGATTCCTCATAATGTCTCAATATCCTCCTAAAAATATAAATATCCTCTTTATGTGGAAGCAAATTATTAATCTTTGGGTTATATAGATTCATCTCATAAGAAACTTCCCATTACTGAAAAATGATTGATAACATCAGATACATATTGAGGGATTACCTAATGAGACCACAATCTTTTTGAAATTAAATAGAATATAAAAATGATTGATTTGTTTTATTAATAAGTCTTGTATTAGGATTAGGAAGAGATAACAGAACATATATTAAACCTATATGAGAGTCTTAGAGTAGGAAAAAACACCTCACAAAAGGGTGTGATGAGACCAAACTCCCATCCTCTCTCCCAATGTGAGTCCCCAGTAGTCATTGGTCCTAAAAACCAAAATGAATGACTACCTTTTCAGTGAATTCCTTTACTAATATATGGAAAAAGGAATCATGGGAATTTTATGGTAAGAGAAATAATGGTAATCATAAGTCCATGATTTTGAAAATCACAACCCCCCCCCCCCCAACAATTAACCTTCTGGTCAAACCAAACCCACTTTGATGACAGTTATTAGTCATGATATATAAATCCTGACAAAAAAAGTGCACATGATGTGAATCACTGAAATAGATAATGATTGGGTATTATTTGTCAGGACATTTTTTTGAACACTATATCCAAAAAAACTAACAAACGTAATGTGAATCTCTCAAATGATAGATTATTCTTACATCATTCCACTTTTTTGCATACCCTAGTTAGAAAAAGTAGTAACCCTGTCCTGATATTTTATATTATTATCCAGAAATGGTGTTTTCATGAAATAAGTCCATCCTCATTTTGAAAAGTCCAAACAAACAGAATATATGAATAGGGAAAATGAACAATTATGTTAAACATTCATATTTTATTAGGAATATTATTCCTACAATATTTTACATATTAATAATGTTTTTCTTTTTCATCTTTATAACTACAGAAACTGCTTTCAGCATCTTGATTTGATACATTGTCTTTATAATTGAGTGTTCACTCCAGTAAATCATATGAAAATGAAACATACAATGGTTTCAAAATGATATAAGTTGCTCTAAAAATCCAATGTTAGGTGGTGAACACGATGGTCTAGGATTACCACTAAAGTGGTCTAAATATTACCATAGAAGATACCCACAAGATTCTCTAGGCATGAAAACTAGTATGCATGCATCACCGGGGGAAAAATAATGCTAATCTAGTAGCTCTTGTCACTTAAACCAACAAATTTGATAGATAATCATCAAAGAGTGAAAACCTCTCTAATCAGTCCCTAGTGAAGGTATATTTGGAAACTAAACATGACTCCCTTCAGTTTAGGTTCCACATAGGATGTAACCTATCAACCACCATCGTCAGCTCCATCCCACTGGTACCCACTAGTTTCCTACTAAGTTTTCCACCCCAAACATTGTAACCTTATATGTTCATGCATGGGAAACAGAGAAGGATCGTCGATAGAGGATAATATGTTTATCCAAGATAGGGATAATATCTCCACTCCTCTAAACAACATATGCAAGAATATCAAATAAGCAACCAAAAAGAAGGCTCATATCTATTATAACTTGGAAAACATATATGGCAATATTCCCATAGAAATCATGTGGGAGGAACATATCCTTCCCCCATTCATGAATCTGATCGATATATTCTGATGGCACAAAGAGGACATGAATGGATTCATATTCCTACTTCAATCAAAGAGATACACCATTGTATAATTGAAAGGGAAAATGTGTAGGCTTATATCCATGCACATGCATTGTTAAAATTCAAACATATTTTAGAAGCATCCAATGAAATATCTAGGTATATTACAAAACTATTAAAGATAAATGGAAAGACACATAACTATATCCATACAACCAGGGTAACTCAACTCTATGATCATTGCAAACAAGTGGTTATACTAGTGAAATCACACATTCTTGGTCTAGTTAAGGGATATAATCGTCACATTCTGAAAAAAGATGAGGCATCAGACTGGGATCAAACTCCCATTCCAACCGACCCTCACTAGTTGAGAGTGGCACATTCCATGTGATTGGGTTAGATGCCTATCAAAAAATTCTTAAGGAATATTCCAAAGGTACATGATCAGTCTCACATACTCGTTCAGGCTAGGGATCACCATGTGAGAGGGTCACATGAATCCAGATAGAATTATATTCTTATTGAAGAACCATAGTGAACCAATCCAAATTCCTATGATCGGGCATATTTTCCAGTTTTGGAAAAGGCTGGACAAGTGATAATGGAATATTCTTTAGGATAAGAACATATTCATATTAGTGAATCATCCTGGTATAATCCCAAAAAGTCATGGATTATAGGAGTATATTCATACTTCTGCCGATGAATGACAACTCTAACATCATTCCAATGAATTACAAGAGGAGGATCATATCTCATATACCATTCTAGAGTTTTATAAATATATTCCCATGGGGAAAGAATATTTGAACCAGATACATATTTTTTATAAAACAGAGGCATAATTGGTGAGAGTGGAATATACCTCAGTGCAGGATCATACTCCTTCCAAGATATACCATTGAAATATCTCAGAGGCTCTAGCTAGGGATAATACTCTTGTCTGGACATAGGCTCATCAAGTTATAATGGAACATGACTTAGGACAGGATCATATTCCTATTAATAATTAGAAAGATCATCAATGTATTCTATCATATTCTCAGTAGTAGTCTAACACTCTCACAACATCGAGGGTTATATAGAAGTTTTAGAAATCGTTATATAGAATGCTCTTATACCTGCAAAATTCTAGAAGGTAGGTTACCATATTTGGACCATGATGCAGAACATGACCCATATTCCCTATCATCGCAATGAATGTTTCCTTGAGGTCATTTGGTACACCTTCCAAACACCAACATTATCCATAAACTACTCAATCGAAGCATAAGTTGAAGAAAGTTATTACTACAATAGTAATTCTCATAATAGTGTAGAGGTGGATCACTAGGACTGCACTTCTGAAATCCAATGTGGCCAACCTTCTGATAGTGATATGTCCCATTGGAATGGAAATCATCTGATTCCCTAGAAACCTCTATATAGAGAGGGGATAAAAACACATAAAACATCATAAAGATGGGTTCTCTAAATATCAGTCTCAACTGCATATTTTTTCCCATCAACTTCTAGTAGAATTTCACTATAGTCAGTAGGAGACCCTTTGAAGCATCTTCTATGGTATGATCAGAAGGAATCATATATGTCTGATGAAGAGGAGGCCTACATTGATACATGTAGAGTGTTTTCTGGAATCAACCTATCCATCATGTTATGACCCCTTAATAATTCTAAATTTTAAATTATAGTTGATCTATAAAATTATTTACTTCCTTATGACAACATATATGGGATAATAAACAGTAACTAAAGGCTCTAAATATCCCTTATCTGGGTTATGAGTTTCACTATCTAACAATCAATAAAATTCATTTACATCTAGACATGGTTTTTTTCTCGGTGGCCCGAGATCTAAAACCAAAAAAGCATAATTTAAATATGAAACACGATTGCCTCCATTTTATCATGACACTTCATCAGCTGATCTCCACTTCCACAACATGCATTTTTATTTGGAGTATGTGTACAATATGGATAATTACACATTTCCACACACATAGAAAAATATAACACTTAAAATTTGGTGTCTTATATTGTTATAGGATCTCTGGAAATTTGGGGACTAGATATTTCAAGGTCCAGTTGATTGCTACAATGGAATACCCTCAATTCAACTATACCCTGACACCACGAATAAAGGGAGAGAATATCCAATAATACATAAACATGACCCATTAACTGATGATAATTAATTTCAGTAACATAGAATGAAGTTACTATCATTCAAAAATCATCATGTGAAGAATGGTTCTCATCATAGACCCCCATCACACCCAGCTCCCATGTGAGCACAACTACACCACATCAAATTGGCTACAATAGTATCTTCCATAACATCCATCCATGAGAGGACCTAAACCACTTGACCAGGGGAATATATTCTACCACACCCCCCACTAAAATCCCTAATTCATAAGAGGGTCTAAGTCATATCTATACTAGCTACAAGTGAACCCCATTCCACTGGGCTAGGGGAAATTAATTCACAATCAGCATCTCAAAATTAATCATCCCTTGATTAATTCCTATAAGAATCAGTGGTAATTCATGATCACCACCACCCCTACAAGGCTAGGAGAATTTATATCAGCATGTCCATTCTGGGAATTATCATTTCCACAATTGGAATCACAGGAGCCTCAACAACTAAAATAGTCAATGCCAATTTTATCCCTGAATGACCCCACCCCATAGGGCTGGTGGCATTTTTATCATCATTATCATCACATAAAAAATCAGTTTTCTCCATGTTGGGAGGAAAATGGATATTTCCCCACCTATCCCTCCCATCACGAGACAAACTTCCTTGAGTTAGGGCCTATATGAAAACCAAAAACAGAAACACCATCATTGTCAGTGTTCATTGGATAAGATAGGAGGAACAAATGAAAAATGTGATGAGACCTACTTGGGGTCTCATGCAAAAACATCCCACTATAGATAAGGGTTCAAATGAATTCCCCAACGAAAAGAGTATATATTCATCATATAACATTGAATTTAATGGAAAAAACTGCCATTTCTCGATACACATCTTCAAATTTAATCACTATCAATATAGAATACATTTATCAAGATGAAAATGAAAAGGGCCAAAACATGGAAAACTTTTCCTGAGAGGAGTGTGATTTGGATGTACCAAAAAACGCTTCACGCACCCAGAACTAGAGAAGGCTCACTAAATTTCCTCTTCCAAATAACAAGTTTCCAATTATTAGGTTTAATTCTTACAATGAAAAATAGAATGATGATACTACATACTAATCTCAATACCGAATATTTTTTAGTTTTTACATAGATTAAAAAATTTCACAATATGATAGTGAAATAAGAACTCTCAACAAACTCAATGAGGATATACTCATATGAAATTTTATATGGCGTATGATATTCAAGTAGAGATGATTATTATCCCTCACATTTCCTATCCTCTAATGAGGGTTCTATCTGACCATCAGATTTTCTATGAATCTTAAAAAACCAATCTTTATAAATGTGTATGTTGAAACATATCATGACGTCCCTCCATTATAGTGATATCCTCTCCGTCACTAGGGAAATCATTCAGTTATAGGATGAATCTAGAATAAGTGGGAGTTAATAGTGGAATAACCTCATTGGACCCCACCTTATCCCAATGTATGGAAGACAATCCAGAATTCAGTTCCCCTGATTTGGTAAACATCATCGAGTCTTGTCTACTCAGATGGATGCCATGATAGGGGAGAGAAACCTAGCAACATTAGAGGATGCCAAACGATGAATGGTTGGATGATACTCCACCTCCACCCAAATATATAAATCATACATTATCTACCATTAACCATGAAGGTGACCCCAAACAACATCTCATACACTTCATATTCTATAGAGAGAAGAAGAGGAGGCCATGATATAAAAGGATGAATGAAATATGAGGTGTTTCGTACAGACTGTAATTGTGATAGATTTATTTGGAATAAAAGTGTAACAATAAAATCTGTTATAGGATGGGAATTCCTTTATCATCAATTCCATTATTAGTTAAACTCCACACTAAAGAAAAACAATGATCATCAATCAGATGAATAAAAAAAATGTGGTAATGAGTGTCTCTGACATCATATCTAGGTAGAAAGGAGTAACTTATTTTCTTGGCATCCCTATCTCACAAGAGAAACCAATGGAACTCTATGATGGGAATATCATGGATGATATTAATAAACCTCTGATCCCCATGATTTATCATGGTGGGTTCTATGAGTTTGTTGAAACGACACGATGTCTTGTGGAGGCGATTTATTGAACGAGATCCAAAACTCATCTCAAGCTCACAATATAGAGGAAAAGGCCAGGAAAATAATAATTTATAGTTCTCAATCATAATTAAGTGGAAGTGGACATCCAAGAACATAGGTAGACTCCCTATATCCTTGGAACTCTTATCGAGTGCATACAACCATAGTTTTTTCTCACGGAAATAAACACAATGAAATTAGGGTAACCCGATAATTATGGAATGGATTAAAAAATTATTATCCTCCTTAAATTTACAATTACCATATTATTTCATAGTATCAATAGAAAATAACTTACTCAAACTTCCACATCCTAGAAAGATTGATGAGGTTGACCTCACTGACCATCCGGACTACTTCCCTTACCATATAAGACTATGTCATAATATCAAGGATTTATCTTTCTTCAATGACATCTTTTAAGGCATGTTCGCTTAATTATATTTGGTTTCAGAAAAAACCCTAGATTAGGGGTCATGCATTACCATTTCCTGATCAATAGATGATGATGGATGGAAGAATAGTCCAACCAAGCGTGCACAAAATTTTGACAACTGGATATTAGAGGGAAAAAAATTTTATCGAGTTCATGATACATTGAAAGCATAGATGGTAGGACATATAATTTCTCCACACAAAATAAAGATTCACCATATGTATGTACTAATGGTGGAAGTGATCAATAAAACTATGATGAAATAGAATAATAAGAATAATATGTTGCTCCAACTCATGTGCTGACCCTTGTAGGTTTCTCCCCGACATCATCTGTGGCACCAAATCTACCCCCCCAAATGGGATCCTCATCAAATTGTGTTCTCATATTCCACGCTTGAAATATGATAGTATTGGATTTAACCTTCACTAAGGATGAACATTCCTCGGAATATGAGTTCCTTATACATAACTAAGGAATAAAAGATCATATGCATCAAAAGTAAGGAAAAATTAGATTGGGAAGATGTGGTCAGACACCGTATTCTAGTCATAAATCCAGATAGGAAATATATGCATTGTGGAATAATTTATATGAACTCCAATAGGCCCAAAAGTGGAAGGAAGGTTCCATAGATCCCTTCGTCTATCACCAGTGTCTAAATGTCTTGAATGAAATCATAATAGGGGGTTCAATCTGATCAAACAATGCAATAAGGAAGCCCAGTGTAAACTGCACCACTTGTAGTAGATATTCCCTTGACATCTTTTCAAGAACCAGGTCTTTCCACCTCAATTTCATCATGTCATGAACCACGTTTTTCTATGAAACCCCATATTAGGATGTTCTGAACATTGGAACAAAAATACAATGTTCTGAAATACCATTATATTGTTCCAAACAATATCTCAATCATTGTTGTGAATATTCATTAAAATGAACTCAGGGATTAAATTTTTTAAGATCTTTGTATCCCTCAACAGATTAAAATAGAAGTCACTATTATTGTGGTCTATCGAGAGAAGAAAATTTCTTAAAATTTCATCTTGGAATCTCATTCACTATCCAAGATTTGGAACATGTCATCCAAGGGATCATATGACCCTTATATGTCTCAAGAAGACTCAATAATGTAATCATCCAAAGGGATATTATTAGTAATGGTTATGGAATCAATCTCATCCAACTTCAAATGATCTGATGTTTGGGATATGATTAAGGGGAAATATATCCCATAAATAAGACCATTCAGGGGTGTGATAAGCGTGAGAAAAGACCTATGGGGATAGTTAAACTCAAAGAACGGTTTGGGGAACTCACATGTGAGGATAATATTATGGTTATCCAAAAATACAATATGTATAATGAATTTCTGTGATGGACCTATATCCATATCAACATGGAAATACCTTCAACATTCCATTAGTGCTTGAAGTACCCTGTCAGTGGAGAAGTTGGAATACCACATGGTGACAATGCAACATTTTATGCTTTCAAAGACATATATTATGAAACATATTTCTATAATAAGAGAAGAAACCCAATAATTATGGATGATAATACATAGGTTTTAGACCCCAATGGATTGGGGAACTACCCTATGAATCCGAAATGTATGCTCGACATTAACAATATTTTCCCAATAAATATTTTTGAGGTAATAGATCTCTTCCCAAATGTCCAATCCCTACATATCCCTAGTGAAGATATAAAAAAATTTCTCTTCCATCTCTATACAATTAATCAAGATGTAGGGGATGACAATGTTTCTTTTCATGGCTTCCCTCACCCCTAATGTGATAGTGAAGCCCCCATATTATTAGGGTCATAATAGATTTTAGAGATCTTAACAGACCTTCCTAGAAGGATTCTATCCCACTGCCATTCACATAACTCTTGATTGACACAAATGATATATTATAAGACATTTAAACCATGGATGGATATTTGGAGTAAAATAAAATTATTATGGCCCCATAATTTGGATGAATCCATAACTTTCATAACAACAAATTGGCTATTTTTCTATCTGGTTATGTGCTTTTTATTAATGAATAAAGGATATACATGTCATCATGCCATGAATCACATCTTTAAGACATTCTTGGGAAGGGCTACTGAGTGTTATGTTGGTAACCTAGTTTTAAAATCCTGACAGTGAAGTGAAAACATCACAAATTCACACATACATCGATAAAATGTTACAGTTAATTATAAATTTGAATCTTATGTTATTTGATTTTGGAAAAAATCAGGAAGTTCCTTTTCTTTATGGTATTCCACCACGACATCATGGTGGACACGGAAATGGTTAGTTCTATTTTAGAATTGTCACCCCATAGAACTCAACAATCAAATGGGACTTAAAGGGAACCTTTCCTACATTCGGGGATTCATATCTAACCTGGACGACAATGCTCTCCCATTCACTAGGCTAATTTATAATAGAATCACCTACCAATGGGATGATGACTATAAAAAATCATTTGAAATTCACAAGATACGCATATGTAATCCATTGGGTTTGATGCCTTTGGTGGAAGGGATGCCACTCATTTTATATGTGGCCACCAAGGAGTTCTCAATAGGTTCTCTCCTCACACAAAAAAATGAAACAAGGAGTGAGAATAGTTTCTAATAACCTAGCCAGATGGTTCTAGGTATAAAAAGTAGATATTATAATTTCAATAAGAACATCCTTGTATTCATCATCAAAGTAAATAATATAAGGTATTACTTGCATCACCACGAAGCCTATCTAGTTTTTCATATTGATATGATCAATTAAAACATTGACCACCCTATGTTTATATGACACTTTTCTTGATGGGTGGTAATTTTATAACAATATGACAATTAGTTCATATTACAGAAGTTAGTGAAAGGGAAATGCACCACATTTTTCATTGTAGCACATCATGTCCTAAAAAATACCCCATAAGACACTGATTTTCAAAATGAGGAGGTCCTGTATTCCTGTGGAATTAATTAGAAATGGGAGATAACATTGATAGTCCCTTTCCGAGTCCAATTGGCACAAAGTTCAAGATCCCAAGACACAACTTGGTTGGCCTAATTATTTTTTTTCTTTCCAGACAAATTATTTTTTTTTTCTCTTTATCACTATCTGAATGATAGAAAAATATTCAGGTTGAGTATTAATCCCTCATCACTAGATTGGAACTATACATACAAGTACACATAGCCTACCTGAATAATAATTGGAACTTGAAATTGGTGATAAAGTAGATCAATGTAGAATATTTATTCAAAACAGAAGAACTATCCCATCTAACTATATCAGTCATGTGATCGATGGAAGAGTTCCCTTTTGAGCTCACATCGCCTTTTTTTTTCGAACCACAGAATAATCCTGCTTATTTACTTGCTAATACATCCACTATCTAGATCAAACTGTGATAGGAGTAATAATCTTCCATATCACGCATATAATAATGGCCTATTAGAATGTTGTTTTTGATATAGAATAAATAAACTAGGTCACCAATGCCCCAGATCATGAGGAACCAATGACCACCCCTGGATGGATGGAGTGCATAATCAGTTATATCTAAAATAGGATTTTACCTATAGAGCGATCAATATAAAAAAAATATTAGTGTCATGTTAAAAAAGTTACTCTATTGTATGGTCCAAATGAGAAGAAATACCTCAATAACTAGGCTTTGATGGAATCCACCTCAGGGGATTAGTATAGTGAGATATTTTTTCCACCATGTAAAAAGTCCATGCATGATCTTATAATGCCAATTCGTTCTGAAAAAGGATCTTCCACCAAATATATAGGACGGTATATTACTAGAAAACTATTATATAAGACTACATGTAATAAATTAAGAAACATCTTGCATTCTATTACCGTGAAATTTTCATCTATCATCCCTTGATATTGCTACATATATATAAATCTTATGGGCCATTTTACATTTGTGGAATGGTTGTTGTGGGTCCATAACTCCCATACACAACTGATAAATTCAAGTGTGTCCTTACATCTATTGAATAATTTTTCATTTAAGTCAATGAAAACCCCACATGGGTGTGAGGATGAGGAATATAATCAACTTCATAATGTCTTGTTTCATCACTAGGTTAAGTTTCCCTTAAAATTAAATGATGGGAAACCACACAATATTTTGTTCTACATAGTTTATGATATTGTACAAAGAGTACAATATCGAGTCCAATCACTCTTCTCACTATCATGTGGAAAAAAATGGATAGATATAGACCTTAATTAAGACTCTATTTAATATACTCCCAAATATGGTGAACAAGGATAAGAGTCTTAGCTGGAAATGATTCTCCATGATTTATGGGAATAATGTACCACAATTCGTACTTCCACAAGTCCATCATGATCATAATTGGAAGATTATAAAAGGCACACCATGAGTCATAACCAAATGAAAATAAACATTAGGGTCACTGTCGTTGATGCATGACATAAAATTACATGGTACATTATGATATATGCGTGTATATATTGTATTCATCATTGGATATTTAGTGATTCATGGATCCATCATCCTTCATGTATCTAAATAAATCATGGGAAGAAATTCCCACCTCTCTATAAGGGCTAGCTTAGTGAAGATATAGTTTCCCATTAAATAACTATGAATTAAGTGATTTATTACCTCATTTGAGATGTAGTGATGCCCGTAGTTTCAATTGCAGATAATAGAACATCAAACTAATATAAAAATGAAGCCATCATTGAATACAAGTTTGACCTAAACAAGGATCTTCATTTATATCTATGTGTGGATTGATTCCCCTCACCATGGGATATGTAGTGACACCCTTAATTCCATTCAATGGATTGGCTATAATACCACCATTTAATGTTGAGGGATTCACACCCTCAACACAAGATGCAAAACTAAATGGCCATTCAGAACATCTTGTGGGTTGATTATCATTTTCATATGAAACGTACTGATTCCCAAATAGCCACATTACATTAAAATAAAAGGAAAACATCTTTTTCACATTACATTAAAACTACAATACCAAAACGTCCTTACCATAAGAAATTAAACTGAACATAAAATGGCCTTACTATATGAAATTAAAATTCATGGAAAATAACCCCACAACATAATGATAAACATTCCAAGAAAGAAACAAATATCATTCCTTATCAGAGAATCACAATAGCCTTACCTCAGTTAACTAGTGTATTGGGTGCTACATCCATATTTTAAATGAATATCAGTCCAGGTGCCACACTTCATATCTTGAGCACCTCAGGTTAAATAAATCCTTTCATCACTATTAGAAATAAAAATTGATCATTTAGATTGAAAATTATATTTACAAAGAAGGTCCTGACATCCACCAACTAGCCACATCATGACCCAATATAATGGGATTTCAAATTATATGTGAGCATCATGTCACCAAGGTGGATCCTAACACCTCAACATATTTTGTATCATACCTATTAGGATTATCCCAACTAATTACTCATAACTCGATATCCTTGATTCGTGTTTTAAAACATTTACATATCCCGCGTAGAATGATGTTTGAGTGCTCTAAACAATGGGTATCCTAATTTGGATCTTGTTTAACATATCACATATTAGGTCCTTGTGATTCATGACCTTAAACTTCCAAAAATTTTGTCAAGTGTATATTAACATAAACACTATTCGGTAATGGTCCAAATCACATGACATTTAACTACTTGAAAAAGAGGCAAAAAAACTTGTTAGGTTGAAATCCAAAAAATGGTGACATGAGAAAATGTTGAGCCTTCGCTCGCTAAGCTCTTCATCCTCATTGTTTAATAATTAATTATAGTGCAAATAAATAAGGCATACATCCCATAGGTTTAGCATTTATCCATAATAAAAAATTATTCACTATTTACCCTTCAGTCTAGGAATAAGTTAGAGAAATAATTTTCAAATCGCATCAATGTTTGAATATGTTCTATCTTTGGTGAAACAACATTTATGGTGCTTGAAACATTCTTTTATAATAAATTATCTATAAACCTTACAGCATTATTTGAGAACACTGGGTCACCGAAAACCTCCCATATCCATTGGAACAAAAATTATATCTCTCGTTCTATCCATGTAATTGATGTATAAGGGCCTAGATCCACTAACCGGTGACCTATTGGATTTGTATGGAGGGATTCCAATCCCTGCGAGCCTAAATTCCCCATGAAAGAACTCAGAACCTTAGTTTAGACTGTACCAATTCATGTGTGACAATCCTATATCATTCCCATGAGCTAAGAACTTGGGAACGTGGTATAAAATAATCATACAAAACTATTTGAGCGGATTCCACATCCATGATGTTAAGTCACCCTGTTATTTGTCCTTCCTCAGATATGGAATGCTACACTCTATTATATGACCATTTATAAACCACATCTCATGATTTGAAATCACATGGAATAGGGCTCAGGCTTCTTAATTTGTAACTAAATTACCCTAGAGACCATAACCCATCTTGGATTGCTTAACTCCCATACCAATCTAGATCATTTGGATGTTTTAGTCTTCATGAATCATTTATAGAACTAAAAATAAAGTTGATATCATATTTTTCTTGTACATCAAACTGATACATAAGGGCCTTCTCCCACTAACAGAAGGCATCCCTTACATGCAATAATGGAGCTTCAATAGTTATGAGCCTCAAAACACTGTAATAGATCCTAGAACCTTAGTGTATTACGGTTCATCCCTAGTATGGTAGATATAGACCATTTCCACATACACATTTTTTTATGATTTATATCACACACATTCAAACTATCTAGGTGGATCTAGAATCCCTATTATTTCTCCCTCAACTCATGTTACTTCCATAAATCATACATGACCCTTTCAAAAGAGTTCATAATAGTTTTCATGTCCATGTTATTTATTTATAAATTATTTAACCCACCAACTAAATACATCTCCTCCTTGCAAAAAAAGAAACTAAATTCCCCATGATCAATGACAACACCATGGTGAATCTCAATGAGCAATAGTATTTTGATTCATCCCAAGATTTCCTACCCCATTCCGTATTTTGGTCTAAGCTAGAATACCCAATACTATAACACAACAAAGGTCTGAGATAAAATTCCCTCAATTAAAATATATATAATTTGTTAGATAAAAGACCCTAAACTAAAATAAAAACAATGACTGAGATACAAAACCCTAAACTAAAAAAGAAATATGATGTGTGGGATAAAAGACCCTAATATATAGCACAACCATATACGAGATAAAATTTCTAAAATGATAGTAATATTTTTCGTGACCAAGAAGACTCTAAAATATAGAACAGTAATGGTATTATGTAGAAGACTCTAAATTACAACACAAAAAAGATCAACGATAAAAGGCATTACAATAAAGTGATAAAATGTAGGAGTTAAAACATCATAAACTAAAATAAATATCATGTTTGATCTTAAATGACCTAAAAAATAAAAAACAGGTCCAATCTAAAAGACCTCTAAATAATCTGATATTAGTTATGTGCTAAATTACCCTAACATACATTACAAATAGGTCTGAGCTAAAATACCATAAACTGAAGTAATGTTGGGATCGTGATAAATGACCCTAATCTAAAGTGATATCATATATGAGATAAAATCCCCTAAAAATCTATACCAAATCTAGTATAATCCCCCATTGATAAATTAATCCTACCCAAAGAAATACTTAATAAAATAAGGTGATCTCTATATAGCTAGAATAGATTATCGATGGAGAATCTTTTGTTAGTTAGCATTCATGAGCATCTTTCAAAGGAAATATCTTATAATTTTAGTACCTAATTCTTGGAATTTTTTTATATAGTGATAGGTATGGTTATCATTGGAAACTCATGTTCGATTAGTTTAATAGCATGATCATTAGGAACAAAATAAAATTGGATAGTAATGTGGAATGATCAGAAAATTTATTCATTTATAGTGTGAAAAATTAAAGTGTAATATCAAAATTTTGGTTTCCCTTTGTTTCCTCAAAAAATGGAATAAATATTAGGGGTAGAATAATGATAAATGTCGATCAGGTCCACTAAAAATTATGGTAAGATTCTGATAGAAATCCTTTATAGAACGATGGAGTGAGTCTTTCCCCGCTTCATCATCATCTACTCCAGGACGTAGAGTCATGACCAAAGCCATCAAATCCTCAACCCTCTTTTGGGATGTTACTAATGAATATGATGTTGTTAAAAATAACATTCATTATATTAGAAATGATTTACATACATATCTATATATTTGTAATCGAAGAATCAATTGGATCCTACAATTTGTATATCAACAAAAGTCATTTCTCTAATAACTCTGACATCTCCCTCATCCACCTAGAAAGATGATCTTCATCTACAAGATTGAAAAAATATCATTCACTTGTTGTCAGATTAGTCCAAGTAAAAACAATTTTCATCATAATTTCATACAAAGGAGGTTGATCAAAACCAACTTCACCCATGTCATGAAATAACTAGTGAAGTCATTCCCCATGGTCATAGAATAATTCCAAGGGGGTCTCATTGATCATGGTTTTAATCTGATTCCACACCAGCATATGTTGGCTTGATCCTTTGCAAACGATAGACTAGTTGTGTCCATAGGAGGACTAACCTTTTGAACCTATTTTAAAATATAATAAGAATCACATATTACCATCTTTAAAAACACGTATAATTCATAGCATATTATGGAGTATAAAATTTCTAAAAAAATATATTTCACCACCAAAATAATTATCACTCTAATGGGGTCAATTTTTTTATGTCTGGCTGAGATCATTGATGAACTATATTATCACCAATAACTATTTGGATGGAGAGGAAGGGAACATGTTCACATGATGAAACAACTATTTTAGCATAGTACCTATGTAATATAATTACCATGACTTAGAATAATCTTGGATAAAGAAGGTAGAAGCATCAGTATGTGAAATTATGGTCTCAGCCTCAGTATCATCACATTCTAGTGTCTTCCAAAATTATCAGATAACTCAATGATGTCGCTCCCCTAAAATGTGAACTAAAGGACATGTGGATACCCTCTTAATGCACCAAAATATATTATTGAGTTGATAAGATGTGTATGTTTCATAGTGAAATAGCTCGTCCACTCTAGCTTCGAGAACACAAATATGGAGAGTTGTTATATATGAATTTTCCTTAGGATAATTCATTTCATTATCAACAATCTATCCAGATGGTTCCTGAAAAAGAGTAAAATTGATGTTGACATAGTGGATCAATGCATCATTAACGTCACAGGGGCTTATAAACATGGATCAAACCCCTAATATGTTAAATAATATGTTGAAAGATGAACCATGGGTGACCTAAGTGGAATTTTAATATTCATAACAATGAATGTGATACCTTATCCAATCAAATTGAAACTACAGAGAACCGCTGATCGTGTAAAGGTTGATACACATTTTAATATGAAAAAAAAAAATTTTAATGGGGTGTAAGGACAATAACTTACAAATTGGGGATTCATCCTTCTACAAATGGTTCAACCATAACTAATATAAAATCATAGATCCCAGAGCATGTGTCTCGAGTTGGGAAAATCCACCCTTCAAAAAACATGGATAGAATGACTTCCAACCTATGGTCTTGGAATATATCTAAATTCACTCAGTATCCCCCTAAGGTATTACCCTCATCATCTATGATAGACTAATAAGATATAGTTCTATAACAGATTTTATGAGAGAGGCACTAAGGAAAATTTATAATAGCAGGCTTGTTCCTTCTATATAAATGTACAATAATTATCCAATCCATGAATGAAATGAGTGAAGTTATTGTAATATCTTCCCACAAGTTCTATTTTATGATCCTTGGAATCTCCCAATCTAAAACTAGGGTCTATATGGGATCATCCTAGACATCCGTAATAGGAATTAATTAATTATAAATCTCTCTAAGTGGAAGAATACAATCTTGTAGGTATATTTCCCCTTACCTGATACCCACTTCATCATGATATATATGGAATGTATTGGTTAAAGGGTAACAATGGCTAATAAACTCTCAAATAAGGCTAGGATGGCTGTTAACGATGAACTAGGAAATACACACATTGCCATAAATAAGAATTCTATATACATGATCTAAAAAACCACTGTAGATTTCTCAAACATAGAAGGGTATTTCCCATTCATTAGAGAAATTATCATCAGGATAGATATCCCAAATCAAACCTCATACAACAACAAGAATCTTTAGAGTGGAATAAAATATACTTGAAAATCTCTGAGAAATGGGTTCGTGAGAAAATTCATATCCATCTGGACATAAGAGTGATTTTTCCATTATATAAGATGGCACCTAAGATTGAGCTGTGATCAGTCATCCATTCATGGAGATTTTTTTTTCAACATAATCAATAGAAGATGAAACCCAGTGAGATGGATGTTTATATTCTATAGTGGGGATGGGAGCATCATATAGCTGACAAAACCCATAAAGATGGATTCATTGAGATAAGGTATAATCCCGAATCTTAGAGAAGAGTAACCTCTTTATACACTCATTGTTAGTATATACATGATATCAATGTTTAGACTTGTGATTCATAGTAATCATAGAGATTTCATTGGATTCAGTTGGGGAAGATCAATTAGAATGAGAAGAAATATGAACAAGATTACGTGGAATATCTATGTTGAATAAAATATAAAATATATTCAATAGGAAAAAAGACACAATGAATCGACATCATCATGCCCATCGCATGAGTTGGCTTGGGATTCAAGATCGTTAGAAGGAGTTCTCAAATCAACTAACCCTTAAACGTGTCTCATAGGTCCAAGAATCCTAATGTGCAGCATGAAATCACATGACCCCTTAGAGACTCGATATCATGTGACATAAACATGGTCACATAAATCGCATGATAGTCAATGATCGAATGGTCAAAAAGTTATACTACTTATAACGTGAAATAAAATCATATCCCTTGTGACTAATGTTCAAAAAGATATCAAATAATGGTTTGTAGAGAGATTTAATAGGAACCTGAGTAAGAGTGGTATTATGGAATATCCCCCATGGTGGGGTCTCATGATCGGGTCTCGCGAACATGTCTTGCGATCAGAAGTCATTGAGCACTCCTGTGAGAGAAGGTACATGACAGGGGAAAGGGGATAACTCTCTAAATAAGGGGTGGATGGTGATATTATTGTCCCATGACCCCCTATATATATGGAATTTCAAGGAATACCAAACACCTATTAGATGGCCTAAAGCCCATAATAAACAAATTCATGACACCATTAAAGAACTAGGAGGGTATTCATACCTAAAAACGAAGCCCCAACCCTCATAGACGTTGCTCTTTAGGGGGGGGATTTGTTGAAACCCACCAAATAAGCATCAAAAAAATTAAAAAAGGGATAAATACTTGAATATGTGTATTATTTTTCACCCAAATTAAATGGAAAGTGTTGGAATCACCTGTTTTGATAATCCCAAAACATGCTTAAACATTGATTATGATGTATTAAACCTTTGCATTAATCTTATTATTCTATGCGTAAACGTATTTTATTCTAAACAGTTCATATTCTTACTCTCATAACTTTACTGTAATAGCTTACAGTAGTGGTTACATAAGTTTGGTATTGTTAGCTAACAGTCAGCGCTTTCTTCTCAAAGTCACAGTTACAGTTAACTGTCACCTTAAGTTACTGTTGCAATAAGTTCACAGTTACAAGGTTACAGTCGAAGACTAATACAAGCTTACAGTTACGAGTCTACTGCTATCTATTGTCAAAGCTCACAGACGAAGGTCACAGTTACAAGACTTATGTTCAATGCTTTCTCTGCTCAAGTTCACAGTCGAACAAGTCTACATTTGGAACAAGTTCACAGTCGAACAAGTCTACAGTTGGAACAAGTTTACAGTCATAAGCCTACAGTCATAAGCCTACAGTCATAAGCCTACAGTCAAGGTTACAGTTAGACAGCTTCTGTCTACTAAGTTTACTGATGATCGAAGTCTGCAGTTGACAAAGGTTACAGCTCTACAAATTTAATGTTACAAGTCTACAGTTAGAGAGGCTACAGTTACATGGAGTAAAAGCTACCATTGCAAGCCTACAGACAGCAAGCCTTTTGTTGAAATCAGCAGTCAGAAGGAAGTCCACAGTTGGAAGTCCACAGTTGGAAGACCACAGTTGAAGTCAACAGTGACATACATTCTCGACTCACTGTTTTAATTTCTTTATTTCCTACATTTAATTTATTTAATTTATCTAACGGTCATATCATACATTTTGATGTTTTGTCAAATATCTGATAAAGGTTGTCGGATGTCAGGAACCCGTACCTCGTACCTGCTGAAAAGAAATATTTTCTGTCCCCTGTCGGGAGATAAATACGAGAAGACTACGCTGCCCAAAATAAGAGATAATGCGAATACGAATGCGAACCAGACAAGTGCGTTGTGGACGAAATATACCAGAAGCACAAGAAGATAAAAACGAGTTCCATCAAGAACACAGAGAAGCATATAGACAATCAAGTATACTCGAGAAGTGTTCTGTGCATACAAGAAGAACCCTGAAGAACTTCATCGACTACATTCTCACTACCTGTGAACCTGGAGCATACGACACTCTGTTTCTCAAACAGAAACGAGAAGAGGACTCAAACTCTCTTCTGATCGAATACAAGAGCTACACTGAGATCACCAGAACCACTTCTAAACTCTACATCTCTTGTTCTGTGATTTATTCTACATTTTGAGCAGTGTGTGTTATCTGCTGTATTAAACACACACACTGACTCCTGTACTTTCACTGGAGGATCTGTAAATCCTCAGAAAATCTTTTTGCACTCCATTTCCCACTGTGGATAGTGGTAGAGGTCTTGTGACCTGGACAGCTTGCTGCTGTTGTTTGTTTTCCCACGAAGAACTGTGGTAGAGGTCTTGTGACCTGGATAGTGTGTTCACTGTTGTTAACCCCGATCCAGGGTGTGGATCATTCTTATATAAAATTTTGAGAGGACTAAGTCTCGGCTTGAGACTGAACCTCTTGGTTAATTTTCTGTGCTTATAGTTATACTCTATATCCATATTATACATATTTATTTCATATTCCGCTGCTATTACTTTGAAATATAATCTATCTTCAAAGCTATTTTGATAATTAAATTCGCAAGTGTTTATATTTGTTATAAATCAGTAAGTTAGTTTCAAAAGTTAATTTAATCATAAGATTAAGTTAACTGAGAATTAATCAATCTTTGAGAAACTAATTGAACCTTTATAATCTATATAAATTCACTACAGTTTAATTTGTTTTTGAAATTGGGGGATTTTAATAGAAATTGTTTTTAACAGAAATTTTAATTGGAACTCAATTCACCCCCCTCTTGAGTGTCCACTCCGACCAACATTTGGTATCAGAGGTTGTGTTTAGCTCTGTTATACTTGCTCAAAGTTTTATTTTAACTCTGTTTTTAAAACTGTGATTGTAGTTTTATCTAAAAGATCTTAAATTTCTGTTAGTTCTAAATTTTATCTCTTTAAAACATTTTCTAAAATTTCCTTATGGATAATAGACTAGAAGGTGCTGCTACTAACATGCCACCCTTCTTTAATGGTGTGAATTATGCCCAATGGAAGCTCAAAATGAAAATTCATTTGGAAAGTATGGGTTTTGATATTTGGACTGCTATAGAGTCTCAATACAAGATTCCAGAAACTGAAAGAATAACTTGGGATGAACCTACTAAAGTAGCTTACAATAATAATTGTAAGGCTATGAATGCTCTCTACTGTGCTCTAGGAGATGAGGAATTCAATAGAATTTCTGCATGTAAAACTGCTTTTGAAATTTGGGACACCTTAGCTGTTTCTCATGAAGGAACAACTAATGTCAAGGAAATGCGGTTAAACACTTATACTATCAAATATGATAACTTTAAGATGAAAGCTGATGAACCTATTTCTGATATGTATCTTAGGTTTAATGAGATAGTCAACACAATGAGCTCACTCGGGAAGATTGTTCCAGCAAAGGAGCAAATCATGAGATTATTAAGATGTCTGCCTGAAAGATGGAGAGGCACATCCGTTTCAATTAGAGAATCCTGTGATATTGGAACTTTTCCTGTCAAGGAGTTAATTGGTAAGCTGATGATGTACGAAGAAGAGCTAAAGGTGAATAAAGTGGAAGATGAGGAACCAAAACGAAAATCTGTAGCCTTTAAGTCTACTGCATCAAAGAGCAAAGACAAGGAGAAAGTGCATATACCAACAGAAAGCTCATCTAGTGAAGACTTAGATTCTGACAGTGATGCCGAGATGGCACAAATAGCAAGGAGATTCAAGAAGTTCTATAGGAAGAAGAAGTTCTTCAGAAAACCAAACTACAAGGGTAAGTATGATAGACAAGGTAAGTGGAAGAAAGATTGGAAGAAAACTGATAAAGAAGAAGACATAGTTTGCTATGAATGTAAAAGGAAAGGACACATTAAAGCTGACTGTCCTAAGTTAAAATTCAAGAAGAAATATGAGTACAAGGACAAGAATTATAAGAAAGCTATGAAGGCCACCTGGAGTGCTTCAGAAGACAGCACAAGTGAATCAGAGTCCAGTGATTCTGAAAGAAATCGTGCTAATATGTGTTTCATGACAAACACATCTGAGGTATCCTTAGACACTCCCACTTTAAACTCTTATTATTCTGAAGGTGAAGCAGAATCTGGTTCTGATTCTGAAAATATGTTTAAAGATGAATTGACTGAATACTGTAATATGCTGGAAGAAACGTGTAATGAACTAAAGGATAAATATAAGTCTTTAAAGAAACAGCATGCTCTTACTGCAAGTGTCATGTATGCACTTGATGTAGAAAAAGAGAAAAATGTTCAATTATTAAAGGAGAATACAGAACTGAAACTATCTAATGAACAACTTAGAAAGGACTTAGAAACATTCACAAATGGAAAAGATACTCTAACCCAACTGCTAGGAAAGCAAGTTTCACCTAAGTATGCTACTGGCTTGGGATACCAACCTGGAAAAAGACAGTTTACTAAAACCCAATTTATTTCCAAGTCTGGAAAAAATCATGCTAGTTCCAGTTTTGGAAATTCGTATGCCTCAACTGGTTATTTAAATAGTTGTCGATCAAGTAAAGTATATCTCTCTAAATCTGTTGCATCTATTAATTGTATGGGACCCATAAAAAAAATCTGGGTACCTAAATCCTTGATTGCTAACATATCTGGACCCAAGAAAATCTGGGTACCAAAGTCATTTCTTGTCTAATCTGTTTTGTAGGAAATCTGTTTGAAAAGCAATTACAAGAAGGTATGGTACTTAGACAGTGGATGTTCAAGACACATGTCTGGGGACTATTCGTGCTTCAAAAGCTTAATAAAGGTTGATGGAGGATATGTCACTTTTGGTGATAACTCAAAAGGAAAAATCATCGGCTTAGGCCAGATTGGTAACACTGACTCAGTATTAATTTCCAAAGTTTTATTTGTTGATGGACTTAAGTACAACCTACTTAGCATTTCTCAATTGTGTGATGATGGCTTTAATGTCAAGTTTGAAAACAACTCTTGTGATGTTTATAATTCCAAAAATGCTTTAATATTTTCTGCCTTAAGAAATGAAAATGTTTATGCTGTTGACTTGAACACTTTAGCTAAACATAATGTTACTTGCTTAAATGCTTTTCATAAAGAGTCTTGGCTGTGGCATAGGAGATTAGGACAC
Source organism: Viscum album (assembly GCA_963277665.1). Taxonomy (NCBI): domain Eukaryota; kingdom Viridiplantae; phylum Streptophyta; class Magnoliopsida; order Santalales; family Viscaceae; genus Viscum; species Viscum album. Next base: position 445,154,026 of record OY728142.1, read on the forward strand.
TGCAACATTCACTCACTTAGAAAACTCTCTAAGAAACACCTAGTTAGAGACTTACCTAAGTTTGAATTCCCAAATGACAAAGTGTGTAATCCCTGTCAAAAGGGAAAACAACACAAAGTTTCTTTTAAACCAAAGAAAGAAGTTTCAACTTCTCAACCACTTGAACTGGTTCACATGGATTTGTTTGGACCATCAAGAATTTCAAGTCTAAATGGGAAGCACTATGTATATGTTCTTGTAGATGACTTTTCTAGATATACTTGGGTATACTTTCTAGCTCACAAAAGTGAAGCCTGCTCTTCCTTTGTTAAATACTCTAAGTCTGTAGAAAATCTTAGTGGACTTAAGATTAAGACCTTGAGGAGTGATCATGGCCGTGAGTTTGAGAATCAAGAATTTGAATCTTACTGCTCACACAATGGCTATGCTCACAATTTTTCTGCTCCTAGGACACCTCAACAGAATGGTGTAGTAGAATGAAGAAACAGAACCCTGCAAGAAATTGCTAGAACTATGCTTAATGAATATGACCTGCCTGTTTACTTTTGGGCTGAAGCTGTAAATACAGCCTGCTATGTTATTAATAGAGTCTTGATTAGACCGATTCTTATGAAAACCCCTTATGAGTTGTGGAATAATAGGATGCCTAAGGTTAATTACTTTAGAGTTTTTGGTTTCAAAGTCTTTATTCTGAATACTAAAGATAATCTTGATAAATTTTCTCCAAAAAGTGATGAAGGAATTTTCCTAGGTTACTCTATGTCTAGTAAAGCCTATAGAGTGTTCAATAAGAAAACCAAATGTGTGGAAGAATCTGTTCACATTAAGTTTGATGAGACTGATCCACATGAGTCGAAAACTTCTCTTGAAGATGTTGAAGAAGACTTATCTGTTCTGGACCTAAATGACGAATCTAAAGAACCCGTAATAAAAACATCCAGTTCTGGACTTTTTCCAGAATCTTCCTCTGTGGAACCCGAACCTATAGATGAACCTGAAATCTCTAGTCCAACCTTTACCAAATCAACTAGGATTCTAAAGAATCATCCTTTAGATGCTGTTGTTGGTAATCTTGATAGAGGAACACCAACTAGAGCTTCTCTAAAAAATCAGGTTGAACATCAAGCTTTTCTTTCACAGCTTGAACCCAAAAATGTCAATGATGCTATCAGTGATGAATTCTGGGTAATGGCTATGCAAGAAGAACTAAATCAGTTTGAAAGAAACAAAGTTTGGGAATTAGTGGAAAGACCTAAAGACACTCTTACCATAGGCACTAAATGGGTGTTTAGAAACAAAGTTGATGAGTTTGGAAATATAATCAGAAACAAAGCCAGGCTAGTTGCACAAGGGTATAGTCAGGAAGAAGGAATAGACTATGAGGAAACCTTTGCACCCGTGGCTAGACTAGAGGCCATTAGGATATTACTTGCTTATGCTGCTCATCTGAATTTCAAACTATATCAAATGGATGTTAAAAGTGCTTTTCTAAATGGATATATAATTGAGGATGTATTTGTGGAACAACCTCCTGGTTTTACAAATCCCCATTTTTCTAATCATGTTTTTAAACTATCTAAAGCTTTATATGGTTTAAAGCAAGCTCCAAGAGATTGGTATGATAGGCTCAGCTCTTTTCTTATTTCAAAAGGATTTACTAAAGGGATAGCTGATCCCACTCTTTTTATTAATTGGATTTCTAAAGATGTCTTAATAGTACAAATCTATGTGGATGATATTATTTTTGGATCTTCAAAAAATTCTTTATGTGTTGATTTTTCAAAAATAATGCAAATTGAGTTTGAAATGAGTTTAATGGGAGAACTCAAATTTTTCCTTGGATTTCAGATCTTTCAAAATAAAAATGGTATTATTTTGAATCAAAGTAAATATATTAAAGATCTTCTAAAACGTTTTTCTTTGGATGGCACCAAAGGCAGTGACACACCTATGAGCACCACTTGCAAGTTGGACAGTGATGAAACTGGTGAACCAGTGGATCAAACCAATTACAGAGGTATGATAGGTAGTCTACTGTACCTTACTGCCAGTAGACCTGACATCATGTTCAGTGTATGCATGTGTGCTCGATTTCAAGCCAATCCAAAAGAGTCTCATTTGACTGCTGTTAAAAGGATTTTCAAATATCTAAAACATACTCCCAATTTGGGATTATTTTATCCAAAAGGACAATCATTTGATTTATTAAGTTATTCTGATGCTGATTTTGCTGGCTGCAAGTTAGATAGAAAGAGCACCTCTGGAACGTGTCACATTTTAGGCAAGTCACTAGTATCTTGGTGTAGTAAGAAGCAGAATTCTGTTGCATTGTCTACTGCCGAAGCTGAGTATATAGCTGCTGGTAGCTGTTGTGCACAAATCTTGTGGATGAAACACACTTTACTAGACTATGGATATCAATTCAAACATGTCTCTATAAGGTGTGACAATACAAGTGCTATTAACATTTCAAAAAATCCAGTATCTCATGCTAGGACAAAACATATTGATGTGAGACATCACTTTCTGAGGGATCATTATCAAAAAGGTGATATCACTCTTGAGTTCATTGGCACTGAACATCAGTTAGCTGATATTTTTACAAAGCCTTTGAATTCTGAGAGATTAAGTTACATCAAACATGAGTTAGGTATGATCAACTATAGCACAGTTGAAACCGCACAGTTGAAACCTCACAGTTGAAACCTCACAGTTAGACCTCACAGTTAGACCTCACAGTTAGACCTCACAGTTGGACCTCACAGTTGAAACCTCACAGTTGAAACCTCACAGTTGAAACCTCACAGTTGAGATCTCACAGTTAGACCTCACAGTTAGACCTCACAGTTGAAACCTCACAGTTGAAACCTCATAGTTGAAACCTCACAGTTGGACCTCACAGTTGAAACCTCACAGTTGAGACCTCACAGTTGAAACCTCACAGTTAGACCTCACCGGTGTACCTCACTGTTACATCTCTCTGTAGGCTGTTTCGCTGCTTAATCTTATTTTATTTTTGCGGGAATTCGAACCGTTTCTTTTCTTTATATTTTTTTTCTAAATCCCTAAATGATAAAATTGAGAACATCGAACATATCTCAATCCAATCATCTCGACCCTTGCTCTCTCAAGTCCTAAACCCTAAACCTTCAACCGAACCTCGAAACCTCATTCAGTTCCAATGGCCAGAACAAAGCGACCCCCGACTGTCAACGAAGATGCACCAATGCCAAAGAGGACTCAAGTCGAATCCAGTGGCACCGGGAACGCCTCGATAAGACCTATTAATCCACATCTGACTAAGAGAGAAATAGTCGCTGAGAAGGAGCTATGTGAAGAGTGGATTTTATCGAGCAGATCATTAGTACTGGCAGTGCTTAATGATCAAGGATGGACCGAATGCTTCGCAAACAATAATGGACCATACTACCCGAAGCTGGTGAAGGAGTTCTATGAATATCTACAGTTCGAGGAAGAGGATGACCAGCATAGACTAGTATCCAGAGTAAATGGAAATGAAGTCAGTTTTTCATCAGTTGAATGGGCTGCTTGTTTAAGAGTTCCTCATGAGGGTATTTACAACTACTATTCTGGAGCGGCTCCTCCAAATAGTAGAATCTTTGATCATGAGACAGCTCTGGAAGAATTGACAGGTAATGGCACTGTAAGGAAAATTATTGCTACTGAAATGAATGGAGAGGACAGGCTTCTGTTTAAGTTTATTCAGCATGTACTGAGTCCTAGAAGAGGAGATTTTGCAACTCTGAAGCATCAGGATATTTACTTGATGTACTTATTAAAACATGGAAGGAAGGTCAACCTTTGTAGGTTGCTGATGGCTCAGATGGAGGACATGATAAAGGCAAGCTCAAAATCAAGTGCCTTGTTTCATGCTAAACTCATTTCGGTTATGTTGAAAGTGAAAGGTGCAGCTGGATGTCAGGAAGAGTTGATAGTGGCAAAGAACAGTGTATGTATCTCGAAAGTAATCTGCAAATTCATGAAGATCAGTTGGAATCCCTGGAAGAAATCATGGGTGAATGATGAGGAGAGAATCTATGAGAATTTTAGCCCTTCTACTCATCCCTCTAGACCGAGAGATAGGAGAGATCCAGGATTAAAGCCTGATGAGCCTGAACCTGTATACTCAGATGATGAACAGACTGCAGTAGTTGGTAACTCTGCAAGAGAGAACACTCCAATTGATGAAGGGAGTGATCCTGATACTACTCACAGTCCTGTCAGGACAGTGACGTTTGGAGCAGCAAGCCCTCCAAAAGAACTACCTAGTAGAGAACCTGTTCTAAGAGACAGTGAGACTGAGTCTACAGAAGAAGAAGAAGAATCTCAATATTTTGTCAAGGACACCTCTGATGAGGGTGATACAGTCGAAGCAGAAGAGGCTGGAACTTTAAATGAAAATCAAGAAACTGTTGCAGAAGAACTTAGTATGAGCCCTCTGATAGGGTATACAGACAAGTCAGTGTCTGACCAGGAAGCAGGAGTGGTCTCTACTACTGTTGTCATGGAAGTGGTTGACGACCCAACAGAGAAGGAGGCTAACCTCACTGCTGAACCTACAGAGGAAGCAAGTATGGAACCTGCTAGAGCTACAGAAGAGAACTTAGAATTACCCAGAGTTGAGCAGATAGTAGAAAGTGTTCAGGAAGGAACTCCAAGTGAGGGGGAGCGTGTTGGTTCAGTCTCTGTACTGTATGATATAGAAGGATGGACCTCAGATCCAGGATACATGGTGTTAGGACTCAATTATGAGGATTCAGATGAGGAAAACCAACCACCAAGCAATCCAGTCATCCTACCTAACAGCTCTCCAGTGTTAGAAACTGAAGGATTGGCCACCAAGGAAGACCTTGAATCCTTAAAGAATGAAATGAAGGAGACCATCAGACAGTCTGTTGCTGAATTGAAAACCAGTCTTTTTGATGAGCTGAAAAATGTAGAACAATCCTTAGAACTATCTCTAGGATTTGTTGTGGGAAGTCCAATCAAAGAAGTGATGGATGAAATGAAAGTGTGCCACACCCAAATTGAAAGCTGGACTGGAGCAGTAGTGGCCCTCAGACAATCAGTTTCTTCTTTAACTGCCCTGAGCAGTTCTCAGACACAAGTGGCCAGTGAGATTCGATACATCAAAGACGTGGTCAAGCAGTTTGTGGTAGTATTTGAGGCTTTCAAGAAATCAGTAAAAGAACACTTTAGTAATCAGGATGCTGTCATTCAGAAAGTGATTGGAAGTCTGACTCAGTCTTTCAAGGAGACAGTGGCATTCTCAGTCAAGTCCCTTCCTTCATCTAGCTCTCCTGTGGACCTTGAGCAGTTTAGAAGCCTGCTCAGAGAAGAGCTTACTTAGGCCCGTGCAAATGACACATCAGACCTACAGATCCTTGCTACTACAAGAGAAGTCAGTGGCTTTGTTCGTGAGCACCTGCAGGCTGCTACTGCTTCTCAGGAGGCCATCAAAAGTAAAGTGGATTATTACTTTGATCGGATTTTCACCAAGCATCAGTTGAACAATCACTTCAAGCTCATGCTAGAGACTATGAAGCTGCCTCCTGTAACTCAATCCTTCAAAGAACAAGTTAGCAAGCTACGAGAGTTGACCCCGGCTTTGGATAAATTCTTGGAAAACAAAGATGACTTCTTATCTGCCATGGACAGAGGAGGAAACATTATCATGGATTTCAGAAATCTGCTCCTACCTTTTCTTCATGTGGACTGCACACCTGTTATAGTTCCTCCTGCCCTACCTGTCTCCAACCCCAGTGGTTCTTCCATCATGTCTCCTGCTGATGCCCTCAGAAGCCTTAGACCACTGATCCCTCGGCAAGCTACTCACTATCGGCCTTCAGGAGCATCTGTTGCTGCCCCTCCAGACATTCCTGCTGCCATTCGTCAGCCTGTTGATCATTCACCTCCTGCTCCATCTTCTTCCTCCAAAGGAAAAGATCCCTTACCTCCAGATGAAGAGGATTGAGTCTGTTTATTTTTTTTGATAGGGATCATGTATTCACATTTTGGGTCATGTATTGTACTCCTTATTAATACAATGTTTCTTTTCTCTCTCTCTGTCTTTCTTTTTGTTAATCACAAAGGGGGAGAAATAAAGAGAAATAGATAGGGGGAGAAATGGGGAGAAATAGGGAAACTCAAGGGAGAAATGAACCTATACACAGAGGAGAAATCCTTGCGGATTATACCTCATTTTTGCGCTCATATTGCTAATACTGTGTTTTGCACACTTCTCTCTGATACTTCTATATTTCATACTGACATAATTTGTGATTATCAAAAAGGGGGAGATTGTTGGAATCACCTGTTTTGATAATCCCAAATCATGCTTAAACATTGATTATGATGTATTAAACCTTTGCATTAATCTTATTATTCTATGCGTAAACGTATTTTATTCTAAACAGTTCATATTCTTACTCTCATAACTTTACTGTAATAGCTTACAGTAGTGGTTACATAAGTTTGGTATTGTTAGCTAACAGTCAGCGCTTTCTTCTCAAAGTCACAGTTACAGTTAACTGTCACCTTAAGTTACTGTTGCAATAAGTTCACAGTTACAAGGTTACAGTCGAAGACTAATACAAGCTTACAGTTACGAGTCTACTGCTATCTATTGTCAAAGCTCACAGACGAAGGTCACAGTTACAAGACTTCTGTTCAAAGCTTTCTCTGCTCAAGTTCACAGTCGAACAAGTCTACAGTTGGAACAAGTTCACAGTCGAAAAAGTCTACAGTTAGAACAAGTTTACAGTCATAAGCCTACAGTCATAAGCCTACAGTCATAAGCCTACAGTCAAGGTTACAGTTAGACAGCTTCTGTCTACTAAGTTTACTGATGATCGAAGTCTGCAGTTGACAAAGGTTACAGCTCTACAAATTTAATGTTACAAGTCTACAGTAAGAGAGGCTACAGTTACATGGAGTAAAAGCTACCATTGCAAGCCTACAGACAGCAAGCCTTTTGTTGAAATCAGCAGTCAGAAGGAAGTCCACAGTTGGAAGTCCACAGTTGGAAGACCACAGTTGAAGTCAACAGTGACATACATTCTCGACTCACTGTTTTAATTTCTTTATTTCCTACATTTAATTTATTTAATTTATCTAACGGTCATATCATACATTTTGATGTTTTGTCAAATATCTGATAAAGGTTGTCGGATGTCAGGAACCCGTACCTCGTACCTGCTGAAAAGAAATATTTTATGTCCCCTGTCGGGAGATAAATACGAGAAGACTACACTGCCCAAAATAAGAGATAATGTGAATACGAATGCGAACCAGACAAGTGCGTTGTGGACGAAATATACCATAAGCACAAGAAGATAAAAACGAGTTCCATCAAGAACACAGAGAAGCATATAGACAATCAAGTATACTCGAGAAGTGTTCTGTGCATACAAGAAGAACCCTGAAGAACTTCATCGACTACATTCTCACTACCTGTGAACCTGGAGCATACGACACTCTGTTTCTCAAACAGAAACGAGAAGAGGACTCAAACTCTCTTCTGATCTAATACAAGAGCTACACTGAGATCACCAGAACCACTTCTAAACTCTACATCTCTTGTTCTGTGATTTATTCTACATTTTGAGCAGTGTGTGTTATCTGCTGTATTAAACACACACACTGACTCCTGTACTTTCACTGGAGGATCTGTAAATCCTCAGCAAATCTTTTTGCACTCCATTTCCCACTGTGGATAGTGGTAGAGGTCTTGTGACCTGGACAGCTTGCTGCTGTTGTTTGTTTTCCCACGAAGAACTGTGGTAGAGGTCTTGTGACCTGGACAGTGTGTTCACTGTTGTTAACCCCGATCCAGGGTGTGGATCATTCTTATATAAAATTTTGAGAGGACTAAGTCTCGGCTTGAGACTGAACCTCTGGGTTAATTTTCTGTGCTTATAGTTATACTCTATATCCATACTATACATATTTATTTCATATTCCGCTGCTATTACTTTGAAATATAATCTATCTTCAAAGCTACTTTGATAATTAAATTCGCAAGTGTTTATATTTGTTATAAATCAGTAAGTTAGTTTCAAAAGTTAATTTAATCATAAGATTAAGTTAACTGAGAATTAATCAATCTTTGAGAAACTAATTGAACCTTTATAATCTATATAAATTCACTACAGTTTAATTTGTTTTTGAAATTGGGGGATTTTAATAGAAATTGTTTTTAACAGAAATTTTAATTGGAACTCAATTCACCCCCCTCTTGAGTGTCCACTCCGACCAACAGAAAGAGATGGTGGAAAATCATTCAGATCATGTATGTATCCAGGGGACTTGTGATCATGTTCCCAACATAGGGTCACATGAAGGAACTACGTGCAGTGGATAATATTTATTAAATTCTTCTAATCCCTTCTTGAATAGTCCTACTGCCCTAATAAAGGCACAACAGACACCCATAATTCATGCTGAAATATTTGGATATACATTTCCAGGACACACTAGTTGTTAATTGGTATGTACCTAACAACCCATTTTTAAAATACGTCGAAAATGTGAAGAAAGATGTTCAAAAGGTGGAGGACGGTATAAATCTTATAAATCATGTGACACATCAACAATGAAGAGAATGATTTCTCTAAACAACATTCAAAAAAACATGATATACACCCTAGGAATTTGTAAAATAAAACAATGGAAACCAAATGAGGGAGGTGGAAACCACTCACATTCACTAAAAATGATGTGAACCATGATAGTGATCTGGAAGACACTGTGAGACCACAACAACATGTCTGCCTCACCTTGTCAAAGCCCATCAGTATGTCTTCCCCATCATGTAATGTGTCACAGGTATATCCAAGAAATTTCACACATCCCCTTTGACCCCCTAAGGACCTTGGTCTGACATGTTATGCATCATGATGATATAAGTTAACTGACTTTGATATTAGTCATATAGTCTCACATGACTCCGAGCCTTTGGGAAATAAAAAATATAAATAAAATAAGAGGATGTGGAAGCCTCTCGTAGTCGTAAAAATATATTGACATGCTATGGATTCCTAAAACATGACTTCAAGATACTATAGGAGCAACCACATTGTTCTCATAGAGACACCTAGACAAGCCATCACTACCTCATGAAATTCACCATGAAAGGCATAATTCAACTCATGAAGACGTTTCAATAGGAACTCTAATCTAGTGAAGGATGGTGGACATGTCAATATGAAAATATAAAGTCATTCAAAATTCCTACATAATTGGACAATGTCATCATTAATTGGTGATAATCCAATAATGGATGCATTGACCGGAAATACCTGTGGTCACAAAAAAATCAGGTGGCACCATTAGATAAATCTACAATGGAGTCTCGTAAAGATGCATGGTGTTAAAGACCTTCTCAGAATCCATCCAGGATTCATCAAATGATATTCCATGAAAACCAGAGAATAGTCGGGGTGGAGAGTCCTAAAATTCTCCAACCCCAATATCAAATAAAATGGTTTCCTTTTCTTATATAGAATCATCAGCCCACCCAAACAGTTTTGTGGATTTCTCAGAGTGGATGAACTTATGATCAAAAAGTGTTCCACTATGTAATATGACAATGAACAGCCATAGTATTCATGTACCATGAATAAAATACCTTCACATTGTCACTGATTGATTGCATGAAGGACTTCTGGAATGATTTGAGAACAATATAACAGAACTATTCAAGATCATTGGAGATTCAAAATAATATAACACTAAATAAATATAAAGAATTCAAAACATAATTTGTATAATAATGTTTAATGTTGGAAGTCTTATGTAGAAAACAAGTTTCATGACCCTCGTGTGCTTCGTTTGAACCATTTGATACTCAAAAAAACACTAGGAAATGTTTCCAAGATGCCACTATGCTTCTTCATCATGTTATTTGGGACATCAAAATTCATCCATAAATATTAGAGAAAGTCACATGGTCCCCCTTGGAACACCACTTTAGTCTCTCAAATCCTTCTGGGCTCATTGTCCAAGCCTTGAGCAGTCCTTAAGATACATTAACCGACTCGTATAATAGTGCCCAATCTAGTCATCCATGTATTGTGAAGCATGACAACAATTTAACCAGATCTCATGATACCCTAGGAGAAAGCAAGATGATACTCATGACACCCTCCCAACATGTTGGATCTATCTCATGATGCCCACATGAAGCATTAGCCCTGAAATGTGACATCCCCTGAGATAAGTCATATTAACATTGGAGACGCCCTCAATATGACTAAACCAGCATGTATGAATGACACTAGAGAAAGTCATTTACATAATGATACACCCTCTAGAAATGTCATCCACTCATGCAATAAATTCTACGACTAACCTTATGGGACATATGATGTCCTTTGGACAAGTAAGCCTTGGTAATGTGACAACCTTCAGATATGCTACTCGGGTTACATGATGTCCATTATAAATAATAACTAGATCATTTATTTTTCTTTGAATATGAAAATAAGATACTCTCTTACATATCTGGATGAGTTTTCAAATAGTTAATGACATATAGGGAAGCCGTCTAGATCAATAAGGTGTCATCATTATGTAAGCCCTGATCAAATGAACTACAAGAACACTGATTCCCACCCTAATTAGGATACATAGGACACCTATCTAAGGCCAGATATCCACTTAAAATATTCAAATGGATGCCTAAATACTTAATCCTCTTCACCCACAAAGTGATGAAATTGGTTATTTTTTATTAATTTTTCCTCACACCATGAATAACACACATGATCATAGAGAGATTCATTAGTCATATCAATCACATCACGAGTCTCCACGGGCCCTAGAAACTGAAGTACGTAATCCCCAATTATAATCATGACATATTTTCATCAATACAAGGGCATATATCTCTGGGAAATTCCCAATAGTGAGACTAAAATAAAATTATTTTGATTCTTATGATAACTAGGATACATTGGAAGCCATACAAAGGCTGGATCTCAAATGAAAACCCATTTTTATGTTATCCTTTTGTTCATTTCATTTCAACCATCGGGACAGGACCATTCCCCTGGGTTTATCACTCTATATCAACCATTCGAGGACTAAGAAATAAAATGAGCTATGAATACTTTGATTCTCTTCATAATTTGGATACATAGGTTTTCCCTACAAGACTCGATAAAGAACACCTACTGTCTTAGAACACCCATATAAGTCCTTTTATCATGACATTGAACTTCACTGTTCCAAAAAAACTACATGGGGTTTAATTAATTCAATTACTAGGATATGTAGGATGCCTCATAATGTCTCAATACTTCCTTTAGAAAATCATCTTTCACATTTTATGGAAGAATATTCCAAATATCATGGTTATATAGATTCACCACAAAACCAAATCCTCATTACTAGAAAATGATGGAGAACCCCATATACAAACATATTGATTCACTAAATAGACCAAATATTTTTTTACAGGAATGATTATTTTCCAATTAACATTTTTATGGGTCACTAGTCCCATATTAGGATTAGGAATAGATTCATGAACATATCTTAAATCTATAAGTGAGTACCAAAGTATGAAATGATTTCTAACCAAAAGGGTGTAATGAGCCTGAACTGGCATGCTCTCAACTAATGGCATTCCTCATTATTCATTGGGCCTAAAAACATAGATGATGGCATGCCTTTTGAAGGAATGTATATACCTACCTACAGATTAATGAACCAATATGAGTTTCCAGTGTAAATAACAATGGTAAACTAAGGGTCATGATTGTGAAAAATACAAACACCCACCCCCACAATCAACCATTGGGTCCAAACGAACCATCTTCAATGAGCATTCTCCATCGTGTTGCTTGATTACTGATGAAATATTCATGTGTATACATGGGAATTAAATGAATGAGATGAGTGGGCATATAATTATATATCCCTCCAATTAATTGGGTAATATTTTACTCTCATGGAACATCATGTATGTGATTAGGCAGTAAACCTAATCCATTATGAGACTCTACCCAAGTTGTGTTTTTTTCTTAGAAGTTATCCTTGACATATGTTTATATTATTTTTATTTATTTTAAACTTTTAAATGATTCAATGATCTTCTTATAGCATGATATATTTTTTATTATTAATCATTATTACACTTATACATTCTCTTTATGATATAATGTTATTCCATTGAATCACATGTTATGCTCCTTTATCTTGTTTATTCCATTATTGTAATTTTTAGATCACCACTTTCATTCATATATTACATAGGATATCCAATGAATTTTTATGAGCTTCAATTGATTTAGATAGTCAAAATAGAATATAAAATGAGGATTTTGTGTTTTAGTTTCCATTTATGTAATATGAACCTAGTCTTCCTATAAAAATAGGAATTTATGATCTTTTAAATGTATTGAGAGATATCTATTCTTAATAATCATGCAATAAAATGTTGAAACGGTTTTGGGTATTTATAAGACCAAGGTGGAATCAATGTATGGTAATAAATTGTGATTAGCCTCTTTGATATCCTAGGGTCACCATCAATTTTTAAAATGATCATGTAATAAATTCATTACTCATGGGTTAATTTTGGACATTTGCATCAATATTCACTTCATTAATATCATTGTCGAGTAGAAACATCACCAACAATTAATTAGAAAAATAATTTTCCCTTGATATTTAATATCCACAAAAATTATAAACTATTTAGAATTTGGGCCTAAAGGATTACCATTTCCATAAAATAATATTGTGAACAATTATTCTAATGATGAGAAAGAGATTATTAGGTAAACCTGTGATACCATTTTTACCAACCATATGAGACTTCAATTCCCATATAGTTGTTTGTGACACTTATGATAAAGAATGTGGGGGATCCTTAATATATGTATGTGGAGGGTAATCCATATAAAATTGGGATAACATAAAAAAATTCTCTTATTTTCCTATAAATAAATTAATAAACACTTTGTAAATGGTGATACAAATCCAATTTACAGCTTATAAAATTGAATTATATTAGAAAATGGTAAAAATAAAGAATAAATAATCATATTTTTTAGCGTATTATCTATATAGGAAAAATCTAATAATAAATTTATTAATGACAACAATTAGGATACATATAATGATAAAGGGTGAATAAAAAAAGTTAATATATATTTAAAATTATAAAAAATATATATATAATGAATATTTTTATGTAATTTACTCTTGAGTTATGATAATAATATTTCTATTACTTCTTATGATACCTGACATAAGCAAAAAATTAAATTAGGAGTGATATATATCATATTTTATAAATTTCAAAATATAATATGATGAATAAATGTATGTAATTATAATATTAAGAGATAATTGAAGGAATATTTACCCATATTTCTTATTCATGATAATTTTTTGTGGAATAAACCTAGTATATTTTTAATTCATCAATACCATATAATAATATTTCCCTGGATAATGGTATCTTGAATAAATCATCCCGATAATCAACTTATTCATCACCAAAACACTATTGTTTCCATAGAAAATGATAGACCAGTAAAAATTTAATGTACCAAGATCATTGGAATTTTTCTTTTCCTAACTTTACATTATAAATAGGGTCATATTTATATCTATATACTTTCAAATATTCTAGTGTCACATTAAATTCACCATGTTTAACAACAATATTAATAAAAAAAATTTGTAATTGAACATATAATCCTAAAATTTAATGAAATTGTTCTCCCACTAATCTTTATTAACTCTATAATATTAATTTGACCTAGAGACTTGGTTTTTTTACAATTAAAAAATAAATTATTTATATGAACAATAATAAAATTCTATTCTGAACTGGATTTTTATTTTCCTTATCATTAGTATAAAACATATATCCATTAATTTCATATTGTGACCATGTCATCAAAATTCATCTGGGTCCACTTGATAAGCATATCAAAGATCTTGATGAATTAAAAATAATATGAATTTTCATTCTAAACAATGTAATTTTATTGATTACGGTCATTCCACACCCACATATCATTATTATTTAGATAACATTTCTTAACACATTAATATAAAATTTTACATATGTTTGAGTGTAAAAAAATTTATTCATGATGTGTTAATGTGAACACATTATTTTCACCCCTATTAGTGATGATGTTCCCATTTGATTTGAGATCGCCTAGAGGCAGAGGTGGTGAATGACATGTCCTTTTTTCAATTTATTTTCACTAAAAAATATATGTGACTGATTAATATGTCAATACTATTGCTCTTATTTGTACCACATTTTATCATAAGTAATAATTTGTATATAAATAAATCAAATGAGAATTTACAAGTTTAGGACAAAATAATGTGGTGTAATTTTTGTTGGGTGTGATTGCTATATAGAGATCTGTATTTAATGTATTAAAAATCAATTATAAGTAGGAATTTTCACATGAAAATATTGATATAAAATATCACCAAAAAATAATCATAAGTGCATATTATAGATGCCTTCTAATAGGATTTTTATGTCGGTTCTTTTATTTTTATTGTTATCTCATAAAAACTTTCTCCTTCTAAAGTCCCCATATCAAATCTATAGAGATGATCTCACATGTATGAAAGTGGTCTTCCATACTCCAATGAAAAGGTATTGACCTCCCATTTCAACTAATGTAGTGGTACATCATCCTTTTTCTACTTCATGTTTTAGTTTCCTCATCTTCCAAAGGATATCTCTATTCTCTCACCTTATTTTTCTCATAATATGGTGATATCATACATTACAGTAAGATGTACCTACTTATCAACTTTACCTTATCTTTAAAAAAATTTAATTAGTGTTATCACATTATACTATTGATTTTATTTTAACTTATGTGGGTATTTTATCCTTTATTCTTTATATAATTATAAAACAATGATGATTTCCTTGGTGTAGTAAACTTCTTGATCGATACAGAAAAAATTACTATTTCTAGAAGTAGTAATGTGTTACTGAATTATATCTTATTATATTCTTACTCTCTTTAATTCCATATAGTAATTAGTTATTAAGAAAATTACTCATTAAAACTCATTTATTCCAAGTGATTGTCTTAATTTAAATCATACTTAATACATAATATGATTACCATCAATTCATATTTTAATATCTAAACCATCTTCTCCATAATGTTCATATATTTTTCAACATCACATTTTTCTAGAATTATTTTATTCATTTATTTATAATTATTTATGTGTTTAATAATAATAATTTAACAAATGATTAGAAATAATGGTGATGTTTTTTTATAAATAATAGTAAAAATATAAAAATAATTTAAATAAATTTAAATAACAAGAAATAATAAAAAAATACTAATTATAATAATATTATAAAAATGGGGGAAAATAAGGGTGCCCCATCAATGAGTTAATAAACCACCCCTAGGGATTCACCCACATCATACACAACAATAGTTGATACCCCACTTTGGTGTACCTCATCTCTTCTGGTCTCCAATGATTCTTGGTTGGATCATCTGAGGTATAAACAACAATCCTGATTCTACCCCTTTTCCTAAATATTTCTCCCTCACATACTACTACACATTAATCATCTAAACCCTATTTATGATTTCAGTTAAATTTGGGTTATTATTATTGTGATTTTTATTATGTCAATCCTTTATTAATTTTGGGGAATCAACCATCAAATGGTAGAACATTATGAGTCGGTCTCCATTAATTATCGATTAGTTTTTCAAGTAGTCTATATTTTAATGTCATAATAATGTATTAATTGTGTGTTGAATTTATTTTTATATTTTATAAGATAATTATTAAATATTAATATTGATTAATTTAAATCAAAATAATGTTTTTATTGATTTTTGTCTTAGTGAAAAAAAATTAATAAATTTAAGAAAATATTATAACCTATTTGATCAAAAAATTTGTAACAATACACATTTTTGAATAGGTACAAACCCTTGTGTTACTACTCTAATGTTATCATTTTATTGTATAAATGTTTTGTAATTGATAATGATTGTTTTGAGAGAGTCTGAGGATTTTTTGTGGCCCAAATGATATGAATTGAAGGAGGTAGATAGAGTAAATAGATATCTACAACTCTAGATGGATTCAATGGGTGACACTGGATTCAAAGATAAAAAAGGGCATGAGGTATATCCACATTAACCTTTCCCTCATGTCTATTTCAATTTATACCATACAGTACTATGCATTACACAATACATTTTAAGAGACACCTTTAAAATGTTCAATAAATTAGACTAAATGGGTCTATTTCCGAATATGATAATATCTTGAATAAAATCAATAGATTTGTTGATGTCCTCAACGTGAACCACCCCTGTGGGTGCATTTCTCTATAAAGGCTTAATTTCACTTTTTAAAACAATTAAAACTCTTTATAATGTATTTTTTCCTTTTAATAAATAAACTATAAATAAAACATTATAGGACATTTCAAAGGCCCATATGCTTTATAAAATATTTTTTCTTTGATATAATAAAAGGAATTCGAAAATTTTATTTAAGTGATATGATTATAGAACCCTATTGAGATTTTGGGTGTTATTGATAATTAGACTATACATTCATACTTACTCGAGGAATATTGAAGGTATATCATTTATGGATCACCTTAGAATGCCTCATTTGGTATTATAATTAGAATTTGTCAATGAATGATAAATATAGAAGTAGTGAAACTTGGTATGATTTGTATGGGATAACTTGAGATTCTCCATACCATCATATGATTGATATTGATTCATTATGATAGAAACCTTGTACAGGCTCAGTGTCAAGATGGATATACATGGAGATAAGTGTAATAGTGTCCCTTCTGTGAGATAATAATGACAGTATCATAGTTTTATTTTCTCACACTATTACAGGAGTGATACAAGGGTTTCAATTTATATATCTTTTTCTATGTAATTCTATAGTATTTGATTTTTATTTTACCCCTATAACGATAGTTGTTATCACTTTTAATATTTCCTCGGATGGGCTCAGGGTGGCTCTCACTAAACTCTAATGGTGTCATTATATCAAATTCAAGGAATGTATTGCTATTATATATGGACCCATCCACCAAGACAAGCCAAATTCTTGGGGTTAGTCCAATCATGAATTTTTTTATGATTACACATTATCACATAATATCACTGGTATACTGGTAAAAGTCAGATTTTTTTAGAGATATCTCATTTAGGAGAAAGTTGGTATTGTCAGTCAGGTATCCACACAGAACCTCTGAGTGATAAGTATTATTTATTTATTTATATACATTTTCTATGTACCTCTTCCCTACTCATATTATATGAATATAATGGATTGATATAGATGTTATTGGTGGTGACATACTGAGTATGTCTCACACCATTTTGGGAAACCATTGGTACTGGAGTAGAATTTATTAATAATATTATAGAGAAAAGGGAAATATCTAGCTTCATATGTTTCATTCTGAGATCTATGATTTTTAATAGGATAATAGGGCCATTATTATGCTCATGAATATAAAAGTGATTTTTTTGGAATTTTATATTCTAGTATATCACGTGGGGTATGAAATTTTCCTCTATATCTCATGTACCTCATTTTTAGAGCAACATGACATGATAACCATCATAATTTTTTAATTTATTATTGATTAATATTTCACATATTAATTTATCATGGATGACATATATTTACCAATCCACTTATTCTACATTTTTATTAATTATTATGCATCGATTTATTACCCAATGATGTGATAAACTCTGAAAGATTAGGGAATTGACTACCTAAAAGAACATCATTGTCCCTCACTTATAGTAGACAAACTATTGTGCGTGGAGATGTGTGCTTTAGGTCTTCTAACCAGACCCCTTAGGAAACTACTAAGTGGCTTATATAGAGGTTTCATATAAAGTTATTTCCATAACAACCCTACTCTTCATTAAACACTTAAACAAGATTTATTACATAAAAATAGTCACATGATACAAAATAGATAATTGAGAGGTCTATTTTATCTAGGGATTAGGAACAATACATAAAAACATAGAACATAAAACACACCATCTTGATTGAAAACATCATTTACATGACCACGATATTCCCTCATACTTTGCATTGCATGGGATAACATGAGGACATGTATAAGAAAAAGGTGACTTATAAAGCCCAATAAGGGAGTAAATGAGGAAAAACATGAATAATACAATAAATTTTAATAAATAGTAATATAAATGGAGCATAATAGAAACATGAACAAAAATTCATGATTTAACATGATTATCATCACATGAAAATATGTTATCAACATTTAACATGATATTAGCATGAGCCCAGTCTCATTACACATGGAGCATGAGTAAAATCTCATTTCACACGAATTATCATAATTAAACCCTCATTTTAATTAACATATCATGATATTATCGTTTACCCAATTCATTGGAGTGCTATCAGGGTGATCCCTTCTTAATCATTTCATTTCATGCATAAGTGTGCCATGTGGATCATATAACATGGATTCATTAAAAATAATCATTTATTCCACGATGAAGGAATGTAGAATTAAGAAATGAAACTCAATAATAAATATGTAATTGTTTATAAAGGTCAATACCATTGATAGATAAATGGTCATGGTATTCATTACACGGTGAATTTGGCTTGGAAAATCGCGGTGCAATTTTGGCAGCATAACGATGTTACATGAGAATTCATAAAAATGGTTGATGAGAGAGAAATGGGTGTGTCATCATATGTACATGAAATTAATAGTAATAGGGTCATATATATACATGTACCAACATATTTAATGGAATTTAGAATTATAATACAAGAGAATTTCTTAATTTTAAATGGGAAGAGAGAAATTCCTTATGGAATTTCGGCATGGTAACAACTGTACATGGGAGGCCTTAATGAGATATAAAAAGGTCCCTAATAATTAAAAAAATAGTAGGGAAATATGGGGGAGGTGATAAATCATATCCCAGTATTTATAATTGGAAAAACAAGGGCATAACAATATTAAGAAACTTGGATAAATAGAGAAAAAAGGAATACCTTACATGGAAGTGTGATCCTAGCAGCTTTGTAAGGGCTTGAGAGGGGTTTCATGGGAGCATGGAGAACCTTGTGAGGATTATAGATAGATGATGTCAGAGTTTGGTCATGCTAAAAAGGCTTTGAGAGAAGAGGAAGTGGAAGACTGGGTGGTTTTATATTAGAAAAGGGAGGGAATTCATTACTGTTTATGTTTTGGAAACCACAAATTAAACTAATAAAAAACACATTCCAACCCATGGTTTCTTCCCATTTTTTTCCCAAATGGGAGTGGAAAACATTATTTTTTTTATGGCTAATGGCCGAAAATCATTAAATATTATGCTTTCTTATGTGTAGGTGAGTCACACCCTCAATGTAATCAGTTAAAAATGTTAAAATTTTTATAAGTCTTTGAGGGTTCACTAAGGCATTGTAAAATAAATAAATAAATAACCTAAAATCACATTATTTCAATGGTAAAACATATATTTGATGAGCATAAAACTTACAGTATTTCATTACATCACTATTTGGTCATTATGATGTCATAAAACAAATTATATATTTAAACGATATTTAGTTTTTACAAAAAAAAATGTCTCTCAAAAAATTATGAAAAAATAAGAATCAGACAATTTTGATGTCTTGATTCCAACAATAATATTCCTTTTGTCTATTTTTTGTCTAAATAAGTGATTTTTTAATTTTAGAAAAAAACTGATATTTATCGAGAATTCATGGGTCTTGATAAAAATGGCATTCAAACATTAATAAAAATTCCAATTGAATTTATAAAAATTGTATGATCATTAATAAAAAGTAACATAGTAATAAAATTTTATTAAGTCATTATTTAATTAAAAAATCCATTAATTCATCATAATATATTTCTTAATTGAATATTAACTAAAAATACTATTTGGGCTTTAATAAATATTTACAAAATAAAATGAAGGTATATTATTTATTATATAAAAAATAATGCACATAAAAATAGTTCTAATTTGTTGTTACATAACACATTATAACACCTACATAAGAATGAAGGGTAAGGTGGTGATGGTGATAAACTATTTGGGTGTCTTAGATAACATCTCTCAAGTGGTAATATCTATAAACTTCCACTTCTTCTATATGAGTTTCTATTCTATACTAACGTGTTGAAGCTTGTCATGGGCATAGTCAAGAGAAAAACCCAATGGGGCCACTTACATTCCTAGCTCTGATAAATGTACTTCGTTCGTGGAAAGTCTACTGGATGAGCCAATCGCTTCCTTTTTATGAGTAAATTAGATTTGTTAAATCCCTATATTTATAATAGGAATGTTATCACTATTCAATGAAAATATTAGCAACGGTCACAATTCATAATGTTATTTTAAAATCCAAAAAGATAAAACCAACAACTTAATAAGTTTTACATATCCATTTTTTAAAATAAGATATTTAATTAGATCAATAGGAGTTTTTATTAATTAATTTTTGGGCCATTAAAATCTTCCCCTCTTAAGAAATATCTTCCTCAAAATTAATTTTTTCACAATAAAATAATTATGGGTAACTCTGTTCCATCACTTCCTTAGATTCCCATGATTCTTCTTCAATCTTGTGGTTTCTCCAAAACACATTCACGAGTGGGATTGTATTATTCCATATAAATGTTTTCTAATGATCTAAGATCTTCACCAAATTATCGTCATAGTAGTCGTCAATCTCCAATTGTAGAACCGATAGATTCAGTAAATTCGATGGATCATGTATGTACTTCCTCAAGAGTCATATATGAAATACAACATGTATGTGAGATAAGTTTGTTATGAGTGTTGGTCAATATGCCACTGCACCAATGAGAACATGGATCTCAAAAGGTCTGAAATACCTTGGACTAAGCCTTCCCCTCTTCCCAAATCTCATAACTCTCTTCCACAATGATATATAGAAGAATACTGTGTCTCCAACATCAATCTCTAGGTCTCATAAACAGTTATCAACATATCTCTTTTGTCAACTCTGTACATCTATAATGTGATGTTCAGTGGTCTTAACCTTCAACACCATTTCGTCGACCATTTCTGGACCTAGGAGTTCTTTCTCCCCAACATCATCCCAACATGTCATTGCTCTATACCTCTTCCAATAAATGGATTCATATAGATTCATTTAGATTCTAGAGTGGAAACAGTTGTTGTAGAGAACTCAATTAGAGTGATATGTTGATCCCATCCTCCGTTAAAGTCAATTTAGAATGCTCTCAACATATCTTCATGTGTTTTGATAGTCCAGTCATATTGGCCATTCATTTGAGAAAGATATGTCATACTAATGTTCAGCTCAATATCTAGAGAATGTTGAAGACACTTCCAAAACATAGAGGCAAATCTTGAATCTCGATTAGATAAAATTGATAGTTTACTCCATGAAGCCTTTCCACTTATCTGATTTATATTTGTGAAAGTTTATCTAACGAGAAATCCACTCGAACTAAAATGAAGTGTGTAGTCATTGTATAAAGCTCCACAACAACCCATATATCATTGTTTCCTTTGTATATCATTTAATGTCCAGTGATAATGTCCATGGTGATGTTCTTCCATTTCCATGCTGGTACAGGTTATGGTTGCATCATCCCCTTATACTTCTACCTCTCATCCTTCACTTGTCGCCATACCGGGCACTTTGATGTATACTCATTGATCTCCTTCTTCATGTTATCCCGCTAATAATGCTCTTGGAGATCTCGATGCATCTTTGTGTTTCTTGGGTGAATGGTGAAATTCGAACTATGTGCATCATCCCAAAGGTCATTATTTTTCTCTATAATTGATGGAACACATAATATTATATGAAATCTCAAAATTCTTTCTTCATTAACATTAATCATTGAGTATTACCCTTTTCTGATAGTTTCCACTTTCTTCTGAGTTCCAACATCATCCATTTGAGCATCCTTTATCCTTTCCAAAAGGGATGGGTGAGAAATACTTTGTGGAAGGATTGATGGTGTTCCCTTATTTATGATTCCATTCTCTATCTTCATCAAATATAATAAGATAGGATCCTTTTAAATTATCATCAATGATATAATTGTTGTGTCATTTCCTCTTACACCATCTTTCACCTTGTTCTCTTTTCATGGGTGGAAATGGATTGGGAATTCCTAATCTCAATTCATCTCTAACCATATTTGTTGTCACATGTTCAACTCTTTTTTAGTAAATGTATACTTGAGTATTTTGTAGTCAGTGTATATTTCACACTTCTCCCCAAAGAGGTAATGTCGCCAAATTTTTAATGTGAAGATTACTAGAACCAACTCTAGATCATGTGTTGGAATGTTATGATCATAAAATTTCAATTTCCTTGAAGCATTAGCAAAGACTTTTTCATTTTTCGACAACACATAGACAATGACCAACCTCTAAGAAATACGGTATACCACAAAAAATTCTCCACTTGTGGGTAATGTAATCACAGGCATAGTGATAAGCCTCCTATTGAACCCCTTGATGCTCTCTTAAAATTCATCACTCAGAAATGTTTTACTCCATTCTGATTTAGTTTGGTAAGAGGGTTGTACAAGGGTGAGAAATTTCTCTCAAATCGGCGATAATATCCATCAAACACCTTGAAGCTACGGATATCGGTTTCCGATGTTGGCCTTGACCATCCCTCTATTGTAGCTATCTTGGAGGGGTCCATAGATATCTCATTGATTGTGATGATATGACCAATGAATGAGACCTCATACTACCAGAATCCACACTTTCTTTACTTTCTATAGTGATTCTCCTTTTTCAAGGCCTCTAGTATAGTTCTTAGATGTTCGTCATTCTTGTCCTGGGTTTTGAATAATAATTTAAAATCATCTATATAGACTACCACAGAATTGTTGTGGTAATCTATAAAGACTCTACTCATCATGTCCCTGAAGATCTCTGGAGAATTATCGAGTATGAATGTAATTACTATAAATTCATAGTGCCCTTATCTTGTACAAAAATTTGTCTTGGTATATCCTCCTTCTTCAATAATACATAGTAATATCCCAATCGGATATCTACATTGAAGAAGTATTGGGCTCCACGTAGCTGATCGAACAAATAATCAACTTATAGTAGAGGATACTTGTTCTTTATTGTGATTTTCTTGAGCTCGTGATAATCAATGAAAAGGTGCATTGAACCATCCTTCTTCTTGAATAAAAGGATTAGTGGACCCCATAGTGAAGCACGTGGTCATATAAATGCTTTATCCATATTATCTTATAGTTGTTTCTTCATTTCATCAAGTTACACAACAACCATTCAATACGGAGTCTTGGATATTGGCAATGCCCCATGTATTAGATTCATTGATAATTAAACATCTCTTCTAGGAAGAAGGCCTTGAATTTCCTTGGGAAACACTTCTGGAAATTCCCCCATAATAAACATGTCTTCAATGATGGCTTCTTCCTTAGAATCAATCATCTGAGCCACATATGCATCCTCAAAGGGGTGTAATATCCATTCTTGAGATGATGGTGCAAAATAAGATTCAGCCCCCTCCTTGAACTTGTACATAATCGAGGTTCAATTCACCATATGGAGAGTGATTTCTCTCTCACAAAATTGATGTAGGCTCTAAATAGAGAAAGCCATCCCATGCCAGGAATGGCATAAAATTTCACTAGAGGGAGTATGAAGATGTTTTTTAGAAAAGTTAAATACAAAAATTATGATATAGTAGGAGTTATGTTCATGGGATGCAATGATTTTTCCATTTTATGTACTCATTAACATATTTATTTCCCTGATTTTTTGTGGTGTTGGTATTTTTTACTAATCATTCCGGATGTAAAAGGATGCATAGAACCAGAATCAAAAGGTATATTTTGTATTCTTGGATGAATAAATAGTGTACCAATCACCACATCATTTTCAGAGTTCACTTCGGTGGTAAGGATGGAAAAAGTTCACTGTTTCTTCTTTGGAGGTTGTTGGCTACCCTCGAAAACCCATGTCTTAGGGAACTGGTTTTCAATGTACCTTGGTTCTTTGTAGATGAAGAAATGAACAACTCATTGAGGGTCGAATGGAGTGTTCCTATCCTCCATCGTAGCCTCATATTTTTCTTTTTGACAATTAATTTCTATGTTCCCTTCTCATTCAAACTTAAATAATTTCTTCATCCCCTTCTATAAATTTTCTATCTACTTCCTTCTGCATCATTAGAATTTGGGGTGATGACTTTTATAAGAACCATTGGATTTATCCATCCATCTTCTAGAATTTATTTCCACCTGACGCTTCTTATCCTTATCATACCCATGAGATTCATTGATCTCCATTTAGACTTTGAGGGAACATTGGACAATTTTCTCATAGCTATTGAAGTCATGGATATTTAGGGATTTTCGTAGGGTAGGTTTTATCCCACCAAAGAAGCAGTCAAACTGGCATTCGGGGGTAACGTCAATGTCAGAGGTAATTGTGCATGACTTATGATGTTTTCCCATATGCTCTGATAGATTCATCATCTTTTTTTCATGAGGGAAAGGAAGTCCCTTTCAATCTTAAATTGGAGGGTTAAATTAAAAAAAAATTGAAAACCATTTTCCATAAATCCTTATATTACAACCCCTTGATCTCCCCCACATGCATTGCATTTTTGATCAATTTCCACCATTGATTAGCTTCACCCTCCATACGATAAAATTCTAGATGTACCTTTTATTGTTCAAATCATTGAAGGATGAAGAATATCTTCTCAATAGAGTCGATCCAATGTTGGATGACTGAGGGATCGAATTATCCATTAAATGAAAGAGGCCATTGTATTATAAAACTCATGATTGGGACATGTTCTTACTTAGGGGGGATGAACATTACACTTGACCCATGATTCTTTTAAAAACGTGAGTTAAATGAGAGAGTATTTTGACTAAGTTCATGATTCCCATCCCATCGGATTGGGTACTAATTAGAATAGTCAACACATTGATCTTTGCTTCAGTTGTTAGTCTGAGTCCTCTTATTACTGACCATTGGATGGAATAAAATGATGGTTAAGGGAAACATTTAAGGGTAATCAAAACACTAAAACGATTAACTTATAAATTAATTTTAGTTTTTCAACATATTAATTTATAGGCTTCAACCTATGTTATCCATGATCTAGTTCATAACATATATTCTTAAGGGCGCTTTTTATTATGTTATTACGAGTTCATACTACGGTTGTGATTTTTACAGAGCATATCCCCCGGGAGTGTCATAACCAAGAGTTCTGAAAGGCCCATTTTCATGCACCATTTCATGTTCAAGTCTAGATTAAAGTGGTGTTTTGTGTTTTACCCCTAGGATACATCTGTTCCAGAGATTCCTCTACCTGCACGTATGCAAACATTGATGTATTTTCCAGATAAACCACTTACTCAATACTCACAAAAATTTAGAGATGTTTTTATTATTCCAAGTCTTATCACTAATTCTTTCAATCGTGGTTTCAAATCCTAATCCCAAATATAACTAAACCTATCCTCTGATACAAAATATAACAACCATGGTCTTTATTACATAATTAAACATGATTTATTACTTAAAAACCTTCACTTGATACAATATAAAATACTGGGAGGTATTTTTTATTTGGGGAATATAATCATTACATAACAACTTAGAACATATAAAACACCAAATTTATTGAAATATTCCTTTACATGACCACTAAACTCCCTCGTACTTATAATTTCACCATATAACCTGAGGACATGAATATGAAAATGGTGAGTTATAATTCCTAATAAAGGAGTAAATGATAAACAACATGAAGAATGAAATAAATTTTAGTAAATAATGATATCAATGGAACATAATAGAAACATGAACATAAAGGCAAGATATAGCATTATTATCATAACATGGAAATATGGCATCAATATTTAACATGACATTAGCATGATCCTAGGATCATTGAACATGGAGAATTAGTAAATACTCATTACACATAAATTAGCATTCCTAAACACTCATTTCACATGACGTATCATGATACTAAATAAGTACATGTGCATAATGGTGAATACCCTTGATAGATAAATGGGTATGGTATTCACTACACAATGATATTGTCTTTGCAAATTGCATTGCAATTTTGGAAGCATAACAATGGAACATAAGAATTCATGAAAATTGTTGATGAGAGATAAGGGGGTGTCTCATCAGATGTAATTGAAATGGACAGTAAGGTGTCATATAGTTAAATTTCCCAACATATGTAATTGAATTTATATTCATAATACAAGAGAATTTTTTGAATGTAAATGGGAAGATAGAAATTTCTTACGAAATTTCAACATGGTAATGAGAGTACATGGGAGGAATTAATGAGAGGGAAAGAGGTCTATCGTCATTCAAAAATAAAAAGGGACGTAAGGGGTAGGTGTTAAATTATACCCCAATGTCTATACTTGAATATTAAAGGGCATAAAATATTAATAAACTTGGATAAAATTAGAAAGGAATGAATCCCTCACTTGGATGTGTGATCCCAATGGCTTGGGAGAGGCTTGAGAGTGGCTTCTTCGGAGCTTTGGGAACCTTGGGAGGATTATAGAGAGAGGAGGAAGAGGTTGGCTGAGCTCCAAAGGCTTTTACTAAAAAGGAAGTGGGATCGTGGGTGGTTTTATATAGTAAAAGAGAGAGAATTCATTATTGTCTATGTTTTGGACACCACACATTAAAAAAAAACCAAAAACCCACCCTTATTATTTACTCATGGTTTTTTCCAATAGGGTCTCAAAAAAATTATTTTATAAGGCCAATGTCTGAACAACATAAAATATTAGTACTGCTTATGTAGAGGTGAGTTGCACTATCAAGGAAATCAATTAAAAATGAAAAAATGTTTTATATGTTTTGGAGTGTCCACTATGGAATTTTAAAATTAAAAAAAAATCCTATAATCACATTTATTATTGGTAAAACAAATATTGGTCAAACATCCCATATATAGTGTTTTATTACATCACTAGTTGGTCATTATGATTTCATAAACCACATTATATAATTAAACTGTATATAATTTTTTCCCATAAATACGACACATACAAAATTATAAAAAAATCACCATTTGATAATTTCGACATCCAGATTCCAAGAATAATATTTATTTTATCTAAATCTTATTCTAAATAAGTGAATTTTTATATTTCAAATAAAAAACAACATTTATAAAAAATTCATGGGTTTTGATAAAAATAGCTTGAAACCATAATAAAAATTCCAATTGTATTTATACAAATTATAATATCATTTATAAATAGTAACATAGTAATAATAATTTATTAAAATATTATTTATTTCAAAAATGCATTGACTCGTCAAAATAGATTTCTCAGTTGAATATTAACTTAAAAAAATATTTATTCTTTAAAAATTATTTACAAAATAAATTGAATTTATATCATTTATTATATACAAAAATAATTCACTTAATAATAGCACTATGGTCTTGTTACATAACACATTATAACACCAACATATGACTAATGGTTAAGGTGTGCGATGGTGAAAGACTCTTTGTGGGGCTCAGATAACATCGCCCGGGTGGTAATCTTTATCAATTTCCACTCCTCCCATAGGCAGTTATGTTCTAGCATAAAATGTTGCAGCTCGTATTGGTCTTGGTCAAGAGTGAAGCCCAATGATTCCTCGTCCTTTACAAGATCTGAAAAATGGACTTCGTATGGGGCAAGACATCTAGATGAGACAATTGTATTCTTTTTCTGAGTAAATTGGATTTTTTGAAGCCCTACATTAATACTAGGATTGTGATCATTATTCAAAAACTATATTAGAAAATATCACAGTTCGTAACGATATTTTAAAATCCAAAAACATTAAACTAAGGATGTGAATATGGTTTACATAATGATTTTTCATAATAATATAATTAATTAGATAAGGAGAAATTTTCATCAATTAATTTTTGGGTCATTATAGTTTCATATTCATTTCTCCTTTTGTATTAATATTTGTGTATTGAATGTGATACTAGGATGTATGGGTATTTTTTAATGATCATATAACTTGTAGTATCTAACCCACATATAAAGGAAACCCAAATTACCTAGGATGGGCTTGGATTGTTATTTATTGTGCCTATTATATTTATATAGATTTAACTATTGGGTGACTCAAATGTTCTATGATCCTATTATTGTTGATGTTATTATGATGAAATATATTTACCTTGGTCTAATGAGATTAGGGAATATCGATTCATGCACCATATTAGTAATATACAAATCACATGTCAGGAATTATATCATGCCATATATATATTATTGTATGCATTTATTATGTTTCATGTAATTTTTGTCAGTGCGATGATTTATATATATATTAGTGTGCTATGATTTATTGTAGGGATAAAATAATTTGATAAATTAATGTTCCACCATCAATTAAAATAGTTTTTTCTCACATAAATTGATTATAAAACATTGATTAAACAATTATTCCATGAATGTTCCAAAACCAGTGGTTCTATGGGATGAAATATTATTTTACTTTATTCATGAATTATTATTTTAATTTACATATAATGTAATTATATACAAGTTTATGTTATTTAATTCCAAAAAATCACTTTACATGACGTATTCCATCCCGTTACAAGTTGTAAAGGTCAGATCTTAGTAACATGATGAACTAATTTTAATATATAATTAGTGTGACAAATTATAAGATGGAAATGGGGACACATTTAACAATATATATATATATATATAACAATAATTTTTTAAAAAATAATTTTGTAAAATGAAATGGCTAACTCTAACTAGGGATTCTAATTAAAAAGTAATGGGTGTTTTCCTCTTTACCTTAAAATTGGAAATACATATATCAGGACACCTATTGTGTTGTTATTGGATTGAAACTGGATCTGAACTTATTATTTTGAAACATATAGTGTCTCACGTGACCCATAATGCTATTCCTTGTCGCTATATGAAGATTTCAGAGTAACCATAGAAGTCTAACCCATTTGTAGAATGTTTTTGTTCTTCACCATTAATAATTTTATAGTTTCATGTCTTTATCAAATCTTGTTGGAGGCGTGTTCTTGGAATGTGTAGATTTATGACACCATTAAATCCTAAAATCATACAATTGGAAGGTGGAAAATACCTTGCTCTTGAGATGAGAGCCGTAATAAACCTATACAACCTTTTATAGTGCCACCTGAGGCATTTAATGTTGGTCTTACTTTGGGAAACAATTATTTGTTTAAAGATATCCTCTTCTATATTATGCAGTCTATATAGGGAGCTCCATGACCTACCGCATATATGGAAGAATTTATGAGAGAATTATACACAAAGAATCGTCAAACCTTCATGGGTAAAGGATCACTCATGTTATTGGGTCATGGATGATTTCCTTGTTTTATATCATTTTAGAAATTCGATATGTCATGGGAGGGGAGGGTATTTCTCACTAAGATGACCACTATTTTAGAGATATTGAAAGAGGGCCTCATCACTGAGCATAACCAAAGGGAATGTGGCAATGATAGATAGTGCATTTCTATTTTGCGACATAGATATGGTGTATCTAGGAGTAGGGAACCACCCATTGGTGGTTCATGCTAGGAAATTTCTATCCAAATGATATGTACTATATGTAATGTAGCGAGTCACAAGCGTGGTTGAGGGGACCATAACAATCCAAAGTTATATAAGTAACCCTATCAGGGCTCGAGATTGTTGAAGTATAGGACACCTGCAATGTTTAAAAAAACCATTCCTCTAGTATATAGTAATTATATATCTATGTGGACACCACTTTCATGAATAGGATCAATTCTTCCACATCAATAAGGGAGTTGGTATACTATATTCTAATTCGGAAAAGGTGTTGTTCGTTGCTGAGGTATTCAGATGTCAGAGGTTTTACACTAGTATAGTGAACCTTATGAGGATATTAAAGTTTCATCATAGGGTCATGGTTCATTCCATATATAAGTTGTACATCCTACACTTGAGGATCAATGTTTGTGTCCTTATATAGATATAAGTATTATTATGGTATCATAAAATTTAGTTTTTGGCATGTTTTATACTGGTGCATCACACTCATTTATATCAGCTACAGTTAGGCTGTGTTTGGGAATATTAATGGAATGCTTCTATGGCGTTATGAATCAAAACACATAGTTTGGGGTCTTTTATGTGACTACAAACCAGTGTGTGGAGTTATCAATGAGATCGGTAGGTAACATTTGTTAAGGAATTTATTTTTCATCATGATAAAATGCTTCGACATCATTCTTTGGATGGACAGACTTGTAAATTACCATGCCCATATTGACCTCTATTACAGAAGGTTATCTTTGACATCACTAAAAAATGATTATATTTATAATGGAGAATGGGATATCTAGGAATGTTAACATAGAACTGAGCATCATGGGTTGGAAATGGTTATAAACCAGATGGATAGTAGCTTTATGAGTGATCAGGGAATGTGGTTTTTAAATTCCTTCCTATGGTGGATCAATTCAGGGACCTGTTCCGTTAAAATTTATTTGTCATTCCACCTTTGAGATAGAAATATTTCACCAATTTACTTGTTTTATCAGAGGAACTATTTTCCATTCCTTCCTATAATATGGAACCTAATAAGCTCTAGGTATTCAATAAGTAGTTAAAATATTTAAAGGCAATTGGTTTTATATGACCTAATACCTTTTCATGGGGTTCGCTTGTCATTTTCTCCAATAAAGTAGATGATAACCTCGGGTTGTGCATGGACTACCAATGGAAGAACCATCTTATGTTAAAGAACTGGTATCCACTCCATCATATAGATGACCTCTTAGACCGACACTAAGGGAAAATAGTTTTATTTAAGAAAACTTTTAGGGTTGGCTTCCATCAGGTGCATCAGAGACCATAAGGCACACCATGTATATCATTTGTAAAACATATGAGTTATTTGATTATGTGGTTATGTAGTTCAACCATATGAATTTGCCTTCCATTTTCACGTTCTAAATAAGGTCATGTTTTCCACCCCTTCCTATATTTTTTTGTAGTCTTTGTGGAATCAATCTTGGATTTTTCCCAAATTATACATAACCATTACAAAAATCATACGAGCATGATAAATACATTAAAAGAGAATCATTAACAAGATAAGATCAAAATAATACACTTTTGTATCACTAAGGTTCACTTCTTGGGACATATCAATTCATAGGGATGTGTCTCCATGGACATGGAGAGAGTGAGAACTATAGTATCTATAGAGAATCTCAAGAATGTGCCTGAAATATATAGTTTCTTTAGTTTTGATGAATATAATAGTGTATTAATCCAGGATTTATCACAACCATAATATCCTCTTATATAAATTACTATCAAAGGTGAGAAATTCTTATGGTTAGAATCTTGACAAGAATCCTTACTATAGTAAAAGGGGAGACTGACTTTAGTTTCAATCCAAATTTTACAAGAGCTAGGTAAATTAAATACTATTTACATTGATGCTTCCAGAATTAGGATTGGAGAAATTCTAATTCATAGATATTGGGTTGTTGTGCACATGTCCTGCCAACTGAGACATCTTGAGAAGAATTACCCAATTTTTGACCATGAGGTAAAAGTTATGGTTCATGGTTTACATTGTAGAAGGAATTACCTTTTGACCCAGTGTTTTTTCATACATAGATCAAAAAAGGCCCAAATCAATCTCAACACAGCATGAAGTCAATATGGGTCAGAAAATGTGGGTAATGTACCAGAATCCATTTGAAATTGGAATGTCTTATACACTAGGACAATGTAATGTAGTAGATAAAGCACTGAGCTGGAGGACTCAGACAAAGGCCATCCTAGTGGAAATTTAGTAGTAGAGGTTGGTGAATATAATTTTTGAGATGCACCTGGATGTTCATTAATATCATGAGAATCATGTTCTTATTTATCTGGAGAAGAAATGCACCAATATGGAATGATTATGGATGTGAAAAAATTCTATTTCTTAGGGACTCATTTTGTGGAAGAGTGAAAATGGTGGGAACTCACTGCATGGTTGGGTTGTTGATGAAAATGATACCCTTCACTTCTAAGGGTGTGTGTGTGTTCCTACTATGATAAAAGATTATTTGATGTGGGAATATCATGCCTTTATTTTTGTAGTTCACCATGGGCTTATAATGTTGTAATGACACATACATAATCATAATTAGTGTCTATGTATACAGAGGTATATTTAAGGATTCATCGTATGGTTTTCCACCTGTCATTTGGAGAATTCGCAGAACCATTGACCTACTAAACATTTAAATCATCTATTAATTCCTTAATGGAAATTTAATGATTACCTAATGGATTTTTATTAGTCTTTTTGACATCCCCTTAAGGAAATGACGATTTATAGGTCACCATTGAAAGGATTTACATGGATTCATACCTACTACTAATATGATAGACCTTATTCATTAATAAGACATAGAGGGTTTATATTTTGGAGATTATTCACCTTCAATGTGTTCCCCATTCATTTTTATCAAATTGAGACTCTCAATTTACATCATGATTTTGATAGGGGTTGTAGATGGAACATGGTTCACCCTTTCACTTGAGTAAATTATATCAACCTCAAACCAACAAAAATTCTATGCGGATAGTATAGGGTTTTATAGGATATTGTCTAGTAATACATTATTAATTATGTTGATTCATGGGGGAAACCTATACTACTTTCTGATTTGTCTACAATAAATTTTTTTAGGAAAATATTCCTATTTATCATTTTGAGTTCCATTATATAGTGTTTTTTTGTTCATCAAATGATATATAGATTTAGGAAAGGTAACACTATGGGTCCATTGCCTCATTTATGAGACTTCAAATCATGTAAATCAAATTCTTAAACATATGTCTATAGCTCATTCTAGGAAGAAGTCTTATATTGATCTTCAACATAGAACTGTGGAGTTCAGGGTGGGAAATCGTGTATTCCTATGTGTATCACCAATATGTGGTCATAGAAATATACATAAATAGTACCAGATATCACCTTCTTATGCGTATACCTTATAGAACATGGTGAGAGTTGGGCCCCTAGCCTATCATCTGTAGTTACCATATATGTATCGTTTCATGCACGATGTCTTCCATATATAACTTCTCCATCGATATCATACTAGCCCATCTCAATCGATTGACCCTAATGATATTGAACTATATGTAGATGAATCTTTACAATGGATCTGATATGTAATGTTGGTCAGGGAATGAGGTATCTTTTAGGTAGGTCTGTTCCACTAGTCCGAGTGTTGTGGTAGCATGGTATTGTATAAGAAGAGACCCAGAAGTGAGAGACTGATATACATGCATAGTGGCCATAATTTTTTGCCAAATATTCCTTACCAACCTTACATATGAAACTAAGGGAGATGTTGTTTTGGGGATGGGAGGTTGTAACATTAATGATTTTCATAGAAGTAAAAACTCTTGTGATACTGTAAAAACCTATTATATGAAATTAATAATGTACTCTAGATGATGAGGAGTGGTTTATGAGAGTATATAGCTTTTTCAATTCATGGATATCTATAATTTGTGGAGAGATACTAGTCCACATGTTTTGAATATGGTTATTACTGACTATGTGACATAACCCTATAGGCACCGAGTCCACCAAAACTAGTTGAACGGTTTTACTGTAACAATATGAGCCAGGATACATCATCATGAAGTGTTGAAAAACCTCTAGATAGATTCATTATGCATAGTATATGCATAGTTTTTAAAACTATTCATCTAGAAATTGTGGGGGGGCGGGGGTCTTGGCTAGTTCTTGTCTCACATTTGGGCCACAATTTGGAAATATATGCATCCAAACTCCTTGGTTCCTTAAATGAATGTTAAATGTAATTTTTTCCCATAAATTTTTTAAAAAAATAAATCCATTCTTCATCCATTTTTTATTTTCAACATCTAGCCACACAATGCTCTTATTTCCCTTAATCATTAGGCTTTGAAGCAATTCACACACCCAAACTCGATTTTCAACGTCATTAAGTGCATTAGATCCCTCTCGGTATGTTATCTGCTCCACTTCACTCTATTACTTGTTTATTTTACTTTATATTGTGCTATTTAGTGAGATGCCACTTTCCCTTTTTGGGTTATTTATCCATTATTCCAATTAATCCCATTATAGATTAATTCATGGGATGACAACTGTTGAGGAGAGAGCAATGAACCTACAGTAAGTGGTCTAAATCAGTTAAATCATGATTATTTTTATGTATACCATGAACCATTTTACACATTCCAATATATTATATCAATTACTCTGAAATTATTAATAAATTATGTAAAATTGTTTTACATTCCAAATAAAATCATAGATTGTGGAGAATCAACCCCTTGGTTTATTGCATTGTCATGATCCACCACTATTGGTGTTCCTACTCATAATGGATTACTTTCCATTCTCCATATATTTTATAAAAACCATGTGAGTTTTTTTTCCTTGTAAAAAATTTACAAGAAATGAAAATTAATAGTCCATGTATTAGGCCCCAATTCCCTATTCCATTTCTAAAATTTGTTTAACAAAATAATTGTACAACATGATTAAAATGTAATGAATACATATACCTATTGGAATGGTAGGCGTTCATGATAACTAAAACATACCTTCATATTTATTGAAGGTAAATATAGGCCACACCATTTATTGATCACTTTTTATAGGGTCATCAGGCTTTATAACTATAATTTTTTAAGGAATTTAAAATATGTCATGAGTAATATACTGTATCCCTTAGATTGGATCATTGTGCATTCTCCCTACCTTCATTTGTGAAATATTTTTTCTATATAGAAGCCATTATGGAAGGACTTGGTGGATATATGTTTTTAATAATACATGAGTGAAACTTAGTCCCCTATGTGAGATACCATTGATGGACTCAAAAGGTTATTTTCATACACCATTCATGGAGTGATACATGGAATACCATTTATAGATTTTCTTGGATGGACTACTATGTTAATAGATATTTATGTTTCCCCTAGTAAAATAACCCGGATCCCATTTCAGATCTCCCTGTATATGATTAGGGTGCCTTTATTTGAATTATAATTATTTCCTTATATCAATGTCATGGAATGTATAATTGTTATCCAATGACATGTCCTCTAAGACAAATAACATCCATGGGGTTAGTCTAAACTTCACCTATTATTTATTCTATAAAATTATAAATTTATATAATATTTTTAAAGGTATATGTCAATTATGTTAAGAGACATATATATTAGGAAAAAGAATGTATTATCTATTTATTATCGACAAGAATCCTAGACCAACATGTTTTCTTTATTCTTTATATTGCATTAATTACATATATGTGCACTTCTAATTTTATATGCACGTATTGTATTGATCTAGACACCATTGGTGGTGTCCAACTAAGTATTTCTCACACCATTCCCCAATAAATCATGGTAACTAGGTAGACTTCATTATTGTAGGTGTAGACAAATAGAATAATCTATCTTTCTAACAATGATTCTGGGTACTAGAATGGAGTACATGAGAATAGAACAAATCCTATTATTGTGATACTAGTATTGGATGCTTTTGGACATTTTGAATTTTTTTATAGCATGTCGTATATTCATGTTTCTTCTATATGTCATGTACCTCATTGTCTTATAGCAACATGACATGATAATAATAAATATTTTTTATCTGTTATTGATTCTACATATAAATGTTCATTTATCTTGTGTGATTTGTATTTATTAGTCCCTTGTGTTTAGTTTATTAATAATTTTGTTGTTTCCCATTATTATTGTAACACCCCAAGGTTTTCTAAGAATAAATTTAAATTATTGAATTTTTTATGAAGATATTTATAAGTATCCTTTAAACATAATTTTATTGTTTTATGTTTTGAATTTCGAAACATTGTAATCTACAATTGTGTTCAGTATGTTATTTGGAGTATATTTCAACCAACTTGTTTTTTTTGAGTGAATAGTAACAAACCATTATGAATAGTAATATTAATTGTAATATGACACTAATTAATAGTAAATTGTATTTTTCTTATTAAGGCTTTAAGATAATGACATCTTGATTAATTTTTCAATGTAATATAAAACAGTTATGGTTTTTAAATTATTAAAATTTGAATTAAGTATAATTTTATTTAAAAATAAAATTCAAAATATTATAACATTATTTCAATAAATGAACTTCATTTTTGAATTATACATGACTACAAATGGTTAGGTTGAATGTTGGGGGTTTATCTGAAACAATTCATTTTTCATTGAACAGAAAAAAAATATTGTTTTGAGTTTCAGTGGGTTTAATGACCTCATTAATGATGTAATAATGATGCAATAAATCTATTAGACTTTTGTGTAATAAAATAGGTTATGATTTGTCCCATGTGGACTATACCATGAAAAATAAATTGGGAAAGCCCAAGGTTTTTCAAATACCACTAATGAGGTGTCCCTTGAATGTTTTTGAAATAATCCCTCACTTTTGATATAAATACCAACCCATTCCTTCATCAACTTCATTCCAAATTTTCAACAACGAAGATATGGACTCCTTAACTACCTAGATGCCCTCCCATGGTTTCCTCAAGCTCCCAAGATCCCATCCTTCACGCTCTAGGAGTTACTCTACTAGGTAAGAAAATTCTCAATATTATTCTTTTTTTCATTCAAGTTTTCTTTTTGTGGTATTACTATCATGTTTCCATACCATGTTTATATTTTATTATTATTCATTATCTATTAGATATAATAATTCATTTTTGGATGGGTGACCCTTTTCCCATAACTTCTAATTATTTTTTAAAACCATGTGGCATAGTCTTTTGGATACCAAATATTTGTAAGGTAATTCTCAATTACTATTTTATTTTGAGTTCTTATCTTTTCTTATTATTTAATTATCTGTTTTTTCCAAAAAGGAAAGAAATCTCCATAAATCATGTATATTATGGATGTTATAATGTTCATGGATAACTCATCATAATTATTCATCTCCCCTCTCACTTATTAAGGAATAAAAACATTGTACACGATTTGTCGAATTACCGACATCGTCGACAATGTGATTTCCATTTCCATTTATTATTTCATGTATGGTCATGAAACCATTTATAGGGTTGAACCAGGTTATAATATATATATTATGTCACATCCATGGTTCTGGAATTCATTTTTACTAATTGTTTTAATTTATAATACAAAATGAAGTTGTTATTATCAAAGAACCACTAAAATGATATAAACGAACATCATTATTGTGTTAATTATGAATCATCCTCATATAAAACATAAAAAATCATAAATGTATTAAATTATAGTACTAGAAATATTTAAAAAACCATTTCATTCTAATTCTGGAGTTTCACTTACAATCGACAGGAGCATCCACCATGAACCAATCATGGAAATCGTATAAGGAACTCATCCAAAATAGTGCAAGGAACAAAATACTAACAATTAAAGGGTGAATTAAGGTTATGAAATGATCATATAAGATGTTATAAACAAGAACATGTTTCTGTAAAATTCAAATAATACTCTTTTAACCATTATAAAGGACGTTTAATCATGTTTTAATTAATACAAGCTTGAGGTTAGGGAATTCTTAACCCAATTTCTATCCATTGGGTTAACCTTATATATCGTTATTTACGTGGTATTAAAATTGATTGTGTTATGGGTTTTAATTATATTATATTTAATTTTGTTTAATTATAGTATAAATACATATTCCATCCACTCTATCATGTCTCTCTTCAATTTTATGATATTTATAAGGGGATTTTCTTTTAAAATCTTCTTTTAAAATTATGTTTTACAAATTCAAAAGAAATGTTTTTATGCTATTATTTATGTTGTATGATTATATTATAGTACATGGCTATTTTGTATGATGTATGGTGGGACCTATATCTCCCTCCAATTCATTGGGAATGTTTATGTTAGAGGTCAACTAAATGTTTACTCTAAGTGTAACTGCGATGGTTATAGAAATTTTAAGGTAGTCGCGAGGGTTACAAATTAGAAAGTAGCCGAGAGGGTTACAAGATTATGTAAGAAATTAAACAAGATACCTTTATAGTTCTACTTATGTTCTTATATATTGCATAAATTTCATCATTCACAATGTAAGTATATATATACATGTAAAAATTCTGCCTTTTGAAAATGATTTCATACGTTACAAGTATTCATGGACCATGTGTTCCATTCATAATTTTATATCCCTTACTGATTTTTTGAGCTCATATCATGTCATAAATTATTTCAAAAGGTTTATGTATGTGTATGAAATAGAATGAATCCATTTTAAATGTTGATGAATTTTCGAGGAATCATTTTTTATGTTTTAATGTGTTATATTTTGAAAAAAATGTAAACTGTTTTTATGGTATCCAATCTATAACAATGTGTAGTGTTATGAATGTATTATGTACCAATTATCTGAAGTTAGAAACATGAAAATATTTTTTATTTAAAAGGACGTGTTTTCTTGACTAAATTCATGATTATTTATGTAATAAGGTCAGGTCCTTATAGTTGGTATTGGAAGATGGTTTGGATAACTTTAAGTTTTAGGATGATGTTAAACTATTACTATAAATTATTTTAAACTAATAATAATTTGAAATTTTATAGCATTTAAATATTACCCTATTTATTCATATAAGATATTTTTGTTTAGAATGGTTGTATGTAGAAGAAATAGGGAAGCTATAGAGGGGATCCACTAACAGAACGACATCCTTCCGAATCTCCAGCCTGGAATGCTAGGGATTGGAACCGAGCAGTTTGTGACAATAATGGATCAGCTAATGTAAGAAATAAATGGTGGTGGAATCCATGCAAGAGAACAACCAGAGGTACCACAACAAAACATGACAGTAGTGGAACATTTTATGAGACAAAACTCTCATGCCTTCAATGGATCATCTGGCCCAGTAGAAACTGAAGGATAGATAAAAGCCCTTGAAAATATATTCGATGTTATGGTATGTTCACACAATCAAATTGTATGCCTTTCAATTTATAATTTTGAAGGTGAAGTTCATCAGTGGTGGTCAATAGTAAAAAATATCAGGGGTAGGGAAGATTTTTATGCCTTATAGTATAATGAATTTTAAAGCCTTTTCCCTGAAAAATATTTTACTAAAGTGGAGTGACATAGGATGGAGAAGAAATTCCATGAATTGAAGAAAATTAAAAAATATTCAGTGGCTATGTATGAAGTGAACTTCACTCGACTAGCAAGGTATGCTTCAAATCTTATTGTGGGTCTTGATAGAAAAATATACCGCTTGTACCCATGAATGAATCCATGGTATTGAAGAGCATATGCCTCCCGTGAATTTAGAAGTTATGAGAATATTTTTTGATGTGCTGAGATGCTAGATATGGATTGTGATGATTATAAAATGAATTTTGGAATCAAGGAGAAGAAGAGGTCCATGTGGCAAGTGATGGGTAGCAATCGACCAAAGAAATATGATGGTATGAAAATCATGTTTCTAGTTTGTGAATGGTGTGGAAAGAAACAACCTGGGGAATGTCTTAGTGAAACTGGGATGTGATTTAAATGTGGTAAGTTTGTACATATGGTGTGATATTACAATGAAAATGATCGTAAGACTAATCAGGATAAGAAAGATATAGAGTGTTTCAAATGTGGTAAGATGGGTCATTATAGAAATTCTTTCCCAAATAGAGATCTGAATGATGCAAATATGCCAGACTATAAGCAGAAAGGTGTATTGAGATCTGTTGTAACTACATCAACATATGTTGAGCCATAAAATAAATCTGTATAATGTACTTTGTTTGTTAACTCAAATTTCTCAAAAGCGTTGTTTGATATGGGGTCTACAAATTCCTTCAAATCTAATAAATTTTCGAGTAAATTTGAAATATCACCTCATAAAATGAGACCATAACTTATTTTGAAAACACCAGGGGGAAATGTTACAGCGAATAGGAATTATAAGAATATTTCTATTGTGATATATGGAAAGAATTTACCTAAAAACCTTTTTGTTTTTCCCATAGTTGATTTTGATGTTATTATATGAATGGATTTCATTTCTATTTATCATGAAATGATTGACTGTAGATCTAAAGATTTTTTTTTCAGAAAGAGTTTCTGTTTGTATTCATGAAATAACCCATAAAATTGATAACATATCAGGAAGATAAGAAACTTTTGAAAGATATAAATGAATTTTATCTTGATCATATTATAGAAAACAAGGGAACTGGTCAGATTAATAATGTTCTAGTGGTAAATGAATACCTTAAGGTTATTCCTGATGAGTTACCTGGTGTCATATCTGATCTGGAAGTCGAGTTCACAATTGACTTAGTTCCTGCTTCTAATCCAATTTCAAAACCCCCTTATCATATGGCTCAAATAAATCATCTTTAATTGAAAAACCAGTTTTGAGATTTTCGTGATAAAGGGTTCATTCGTCCTAGAACATCACCATGGGGAGCCCCTGCTATGATTGATAAAAAGAAAGATTGTTCCATAAGACATTGTAATGATTATAGAGCAATGAATAAAATCACTATTAAAAATAAGTATCCTCTTCATCATATAGATGAGTTGTTTGATCAGCTCTCGGGAGCTCAGTACTTTTCCAAGATTGAAATGATACCTAGATAGCGTCAACTATAGGTGATGGAGGATGACATCCTGAAAACAACCTTTCAAATAAGATATGGGTATTATGAATTTGTTTTTATTCCATTTGGGTTAACTAATGAAACTATTGTATTCAAGAATCTTATTAATAGAGTATTTCTTGAGTTCTGGGATAAGTTTGTGGTTGTGATTAATTATGACATTCTGGTTTTTTCTAAAAATAAAGAGGAGCATGAAAAACATATAAGGGTTGTTCTACAAACCTTAAAAAAAAGAAACTGTATGGAAAATTCAGAAAGTGTGATTTTTGGTTGCAAAAGATTTCTTTTCTTAGGCACATTGTAAATTAGAATGGAATAACAGTTGATCCTACAAAAATAAAATTGGTTGATTAATGGACAAGACCAACAAATGTTATAGATATTTGTAGTTTTTTTGGATTAGCAGGTTATTACCAATGTTTTGTTAAGAACATTTCTCAGTTATCTAGCACGATAATATAGTTATCACGGAAAGGGATTAAATTTGTTCAGAAGGATATTGGGATTTTTTTAGGAATTGAATAAGAGATTGGTAAATGGTTCAGTTTTGTCCTTGCCTTATCGAAATGGTGATTTCATGATCTATAGTGATGCTAAGTTGAAGGGACATGGTTTTTTTATGCAGAATGATCAGGTAATTTCTTATGCATCAAGATAACTAAAACCTATTGAGTTAAATTATATCACACATTATTTGGAATTAGAATCTATGTTTTTTTCTTTGAAAAATTGGAGGCATCATTTATACGAATCCAAATGTAAAATATATACCAACCATAAAAGTCTGAAGTATATATTCACTCAGAAGGAATTAAACATGAGGCAGATAAGATGGATTGAACTGATAAAGGATTATGATTGCACGATCAATTACTATCATAGAAAATTAAACAATGTGGTGGATGCATTGAGTCAAACACATAATTCATAATTAACCATGTTACAATTGGAACACGATCCCTTGATTATTGATATGATGAATTTTGGCATAGAAGTTGTTGGTGCATGGAATAGATCTGATTTGTTTCTGGTTTTAGTGCAGTATTAGTTGTCAGACTGAATTAAGTGAGCTCAACAGGAAGACCTTGGACTAGAGAAAAAGAAATAATTTGTTAAAGTGTGTTTGTTTCCTTAATTTAACCCTAATAAAGATTGTGTTTTATGATTTTGTAAAAGTTTGTGTGTGCCTTGTAATTCTTAGTTAAAAAAAGCATTGTTGTGTGAATCTCATAGTTCTCCATTTTCATTTCATCTTGGAATTACTAAGATGTTCATAGACCTTCAGGATTATTATAGGTGGTATGGAATGAAATGAAATATTGTTGATTTTACCATGAAATGTTAGACATGTCAGTAGGTTACAGCAGCGCGTCAGTTGCTGAAGGGGATGCTTCCGCCTTTTCCAGAGCCAAGGTGGAAGTGGGAGAATGAATCCATGGACATTTTAGTGGGAATATATAAGACATATCGTGGTAAAAATGAAATTTGGGATATTGTGAATCAGCTGACAAAATCTGCACATTTTCATTCTATTCGATATACAATGTCTTTGGACCAGCTTTCTCGATTGTACCTCAAGAAGATTGTCTGGTTACATGGAGTTCCTTTTTCCATTGTGTTTGACTAGGATCATAGGTTCACTTCTATATATTGGAAGGGACTTTTGATGTCGTTTGGCACAAAGATAATGTTTAGTACAGCTTTCCATCCTTAATTATATGGGATGTCAGAACGAACGATTCAAAATTTGGAGGAAATAATTGGAGTTTGTTTAATAGACTACTTGGGAAGTTGGGATCAATATATTTCATTAGTTGAGTTTCTTTATAATAATAGTTTTTTTTTCGAATCCTAACATCACTTTTTGAGGCTCTATATGGGATGTAGAGTTGGACTCCAGTGTTTTGGGATGATGTCAATGAAATAATGTTTATGGGGCAATAATTATTAGAGGAAGTGCCTAAGAAAGTGAAGATGATCCAGATTCATTACATGCCTTGAGCCCAGAAGTAGTTCAGTTGGAAGAAAACATTTTTAATGAAGATGAAACAGTTCAGATTCATGATCAAAGGGGAAAAGTATTGTGGAATAAGGTAATCCACTAGGTAAAGGATTTTTGGTGAAGCCACAAGGTTTAAGAAGCAACATGGGATTCTGAAAATGCTATCAGGGAAAGGTACCCTCATTTTTTTAATAAGTAAACAAAATTACGAGGATGCAATTTCCATAAAGTAGGGATAATGTAGTAGCCCAAGGGTTACTAAAAATAATTTGAAATGTGTTGTAATTTTTTTAAGGTATAAATTTATAAGTAGCCTATAAATATAATTTTACTACTTTTATGTTTAGGATTTCAAAAAATGGTTATCTCCAATTTTGTTCAGTATGTTATATGAAGTCTATTGGAAAATACATGTTTTATTAGTGAATAGTAACATAATATTATGGATAGTAATATTAATATTAATATTACCTTAATGAATAGAAACTTGTATTATTACATTATTTTCTTAAGGATTTAAGATAATGACATGTTGATTAATTTTTCAATGTGATATAAAAAGAGGTATAGTTTTTAAATTATTAATTTTTTTAGTAAGTATGATTTTCATTAAAAATTAAATTGAAAATTTTTGGAAAATTATTTTCCAAAAATGGACTTCATTTTTGAATTCTACACATCGATAAATTGTTAGGGTAATTTTTGGGGATTTTTCGGAAACAATTAATTTTTCAATGAATAGTAAAAAAATACAGTTTTGAGTTTTGGTGTGTTAATGACATCATTATTGATGTAATAAATTTGGTAACCTTTTTTAAATTAAAATATTTTTTCTTGAGATGTCCCATGTATATTATACCATGGGAATACTCATGGTTTTTCAAATACCACTAATGTGGTGTCCCTTGGAAATTATTAAAATAATCCCAAAATTTTGCTATAAATACCAACCCATTCCTTCATCCAAATTGCTCATCAATGATTATCTTGCCTCCATACCACCCTAGTTTCCCTCCCAATGTTTCCTAAATCCCCCAAGGTCCCTAAATTCATGCTCTATGAGTTACTCTACTATGTAAGAAAATTCTCAATTTTATTCTTTTTTCCATTCTAGTTCTCTTTTATCTGGTATAACTTTAAAAATTCTATACCATGTTCTTATTTCCTTCTTATTCATGGTATATTCTATATTATAATTCATTTAAGTTTGGCTGACCCTTGTCTTATATCTTTTTAATATTTTATAAAACCATGGGGCGTAGTCGTTATGCTGGCGAAATTTTTTAAGGGATTTCTCAATATTCTTTTATTTTGAGTTCCTATCATTTATTATTATTTCTTAATCTCTTCATATAAAATAAGCATATAATCCCCAGATATAATATATATTATGGATTTTCTCATATTTCTGGAAATATAATCATCATTATTCTTCTCCTCTCCCACTTATTCAAGGTATAAAAACATTGTCCGTGATGTGTCGAATTACCGACATCGTGGACGATTTGATTTCAATTTCCATTTATTATTCATGTATAGTCAGGTAACCATTTATATTGTTGAACATTGTTATTATATATGAAATAATTCACATCCATGGTTTTGTAATTCTTTTGTACACATGGTTTAAATTTATAAGACAAAATGAGGATGTTATTATCATAGAACCATTAAGATGATCTAAATGAACATCATAAATGTTTTAAC
Organism: Viscum album; assembly: GCA_963277665.1. Lineage (NCBI taxonomy): Eukaryota > Viridiplantae > Streptophyta > Magnoliopsida > Santalales > Viscaceae > Viscum > Viscum album. The sequence continues at coordinate 445,198,581 of OY728142.1, forward strand.
TTATGAAGCATCCTCATATAAAGCTTAAAAATGATAAATGGTATAAATTATGGTACATTAAATATTTAAATACCTTTCCATTATAATTCTATAGTTTCAACTCCAATTGAAAAGAACATCTATCACGAACCAATCATGGAAATCATATAAGGAACTCACCCAAAACAGTGCATGGAACAAAATACAAACCATTAAGGGGTGAAATGAGGATATGAAATGATCATAAAAGATTTAATAAACATGAAAATGTTTCTTAGAAATAAAAATAAAACTATTTTAACAATTATACTTAAATTTTAAACATGTTTTATGTAAGATAAGCCTATGGTAAAGGAATTCTTAACCCTATTTCCGTCCATTGGGTTCACATTCTACTTCGTTATTTATGTGGTATTAAAATTGATTGTGAGATTGGTTTTGCTTATAAAATTTTTAATTTTGTATAATTATAGTGTATATACATATTTCATCCACTATATTATGTCTCTCTTCAATTGTATGATATTTATAAGGGGATTTTCTTTTAAAATCCCCTTTTAAAATTATGTTCTAAAAAATTCAAAAGCAATGATTTTATTCTATTATTCATGTTTTATAATTATTTTCTGGTTCATTCCATTATTTATGATGAAATTTGGGACATATATCTCCCTTATATTCATTGCTTATTTGGATATTATAGGTCGGTCGTATGGTTACTCCAAGTGTAACTGCGATGGTCACACAAATTGTAAGGCATCTGTGGGGGTTACAAATTATAAGGTAGCCGAGAGGGTTACAATTTTATTTAAGTAATTCCCTAAGATACCTTTATTGTTCAACTTATGTTCTCATGTATTGTGTAAATCTAATTTTTCACAAATAAAATATATATATAATGGTGATAAGTATATCTTTTGTAAATGATTTCATACATTACAAGTATTCATGGACTATGTGTTCATGACTTATTTTTATATCCCTTACTGATTTTTTGTGATAATCCGAAGTTTTAAATGATTTTCATAGTTTAATGGATGTGTAAAAAAGGAATCCACGTTAAATGTTGGATAATTTTCAAGGAATCATGTTTTATATTTTTATGTGTTATATTTTGAAAAAAAATTGAAACTATTTTTATGGTATCCACTATATAACATTGTGTATTGTTATTAATGTATTATATCCCAATTCTCTAAATCTATAAACTAGAAAATATCTTCAATGTAAAGTGACATTTTTTCTTGACTAATTTCATGATTATGTATGAAATAAGGAAGGGTCCTTATAATTATTTTCAAATATAATACACTCAAACTCATGAGTGTGTACCCACCTCATGGATAAACTTTTGCTGCTTTTTGTTAGATGGAAGCCTCTAGAATATGGGGAGGCACACATAAAATTATGTGGACAACCATTTTAGCACCGCTATGTGGCTTCTAAGGAAAAATTCTACACAATGTATCCTTATTCTTATTTAAATTACAAGAATGATCCATTAATTTTGTTTTATATATTTATAATTTTTTGGATTTTTTAAAATATATTCAGGGATTTTTAAATATAATTTAAATTAGAAATTAAAATTAAAATAAGTGTTAAACTATTTTAATTATTCCTTAATAAAATGTGTTTTTTGTAACTGAAATTCTCTTATTTTTTAATTGAATGAATGAAAGAGTTATTTTTATAAAATGTTAGGGAGGATTTAATAAATTGGTTTCATGGATTACTTCATTTTAAGTATTTAAATAGTTTTTTAAAAAAATTATCTTCTTATAAAGAGTTTCAACATCCAGGATAGATCTTGTAAACAAATATTAATGTCAATGAATAATCTTATAGATGATATCATGTGCATGAGACCCTCTTAATCTTTTTTTAGATTTTTTAAAATGGTTATTTCCCATTATCGACATAGAATATAGCCCTAATGGAATTCCTTATTCCCTATTATAAGTAGATATCTTATAGGGGATGTTCATTGATACAGAACCTGAGTTTTATGTACGATAATCATTTGTATTTATTGTTTGATGTACTGGTTTTTTTGTCCCCCAATATTAATTTGTTCATGGGAACTCATGTAACTAGATATATATTGATATGTGAAAGACTAAGTATGGAATGTGTTTCTACTAATGAAAGGATCATATTGGACCTATTGCGTAATCAAAATTGTTATGTGGTTCAACTAGATCTACAAGACTACCATGATGTTGATTGTTTCACTAGTCCAAATAAAATAACCAAGTCAGTTTTTCTGCGTAATGTACTATAGATCTATAAATCATCTTATAACACACATTCATTAATTGTGATTCATCTAAGATTTATTCTTTATATGTTTATTATGGTCCGGTTTTTAATGATTATTTTGAACTATATTTTATATAATTATAGAATTTTTTTAATATGTGACACTAACTTTTTTGGTTAATCCCCCATTTTTTATTCTCTAAACGGGATTCAATGTTATATTGATAAATCAATATGATTTATTATTTTTCACTTGACATTTAAAATGGTTTATAATTTTATATGAAATTGTTATTTTTAAATGATTTTACAACTTACTAATGAATTGATTTATTGTTAATTATTTATTGGCCTTTTATTTTTTAAAAATATCCAACAATTTTAATTTATTAATGAAAATGAAATTTTATTTAACATAACTATTTTTTCAGGTATGTTTCATTTGGGTAAAGGATTTTGTAAATAAATTATTCTTGTAAATATTTTTTCAAAATGGATTTATGTATATCTAAAATCAAGGTTTGGTTATGTTATATGGTTGGTTATAGTGACCCAATCATTTTAAACATATTATTACCTGACTGTAAGAATACAAAATCACAAAATAAAAACTATGGATTATAATGTCTAGTTTCTTTAAATGATTTAATATATAACTAAACAACATGAAACCAAAATAAAACATCTTTGCATTAATCATCATAAAGAGATCCCATGTTACTTGGATCCCTTTTATATTCATAGGATACCATGTGGAATACATGAACCAACAATGACAAAATAACTATTAAGGAAATAAAAATTAAAATAAATATTAGCACATGTATTAGAAGAAAAAACATAATGCTATAAAATGAAAAAAAAACTTGATTAAACAAATAAAATCATAATATATATATATATAATGAGATCTTATAATCATTGAATCATTGAAATTTTGATGAACCATAAAAAATAATTTATCATGAACGAAGGCTCATTTCACATAGAGGATTATGAATCATGTCTAACCACCATGACCATTACACATGAATCATGAGTCAAGGCTAACAAGCAATACCATTTCACATGATGACTCATGATACTAAACATTACCAAATGAGTTGGGGAGATATATAGACACATCCATCATAACATTTTGATGAATATTTTTTCCACATAAATAATCATACATAATCTTTCAAACATAAACATATGGGTTACCTAAGGAAAGAATTTTGTATCATAATCATGTTAATAGGCCTAAGATAAGGGAGTATTATGATAGTGTCCACGAAATTATGGATTTAAATTTTATATTAAAATTAATATAGGAAAATAGGTGTTGATCATGATAAGTTATTTCATACTTAAGTGAATGCATATAGAAATGATGTTTAAGAATATTTATAAATAAAACACTTTTGTCTAGTTTAAAGAAAATATTAATGATTCACTAAAAAAGAATAGTCATAAAGGTTTGAAAAAAAATAAAAAAAAATGAAAAATAGATTCAATTTCATTATAAAATGAGTTATTTTAGATAAATAATGGTGTATTAAACAATTTTAGAGTGAAGATGAAATTGGGAAAAAATCTGGATGTTTCCTTGTTTCGGGTTTGCTTTTCCAGAAGATTTGAGAAGGGAACCTTAATAAAACATGTATTTACCCATTAAATAATGATGATGTGATAATTATAAATGATTATGGAAAATATAAACATAATTAATAATATTTACATAAAACTAAAGAAGATATACATTGGGAAAATAGAGAGAAAACATAACCCAAATCGAATATAGTTGTTCGGAATGGATCTCTTACCTTATGTCCATAACAGTTTTTCAATTGATATTAATTTAAAAATAATAAAATTGGATTCATTAATTAAAAATTATAGAGACTTTTATACACGTAATTTATTTATTATAATTTTATTGAGTTCATTTATGACTTTTTTATGATTTGTAGTGTTCAATTTCATCATTTGGGTGTGTTTCTTATCTTAGTTTTCAGGATTTCTTTGCTTGTATATGACTATGGACATTAATGTAGATTGGGTTTAAAGTAAAAAAATTGAATTTATGTGTTAATATTGAAAATAACTATTTTAAATTCGAATTATGTATAATTTTTTATTATATATATGTGGATAGATCAATAGAAAACATGTTAGTGATAATAATATAGATTGATCTTTTGGTGTTTCGATCATAGTGGACAATTTTTGTTTAATTTTTTAATAACATATTATTATAATGGTTATATAACATTAAATAAGATATAATAAATATATTATAATCTATTTCAAACAAAATAAATTATTTCATGTCCACCCAAGTAGATAATAATAGAAATTTAAAACACGTAGTCCTTGAATGTGATAAATTAACACATAACTGAGGATGTTTTACTTTTTAGAATAAAATAATAGGGAAAATAATACATGATGGATTATTCAAAAATCATAATAAAATTAAAATATATTTGATATACTATAGATACCAATCTAATTGGAAAAGGGGGTCTTAGGATAGAATAATAAGTGAAATTAAATTATGAAGAAATTAAACAAAAGGAAAGTGGTTTGCACCTCTGCAATTGTTATCCATAAAAACCTCATTGAGGGATTTAGTGTAGTCTTTTATTATGTCAAAAGTCTCCTGAACATGGGAGATAGGTTTGTGAAAATATTTGAGTTGAATTTGGACATGTCTTAAAGCTGAAGAGGTGTAAGGAGAAGAGGTGGAAATGGGTTATATTTATAGTGGTGGAGGGGTGTTTTATCAGAATTTTACTCATTAGATTATTTTTTTGAATCAAGACTATGAATAATATTAGAATTATAATAAAAAATTAAAAAGTAAATTAATATATTTTTATTTTGGTCTCAAACCATCCATACCTTATACATGACTCAATGGATCAGAAATTTATTTTATATCATAAATTATCATATTTTACTATTGAGCAAAAGTATCATGTTTTCAGGAAAAGTCCAAAAAAATCACACTATACAATTTTCAACATGTATAATTCAAAAATAAACTCTATTCTATGACAATAATTTTTAAATATGATAAATTTAAATTTTTTATGAAAATTTCCTTTTTTGTGTGAAATTTATATTAAATAATTATAACTCAATTGATAACACTTGAAAATTTAATCAAGGTCTCATAGAATTATTTTTAATTCACAATAAAAAAATGTTATCTTATGAAAATATTTTATGAAAATATTTTTTCTTTTAAATTATCAAATTAACCATAATATTGTAATTAAATAGTTATGACTTATAAAAATATCAACACATGATTAAATATTTTAAAACATTTAATTACTTATAATTTGATATAAAAATATCATTGTATATTTTATAAGATGTCCAAATTTTATTTATTTTTTCCTAGGCGAGGATACTATTCATTTGGAAAGTTTAATATTTGTAAGGTTAATATTACTATTCTAAAGGTTAAGTTACTATTCGATCAGTATAGGTTTCTTAAATTCTATAAATACCACTTATTTCATTCATTATTCATTTATAATGTCTGTATTCTGTTATTATTGTGACATTTTCTTGTGAGTTTACAACATGATATAATAATATGAAATAGATTTCCATTGAATTTTTTTTGGTTGTTACATTCATCCCCTTCTGAAAGTTCACTATAAAAGATTCATTTTACATTCAATGTTGAAAATTGGTGTGGGTTCTTCTCCTTCATCACTACCTCTGGTTCCAATGTATTATATCCATACTTATTTTCCTATTATAGAACTATGACTATGTGGGTAGTCTTGATGCATATAAATTTTTCTCTACAATCCAATATCTTCAATGAATTCTCCTCCTATCGGAGATCATTTTCCAATTGTACATCCTATGAATTCAGTACATGTGAAAGATCAGGTATGTACTTTCTCAAAAGGGATACATGGTGTAAATAGTGCATTTGATACATGGTAGGGGTACGTTTTATTTGATAAGACATAGGTCTGACATGATCATGGATCTAAAAGGGAAGATGTACCTTGGACTCAGGTTTTATTTGTTCCAAAATTGCATGGTCCTCTTCCATAGAGATATGAAGAGGAATACCATGCCTCTATGCTTAAACTCAAGGTATCATCAACAATTGTCTACATAGATTTTCTTTTTAATTTGGGCTAGCATGATGTGTACTAAATGGTTTTTACATTCTCTACCATTTCTTAGACCATTTCATGCCAAAGCAGCTTATGTTCACCGACTTCATCTCATCACGATAGTGTTCTGTATCTTTTCCCATAGAGGGATTCATAAGGATCCATTTTCATGACAGATTGGAAACTATTTGTAACATCCGCAATTGATAAATGGTTAAATGACTAAATGATATGACTCATGTCAACAAGGGACACCATTCTTTTCAGGAGCCTGTTTGATTAGAACTCCACAGGTAAATGTGCTTGGCCTGGAGTAGTGATCAGGATGGGTGATCTCTTGGGAACTTTTTCAGGGTGTGTGAGAGTGAGGACAAAGCACACTGGAAAAGACATGTGTTGGCTTGTGGGGAAAATCATTAGTTAGATGACCTGTTCAGGCATGTGGGTTGACAGTAGGGTGGGCCCCACTTGTCTGTGCGGCAACTGGTGGTATCTGGTCGGCCAGGACCCGACGACCATGTTAAGGCGGGGAGGTTGTGTTGTGACCAGGATCTGGTTGTTACATTTTGTATCAGTGGTGGAACCCAGCCTTAAGTGTGGTGCATTGCCTTGGTTGAGATGTAGGGCCCACAACGAGGGCGTTGTACTCTAAAGGGGGTGGGTTGATTGTAACATCCCCAAATGTTAAATTGTTAAATGACTAAATGATATGACTCATGTCAACAAGGTGCGCCTTCCTTTTCTGGAGAATGTCTGATTAGAACTCCATAGATAAGCGTGCTTGGCCTGGAGTAGTGATTAGGATGGGTGACATCCTGAATGTTTTTCAGGGTGTTTGTGAGTGAGGACAAAGTATACTGGAAAGGACATTTGTTGGCCTGTGGGGACAATCATTAGTTAGATGACCCATTTAGGCATGTGGGTGGATGCGTTGTCACTAGGTGTAACACCCAAGGTAAATAAAGAATAGGACATTTTCACATTTATCCATATTTTTGAATAAAATATTAATATTACTTTAAAGGGGACGCTATGCACGATGGCGTACCCAGTACGCAACGACGTGTTTCTTGGTAATCTCACGTTGCACTCTAATAATAAAATAATATTATTTTAAATGGTAGTTAACGTCTAGATGTTGTAATGGCGGGAATGAACAGAAATAACTACAAAATGATTATATATGTTTGTAAAATATTTTTACTCTTTACAATAAATGTTAGAGGATTAAAAATGCGAATGAATCCAATTTTAAGCGTAAACATTCTAATATTTTTTAAAAGGTCGATTAACCGCCTTTTTATGGAGAAACTCTTTTAAAACCACTTTTTGAAAATTTTATGTGTTATATTTGACAAAATAAAATTCTTCTTTAAAATCGGGACATCAAAATTTACTTTCTGTAGATTTTTGGTATTTTTCCGATAAAATTCATTTTTTAATGAATATTCAAAAAAGTTGTATTTTAATTCAAAACCACTTTTTAATCTAATTTATATATATTATTAGATTATCATTTGAAATGGTTTTAATGTAAAATTAGAATATATTTTTACCATTTAATCCAATAGTAGTCGTTGGAATTAATTTCACTTTGAAATTCGACTGAAACTAGTGTCAATCTTTTGATATATATTGTTTCATAAAAACACGCTATTTGTCATGACAACGGGAATTAATTATTAAATTTATTAATGTAACTTATAGGATTTTAATTTTGTAAAATAGAAATCATTTTTGAATTTGGAATATCAAATATTGCTTAGGGTGAAGTTTTGGTATTATTCCAAAAAACATCAATTTTTGATGAATAGTGAAACCACTAAGTGGTACTTAAAAAACAGATTTTTCGTTTAAGTGAAACTTTAGCACTTCTGTGTTTTGAATTTTAAAAATCTGACATACATGGTTGTAATTAAGAAGTAAAATGTGGTTCAATGTGATTAAAATAATTTTTTGGCGAATAGTAACTTTTATGTTTTTTAATCGCGATTAGATGTAATTAGTGTAATTTAAGGTAAAAATAATGTTTTAATAATATGAAATGAACTTGACACCAGTCCTACCTTCATTGGATGTGTCATGGCCGACCAAGACAATCCATGGGTTAACTTGGGGACCCCATGGAGCCACTTTGGTTGGAAAATGACATAAATACTTTTTTATTTAAAGCTAAAATTAAAATGTCACAAACATGAAATGTTTTACTAAATAAATTTTTAAATGGGGTTATAAAAGTCATATTTTTTACTATAAATATTAATTATAAAGATAAAAAGATTTCCTACATCATGATATTTTTTTATAATTTTCATAGATTAAATAAATTAATTATTTATGACATCATGATGATGCAACAATAACCTCATTAATAAGGGATTTAAATAAAATGAAAAGATAATGTTAAAAATATGACTTACACTTGTCACAAACCTATTTTATGGGTGGATTTCGAATCCTTATCAACTTATCCTCGATATCTATCCTTTTGGGACCTTTTAAAACCGAAAATCATTTTATAATAAAGTAATATTTTATATCTTTCCAAGAGTGCCCTCATCTCCTCTTATAAAATGCCTCCACCTATACCTCCTTACACACACCTCAAAAGCCTTTGGCTCGGCCAAAACCTGCCCATTTCATCTCTACACATCCATCTATTCATCATTTAATCCTCACTTTGGGCATAATACTTTCCATGGAAGCCTTTGAGCTCAAATCAAATGAAGTTACCAGATTTAAAGGTAATGTCTTCCCTTGTGTTCTTTTGTTTTATTTTGCATCTCCAACCCCCTAAAATCTATTTATTTTTTTATTTTTTAACAACTCCATTATCTTCAATATACTAGGATGTTTTTATGTTAAGGATTCGAGCTACACTTACACACAACTTCGTCTAATGGTTAAAGAATATACTATTTCTGTGGATGGCGAATTACTGCCTCACGAAACGATTATTGTTCAATATTCTTTTAACAATTTCAAAGGTGGACATTAATATGTAACTATATTTATATATGATATATAATATGTTTATGTTTTCCTTAAGCTACTGTATCCTTAATTTATGACATACTTTTATGGTTTCCATTATTGGTAAACACGATATCTTCATTTTAGGAAGTGCGGACTACCGCCCCCTCAAAGTGATTTGATTCGTTAATGCCATATGTGGGGAGTATAAAGGATGGAATTAATGGTATTACATATGTTATCCTAATGTAATTATAATATAATTTTATATCATTTCATTAAATACAAAAAAAAAAATAAAGTAGCGTTAATGTGTACGTACGGCTTACCCTCTCCATGAACGGTACATTTCATTTCTTATCTCCAAATGTTATAAACTATTATAAGTACATATATATAATGGATATTTGTGTAATATATTACATCTAAAAGATGGATATAATTCTGGAATTATAATATATATATCTCTCATTTTGTTTTAATTCCATTAATATGACAAAAAATGAAAGTAGCGTTCATGTGTACGTACGACCTACCATCTCCATGAACGGTTCTTTTAATTTTTTATCTTCAAAAGCTATGGAATAGTATAAAATGAATATATAATAGATATATATGATATTTAAAACATAAATACTATTCTGGAGATGAGGTACCTATAACTACATGGAAAATTCTTTTCCAACAACATCAATTTTTACTCATGTACTGAACATCGACAAAAACGTCTGATATGAACTCACTTTATTAACCAATTATTATAAAATTATAATATGTGATATGAAATGAATAATAATATTTAAAGGAGGTCCTTAAGAAATTATAAATTGACCAAATTTCATTATTAAGGAGATTAAATAATGATCGAGTCATGTCAGACTCGAGGTAAGGGATCCGACCCCTCTCTTTCTTTTAAAGTACACCCTTTTTTGTCATTCCTTTTAAGATCAAATTTCTTATGATTGGGATGTTATTTTATATTATTCTTACTGTAATTTTTATGTTCATATGATGAGAGACCCTATTTTATCTCATCAATCCATTTTGGAATTTTTTATTGGCGCTGTTAGGCTGTCGAATTTTCGTTATAGATCCAACCTCTCTCTTTCTTTTTAAGTACTCTCCTTTATTTCACTTCTTTTAAGCTCCTCATTGCTATGTTGAGAGATGTTATTTTATATTCCTATTGCTGTAAATTTTAATTTTAATAATGTGAGAGACCCTATTTGATCTCATTAATCCATTTTAGGATGTTTTAAGTGGCGTCGTTAGGCTGCCGAGTTTTGGTAAGGGATTTTTCATCTCACTTTTATTCCCGTGAGATTCATGCTACATTTTCCAATATTTTATTTTTAGTGGTGTATGTACTATCCAATATTCTACTCTTTGTGTAACATACATTTGTTTATGAGTATTTACATCAATTTTGTATAGTCCTTCATTCATGGGGTGTACATTTCGAAAGTTACGCAAATCGGTAAGGGAACCTTTCACCATCCTGTTTTTAAAAGACTTCTTTTATTATGTCTTTTAGTTTTCATATTATTATGTGGGGATATGTTATTATATATCCTTATTGCAATAAATTTTATGTCCATGTGATGAGATACCCTTTATCTATCTCATAAACTATTTTTCTAAAATTTGATATGACGCCGTTAGGCTGTCAAGGGAGCTTCTTAACCCAATTTCGATTTTTTTGGGTTCAACATGTAGTTATTGAATATGTCATCCTTTGAATATGTGTGAATTACCTTTGATTGTTTTACAATTAACATCTGCTTATATTGGGTGTATTTATATTTTTCACACATAATTATGAAATTGATTTATCCTTAATTTAAGGATACCTTCTTTATAGGGGATTTCATCTCATTTTACATTTCTATTGAGACTTCATTGTTGTTGTGCACCAATTCACTCTTATATGGTGTATATACTGTCCTTTAAAATATTATATCATGAATTCCTTTATTCTCATGATATTATAATGTTCTGATTAAATTTTATTCCTCAATTATTGTATTCAATTGTCTCTCATTTTGTTAAAAACCATTTAACAAAAATATGGTTTTGAATTTTTTAATGATTTATTCTTATAAATATTTCTCATTAATATCCACGTTTTCAAAATGGTTTTAAGGATTTATTTATATGGATATTAATGGTTTAAAATGTTAAAACCTTCAAAGTGGTATAGGACACTTTGAGTCAATGATCTCTTTATTAAATGTTTTAAATGGTTTCGAAAATGGTTTTTAGAATGGATTTATTATTTCGATATCTTAAAATGTTATATTTTTATTACAATATGGGAATTTTATATTTCCTTTATGATTAAGTTATGTTCTATGATTATGTTATGGTTCATGGGCATTGTTTATGAAGACGGGTGGTTCCGTGATAAACTAAGGGCGGGTGAGCCCGATATAGCTCTCCAATGCATTGGGTAACGCGAAGGGGTTAAACGTTAAGGTTTCTCCGAAGAGATTTAGGGAATATACTGTGATGGGTATTCCAAACGTAACCAAGAGGGTTACTCCCTATGTAAGAATGTTATGAAGGCCTCATGTTACCTTTATGTCTTATGATTTCTATGATTTATTCATGATTTTGTGATGTATGTTAATGTGCTTATGCTTTATGGGTAAAGTATGATTTATTTCTTATGTATATATGTACTCATGTTTCCTTTCCATACTTTTTATAACCCTTACTGAGCTTTTTATGCTCATCCCATGTTGTTGAAATGTTTTTCACAGGTCAAGGGAAAGGTACATGATGTGATGATAGTGTCAAGGAAGTGTCAAGAAAGAATCCATGTTTTATTTTAAATATGTTTCCGTTGATGGGAGAAAAATGAATACTGTCTTTTATGTAACCACTTTGTTTAAATGTGGAATGTAATGCAATTTTCATGATCTAATTATCTAAACCTCTAAACCTGAAAATATCCTCAATGTGTAATCTTGTAATAACTCAATATTATGTAAGTTTTAAGGCTGGGGCCTTATAGTTGGTATCAGTGGTCGGTTTAGTTAACATTAGAGGTTAGGGTATTATTTAAGCATAAGTGACATTACCATAATGGTTAGGATTTCAGAAAGAGTCATAGTTAATAGATAAAGTGAATGAGTAAGTATATCTTCCTCATTATTACATGATGGTTTTGTTGATATACTGACACTGAAATTTCTGTTTTTAGTGAATGGATGGATCTAGCAGGCACCAAAGTGACAATAGGTTTGAAGGAAACTTTGGTGGTTCTCTGATTAAGAGACTAGATGAAATGGGGGATTCAATGAGGAAACTCGTTGTTGTTCTAAACCAACTATCAAGGAGTCATGATCAACCAATTGAAACTTGGTATGTTCTGTAATGCATCATGTATGAGATGACCAATCGATGTGGAAGTTCATGTAATAATTATAAAGCTAACCATTAGGGTTTATATGATCCTTACTTTTGAGGTAATTATGGGTTATTATATGTTATGCTGGAAAATGAAAGGCATGAGATAAAATTGAGGTTAAAATATGTTATGATTATTTTAAAGATCTTATCTTGTTTTGGGGAATGTTTTATGAATTATATAGTTTTGTAAAAAGGACAACACGCAGACCGTGTGACAACCCGTCGCGTCGAACAAAGCATTGGGAATCGAACCCACAACCAAGGTGCGACTAGTATTTATCGCCTTCTACTGGACTATGTGAAGTCCCTGGTTAGTTTGACTAATTATTTTTAGTTAGACGATTTTAGGAATCAAGAGTATGTTTATTTTGGGTTAACTATGGAAATGATTAACCTATCATGGAAGATATGAGATTAGGTTAATCACTTTTAAATATGAGAATTTAAGAGAAACTGATGTTATTTGGAGATAAAAGTTAATTTGTACCTTGGAAGAATATGTGATTAAATCCTTCAAATATTTGGGTTTCAATCGTAGTTTGGTTTACTTTGAAGAATTTTATGAACAATTGTTTATCGAATCCTCTTCGTTGAACTTTGGGTTTTTTTGGCACAAATTTTGGAGATTAAGAATAGATTTTCTTTTTATAAAGGATTATAAATTTGTGGATTCTTTGACCTCATACTAACAATTTTGGTTTTTGGATTTTGTCTAAAGACATGGGAAATATATAGTTCTCTTATTTAGATTAGGTGATTCTCAAGAAGTTGATTATAGTACTCTTAATGCAAACAAGTCTTCCTAAATACTCGTCTTTTGGATAAAATATGAGTTTGATTAAAGAATCTAGTAAAAGTTGAAAGTATATATGACAAGTAAGTATGTTTCATTATGATTTAGTTATGCTGAAAAATAAATTCCTCAATTAAGAGTAACTTAAAACAAAAATGTTGTCTGTTAACTTTTCTTACTGGGGAATCGAAAAACGTTTAACCCATCACAAGTTTGTGATTTTCTTATGGTTAACTTTCTCCTAGACATGTTTATTATCACTCTCTATCAGAACATGACCCTTTTTTTCTCCTCCATGTCCATATTTTCTTACATGGAATCCTAGTATGGGTTAAATCGGGTGACCTTTGTACTTATCTCTCTTTATTTTACGGTGATTGTTTTACTGACTATTGTTCTGATGTGGGATTTTCAACGATGTTTGCAAGACCAATTTTAAAATTGTGAGGACGCAATTCCCAAAAAGGGGGGAAGGATGTAACACCCCAGGTAAATAAAGAATATGACTTTTTCAAATTTATCCATATTTTTGAATAAAATATTTACATTACTTTAAAGGGGACGCTATGCGCGATGGCGTACCCAATACGCAACAACGGGTTTCTTGGGAATCTTACGTTGCACTCTAATAATAAAATAATATTATTTTAAATGGTAGTTAATGCCTAGCCGTTGTAATGGCGGAAATGAATACAACTAACTAAAAAATGATTATATATGTTTTTCAAATATTTTTACTCTTTACAATAAATGTTAGAGGATTAAAAATGCGAATGAATCCAATTTTAAGCGTAAACATTCTAATATTCTTTAAAATGCCGATTAACCGCCTTTTTATGGAGAACCTCTTTTAAATCCACTTTTTGAAAATTTTATGTGTTATATTTGACAAAATAAAATTATTCTTTTGAATCGGGACATCAAAATTTACTTTCTGGAAATTTTTGGTATTTTTCTGATAATGTTCATTTTTAATGAATAGTGAAAAATGTTGTATTTTAATTCAAAACCACTTTTTAATCTACTTTATTTATATGATTATATTATATTTTGAAATGGGTTTAAAGTTAAATTAGAATATATTTTTACCATTTAATCCAATAGTGGTCGTATTAATTAATTTAACTTTGAAATTGGACTGAAACTAGTGTCAATCTTTTGATATATATTGTTTCATAAAAACACGCTATTTGTCATGACAGCAGGAATTAATTATTAAATTAATTAACGTAACTTATAAAATTTTAATTTTGTAAAATAGAAATCATTTTTGAATTCGGAATATCAAATATAGCTTAGGGTGAAGTTTTGGTATTATTCTGAAAAACTTCAATTTTTAATGAATAGTGAAACCACTAAGTGGTACTTAAAAAACTGATTTTTCGTTTAAATGAAACTTTACCACTTCTGTGTTTTAAATTTCAAAAATAAGATATACATGGTTGTCATTCTGAAGTAAAATGTGGTTCAATGGGATTAAAATATTTTTTTTGGTGAATAGTAACTTTTTTGTTTTTAATCGCGATTAGAGGTTATTAGTGTAATTTAAGGTAAAAATAATGTTTTAATAATATGAAATGAACTTGAAAAATGTCCTACCATCACTGGATGTGTCATGGACGGCCATGAAAATCCATGGGTCAACTTGGGGACCCATGGAGCCACTTTGGTTGGAAAATGACACAAATACCTTTTTATTTAAAGTTAAAATTAAAATGTCACAAACATGAGATGTTTTACTAAAACAATTATTAAATGGGGTTATACAAGTCATTTTTTTGAAAATAAATATTCATGAGAAATCTAAAAAGATTTCCTACATCATGATAGTTTTTTTATAATTTTTAGACAATAGATAAATTAAATTATTTATGACATTATGATGATGCACCAATTACCTCATTAATAAGGGATTTAAATAAAATGAAAAGATAATGTCAAAACTATAACTTACACTTGTAAAAAACCTATTGGATGGGTAGATTTCGAATCCTTATCACCTTATCCTAGACATATATCCTTTTGGGACCTTTTAAATCCGAAAATTATTTTATATTAAAGTAATATTTTATATCTTTCCAAGAGTGCCCTCCTCTCCACTTATAAAAGGCCCCCACCTCTACCACCTTACACACACCTCTCAAGCCATTGTATCGGAAAAATAATACCCATTTCATCTGTCCACATCCATCTATTCATCATTGAAGCCTCACTTCGGGTAGAATCTTTTCCAAGGAATCCTTTGAGCTCAAATCAATGGAAGTTACCCGATTTAGAGGTAATGTCTTCCCTTGTGTTCTTTTGTTTTATTTTTCTTCTCCAACCCCCTAAACTCTTTTTATTCTTTTCTTTTGTAACAACACCAGTATCTTCAATATACTAGTACGTTTTTATGTGAATTATTCTATCTACACTTACACACACCTTCGTCTAATGGTTAAAGAACATACTGTTTCTGTGGACGGCGAATTACTGCCTCACCAAACGTTTATTGTTCAATATTCTTTTAACACCTTGAAAGGTGGCCATTAAGATGTCGCTATATTTATATATGATATATAATATGTTAATTATTTCCTTAAGATTCTGTATTTCTCATTTATGACATACCTTCATTGTTTCCATTATGGGTAAATGCGATATCTTCATTTTAGGAAGTGCGGACTACCGCCCCCTCAAAGTGATTTGATTTGTTAATGCCATATGTGGGATGTATAATGGATGGAATTAATGGAATTACATATTTTATCCTAATGGAATTATAATATACCTTTATATAATTATTATTTCATTCCATTAAATAAAAAAAAGAAATGAAAGCAGCGTTCATGTGTACGTACGGCTTACCCTCTCCATGAACGGTACATTTCATTTATTATCTCCAAATGTTATGAACTATTATAAGTACATATATATAATAGATATATATGTAATATATTACATATAAATGATGGATATAATTCTGGAATTATAATATATATATCTCATTTTTTTTTAATTCCATTAATATGAAAAAAAATGAAAGTAGCGTTCATGCGTACATATGGCCTACCGTCTCCATGAACAGTGCTTTTAATTTTTTATCTCCAAATGATATTGAATAGTATAAAATAAATATATAATGGATAAATATGATATTTAAAACATAAATACTATTCTGGAGATGATGTACTCATAACTACATGGAAAATTCTTTTCCAACAAGTTCAATTTTTACTCATGTACTAAACATTGACAAACACGTCTGATATGAAATCACATTATTAACCAATTATTATAAAATTATAATATGTGATATGAACTGAATAATAATATTTAAAGGAGGTCCTTAAGCAATTATAAATTGACCAAATTTTATTATTCAGGAGATTATAGAACGATCGAGTCATGTCAGACACGAGGTAAGGGAACTGACCCCTCTCTTTCTTTTAAAGTACAACCTTCTATGTCATTCCTTTTAAGCTCATATTTCTTATTATTGGGATGTTATATTATATTAATCATACAGTAATTTTTATGTTCATATGATTAGAGACCCTATTTTCTCTCATCTATCCATTTTGGAAGTTTTTATTGGCGCTGTTAGGCTGCCGAATTTTCGTAAGAGATCCAACCTCTCTCTTTCTTTTTAAGTGCTCTCCTTTATGTCACTTTTTTTAAGATCCTCTTTTCTATGTTGGGAGATGTTATTTTATATTTATCTTTCTGAAAATTTTATGTTAATATGGTGAGAGACCCTATTTGATCTCATTAATACATTTTTGGATGTTTTAAGTGGCGCCGTTAGGCTGCCGAGTTTTCGTAAGGGATTTTTCATCTCAGTTTTATTCCCGTGAGATTCATGCTACATTTTCCAATATTTCCTTTTTAGTGGTGTATGTACTCTAAATTATTCTACTATTTATGTAACATACTTTAGTTTGTGAGTATTTACATCAATGTTGTATAGTCCTTCTTTCATAGGGTGTACGTTTCGAATGTTACCCAAATCGGTAAGGGAACCTCTCACCCTCCTCTTTTTAAAAGACTAATTTTGTTATGTCTTTTATTTTTCATCTTATTATGTGGGGATATGTTATTATATATCCTTATTTCTGTAAATTTTATGTCCATGTGATGATATACCCTTTATCTCTCTCATCAACTCTTTTTCTAAAATTTGATGTGATGTCGTTAGGCTGTTAAGGGAACTTCTTAACCCAATTTCGATTTCTTTGGGTTCAACATGTAGTTATTGAATATGTCATCTGTTGAACATGTGTGAATGACCTTTGATTGTTTTACACTTAATATCTGATTATATTGGGTGTATCTATATTTTTCACACATAATTATGAGATTGATTTATCCTTAATTTAAGGATACTTTCTTTACAAGGGATTTCATCTCATTTTACATTTCTATTGAGACTTCATTGTTGTTATGCACCAATTCACTTTTATATGGTGTATATACTGTCCTTTGGAATATTATATCATGAATTCCTTTATTCTCATGATATTATAATGTTCTGATTAAATGTTATTCCTCAATTATTGTATTCAAGTGTCTCTCATTTTGTTAAAAACCCTTTAACAAAAATACGGTTTTAAATGTTATAATGATTTATTCTGATAAATATTTCTCGTTAATATCCATGTTTTCAAAATGGTTTTAAGGATTTATTTACATGGATATTAATGGTTTAAAATGTTAAGACCTTCAATGTGGTATGGGACACTTTGATTCAAAGATCTCTTTATTAAATGTTTTAAATGGTTTCGAAAATGGTTTTTAGAATTGATTTATTATTTCAATATCATAAAATGTTATATTGTTATTGCAATATGGGAATTTTATATTTCCTTTATGCTTATGCTATTTGCTATGATTAAGTTATGGTTCTTGGGCATTGTTTATGAAGATGGGTTGTTCCGTGATAAACTAAGGGTGGGTGAGCCCGATATAGCTCTTCAATGCATTGGGTAACGTGATGGGGTTAAACGTTAAGGTTTCTCTGAAGATATTTAGGGAATATACAGTGATGGGTATTCAAAACGTAACCAAGAGGGTAACTCCCTACGTAAGAATGTTTTGAATTCCTCAAGTTACCTTTAGGTCTTATGATTTCTATGATTTATTCATGATTTTATGAGGTATGTTAAAGGGATTATGCTTATGGGTAAAGTATGATTTATTTCTTATGTATATATGTACTCATGTTTCCTTTCCATACTTTTTATAACCTTACTAAGCTTTTTATGCTCATATGATGTTTTTGAAATGTTTTTCACAGGTCAAGGGAAAGGTACATGATGTGATGATAGGGTCAAGGAAGTGTCAAAAAAGAATCCATGTTTTATTTTAAATATGTTTCCGTTGATGGGAAAAATGAATATTGTCTTTTATGTAACCACTTTGTTTAAATGTGGAATGTAATGCCAGTTTCATGATCTAATTCTCTAAAACTCTAAACCTGAAAAGATCCTCATTGTGTAATCTTGTAATAACTCAAGATTAAGTAAGTTTTAAGGCCGGGGCCTTATACTAGGACCCGGTTGTTACATTTGGTAACAGAGGAGGAACCCAGCCTTATCTGTGGTGCACTGCTTGGGTTGAGATGTAGGGCCCACAATGGGGGCGTTGTGTTCTAAAGGGGGGGTGATTCTAACATCCCCAAATGATAAATGGCTAAATGACTAAATCATATGACTCATGTCAACAAGGTGCACCTTCCTTTTTGGGAGCCTGTCTAATTAGAACTCCACAGTTAAGCGTGTTTGGCCTGGAGTAGTGATCAGGATGGGTTACCTCCGGGGAAGTTTCTCTGGATGTGTGTGAGTGAGGATAAAGCACACTGGAAATGACATGTGTTGGCCTGTGGGGACAATCATTAGTTAGATGACCCGTTCAGGCATGTGGGTGGACCCTTGTGTGGGCCACACATGTCTGCGGGGCAACTGGTGGTACCTGGTCGGCCAGGACCCGACGACCATGTTAAGGCGGGGTGGTTGTGCTGTCACCAGGACCTGGTGGTTACATTTGGTATCAGTGGAGGAACCCGGCCTTAAGTGTGGTGCACTGCCTGGGTTGAGATGTAGGGCCCACAATGAGGGAATTGTGCTCTAAAAGGGGAGGGGGTGATTGTAACATCCCCAAAAGTTAAATGGTAAAATGACTAAATGAGATGACTCATGTCAACAAGGTGCACCTTCCTTTTCTTGAGACTATCTGATTAGAACTCCATAGTTAAGCGTGTTTGGCCTGGTGTAGTGATCAGGATGGGTGAATCCTGAGATGTTTCTCAGGGTGTGTGTGAGTGAGGAAAAAGTACACTTGAAAGGGCATGTGTTGGCCTATGGGGACAATCATTAGTTAGATGACCCGTTCAGGTATGTGGGTGGACCCTAGGGTGGGACCCACATGTCTGCAGGGAAACTGGTGGTACCTGGTCGGCCAGGACCCGAAGACCATGTTATGGTGGGGTGGCTGTGCTGTCACCAAGACCGGTTGTTACATTATTATTGTAGGATAATTAGACCGGTGTGTGATATTGGTCCCATCTTACTTTCATGTCCATAGAACAATCCCTCAAAATATCTTCAAGTGTTAAAATTGTTCTCTCATATATTACATAAGTATGAGGATTATATGTTCTACTAAAGTCCATCTCAGTGCTTAGAGCAAGCTGGTTACAATCCAAAACATGGAGGTTAATCATAGATCTAAATCAAATAAAATTGATAGTTTCACTCCATTAAAACATAAAAATTATATTATGTATATATATAATAGTCGATCCACATAGAAATCCTCTTGAATTTCTATAAGATGAGATGTCTTTGTAAGATTATCCACAATAACCCATATAGCATTGTTTCTTCTAGACGTCTTTTTTGTATACAGACAATGTCCATGATAATGTTATTTGAATTCCATGTTGGTATGGGTATTGGTTGCATCATCCCCTCATAATTTTTTCTTTTAGCCATCAATTTCTGACCTAATAGGCGCTTTTATGTGTATTCAAAAATCATCTTCTACATATTGTCCCATTTCTAATATTTTACACATTTTTTTTAATTTCCACATCATTTTTGAGCATCCTTTATAAACTCCCTAACATATGGTTGATAAATCATTTGATAAAGGGTTTATCATATTCTTACCTTAATGATTTCAATGTTCATCCATTACAAATCTAATTAGTTTCAATCATTCTCAATTCTCATCATTGATAAAGATGCAAGATCAATTCTACATAAATAATCCAATGTTTTATTTTCTTTATCAAGATTATAGTGTATTGAGAAGTCATAATCTTTGATGAGTTCCAACCTTGTTCATTGGTTCATATTACGATCCTTGTATTTTAATATATATTTTAGACAATTGTGATATTTATATGTCTCTATATTTTTCCTATATTGATTATGTAGCAAGATTTTCAACACATCTATAATAGCATCCAACTCCAGATCACTCATAAGATTTTCAACTACCTTGAGGTGTATGCTATCACTTTATAATTTTCCATTAGTAAATATCACAATCCATTTTTTTAAGAATTTATGTACACTTAATGGTTTTTTTACTTTTCTGTAGTTTCAACACTACTGTAGTTATAAAAATCATTTCCAACTCCTTAAAGTTTTATTGACATTCACTAGTCGATACACACTTCCCTCCCTTCTGAGTTTCCTTGGTTAATGGGGTTTTAAATCACAAGATGTTATTCAAAAAATAGTTGATAAACACTGCTAGAAAAAGGATACTACAGATCTCCATTACAAATGTTGGCATGGGCCACTCTTTGATTGAATTTGTCTTGGAAGGGTCCATGAATATTCCATTTATAGTGATAAAACTTCCCAAGATTGATACTTTCTTCATGAAAAACTAATAATTACTATATTTTTCATATTTTTAATCCATTTTTTAAATTCATCAGAAAAGTACATAAACATTGATGATGATATTTCATTCTCATGGAGTATATTAAAATATCATCAATAAAGACTACCACAAATTCATTTCAATAATCTCTGAACTCTCTATTAATTAAATCTATAAAAATTATTGGATAATTATTGAGTCTCCTGGGCATCACTATGTACTCATAGTGTCCATGATGCATTCGAAAGGCTGTAATTGTAATATCTTCCTTTCTCACCTTTAATTAGTGATATCCCAAACAAATAGCCACCTTAGATAAATAAATGTCCATACATAGATGATCAGACAAGTAATATATTTGTGGCATGGGATACTAATTTTTTATCATTATTTTATGTAGATAACCATAGTCAATACATAGTCTCATTGATCCATCTGTATTCTTGATGAAGATTAATTCCACATCCCAGGGCGAAGAATTCATAATTATAAAACCCTTTTCTAGAATCTCATATAATTATTTCTTCAGTTCTTCCAAAACAATGGTGGGAATTATATAAGGATTCATTGATATAGGTATAGATCAAGGAATAAGTTCAATTGGGAACTGAACCTCTCTATTAGAAGGAAGACTATTAAACTCTTTGGGGAGCACATTAGTCTAGTCCCTCATAATGGGAAAGTATTTGAGAAATATTCAATCATTTTTCTCAATAATTTGAGCTATAAATTATTCCAAATAATGAAATAATATCCACACATCATATGTTGATTATAAAAGAGATTCACTGTCCTCTTTAAACTTGAATGTAATTAGAGGAAGCTATGGTATGTGAAGAGTGATCACTCTTTCCTGACAGTTGATATTGAATTTATATAAATATATATAATCCATGACCACAATAGAATCAACCTCTAAAAAGGAATTATGACGAGATTTTATTAGAGGAAAATTCCACAAACATTCATGAGGGAGGAGTTATAAATTTTTGAAGTAATAAATACCTAGTTTTCTGTTCTCATAGATAATTGAACCTCAATATTTTGAGGTTGTGTTTGAATAGTTATATTAAACTCTCAAGATATGAATGAATTCATAGAACCAGAATAAAATAGTATTTTTACTCTTATCTAATGAATTACCACCCTACCCATCACTACAACATAGTCAAGCCCCACCATAGAAGTAGTGATATCATATTATTCCACATTTGAATCATTTCTCGGATCCCTTTTTAAATTTCCCATGATGCTTCTTCCCACAATTTTCACATGCTGTATATTGGTTTTTCATTCCATCATTGTATTTATCTACTGATCCACCGATTGTAGACTCCATTTTACTCATTATTCAATTAGGCCCATAAGACCACTATATGTCTCTGATCCCCATTTCTTCCTTAAGGGTATAACATCAAATATTTTCATTGATATGTATGTATCAAATTCATAACCCTTTTACTAGACTCACATTATGTTCCTAAATAAGTGATCCACCTAGATCTCCATGTTTAGTGAAAATCTAAATGAATTTGTTTCATGCCTTGAAAAGTTCACTTCATAGATCTTGATAGATTCTTCTTACATCTACATCATAAGTCCTAATAACACTTTTGACATCATGAAATCAATAGTTTAAGGGAAATATTAATTGAGATTTGTTTTTCATATATTCCTCCCAATCCATGGTATAAATTTATTCATTGGACTTGATGTTCTTTATCAGTGCCCACTACATATCTTATTCCCTATCAAATAAATATATTTACATCAAAACATTCACTAATTCTAATATGTGGAGGAAAAAGAATATATTTTCAATTCAGTTATTCAACTTTTCTGTGAGGAGGATATCAATACATACACTAAATATTGGAGGCATGTTCCTCCTTAATGATTCAATGGAAACATTCTCTGTCTTAGGATAAGAAGGTAGTTCTAGGAAATTAAATTTATTATTCATAACATGAGCCAATTGATAATGTTCTATCATGATGTTTTTAGCACCAAAACCAATCATATTTGAAATATCATTAAAGAAATCATCATATTTCCAATCACAATGACTGTTGGAATAATTTCTTAAGTTCCAAACCAATAACTATTAAAAGAATGTACAATTAGGGGCTTTAATACTAAACTAATAACACTAATAAAAGGAATAATTTTATCTAAAAGGATAAACTTGTAATGGTAGTTAATATCCTTATGTATGATTCAATAGTTTTCAATCTAGGTTATCCATGATCTTCTTCCTAAAGTATATTCTTGTAGGAATTTTCCCCCATAATAATTTTATGTAATGATCATATGAATTTACCAATGAATATCCCCTATGAGTTTCAAACTGGGAGCACAGTAAAGCCCATTTCAAGTACTAGGTCACCCTGAGTAAGGCTCAAAACACCATGTCAGAGTTGTTACTCCAATGAAAATCTATGCCAGAACCACATACAATTTTAGTATACATAAAATGATATATTTTCTTGATACAAATCATACTCTAAACTATCAAGAATATATGTATATTATACCATGCTTAGTCTTATCCCTAGGAATCTTACTAAAGAGGTCTATTCATAATATCCAGAAATATCTAGACCTCCCTTTGATACAAATTATAACCACCCTATATTTTTACGTATATAATTACATGTTTTCCAACAAACAGAACAATTAAATAAAAACCAAGAACTTTAAAGTCTAGTTTCTTTAGAAGATTTAATATGTAATAAAATAACATGAAACCAAAATAAAAAATATTTTAATTAATATTCATAAAGGCTTGCTATCTTCCATTGGGCCCTTATGTCTACATAAAATACCCTAAGGAATACATGAACAATGTAATGAGCTAATAATCCCAGTATGGAAATAAACCATAAAATAAGGCTTAACACATAGGATAGAAAGCATGACATAATGATAAAAAAAGGTATGGAACATGATTAAACATATGAAACAATAACATATAGAACATGGAATCATATAATAATGTAATAATTGTAAGGTGGAATTAGAATAAAACCTATCATTATAATGATTCTATGTTCATTACATATAGAGGATCACGAGTCAAGAATATCCACCAAGATAGTTGAAAATGGAGTACGAGTCAAAGAAAACCACCAAGACCATTGAATATGAAATATTATGAGACAAAAAATTCACCCAATTCATTGGTGTGCTCTTCAGGTTCCTTGATCATAACTTGTTCATGAATATTTTTTCACATAAATAATCATACATAATGAATCAAACATAAAAATAAGGGTTGCCCATGGAAGGAGTTGAGTATCATAATCATTTCAAAAGACTATCATAATGGAATATTACGATGTTTTCCATGAATATAAGGATCTAAATTATAAATAGACATTAGTTAGGAAATTTTAGAAATATCATGATATGTGATGTGAAACTGATGAGAATAAATGTAAAAATAGTTGTTAAGAATCATTAAAAATAAAACATTTAATGCGTTTTAAGGAAAATATTAAATATTAACTAAAATGAAAATGAAAATTATTTTTGAATAAAACCATATATAAACCAAGATATATTTTGCTACTAAAATTTTTGATTTTGTAAAAATAATGTTGGATTAAAATAGAGTATGGAGTACACGTGAAAATGGTTAAGAAATATGGAAATACCCATAAATCAGCTTTCCTTTTCGGGAGGATTCGTGAGGGGAGCAATAATAAAACATGTATTACCCCATAAAATTTGGATGATATAGTCTACATATAATCTTTTGTAATATATAAATATAATTTATATGAATTAAATAAAAATAAAAAATATTTTCATCTGTAAAATAGAGGGGAAACATAACTTGAAGTTACTATAGAGATTTTGAAAGGCTCCTTTCATTATGTAAGAAATGGTTTTCTGTTTCATATTAATTTCCTGAATAATACAATTGGATTAGTTAATTAAAAATTCCAAAACCATTTTTAAATTTAATTTATTTATTTTAATATTATTATTTACAATTATGGACTTTTTGATAAATTATAATGTTAAATTTCATTGTTCAAGAGTGTTAATTTTCATTTTTTTGATGATCTGTTCACTTCTATATGAGTGTTGATGTTCAAGTAGAGTGGGTGTGATTCTATATAATTTAAATTATTTATTATTGATGAAAAAACAGAGTTTTATTTGGTATTATATATTATTTTTTCATGATTTAGACTGAATCATTAGATAACATGTTAATGATAATCATTTAGATTATGTTTAATAGATTTTCAATCACAACAAATGAGTTTGGTTCTATAATTTAAAATAATATATATATAATTGTAACATAACACTACCTAAAATATAATATGTATATTATAATCTATTTAAATTTAAAAAATGGTTTCAGGAATAATATTAAATATGGTAATATAAATTGATATTCTTTCATCCTTAATGTGATAAATTAACACATCACGTATAATGTTTTATATTTTTTCACAATAATAGAGGGGAAAGAAATAGAGATTGATTATACCATAAACATAATAATATTATTTTATATTTTAGATACCAGAGTTACCTTAAAAATTGTATAAGGGGAGGTGAGGATTGATTATTAAATGAATAGAAAATAAGAAGAAATTTATGAGATTGAAAGAGGTTTTTACCACTTGATTTCTCATGCTTGAGAACCTCCTTGATGATTTCAGTTTGAAATTATATTGACACAAATTTCTCATGGACATGGGGAGAGTTTTTTAAATAAATTTGAGTAGAATTTCGACATGGATAAAATCTTGATAGTTGTGAGTTGAAGAGTTGGTGAGGGATTTTATTTATAGTGGAGGAGAGGGGTGTTTATCATTATTTTACTGATTAGTTTGTTATTTTTCATCAAGAATATGAATAGTTAGAAAATTATCATAAAAATTATTGAAATAATGAAGCATCATTCGATGTTTTGGGTTACATTATCCATACATCATCAATGAGTCAAAAAATAAAGTATTTAACTTGTACTGTAAATTTCCGTATTTTAATATTCACCAAAAAAATTATTTCTAAGAAAAATCCCAATATTTACCCCTAATCATTATTTATGTATGTAATAAAAAAATTATATCCATTTTATTAATAATATTTTCTAATTATGATAAATTTATTTTTCATTAAGATCATCATTTATTTAGAAAATATATATTTTCTCTTTATTATTGATTTTATAACACTTTGAAAAAATGAATTAAAGCTTCATAAACATATGTACTAATCATAAGAAAACAAAATATTAATTTGTGATTTTTTTAAAATAAAATTTTATTTTTATTATTAAATTAAACATAAAACTTTGATTTAATATTTATTACTTATAAAAATACCAACAATTAATTTATAATTTATAAAACATTTAATTACCTATAATATGATATAATTATAAAAAACATTCATTTATAAGGTGTGTATGTTTTATTTATAATTTTATAGGTGTTGTTATAATTCATTCGGTTGGATTACAGTTCACAATGGCCTTATTACAATTCTGAAGGTAAAGTTACTATTTCATTGATATAGGTTTCATAACTTCTAGAAAAACCCCTTATTACATGAACTTATAATTTATAATGTTTTTATGGTATTTTTAGCGTGATTTTTTTGTGATTATTATATCTGAAATAATTATAATAAATGTATTTCCATTGATAAAATTTTGGGTCATTACATGGGTGCTAGTTTACTGAGTGATTATATGCTCATGCATATATTATATCTTAGTTGTAGGTAAAATATTTATTTTTGGAAAGTATTTGACCATTAATTGTATTTTTATTTTAAAGATAATGGTTTAAGTTTATTTTATCACATTTATTCAAGTGTGTCTATTTCATGATTTTTTATGGCTTCCTTTGTTTTCATATAATATCTGATTTGTGTCCCTTTGAATGAGTTCATTGATACATCCTATTTTAGTTGTCAATAGCTGTCACTATTTATAAAGAGACTGGTTGATTCTTGAGATGTCTTATTTTTATGGGGTTTGGGGAGTGAGTGGTGTTCCGGTGTCTTGGTGAGGTAAATTCGAGGGTGAGATAAGGGAGTAGTTTATATCTATTTATAACTTCCCATTAAATTAGTTTTGTATATATATATATATATGTTTATTTGTTTCTGGGAAGATTATCTAACCTATTGATGATTCAATTTAGATATTTTCTTATAATATACTTATTCATTCGCAATGATAAAGACAAAAAATATCCCAGGGTATATGTATATAATGAATTGATTCCTTTTAAAATCCCAATGGGATTAAAAATTCCCCTCAAGATATTGGGGTTCTATATCGAGTGATGGTTCAGAAAGTATCCATGGTTAGATAATTCAATATGGTATGAAATTTCATTTTTTTATATGGGAAAGAGTGATAGTATAATATTTTTACTATTGGTACTCAAAGGGTAAGTTTTGAAGTTGTGTCTAACTTTCACATTAAAAAATATGAACCATGGGTTTCAAGGGTGAGTTTTGAATTTTGATTCATTTTAAATGTTTCTAATGATCGATATTTGAATTATTGTGTTGTGATTTATTCATTATTGGAAAAAAATATGGCTTGAGGATCATTATATGTTTTGGGATTGGATTAGTGTGGAAGTATGGTTTGTGAACACGGATTGAATTAATCACCAAACCAATATACTAATACATGGATTTACATAATATTATCCAACTGGAAATATTTTTTTAATATAGTGTTTTACCTGAAAACCGAAATTAAAATGAAAAAACTAATAAACTAGAAATATTAAATTTTATTGTTGAAATATAGAAATTAAATAAGATCGTATAAATTCACATTACCATTTAATAATTCAATAGAAAAATTTACTTGAAATTGTATCTGGAAGAAAAAATGTTCTTTATTAAGCTCATTTTTTATCTGTAATGGGAGGAAGCTTCCCAAGGGGTTTACCATGACCAAACCCAAGCCTAAAACAAACAATTGTGGTTTGATAAAAACTATATATTGCTAAGGTTCAATATCATTGATATTTCCAATAGATCTATGCTAACCAAACTACAACTTGAAATAAATACCAGAGCTTACCAAATTCATAAGTATTAAGAAAAGATCACAAGGGGTTATGTAATTAGAAATTAGGATTATATTAAATTGTAATAAAAAATTTTTTTATAGATATATCATGTATTCTTTTATAATTTTTTAAAATACATTTTTATTTAATTCACTTGATGTTTAACAAATATATTTTTCAAAATTATTCTTTTATAGTTAATGATCTATGTTAATTTTTATTTACTAATATATTATTACATATATAATAAATTAATTGTAAATTAATAACATAAATAATATTTAATACACCAAAAATCGGTTTCCTATAAAAAATTATTTTTCAATATTTAATGTTTTTAATTAAAAATAACTTTTTAAAATTTAACGATTTTAGTTAAAAAAAATTAACACCATTTATAATTTAGGATATAATTTATAAAAAAAAATTGTTTTATATACAATATGGATTTAGTTTTTTTATAATTAATTTTCACCACTTACAAAAATTTAATTAATAAAAATTGATAAAAAATTTTGAATCATTATGTCATAGTTATATAATTTTTACCGTTTAATTTGTGAAATTAACAGATAAATCAGCTATGTAAAGACATTTTACTGTCCTGAAAACTAAAATTTCAAAGGAGATTAACCTTAGAGGAAAAGTTTCAAACAGGATTAATAAAATTCTTATATTGTAATTTTGTAGAGTATTCATGATCTTATATCCTATCAAATTAATTTTTTATTGATTTTTTTCCACTGAAATTGATAGTTACTATCAATTATTTTTTTTGTATTTACAAAAATGGAACTATGTTTCACTTAAAAAAGGGGCCCTCCCATATTTCCTTTACATCACAAAAAAACCATTAGTTTTGGATAAAAATCATTCCAAATATATACTACAAAGATAAAAAAACCTTAAGAATATTTTTTTTTCAAAATACCATAACTCATATGTATAATCCCCTTCAAAATTAGATAATCCAAAAAGTGGAGGTATAAGATCCTCACCAATCATTCTTTTTTATATTTCATGACATACATTTTCATCAACATAGAAAATTATATCACCAATTAATATTATAACATTAGTATAATTATTGTACTGGTATGTTATTATAACTATGGTACAATCATTAACAACCATCCCCATTTCAATTATGACAAACATAAACATGAATCATGCATTGTGTGGAATACTGCCTCCATGTCCCAACGAGTTTCACAGTCTTTCATATTCTTATAAGGATGGTTATAATTATGATTTTAATATATAATTACTATATTTATGACGATTTTAGATGAAGTTATGATAAACCATATTATTCATTCTCTTTATTTTTTGTGATAAAAAAATTCTAATAATGAATATGTTTGAACTACCACCTCCATGGAATGATCGATTTCACTTTTTCATTTCATCTCCACCTGAAAAGTATGTTAATGAGAATTTTTAAAAAGGATAAATATTAATTTTACGATATAATTATCATTTTGTATGAGATAATCTATTAAGCATTTGATCAACAAATTATTATCATAAATATAATAAAATAAAACAAATATAATTATAAAAAAATCCTCAATTCAAATTAAGATATATTTTAATATTAAATAATTAATTTTTTACTCCAAATTATGATATGATATATCATAAAAATTAACACTAAATTCATTCATTGAACATCTAGTGTAAATATATTACAATGAAATCACCTCGTTTTCCTCAATAATCATGGTATGTTCATGATTTGGTCAGTTTGATAACATAAACGAAAATTGATCGGAAATTTTATAATGGATAAATATGAAAAATACATACTGATATAATATGATATAAATTTTCAAATTGTTTATTCTGGGTTATAAAAATTATACATCAATATTTAACTAATTAATTACGAAAACACAATTCATAGGTTAAAAAACACCAAAAAATGTATGTAGTGTATTTCATCTTATAGGATAGAGAAAAAATTACTCATCAATTGAAATTAATAATTCATATATAATAATCAATAATCAAATATATTAACTTTAATAATATTTCCATTATGAACATGTTTTGAATAATAAATACCGACACTACTGCAACAAAGTTACAAGGAAATGTCCAAACTAAAAACACATGGTTTGGGGAAAAAATAAAAGGAAAACTTATATAAATATAGATAATGATTATAAATAGAAATTATAGATATATTTTGTATTAATGTGGTAAATTGATAAAAAATTATTATATCTACGTTTTTTTATTATAGTTCAGAGTTCATTCGACTAAGATGAATTACAGTAAGGGGTTTTCATAACAATAATCTTTTCCTTTGATCATAATCACTCTCATATGATTATTATAATTAAATATTGTTATATTATAACCTATGATGATATTTTTTATAAATTGTTTTATATGTGAAATCATGTTTTGCACAAAATTGATCCTCTTTTATGATTCTATTGTTTCATTAAAATGAAATTTTGTTAATTATAATTATTATTTCATTTAGTGTAATTTTGTTCAATATAAATTCCTTTCCTTATTGAAAATATTTATCAATACATAGGAAAATATGGTATGGATTATTTTTTATGATTTAAAAAATTATATTTATCCTATTTTGAAATCAAAAATTTAATACTATATTTAATATTTAATTTTTTAAAACAATGTCATTTCAAAATAGTGATGAAACAATGTTTTTTATACTTTCAAAAATCAAAAAAATTATCTTCTATTCCAAATTTATTGGATAAAATTTATTTTTTTGAAGTGTGTTTTACAAAAACATATGCACAATATTTTTTTTTGAAAATTCATCTCTTTATCATATACATTTTTCTAAATTAATTCACACTTCATCTTTTATAATAATGATTAAAATATTCTCATGGATAAATTATTTTCAATTCTATTTTTCAACAATGTTTTTTCAATTATAATGTGATGATTTTATAATCCTTTATTTTATGTTATGTTATGACTAATTTTTCAAATTTATATTTTTATACCGAAGATTACTTATGTTCATATTATGTGAAATCATGTTCTTCTTCCATCAGTTCATTCAGATATATTTATGATTGATAATAAGTGTGACCCATCTGTATGGATTATGATGGGTGGGGTCAAGTATTTCCTTCAAATGGACACAATGCATTTGTTCACATAAGCATGCACATAATGAATTTTTTCACAAATTATTTCTTATGAATATGTTGTTATAAATTTATATATTGATAATAATGTTATTCCAATTTTTTAGGATTCATTTCATTTTCATGAAATTATAAGTGTTTTTTATTATCCACTATTTTTAATTTATTCTATATTGTTATTTCATTATCACATGTTATATTCCAATTGTGATGCCTTTTGAGCCATTTCATAAATTTTATTGTTATTTAATATCATTTTTAATATCCTATGATACCATAACATGTTTTATTATTATTATTATAATTAAAGTAATTTTGATCAACAATTTTAATATCTTTGTTTGAATCGTGCTTTCATTCATGTTATGATATTTTTTTGAATTACTGAACATCTCAACTCCCCCCATTATTATTTATCCAATAACCATGTTATTAATTTGAATATATATTTCGAGATATAATTAAAAGGGTCTATATGGTAATTATTATGGATAAATGACAACATGATTAACGAAATTGTATATTTATATAATGAATTAGAGAGGAACTAAAAATATAGGCCACTAGGTTGGGAAACTATAAATGAGATGTGTTATATAAATCATGAGATTAATGTATTATTTATTGAATGTTTTTATTAGGTCAATTTAGTTGGTATTAGTTTAGGGTTTATTTATTTTTATTAGAATAGTTTAGTCACCATTTATGTTACTGTTAGATAACCTTAGGGAAGACCTTATAAATGAAATGAAGTATAAGATATAGTTCTGAAATATTTTTAATGTTTTTAGTAGATGTTTTTCTTTATATATAAATACTTATATGAATACTATGACTTTTTTTACGGTCTAGAACATATGTAACAAAGGATAATAACCTAGAAAAGGGTATGTTGTGTATTAACTTAATAATCTTCTTAAGACCAAAAAGAGGGCAAACTGCACATCTGGTTTGATACTCCTGAGTGACATGGATTGTTTGATCAAATTCACTTTACAAAACACTATGAATGATTTATTTCATATTCATATTGTGTTAATATATTGAGAAATTTATTATAATAAAACATAATGTATCCTAGGTTAAATAAATATTTATCTAGGTTAAACTATATAAACAATAAGAATATGTGATAATATAAATGAACAAAAACAATTAAAGTTTATTTTATTTTATTTTAAGATAATTAACCTAATTTGTAATTCTTCACTACTCATGGGAACATTTTTAAAATTAGTAATTGATGAAACAATTAGTAAAACTAGATACAAGGGATAATTAAAAGATTAACCAAATGAGAACCTCATCAAAATGGGAGTTGGGATGAGAAATTTTGTGATTTTGAAAATTATGATCTCATGAAATGTGATTGAAAATTTGGACATAGTTGAATTTATGAACACTCCAAATAAGAGAAGTGTGGTTTTTCATAATATATTATCTAATAAAGATGATAATGTAAAAAAATTGAATTTCCCAAATGTCAAACATGCTAGATGAAGCACCAATTCAATTTATTTATGGTAAAAATAATATACATTACTCATGGAATAATGGGTCACCAAGGATCAAGATATCCTAGGAAAATGAATAATTCAGTTAACAAGATTTGAATAATTATATTTCCCATGAAGTACCATTTATAATTAAATGTATTATGTTTGTGGAACATTGAAATTATCCAAGAGAATTCCCTAACCCAAAGACTACCCAAGATGATTGGCATTACCAAACTCCATGGCCAAAAGGACAATGGAATACCAATGTAAGCCCCAGTTCTAATGTGAATCCTGGTATTTAAGGTAAATTATTCTTCTAGTAAAGATTTACATAAATATTGTTGTGATATTACACTAGGAAATCTATAATATTTGGGATTTTTCTATTTCTCATTAATTCACCACCCTGGTAATTTGGTTGTCAAAGAAATCGTATATCCATATGATTATTCTATTACAAGTAGATTTATATTGGAATATTCCATTTAGAGATATTATTATCCTTCACCTATATAGAGATAATGTGATTTTAGTGATGAATTGGATACATCCACTTAGAGGAAAAAAAATATCTGGAGTAAAGAAAACAAGTTTCATATTAACCTTTGATATTCTATCAAGGAAATGATATTAATAATCACCCTCTATATCTAAATTATTTCATGTTGGTTTAAATATTGAATAACGTATAACTATTGGTTCAATTTTTAAGTGAATAAATCAATATTTTTGTAAAACATATTTTGAGAAAAAATATTTTTTTTTATTACACTGTTTATTTCTCTATAATAATTATAACCTATGTTATAAATATATATTCTATTATATAACATCATTATAATGGAATAATTCAAATTGTGAGGATAGATTTGATTTAAAGAGGGTGGTGAATGTAATAGAATGAGAATTCAATATATATTTTCCTTCCATAAATATATTTTTAAGATAATGTTTCATTTGAAAATATAATATTTAATTGAAAGCATCATATGTTGTGAATATTAAATATGACCATTAAAAATTATACTTCAAATTAATCAGTATTAATTAAACTAAATATATCATATAATTAATAAATATCGTTAGAAGAAATGGAACCTAAAAGTGGAAGTCTTCTATAAGAATCACATTTTCCTAAACTCTGAATGGAGGTAGCTTCATGAGGGTATTCTCTTCACCAATCCTATGATGATATTGATCAACAACAGTTTATGAAAAACTATACATGGGATATGTTCAAGCTCATAGAGATATCTATAAGATCTATACTATCTAAACTACCTCTTGAACTCACAACTACATCCAACCTGAATTTATGTATTAAATTGATATGAAAATTATTTATATAAGAAACAAATAAGATTATATCAAAATATAATAATATACATATATAGGTCATGAATTCTCTTATACTCTTTCAAACTCCCTTTTTCCAAAATCAACTTTACGAAAATACCATTAATTTTCATGAATTGAACATTTATTTCATGGAACTAAGATTATTTTGATCAATTAAAAACAAGATATATAAACAATATATTAATTATTAATTTACAAGAAAAATAAAAGTAAATATATAAAAATTCAGTTTTCTATAAATTAGAATTTCTCTAGATTTTATATTCTTAAATGAAGTTGAAATTTTAATTTATTAGGATATTATTTTCAAAAAATGTAACATAATTATGTGTTTTATCATGCCCATATTAGATCAATATTAATTTTTTATATATTTATAAAAAGATTGAATTTGATGTGAAGAATGAAAACTATGTTTTTACAAAAAAATTACACTTGAATGTATTAGTATATGACTTTGAAATACTAAATTATGATTAATTTTTCCAAGGGAAAATATTTATTTTATATGTGTTGTTATAATTTTATAAAATTTATAATCCGTATTTTTCATATTATAATTAATGTTATATTTTTAAAAAAAATAATTTGAATACACTATACATTTATTATTTTAAAATTAATGTTTATCACTTTTAAAAATTTTGTAAAAAAATAAATTAAGATTTGGAACTATTAATTCAAATATAGATAATAATCACTATTTTTTTTTTGTTAAATTTATAATTTACCTAGGTAAAAACTGGTTACCGTAGTCAAAACATTAATTGTATAAGTGAGTAGCCTTAGTGTTAAAGAGCTAAACATATTTAAAAACATTTCTTCATTTTAATATGGGAAGTTTGTATCGACAATATATCCAATAGAATTGATTATTTATAATTTTTTATGCCATATTATTGAGGGTGATATCGCATTATTAAAATGTACTGTGTATTTCAAAATATTTATCTTAATTTTAAATAAAAATGTGCACTCCTCTCCTCACATTACCTCAAACATAAAAATATTATGTTCTTCCAATAACCTACCAAAACATGTATCAAACACTTTTAGAAGCCTTAAAGTGGTTTTTTTGTTCTCAAAATACTATATATCAAAGGATTAATTCCCTTAATAAAGAATATAAACCATAATGTGATATATATATTCATAACCACTCATAATTGTTTCCTTTTTATTTAGTGATTTTACAAATATTAAATTATAATTTAACCTATTAAAATTTTAATATAATTATATTCCTAATAATTTAAATTTATTATAATGATTTATTTATAATTAACAACTTTTCCTTTTTAAATTAAGAAAAATGAAAATGTGAATCGTGTGTTGTGCGAGCTACCGCCTCTATGACACACCATGTTTTGTTTTCCCTCATAAATATATAAATATGTTTTAATAAAAATTTAGGTATATAAATACGTTATTAATGGTATATATTATATTCTAAAATGATAAGCCATGTTAATCATTTCCCAAATTCTTTGAAAAATGTAATCATCAACCATGCATATGTACAGACTAACACCTCAGTGGAATGATTTATTTCCATTATTAATTTCGTCAACATTGCACATAGATGATCATGAGAATGGATTTGAAGGATAAATACAATGTTTAGGATATCATTATGGTTTGATAATGATAAATTAGTGGGTTTATAAATGATATCATCAAATCATGATTACCGTAAAATAAATTATTTAATGAATGAATACTAAAAAATTAATATTCAATTTTATTATTTTTTAATCCACTATATGGTTGCTTTGTAATAGAATATCAAATGAATCAGAAAAAAAACTCAGATTAGAAAATTAAAATGTTGGACATCAAAATTCCAAAGACAAAACCCAAATTTAAAATAATAAATTTCCACCGATCAACATCAAACCACCTTGGGTGATGAGATATCTAGCTGTTAGCCGCCTCGAGTCACACCACTAGAGGGATATCCATGACATCATTGACCTTTAGTACATCTGCAAGACCCAATATCCATATTCCCCTATGGATTAAAACCACCAAATCATAGAGATATCTCAACATCAAATCATAATCATCATTAACACAACACTGTCATGAACAACACTGATGATTGTCACCATAACCATTAGTGAGAAATACCAAAAATCTAAATCCACCCTGAAATTCAAAAAACGTATTTAATGATATCCAAAATGAGAAATCAAATATTTACCATTTATTTGTAAGGGAACATTATCAAAAAATTCATAAAATCAAAAACATCACTATTTTTATTATCCCTTCCACCTATAAATGTCACCAACGCTAAATAAGAAGAGAACCAGATCATCATCATTAGAGAAACCAACACAAGTCACACAAGGAACAAAATTGTCCACAAAATACCACATCCAAAAACATTATTGATACCAATTCTCTAAATTTTAATTGGAGAGTAGCAGAGGAACATGAGGTTAGAGTAAGGATTTCAGCGGTTAAGGGCTTCAGATGTCAACAAGACTAAAACCAATAGACAAATGAGAGAAAGATGGTGCGAGACTTCCTATAATAACCTTCAACCACCAAACCATAAATATTAAAACCTCTTTGATTTCCCAAATTTATTTCCATAATAGAGAGGAAAATAGGCTTATGAAGTCCGATCAGGATGGGTGACATCCTGAAAGTTTTTTAGTGTGTGTGTGATTGAGGACAAAGTACAGTGGAAAGGAAATTTGTTGGCCTGTGGGGACAATCATTAGTTAGATGACCCGCTCGGGCATGTGGGTGGATACGCTGTCACTAGGTGTAACACCCCAGGTAAATAAAGAATATGACATTTTCACATTTATCCATATTTTTGAATAAAATATTAATATTACTTTATAGGGGACGCTATGCGCGATGGCATACCCAGTACGCAACAACGAGTTTCTTGAAAATTTTACGTTGCACTCTAATAATAAAATAATATTATTTCAAATGGTAGTTAACACATAGTCGTTGTAATGGCAGGAATGAACAGAACTAACTACAAAATGATTATATATGTTTGTCAAATATTTTTACTCTTTACAATAAATGATAGAGGATTAAAAATGCGAATGAATCTAATTTTAAGCGTAAACATTCTAATATTTTTTTAAAGGTCGATTAACCGCCTTTTTATGGCGAACCACTTTTAAAACCACTTTTTGAAAATTTTATCTGTTATATTTGACAAATTAAAATTCTTCTTTGAAATCGGGACATCAAAATTTACTTTGTGTAAATTTTTGGTATTTTTCCGAAAAAATTCATTTTTTAATGAATAGTGAAAACTGTTGTATTTTAATTCAAAACCACTTTTTAATCTAATTTATATATATGATTAGATTATCTTTTGAAATGGTTTTAAAGTGAAATTAGAATATATTTTTACCATTTAATCCAATATTATTCGTTGGAATTAATTTCACTTTGAAATTGGACTGAAACTAGTGTCAATCTTTTGATATATATTGTTTCATAAAAACACGCTATTCGTCATGACAGCGGGAATTAATTATTAAATTTATTAATTTAACTTATACGATTTGAATTTTGTAAAATAGAAATCATTTTTTAATTCGGAATATCAAATATTGCTTAGGGTGAAGTTTTGGTATTATTCCGAAAAACTTAAATTTTTGGTGAATAGTGAAACCACTAAGTGGTACTTAAAAAACTAATTTTTCGTTTAAATGAAACTTTACCACTTCTGTGTTTTGAATTTCAAAAATCCGACATACATGGTTGTAATTAAGATGTAAAATGTGATTCAATGGTATTAAAATAGTTTTTTTTTGAATAGTAACTTTTATGTTTTTAATCGCGATTAGATGTAATTAGTGTAATTTGAGGTAAAAATAATGTTTTAATAATATGAAATGAACTTGACACATGTACTACCCTCATTGGATGTGTCATGGCCGACCAAGACAATCCATGGGTCAACTTGGGGACCCCATTGAGGAACTTTGGTTGGAAAATGACATTAATACTTTTTTATTTAAAGTTAAAATTAAAATGTCTCAAACATAAAATGTTTTACTAAAACAATTTTTAAATG
This sequence comes from Viscum album, assembly GCA_963277665.1. Lineage (NCBI taxonomy): Eukaryota > Viridiplantae > Streptophyta > Magnoliopsida > Santalales > Viscaceae > Viscum > Viscum album. The sequence continues at coordinate 445,237,138 of OY728142.1, forward strand.
GGGTTATAAAAGTCATATTTTTTACTATAAATATTCATTATAAATATAAAACGATTTCCTACATCATGATATTTTTTTATAATTTTTAGAGACTAAGTAAATTAATTATTTATGACATCATGATGATGCAGCAATTACCTCATTAATAAAGGATATAAATAAAATGAAAAGATAATGTTAAAAATATAACTTAAACTAGTCAAAAACCTATTGTATGGGTGGATTTAGAAACCTTATCACCTTATCCTCGAAAGCTTTCCTTTTGGGACCTTTTAAATCCGAAAATCATTTTATAATAAAGTAATATTTTATATCTTTCCAAGAGTGCCCTCATCTCCTCTTATAAAAGGCCCCCACATCTACCACCTTACACACACCTCAAAAGCCTTTGGATCGGCCAAACCCTGCCCATTTCATCTCTACAAATCCATCTATTCATCATTGAATCCTCACTTTGGGCATAATCCTTTCCATGGAAGCCTTTGAGCTCAAATCAAATGAAGTTACCCGATTTAAAGGTAACGTCTTCCCTTGTGTTCTTTTGTTTTATTCTGCATCTACAACACCCTAAACTCTATTTATTTTTTTATTTTTTAACAACACCATTATATTCAATATACTAGGATGTTTTTATGTGAAGGATTCTAGCTACACATACACACAACTTCGTCTAATGGTTAAAGAACATACTGTTTCTGTGGATGGCGAATTACTACCTCACGAAATGATTATTGTTCAATATTCTTGTAACACCTTCAAAGGTGGACATTAAGATGTAACTATGTTTATATATGATATATAATATGTTTATGTTTTACTTAAGTTTCTGTATCCTTAATTTATGACCTACCTTTATGGTTTCCATTATCGGTAAACACGATATCTTCATTTTAGGAAGTGCAGACTACTGCCCCCTCAAAGTAATTTGATTCGTTAATGCCATATGTGGGAAGTATAAAGGATGGAATTAATGGTTTTACATATGTTATTCTACTGGAATTATAATATACCTTTATATCATTATTATTTAATTCCATTAAATACAAAAAAAATATTAAAGTAGCGTTAATGTGTACGTACGGCTTACCCTGTCCATGAACGGTACATTTCATTTCTTATCTCCAATTGTTATGAACTATTATAAGTACATATATATAATGGATATATATGTAATATATTACATCTAAATGATGGATATAATTCTGGAATTATAATATATATATCTCTCATTTTGTTTTAATTCCATTAATATGACAAAAAATGAAAGTAGTGTTCATGCGTACGTACGACCTACTGTCTCCATGAACGGTTCTTTTAATTTTTTATCTCCAAATGATATGGAATATTACAAAATGAATATATACTGGATATATATGATATTTAAAACAAAAATACTATTCTGGAGATGAAGTACCTATAACTACATGGAAAATTCTTTTCCAACAAGGTCAATTTTTACTCATGTACTGAACATCGTAAAAAACGTCTGATATGAACTCACTTTATTAACTAATTATTATAACATTATAATATTTTATATGAACTGAATAATAATATTTAAAGGAGGTCCTTATGAAATTATAAATTGACCAAATTTTACTATTAATGAGATTAAATAACGATCGAGTCATGTCAGACACGATGTAAGGGATCCGACCCCTCTCTTTCTTTTAAAGTACACCCTTTTTTGTCATTCCTTTTAAGATAATATTTCTTATGATTGGGATGTTATTTTATATTAATCATACTGTAATTTTTATTTTAATATTATTAGAGAACCTATTTTCTCTCATCAATCCATTTTGGAAGTTTTGATTGGTGCCGTTAGGCTACCGAATTTTCGTTATATATCCAACCTCTCTCTATCTTTTTAAGTACTCTCTTTTATGTCACTTCTTTTAAGCTCCTCTTTACTATGTTGGGAGATGTTATTTTATATTACTCTTGCTGTAAATTTTATTTTAATAATGTTAGAGACCCTATTTGATCTAATCAATCCATTTTTGGATGTTTTAAGTGGTGTCGTTAGGCTGCCGCGTTTTGGTAAGGGATTTTTCATCTCACTTTTATTCCTGTGAGATTCATGCTACATTTTCCAATATTTCATTTTGAGTGGTGTATGTACTCTCCATTATTCTAATATTTGTGTAACATACTTTTGTTTATGAGTATTTACATCAATGTTGTATAGTCCTTCTTTCATGGGGTGTACATTTTGAAAGTTACGCAAATCGGTAAGGGAACCTTTCACCCTCCTGTTTTTAAGAGACTTCTTTTGTTATGTCTTTTAGTTTTCATCTTATTATGTGGGGATATGTTATTATATATCCTTATTGAAATAAATTTTATGTACAAGTGATGAGATACCCTTTATCTCTCTCATTAACTATTTTTCTAAAATTTGATGTGACGTCGTTAGGCTGTCAAGGGAGCTTCTTAACCCAATTTCGATTTCTTTGGGTTCAACATGTAGTTATTGAATATGTCATCCTTTGAATATTTTTGAATGACCTTTGATTGTTTTACACATAATATCTGCTTATATTGGGTGTATTTATATTTTTCACACATAATTATGAGATTGATTTATCCTTAATTTAAGGATACCTTCTTTATAGGGGATTTGATCTCATTTTACATTTCTATTGAGACTTCATTGTTGTCATGCACCAATTCACTATTATATGGTGTATATACTATCCTTTAAAATATTATATCCTGAATTCCTTTATTCTTCTAATATTGTAACGTTCGTATTAAATGTTATTCCTCAATTATTGTATTCAAGTGTCTCTTATTTTGTTAAAAACCCTTTAACAGAAATATGGTTTTAAAAGTTTCAATGATTTATTCTTATAAATATTTCTCGTTAATATCCATATTTTCAAAATGGTTTTAAGGATTTATTTATATGGATATTAATGGTTTAAAATGTTAAAACCTTCAAAGTGGTATGGGACACTTTGATTCAAAGATCTCTTTATTAAATGTTTTAAATGGTTTCAAAAATGGTTTTTAGAATGGATTTATTATTTCGATATCTTAAATTGTTATATTGTTATTGCAATATGGGAATTTTATATTTCCTTTATGCTTAAGTTATGTTCTATGATTATGTTATGGTTCTTGGGCATTTTTTATGAATACGGGTGGTTCCGTGATAAACTAAGTGTGGGTGAGCCCGATATAGCTCTCCAATGCATTGGGTAACGCGAAGGGGTTAAACGTTAAGGTTTCTCTGAAGAGATTTAGGGAATATACTGTGATGGGTATTCCTAACGTAACCAAGAGGGTTACTCCCTATGTAAGAATGTTATGAATGCCTCAAGTTACCTTTATGTCTTATGATTTATATGATTTATTCATGATTTTGTGATGTATGTTAATGTGCTTTTGCTTTATGGGTAAAGTATGATTTCTTTCTTATGTATATATATACTCATGTTTCCTTTCCATACTTTTTATAACCCTTACTGAGATTTTTATGCTCATCCCATGTTTTTGAAAAAAATTTCACAGGTCAAGGGAAAGGTACATGATGTGATGATAGTGTCAAGGAAGTGTCATGAAAGAATCCATGTTTTATTTTAAATAGGTTTCCGTTGATGGGAAAAAAATGAATATTGTCTTTTATGTAACCACTTTGTTTAAATGTGGAATGTAATGCAATTTTCATGATCTAATTATCTAAAACTCTAAACCTAAAAAGTTCCTCAATGTGTAATCTTGTAATAACTCAATATTATGTAAGGTTTAAGGCTGGGTCCATATAGTTGGTATTAGTGGTCGGTTTAGTTAAATTTAGAGGTTAGGGTATTCTTTAAGCTTAAGTGACATTAATATAATGGTTAGGATTTCAGAAAGAGTCATAGTTAATAGATAAAGTGAATGAGTAAGTATATCTTCCTCATTAGTACATGATGGTTTTGTTGATATACTCACACTGACATTTCTGTTTTTAGTGAATGGATGGATCTAGCAGGCACCAAAGTGACAATAGGTTTGAAGAAAATTGTGGTGGTTCTCTGATTAAGAGACTAGATGAAATGGGGGATTCAATGAGGAAACTCGTGGTTGTTCTAAACCAACTATCAAGGAGTCATGATCAACCAATTGAACCATGGTATGTTCTGTAATGCATCATGTATGAGATGACCAATCGATGTGGAAGTTCAGGTAATAATTATAAATCTAACCATTAGGGTTTATATGGTCCTTACTTTTGAGGTAATTATGGGTTATTATATGTTATGATGGAAAATGAAAGGAATGAGATAAACTTGAGGTTAAAATATGTTATGATTATTTTTTGATGATCTTATCTTGTTTTGGGGAATGTTTTATGAATTATATAGTTTTGTAAAATGGACAACACGCAGACCGTGTGACAACCCGTCGCGCCAGACAAAGCTGCGGGAATCAAACCCACAACCAAACTGTGACTGGTATTTATCGGCTTCCACTAGACTACGTGAAGTCCCTGGTTAGTTTGACTAATTATTTTTAGTTAGACGATTTTAGGAATCAAGAGTATGTTTATTTTGGGTTATCTATGGAAATGATTAACCTATCATGGAGGATATGAGATTAGGTTAATCACTTTTCAATATGAGAATTTAAGAGCAACTGATGTTATTTGGGGATAAAAGTTAATTTGTACCTTGGAAGAATATGTGATTAAATCCTTCAAATATTTGGGTTTCAATCGTAGTTTGTTTTACTTTGAATAATTTTATGGACAATTGTTTATCGAATGCTCTTCGTTGAACTTTGTGTTTTTTTGGGACAAATTTTGGAGATTAAGAATAGATTTTCTTTTTATAAAGGATTATAATTTTGTGGATTCTCTGACCTCATACTAACAATTTCGGTTTTGGATTTTGTCTAAATACATGGGAAATATATAGTTCTCTTTTTTATATTAGGTGATTCTAAAGAAGTTGATTATAGTACTCTTAATGCAAACAAGTCTTCCTAAATACTCGTCTTTTGGAGAAAATATGAGTTTGATTAAAGAATCTAGTAAAAGTTGAAACTCTACATGGAAAGTAAATATGTTTCATTATGATTTAGTTAAGCTGAAAAATAAATTCCTCAATGAAGAGTAACTTAAAACAAAAATGTTGTCTATTAACTTTTCCTACTGAGGAATCGAATACCGTTTAACCCATCACAAGTTTGTGATTTTCTTATGGTTAACTTTATCCTAGACATGTTTACTATCACTCTCCATCAAAACATGACCCTTTTTTTCTCCTCCATATCCATATTTTCTTACATGGAATCCTAGTATGGGTTAAATCTGGTGAACTTTGTACTTATCTCTCTTTATTTTAAGGTGATTGTTTTACTGACTATTGTTTCGATGTGGGATTTTCAATGATGTTTCCAAGACCAATTTTAAAATTGCGAGGACGCAATTCCCAAAAAGGGAGGAAGGATGTAACACATCAGGTAAGTAAAGAATATGAAATTTTCACATTTATCCATATGTTTGAATAAAATATTTATATTACTTTAAAGGGGATGTTATGCACGATGGCGTACCCAATACACAACAACGAGTTTCTTGGAAATCTTATGTTGCACTCTAATAATAAAATATTATTATTTTAAATGGTAGTTAACGCCTAGACATTGTAATGGCGGTAATTAATAGAACTAACTACAAAATGATTATATATGTTTGTCAAATATTTTTACTCTTTACAGTAAATATTAGAGGATTAAAAATGCGAATGAATCCAATTTTAAGCGTAAACATTCTAATATTCTTTAAAATGCTGATTAACCGCCTTTTTATGGAGAACCACTTTTAAATCCACTTTTTGAAAATGTTATGTGTTATATTTGACAAAATAAAAGTCTTCTTTGGAACTGGGACATCAAAATTTACTTTGTGTAAATTTTTGATATTTTTCACATAAAGTTCATTATTAATGAATAGTGAAAAATGTTGTATTTTAATTCAAAACCACTTTTTAATCTAGTTTATTTATATGATTAGATTATATTTTGAAATGGTTTTAAGTGAAATTAGAATATATTTTTACCATTTAATCCAATAGTGGTCGTTGTAATTAATTTCACTTTGATATTGGACTGAAACTAGTGTCAATCTTTTGATATATATTGTTTCATAAAAACACGCTATTAGTCATGACAACAGGAATTAATTATTAAATTAATTAATGTAACATATACTATTTGAATTTTGTAAATTAGAAATATTTTTTGAATTCTGAATATCAAATATTGCTTAGGGTGAAGTTTTGGTATTATTTTGAAAAACTTCAATTTTAATGAATAGTTTAACCACTAAGTGGTACTTAAAAAACTGATTTTTCGTTTAAATGAAACTTTACCACTTCTGGGTTTTGAATTTCAAAAATCCGATATACATGGTTTTCATTCGAAAGTAAAATGTGGTTCAATGGGATTAAAATAATTTTTTGGTGAATAGTAACTTTTATGTTTTTAATCGCGATTAGAGGTTATTATTGTAATTTAAGGTAAAAATAATGTTTTAATAATATGAAATGAACTTGACACATGTCCTACCATCATTGGATGTGTCATGGACGACCAATAAAATCCATGGGTCAACTTGGGGACCCATGGAGCCACTTTGGTTGGAAAATGACACAAATACCTTTTTATTTAAAGTTAAAATTAAAATGTCACAAAAATGAGATGTTTTACTAAAACAATTTTTAAATGGGGTTATACAAGTCATTTTTTTGACTATAAATATTAATGAGAAATCTAAAAATATTTCCTACATCATGATAGTTTTTTTATAATTTTTAGACATTATATAAATTAAATTATTTATGACCTTATGATGATGCAACAATTACCTCATTAATAAGGGATTTAAATAAAATGAAAAGATAATGTTAAAAATATAACATAAACTTGTCACAAACCTATTGGATGGGTGGATTTCGAATACTTATCACCTTATCCTAGACATATATCCTTTTGGGACCTTTTAAATCCGAAAATCATTTTATATTAAAGTAATATTTTATATCTTTCCAAGAGTGCCCTCCTCTCTACTTATAAAAGGCCCCCACCTCTACCACCTTACACACACCTATCAAGCCTTTGTCTCGGCAAAACACTGCCCATTTCATCTGTCCACATCCATATATTCATCATTGAAGCCTCTCTTTGGGTAGAAGCTTTTCCAAGGAAGCCTTTGAGCTCAAATCAAAGGAAGTTACCCGATTTAAAGGTAATGTCTTCCCTTGTGTTCTTTTGTTTTATTTTTCTTCTCCAACCCCCTAAAATCTTTTTATTATATTCTTTTGTAAAAACACCAGTATCTTAAATATACTAGTATGTTTTTATGTAAATTATTTGATCTACACTTACACACATCTTCGTCTAATGGTTATTGAACATACTGTTTTTGTGGATGGCGAATTACTGCCTCACAAAACGATTATTGTTCAAAATTATTTTAACACCTTAAAAGGCGGCCATTAAGATGTCAATATATTTATATATGATATATAATATGTTTATGTTTTCATTAAGCTTATGTATTTTTCATTTATAACATACCTTTATGGTTTCCATTATGGGTAAAGGCGATATCTTCATTTTAGGAAGTGCGGACTACCGCCCCCTCAAAGTGATTTGATTCGTTAATGCCATATGTGGAATGTATAATGGATGGAATTAATGGTATTACATATTTTATCCTAATGGAATTATAATATACCTTTATATAATTATTATTTCATTCCATTAAATACAAAAAAAAAAGAAATGAAAGTAGCGTTCATGTGTACGTACAGCTTACCCTCTCCATGAACGGTACATTTCATTTATTATCTCCAAATGTTATGAACTATTATAAGTACATATATATAATGGATATATATGTAATATATTACATATAAATTATGGATATAATTCTGGAATTATAATATATATATATCTCATTTTGATTTAATTCCATTAATATGACAAAAAATGAAAGTAGTGTTCATGCGTACGTACGGCCTACCGTATCCATGAACGGTGCTTTTAATTTTTTATCTCCAAATGATATGGAATAGTATAAAATATATATATACTGGATAAATATGATATTTAAAACATAAATACTATTCTGGATATTATGTACCTATAACTACATGGAAAATTCTTTTCCAACAAGTACAATTTTTACTCATGTACTGAACATCGACAAAAACGTCTGATATGAAATCACATTATTAACCAATTATTATAACATTATAATACGTGATATGAACTGAATAATAATATTTAAAGTAGGTCCTTACGCAATTAAAAATTGACCAAATTTTATTATTCAGGAGATTAAAGAACGATCGAGTCATGTCAGACACGGGGTAAGGGAACCGACCCCTCTCTTTCTTTTAAAGTACAACCTTTTATGTCATTCCTTTTAAGCTCATATTTCTTATGATTGGGATGTTATTTTATATTAATATTACAGTAATTTTTATGTTCATATGATTAGAGACCCTATTTTCTCTCATCAATCCATTTTGGATGTTTTGATTGGCGTTGTTAGGCTGCCGAATTTTTGTAAGAGATCCAACCTCTCTCTTTCTTTTTAAGTGCTCTCCTTTATGTCACTTTTTTTAGGATCCTCTTTGCTATGTTGGGAGATGTTATTTTATATTTCTATTTCTGTAAATTTTATGTTAATATGGTGAGAGACCCTATTTGATCTCATCAATTTATTTTTGGAAGTTTTAAGTGACGCCGTTAGGCTGCCGAGTTTTCGTAAGGGATTTTTCATCTTACTTTTATTCCCAGGAGATTCATGATACATTTTCCAATATTTCCTTTTCAGTGGTGTATGTACTCTCAATTATTCTACTAATTATGTAACATACATTAGTTTATGAGTATTTACATCAATGTTTTATGTTCCTTCTTTCATAGGGTGTATGTTTCGAAAGTTACCCAAATCGGTAAGGGAACCTTTCACCCTCCTCTTTTTAAAAGACTTATTTTGTTATGTCTTTTATTTTTCATCTTATTATGTGGGGATATGTTATTATATATCCTTATTTCTGTAAATTTTATGTCCAGGTGATAATATACCCTTTATCACTCTCATCAACTCTTTTTCTAAAATTTGATATGACGTCGTTAGGCTGTTAAGGGAACTTCTTAACCCAATTTCGATTTCTTTGGGTTCAACATGTACTTATTGAATATGTCATCCGTTGAATATGTGTGAATGGCCTTTGATTGTCTTACACTTAATATCCGATTATATTGGGTGTATCTATATTTGTCACACATAATTATGAGATTGATTTATCCTTAATTTAAGGATACCTTCTTTACAAGGGATTTCATCTCATTTTACATTTCTATTGAGACTTAATTGTTGTTATGCGCCAATTCACTCTTATATGGTGTATATACTGTCCATTGGAATATTATATCATGAATTACTTTATTCTCATGATATTATAAAGTTTTGATTAAATGTTATTCCTTAATTATTGTATTCAAGTGTCTCTCATTTTGTTAAAAACCCTTTAACAAAAATATGGTTTTAAATGTTTTGATTATTTATTCTTATAAATATTTCTCGTTAATATCCATGTTTTCAAAATGGTTTTAAGGATTTATTTATATGGATATTAATGGTTTACAATGATAAGGCCTTCAAAGTGTTATGGGACACTTTGATTCAAAGATCACTTTATTAAATGTTTTAAATGGTTTCGAAAATGGTTTTTAGAATTGATTTATTATTTCAATATCATAAAATGTTATATTGTTATTTCAATAAGGGAATGTTATATTTCCTTTATTCTTAAGTTATGTGGTATTATTAAGTTATGGTTCTTGGGCATTGTTTATGAAGATGGGTGGTTCCGTGATAAACTAAGGGCGGGTGAGCCCGATATAGCTCTTCAATGCATTGGGTAACGCGAAGGGGTTAAACGTTAAGGGTTCTCCGAAGAGATTTAGGGAATATACAGTGATGGGTATTCCAAACGTAACCAATAGGGTTACTCCCTACGTAAGAATGTTATGAATGCCTCAAGTTACCTTTATGTCTTATGACTTCTATGATTTATTCATTATTTTATGAGGTATGTTAAAGGGCTTATGCTTATGGGTAACGCATGATTTATTTCTTATGTATATATGTACTCATGTTTCCTTTCCATACTTTTTATAACTTTACTGAGATTGTTATGCTCATCTGATGTTTTTGAAATGTTTTTCACAGGTCAATGGAAAGGTACATGATGTGATGATAGTGTCAAGGAAGTGTCAAAAAAGAATCCATGTTTTATTTTAAATATGTTTACGTTGATGGGAAAAATGAATACTATCTTTTATGTAACCACTTTGTTTAAATGTGGAATGTAATGCAAGTTTCATGATCTAATTCTATAAAACTCTAAACCTGAAAAGATCCTAAATGTGTAATCTTGTAATAACTCAAGATTAAGTAAGTTTTAAGGTTGGGGCCTTATACTAGGACCTGGTTGTTACATTTGGTATCAGAGGAGGAACCCAGCCTTATGTGTGGTGCACTGCCTGGGTTGAGATGTAGGGCCCACAATGGTGGCATTGTGCTCTAAAGGGGGGGGGGGGTGATTCTAACATCCCCAAATGATAAATGGCTAAATGACTAAATGATATGACTCATGTCAACATGGTGCATCTTCCTTTTTGGGAGCCTGTCTAATTAGAACTCCACAGTTAAGCGTGTTTGGCATGGAGTAGTGATCAGGATGGGTTACCTCCTGGGAAGTTTCTAAGGATGTGTGTGAGTGAGGATAAAGCACACTAGAAAGGACATGTGTTGTCCTGTGGGGACAATCATTAGTTAAATGACCCGTTCAGACATGTGGGTGGACCCTTGGGTGGGCCCCACATGTCTGCGGGGCAACTGGTGGTACCTGGTCGGCTAGGACCCGACGACCATGTTAAGGCGGGGTGGTTGTGCTGTCACCAGGACCTGGTTGTTACATTTGGTATCAGTGGAGGAACCCAGCTTTAAGTGTGGTGCACTGCCTGGGTTGAGATGTAGGGCCCACAATGAGGGCATTGTGCTCTAAAAGGGGAGGGGGTGATTGTAACAACCCCAAAAGTAAAATGGTCAAATGACTAAATGATATGACTCATGTCAACAAGGTGCACCTTCCTTTTCGTGATACTATCTGATTAGAACTCCATAGTTAAGCGTGTTTGGCCTGGAGTAGTTATCAGGATTGGTGAATCCTGAGATGTTTCTCAGGGTGTGTGTGAGTGAGGAAAAAGTACACTGTAAAGGACATGTGTTGGCCTGTGGGGAAAATCATTAGTTAGATGACCCGTTTAGGCATGTGGGTGGACCCTAGGGTGGGCCCCACATGTCTGTAGGGCAACTGGTGGTACCTGGTCGGCCAGGACCCAAAGACCATGTTATGGTGGGGTGGTTGTGCTATCCCCAAGACCGGTTGTTAAATTATTATTGTAGTATAATTAGACCGGTGTTTGATATTGGTCCCATCTTCCTTTCATGTCCATAGAACAATCCCTCAAAATTTCTTCAAGTGTTTAAATAGTTCTCTCATATATTACATAAGTATGAGGAATATATGTTCTACTAAAGTCCAGCTCAGTGCTTAGAGCAAGCTGGTTATAATCCAAAACATGGAGGTTAATCATAGATCTCAATCAAATACAATTGATAGTTTCACTCCATTAAAACATAAAAATTATATGATGTATATATATAATAGTCGATCCACATAGAAATGCTCTTGAATTTCAATAAGATGAGATGTCTTTGTAAGATGATCCACAATAACCCATAAAGCATTGTTTCTTCTAGACGTCTTTTTTTGTATACAGACAATGTCCATGATAATGTTATTTTACTTCCATGTTGGTATGGGTATTGGTTTCATCATCCCCTCATAATTTTTTCTTTTAACCATCAATTGTTGACCTAATAGGCGCTTTTATGTGTATTCAAAAATCAACTTCTACATATTGTCCCATTTCAAATATTTTACACATTTTTTTTAATTTCCACGTCATTTTTTGAGCATCCTTTATACACTCCCTAACATATGGTTGATAAATCATTTGATAAAGGGTTTATCATATTCTTACCTTAATGATTTCAATGTTCATCCATTACAAATCTAATTAGTGTCAATCATTCTAAATTATCATCATTGATAAAGTTGCAAGATCATTTCTACATAAAGAATCCAATGATTTGTTTTCTTTATCAAGATTATAGTGTATTGAGAAGTCATAATCTTTGATGAGTTCCAACCATGTTCATTGGTTCATATTACGATCCTTCTATTTTAATATATATTTTAGACAATTGTGATATTTATATGTCTCTATATTTTTCCTATATTGATTATGTAGCAAGATTTTCAACACATCTATAATAGCATCCAACTCCAGATCACTCATGGGATTTTCAACTACCTTGAGGTGTATGCTATCACTTTATAATCTTCCATTAGTAAATATCACAATCCCTTATTTTAAGCATTTATGTACACTTAATGGTTTTTTTACTTTTCGGTAGTTTCAACACTACTGTATCTATAAAAATCATTTCCAACTCTTTAAAGTTGTATTCAAATTCACTGGTCGATACACACTTCAATCCCTTCTGAGTTGCCTTGGTTAATGGGGTTTTAAATCACAAGATGTTATTCAAAAATAGTTGATAAACACTTCTAGAAAAAGGATACTACAGATCTCCATTACAAATGTTGGCATGGGCCACTCTTCGATTGAATTTTTCTTGGAAGGGTCCATGAATATTCCATTTATAGTGATAAAATTTCCCAAGAATGATACTTTCTTCATGAAAAACTAATAATCACTATATTTTTCATTTTTTAATCCATTTTTTAAATTCATCAGAAAAGTACATAAACATTGATCATGATATTTCATTCTCATGGAGTATATTAAAATATCATCAATAAAGACTACTAAAACTTCATTTAGATAATCTCTGAACTCACTATTAATTAAATCTATTAAAATTATGGGATAATTATTGTGTCTCTTGGGCATCACTATGTACTCATAGTGTCCATGATGCATTCAAAAGGCAGTAATTGTAATATCTTCCTTTCTCACCTTTAATTGGTGATATCCCAAACAAAGAGCCACCTTAGATAAATAAATGTCCATACATAGATGATCAGACAAGTAATCTATCTGTGGCATGGGATAGTAATGTTTTATCGTTATTTTCTGGAGATAACCATAGGCAATACATAGTCTCATTGATCCATCTGTATTCTTGATGAAGATGAATTCCACATCCCAGGGCGAAGAATTCATATTTATAAAACCCTTTTCTAGAATCTCATATAATTATTTCTTCAGTTCTTCAAAAACAATGGTGGTAATTATATAAGGATTCATTGATATAGGTATAGATCAAGGAATAAGTTCAATTGTGAACTAAACCTCTCTATTAGAAGTAAGACTATTAAACTCTTTGGGGAGGACATTAGTCTAGTCCCTCATAATGGGAAAGTATTTGAGAAATATTCAATCATTTTTCTCAATAATTTGAGCTATACATTATTTCAAATAATGAAATAATATCCACACATCATATGTTGATTATAAATGAGATTCATTGTCCTCTTTAAACTTGAATGTAATTAGAGGAAGCTATGGTTTGTGAAGAGTGATCACTCTTTCCTGACAGTTGATATTGAATTTATATAAATATATATAATCCATGACCACAATAGAATCAACCTCTAAAAAAGGAATTATGACGAGATTTTATTAGAGGAAAATTCCAGAAACATTCATGAAGAGGAGTTATAAATTTATGATGTAATAAATACCTAGTTTTCTGTTCTCACAGATAATTGAACCTCAATATTTTGAGGTTGTGTTTGAATAGTTATAATAAACTCTCAAGATATGAATGAATTCATAGAACCAGAATAAAATAGTATTTTTACTCTTATCTAAGGAATTACCACCCTACCCATCACTACAACATAGTCAATCCCGACCATAGAAGTAGTAATATCATATTATTCCACATTTGAAGCATTTCTCGGTTCCCTTTTTAAATTTCCCATGATGCTTCTTCCCACAATTTTCACATGATGTATATTGGTTTTTCATTCCATCATTGTATTTATCTACTGATACACCGATTATAGACTCCATTTTACTCATTATTCAATTAGGCCCACAAGACCACTATATGTCTCTGATCCCCATTTCGTCCTTAAGGGTATATCATCAAATATTTTCATTGATATATATGTATCAAATTCAGAACCCTTTTACTAGACTCCCCTTATGTTCCTAAATAAGTGATCCACCTCGATCTCCATGTCTAGAGAAAATCTAAATGCATTTGTTTCGTGCCTTGAAACGTTCACTTCATACACCTTGATAGATTCTTCTTAAATCTACATCATAAGTACTAAGAACTCTTTTTACATCATGAAATCAATGGTTTAATGGAAATATTAATTTAGATTTGTTTATCATATATTCCTCCCAATCCATGGTATAAATTTATTCATTGGACTTGATGTTCATTATCAGTGACCACTGCATATCTTATTCCCTATCAAATAAATATATTTACATCAAAACATTCACTAATTCTAATATGTGGACAAGGAATATATTTTCAATTTAGTTATTCAACTTTTCTGTGAGGAGGATATCAATATATACACTAAATATTGGAGGCATGTTCCTCATTAACGATTCAATGGAAACATTATCTCTCTTAGGAGAAGAAGGTAGTTCTATGAAATTAAATTTATTATTCATAACATGAGCCAATTGATAATGTTCTATCATGATGTTTTTAGCACCAAAACCAATCATATTTGAAATATCATTAATGAAATCATCATATTTCTAATCACAATGACTTTTGGAATAATTTCCTAAGTTCCAAACCAATAACTATTAAAAGAATGTACAATTAGGGGATTGAATACTAAACTAATAAGACTAATAAATGGAATAATTTTATCTAAAAGGATAAACTTGTAATGGTAGTTAATATCCTTATGTAGGATTCAATAGTTTTCAATCTAGGTTATCCATGATCTTCTTCCTAACGTATATTCTTGTAGGAATTTCCCCCCATAATAATTTTATGTAATGATCATATGAATTTACCAATGAATATCCCCTATGAGTTTCAAACTGGGATCACAGTAAAGCCCATTTTCATGTACTATGTCACCCCGAGTAAGGCTCAAAACACCATGTCAGAGTTGTTACTCCAATGTACATCTATGCCAGAACCACATACAATTTTAGAATACATAAAATGATATATTTTCTTGATACAAATCATACTCTAAACTATCAAGAATATATGGATATTTTACCATGCTTAGTCATATCCCTAAGAATCTTACTAAAGAGATCTATTCATAATATCTAGGAATATCTAGACCTCCCTTTGATACCAATTATAACCAACCTATATTTTTACGTATATAATTACATGTTTTCCAACAAACATAAAAATTAAATAAAAACCAAGAACTGTAAAGTCTAGTTTCTTTAGAAGATTTAATATGTAATAAAATAACATGTAACCAAAATAAAAAATATTTTAATTAATATTCATAAGGTCTTGCTATCTTCCATTGGGCCCCTATGTCTACATAAAATACCCTAAGGAATACATGAACAATGGAATGAGATAATAATCCCAGTATGGAAATAAACCTTAAAATAAGGCTTAACACATAGGATAGAAAGCATGACATAATGATAAAAAAGGTATGGAACATGATTAAACATATGAAACAATAACATATAGAACATGGAATCATATATTAATGTAATAATCGTAAGGTGGAATTAGAATAAAACCTAACTTTATAATGATTCTATGTTCATTACATTTAGAGGATCACGAGTCAAGAATATCCACCAAGATAGTTGAAGACGGAGTACGAGTCAAAGAAAACCACCAAGACCATTGAACATGAAATATAATGAGACAAAAAAATCACCCAATTCATTGGAGTTATCTTCAGGTTCCTTGATCATAACTTGTTCATGAATATTTTTTCACATAAATAATCGTACTTAATGAATCAAACATAAAAATAAGGGTTACCCATGGAAGGAGTTCAGTATCATAATCATGTCAAAAGACTATCATAAGGGAATATTACGATGTTTTCAATGAATATAAGGATCTAAATTATAAATATACATTAATCAAAAAATTCTATAAATATCATGATATGTGATGTGAAACTGATGTGAATCAATGTAAAAATAGTTGTTAAGAATCATTAAAAATAAAACATTTTAGTGCATTTTAAGGAAAATATTAAATATTAACAAAAATGAAAATGACAAAATTGTTTGAATAAAACCATATATAAACCAAGAAATATTTTGTTACTAAAATGTGTGATTTTGTAAAAATAATGTTGGATTAAAATAGAGTATGGAGTACACTTGAAAATGGTTAAGAAATATGGAAATGCCAATAAATCAGCTTTCCTTTTCGGGAGGATTCGTGAGGGGAACCATAATAAAACAAGTATTACCCCATACAATTTGGATGATATAGTCTACATATAATATTTTGTAATATATAAATATAATTTATATGAATTAAATAAAAATAAAAAATATTTTTATTGGTAAAATAGAGGGGAAACATAACTTGAAGTTACTATAGAGATTTTGAAAGGCTCCTTTCATTATGTAAGAAATGGTTTTCTATTTCATATTAATGTCCTGAATAATACAATAGGATTAATTAATTAAAAATTCAAAAACCATTTCTAAATTTAATTTATTTATTTTAATATTATTATTTACAATTATGGATTTTTTGATAAATTATAGTGTTAAATTTCATCGTTCAAGAGTGTTCATTTTCTTATTTTTCATGATCTGTTCACTTTTATATGAGTGTTGAAGTTCAAGTAGAGTGGGTGTGATTCTATATAATTGAAATTATTTGTTATTGATGAAAAAATAGAGTTTTATTTGGTATAATATATTATTTTTTCATAATTTAGGATGAATCATTAGATAACATGTTAATGATAATCATTTAGATTATGTTTAATAGATTTTCAATCACAACAAATGAGTTTGGTTCTATAATTTAATATAATATATATATAATTGTAACATAACACTGCCTAAAATATAACATGTATATTATAATCTATTTAAATTTAAAAATGGTTTTAGGAATAATATTAAATATGGTAATATAAATTGATATTCTTTCATCCTTAATGTGATAAATTAATACATCACGTATAATGTTGTATATTTTTTCACAATATTAGAGGGGACAGAAATAGAGATTGATTATACCATAAACATAATAATATTATATTATATTTTAGATACCAGAGTTACCTTAAAAATTGTATAAGGGGAGGTGAGGATTAATTATTAAATGAAAAGAAAATAAGAAGAAATTTACGAGATTGAAAGAGGTTTTTACCACTTGAATTCTCATGCTAGAGAACCTCCTTGATGATTTCAGTTTGAAATTATATTGACACAAAATTCTCATGGACATGGGGAGAGTTTTTTAAATAAATTTGAGTAGAATTTCAATATGGCTAAAATCTTGATAGTTGTGAGGTGAAGAGTTTGTGAGGGATTTTATTTATAGTAGAGGAGAGGGGTGTTTATCATTATTTTGCTAATTAGTTTATTATTTTTCATCAAGACTATGAATAGTTAGATAATTATCATAAAAAATATTGAAATAATGAAGTATCGTTTGATGTTTTGGGTTACATTATCCATACATCACCAATGATTCAAAAAATCAAGTATTTAACTTGTACTGTTAATTACCATATTTTAATATTCACCAAAAAAATTATTTCTAAGAAAAATCTCAATATTTACCCCTAATCATTATTTATGTCTGTAATAAAAATTTATTTCCATTTTATTAATATTATTTTCTAATTATGATAAATTTATTTTTCATTAAGATCATCATTTATTTAGAAAATATAGGTTTTCACTTTATTATTGATTTTATAACACTTTGAAAAAATGAATTAAGGCTTCATAAACATATATACTAATCATAAGAAAACAAAATATTAATTTGTGATTTTTTTTAAAATAAAATTTTATTTATATTATTAAATTAAACATAAAAATTTGATTTAATATTTATTACTTATAAAAATACCAACACATAATTTATAATTTATAAAACATTTAATTACTTATAATATGATATAATTATATAAAACATTCATTTATAAGGTGTGTATGTTTTATATATAATTTTATAGGTGTTGTTATAATTCATTCGGTTGGATTACAGTTCACAATGGCCTTATTACAATTCCGAAGGTAAAGTTACTATTTCATCGATATAGGTTTGATAACTTCTAGAAAAACCCCTTATTAAATCAACTTATAATTTATAATGTTTTTATGGTATTCATAGCCTGTTTTTTTTGTGATTATTATTTCTGAAATAATTATAATGAATGGATTTCCATTGATAAAATTTTGAGTCATTACATGGGTTGTAGTTTACTGAGTGATTATATGTTCATGCATATATTATATCTTAGTTGTAGGTACAATATTTATTTTTGGAAAGTATTTGACCATTAATTTTATTTTTCTTTTAAAGATAATGGTTTAAGTTTGTTTTATCACATTTATTCAAGTGTGTCTATTTCATGATTTTTTATGGCTTCCTTTGTTTTCATATAATATCTTATTTGTGTCCCTTTGAATGAGTTCATTGATACATCCTATTTTAGTTGTCAATAACTGTCACTATTTATAAAGAGACTGGTTGATTCTTGAGATATCTTATTTTTACGGGGGTTGGGGAGTGAGTGGTGTTCTGGTGTCTTGGTGAGGTAAATTCGAGGATGAGATAAGGGATTAGTTTATATCTAATTATATCTTCTCATTAAATTAGTTTTGTATATATATATATATATGTTTATTTGTTTCTGGGAAGATTATCTAACCTATTGATGATTCAAATTAGATATTTTCTTATAATATACATATTCATTCTCAATGATAAAGACAAAAAATATCCCAGGGTATATGTACATAATGAATTGATTCCTTTTAAAATCCCAATGGGATTAAAAATTCCCCTCAAGATATTGGGGTTCTATATCGAGTGATGGTTCAGACAGTATCCATGGTTTGATAATTAAATATGGTATGAAATTTCATTTTGTTATATGGGAAATAGTGATAGTATAATATTTGTACTATTGGTACTCAATGGGTATGTTTTGAAGTTGTGTCTAACATTCACATTAAAAAATATGAACCATGGGTTTCAAGGGCGAGTTTTGAATTTTGATTCATTTTAAATGTTTCTAATGATCGATATTTGAATTGTTGTGTTGTGATTTATTCATTATTGGAAAAAATATGGCTTGAGGATCATTATATGTTTTGGGATTGGAATAGTGTGGAAGTATGGTTTGTGAACACGGATTGAATTAATCACCAAACCAATATACTAATATATGGATTTAATTAATATTATCCAACGGGAAATATTTTTTTAATATAGTGTTTTACCTGAAAACCAAAATTAAAATGAAAAAACTAATAAACTAGAAATATTAAATATGATTTTTGAAATATATAAATTAAATAAGATCATATAAATTCACGTTACCATTTAATAATTCAGTAGAAAAATTTACTTGAAATTGTATCTGGAAGAAAAAATGTTCTTTATGAAGCTCATTTTTTATCTATAATGGGAGGAAGCTTCTCAAGGGGTTTACCATGACAGAACCCAAGCCTAAAACAAACAGTTGTGGTTTGATAAAAACTATATATTGGTAAGGTTCAATATCATTGATATTTCCAATAGATCCATGCTAACCAAACTACAACTTGAAATAAATACCAGAGCTTACCTAATTCCTAGGTATTAAGAAAAGATCACAAGGGGTTATGTAATTATAAATTAGGATTATATTAAATTGTAATAATTTTTTTTTGGATAGATATATCATGTATTCTTTTATAATTTTTGAAAATACATTTTTTTTAATTCTCTTGATGGTTAACAAATATATTTTTCAAAACTATACTTTTATAGTTAATGATCTATATTAATTTTTATTTAATAATATATTATTACATATATAATAAATTAATTGTAAATTAATAACATAAATAATATTTAATATACCAAAAATCGGTTTCCTAAAAAAAAATTATTTTTTAATATTTTATGTTTTTAATTAAAAATAACTTTTTAAAATTTAACGATTTCAGTAAAAAAAATTAACACCATTTATAATTTAGGGTATAATTTCTAAAAAAAGTGTTTTATATACAATATGGAATTAGTTTTTTTAGAATTAATTTTGACCACTTACAAAAATTGAATTAATAAAAATTGATAAATTTTTTTGAATCATTATGCCATAGTTATATAGTTTTTACCGTTTAATTTGTGAAATTAACAGATAAATCTCCTATGTAATGACTTTTTACTGTCTTGAAAACTAAAATTTCAAAGGAGATTAACCTTAGATGAAAATTTCCAAACATGATTAATAAAATCCTTATATTGTAAGTTTGGAGAGTATTCCTGATCTTATATCCTATCAAATTAATTTTTTATTAATTTTTTTCCACTGACATTGATAGTTACTATCAATTATTTTTTTATTTACAAAAATAGAACTATGTTTCACTTTAAAAAGGGGCCCTCCTATATTTCTTTTACATCACAAAAAAACCATTAGTTTTGATAAAAATCATCCCAAATATATACTACAAAGATAAAAAACCTTAAGAATATTTTTTTTCAGAAGACCATAACTCATATGTATAATCCCCTTCAAAATTAGATAATCCAAAAAGTGGAGGTATAAGTTCCTCACCAATCATTCTTTTTTATATTTCATGACATAATTTTTCTTCAACATAGAATATTATATCACCAATTAATATTATAACATTAGTATAATTATTGTACTGGTATGTTATTATAACTATGGTACAATCATTAACAACCGTCCCCATTTCAATTATGAAAAACATAAACATGAATCATTAATTGTGTGGAATACTGCCTCCATGTCCCAAAGAGTTTCACATTCTTTCATATTCTTATAAGGATGGTTATAAATATGATTTTAATATATAATTAATATATTTAGGAGTATTTTAGATGAAGTAATGATAAACCATATTATTCATTCTCTTCATTTTTTGTGATACAAAATTTCTAATAATGAATATGTTTGAACTACCACCTCCATGGAATGATCGATTTCACTTTTTCATTTCATCTCCACCTGAAAAGTATGTTAATGAGAATTTTTATAAAGGATAAATATTAATTTTATTATATAATTATTGTTTTGCATTATATAATTTATTAAGCATGTGATCAACAAATTATTATCATAAATTTAATAAATTAAAACAAATATAATTATAAAAAAATCCTCAATTCAAATTAAGACATATTTTAATATTAAATAATTAATTTTTTAATCCAAATTATGATATGATATATCATAAAAATTAACACTAAATTCATTCATTGCACAACTAGTGTAATTATATTACAATGAAATCACCTCATTTTCCTCAATAATCATGGTATGTTCATGATTTGGTCAGTTTGATAACATACACGAAAATTGATCGGAAATTTTATAATGGATAAATATGAAAAATACATACTGATATAATATGATATAAATTTTTTAATTGTTTATTCTGGGTTATAAAAATTATACGTCAATATTTAACTAATTGATTACGAAAACACAATTCATAGGTTAAAAAACACCAAAAAATTTATGTAGTTTATTTCATCTAATAGGATAGAGAAAAAATTACTCCTCAATTGAAATTAATAATTCATATATAATAATCAATAATCCACTATATTAACTTTAATAATATTTCCATTATGAAATTTTTTGAATAATAAATACCAACACTACTACAACAAAGTTACAAGAAAATGTCCAAACTTAAAACACATCGTTTGGGGAAAAATAAAAGGACAACTTATATAAATATAGATAATGATTATAAATAGAAATTATAGATATTCTTTGTATTAATGTGGTAAATTGATAAAAAAATTATTATATCTATGTTTTTTTATTAGAGTTCTGAGTTCATTCGACTAAGATGAATTATAGTAAGGGGTTTCCATAACAATAATCTTTTCCTTTGATCATAATCACTCTCATATGATTATTATAATTAAATATTGTTGTATTATAACCTATGATGATATTTTTTTATAAATTGTTTTATATGTGAAATCATGTTTTACACAAAATTGATCCTCTTTTATGATTCTATTGTTTCATTAAAATGAAACGTTGTTAAGTATAATTATTATTATTTTAGTGTAATTTTGTTCAATATAAATTCCTTTCCTTATTGAAAATATTTTTCACTACTTAGGAAAATATGGTATGGATTATTTTTTAGGATTTAAAAAATTATATTTATCCTATTTTGCAATCAAAAATTGAATACTATATTTAATATTTAATGTTTTAAAACAATGTCATTTAAAAATAGTGTTGAAACAATGTTTTTTATCCTTCCAAAAATCAAAAAATTTATCTTCGATTCCAAATTTATTGGATAAAATTTATTTTTTTGAAGTGTGTTTTACAAAAAAAATATGCACAATATTTTTTTAAAAATTAATCTCTTTATCATTTAAATTTTTCTAAATTAATTCACACATCATCTTTTATAATAATTATTAAAATATTTTCAGGGATAAATTATTTTCAATTCTATTTTTCATTAATGTTTTTGCTATTATAATGTGATGATTTTATAATCCTTTATTTTATGTTATGTTGTGACTAATTTTTCAAATTTATATTTTTATACCAAAGATTACTTATGTTCATATTATGTGAAATCATGTTCTTCTTCCATCAGTTCATTCAGATATATTTATGATTGATAATAAGTGTCACCCATCTGTATGGATTATGATGGGTGGGGTCAAGTATTTCCTTCAAATGAACACAATGTGTTTGTTCACATAAGCATGCACATAATGAATTTTGTCACAAATTATTTCTCATGAATATGTTGTTCTAAATTTCTTGGTTGATAATAATGTTATTCAAATTTTTTAGGATTCATTTCATTTTCATGAAATTATATGTGTTTTTTATTATCCACTATTTTTAATTTATTCTATATTGTTATGTAATTATCACATGTTATATTCCAATTATGATGCCTTTTGAGCCATTTCATAAATTTTATTATTATTTAATATCATTTTTATTATCCTATGATACCATAACATGTTTTATTATTATTATAATCAATGTAATTTTGATCAACAATTTTAATATCTTTTTTTTATCATGTTTTCTTTCATGTTATGATATTTTTTTGTATTACAGAACATCTCAACTCCCCCTATTATTATTTATCCAATAACCATGTTATTAATTTGAAAATATATTTCGAGATATAATTAAAAGGGTATATATGGTAATTATTATGGAGAAATGACAACATCATTAACGAAATTGTATATTTATATAATAAATTAGAGAGGAACTAAAAATATAGGCCACTAGGTTGGGAAACTATAAATGGGATGTGTTATATAAATCATGAGATTAATGTATTAATTATTGAATGTTTTTAGTAGGTCAATTTAGTTGGTATTAGTTTAGGGTTTATTTATTTTTATTCTAAATTTTTAGTCACCATTTATGTTACTGTTAGATAACCTTAGTGAAAACCTTATAAATGAAATGAAGTATCAGATATAGCTCTGAAATATTTGTAATGTTTTTAGTAGATGTTTTTCTTTATATATAAATACTTATGTGAATACTATGACTTGTTGTACGGTCTAGAACATATGTAATAAAGGATAATAACCTGGAAAAGGGTAAGTTGTGTACTAACTTAATAATCTTCTTATGACCAAAAAGAGGGCCAACTGCACATCTGGTTTGATACTCCTGAGTGACATGGATTGTTTGATCAAATTCACTTTACAAAACACTATTAATGATTTATTTCCTATTCATATTGTGTTAATATATTGAGAAATTTATTATAATAAAACTTAAAGTATCCTAGGTTAAATAAATATTTATCTAGGATAAACTATATAAAGAATAAGAATATGTGACAATATAAATGAACAAAAACAATTAAAGTTTATTTTATTTTATTTTAAGATAATTACTCTTATTTGTAATTCTTCACTACTCACGGGAACATTTTTACAATTAGTAATTGATGAAACAATTAGTAACACTAGATACAAGGGATAATTAAAAGATTAACCAAATGAAAACCTCATCAAAATGGGACTTGGGATGAGAAATTTTGTGATTTTGAAAATTATGATCTCATGAAATGTGATTGAAAATTTGGACATAGTTGAATTTATGAACACTCCAAATAAGAGAAGTGTGGTTTTTCATAATATATTATCTAATAAAGATGATAATGTAAAAAAATTGAATTTCCCAAATGTCAAACATGCTAGAAGAAGCACCAATTCAATTTATTTATGGTAAAAATAATATACATTACTCATGGAATAATGGGTCACCAAGCATCAAGATATCCTAGGAAAATGAATAATTCAGTTAACAAGATTTGAATAATTAGATTTTATCATGAAGTACCGTTTATAATTAAATGTATTATGTTTGGGGAACATTGAAATTATCCAAGAGAATTCCCTAATCCAAGGACTACCCAAGATGATCGGCGTTACCAAAATCCATGGCCAAGAGGAAAATGGAATACCAATGTAAGCCCCAGTTCTAATGTGAATCCTAGTATTTAAGGTAAATTATTCTTATAGTAAAGATTTATATAAATATTGCTGTGATATTACACTAGGAAATCTATAATATTTGGGATTTTTCTAATGCTCATTAATTCACCACCATGGTAATTTGGTTGTCAAAGAAATATTATAGCAATATGATTATTCTATTACAAGTAGATTTATATTGGAATATTCCATTTAGAGATATTATTATCCTTCACCTGTATAGAGATAATGTGATTTTAGTAATGGATTGGATACATCCACTTAGAGGAAAAAAATATCTGGAGTAAAGAAAACAAGTTTCATATTAGCCTTTGATATTCTATCAAGGAAATGATATTAATAATCACCCTCTATATCTAAATTATTTCATGTCTTTTTAAATATTGAATAACGTATAACTATTGGTTCAATTTTTAAGTGAATAAATCAATATTTTTGTAAAACATATTTTGAGAAAAAATAATTTTTTTTATTATTACACAGTTTATTTCTCTATAATAATTATAACCTATGTTATAAATATATATTCCATTATATAACATCATTATAATGGAATAATTCAAATTGTGAGGATAGAATTGATTTAAAGAGGGTGGTGAATGTAATAGAATGAGAATTCAATATATATTTTCCTTCCATAAATATATTTTTAAGATAATGTTTCATTTCAAATTATAATATTTAATTGAAAGCATCATATGTTATGAGTATTAAATATGACCATTAAAAATTATAATTCAAATTAATCAGTATTAATTAAACTAAATATATCATATAATTAATAAATATCGTTAGAATAAATGGCACCTAAAAGTGGAAGTCTTCTATAATAATCACGTTTTCCTAAACTATGAATGGAGGTAGCTTCATGAGGCTATTCTCTTCAACAATCCTATGATGATATTGATCAACAATAGTTTAAGAAAAACTATATATGGGATATGTTCAAGCTCATAGAGATATCTACAAGATCTATACTATCTAAACTACCACTTGAACTCACAACTACATCCTACATGAATCTTATGTATTAAATTGATATGAAAAGTATTTATATAAGAAACAAATAAGATTATATCAAAATATAATAATATACATATACAGGTCATGAATTCTCTTATACTCTTTCAAAATCCCTTTTTCCAAAATCAACTTTATGAAAAAAAATTAATTTTCAAGAATTGAACATTTATTTCATAAAACTAAGATTATTTTGATTGATTAATAACAAGATATATAAATAATATATTAATTATTAATTTACAAGAAAAATAAAAGTTAATATATAAAAATTCAGTTTTCTATAAATTAGAATTTCTCTAGATTTTTCATTCTTAAATAAAGTTGAAATTTTAATGTATTAGGATATTATATTAAAAGAATTTAATATAATTATGTGATTTATCATGCCCATATTAGATTAATGTTACTTTTTTATATATTTATAAAAAGATTGAATTTGATGTGAAGAATGAAAACTATGTTTTTACAAAAAAAATTACACTTGAATGTATTAGTATATGAGTTTGAAATACTAAATTATGATTAATTTTTCTAAGGGAAAATATTTATTTTATATGTGTTGTTATAATTTTATAAAATTTATAATCCGTATTTTTCATTTTATAATTAATGTTATATTTTTAAGAAAAATAATTTGAATACACTATACATTTATTATTATAAAATTAATGTTTATGACTTTTAAAAAAATTTAAAAAATAAATTAAGATTTTGAACTATTAATTCAAATATATATAATAAGCACCATTTTGTTTTTGGGTTTAATTTATAATTTACCTAGGTAAAAACTGGTTACTGAAGTCAAAACAAAATTTGTATAAGTGAGTAGCCTTAGTGTTAAAGAGCTAAACATATTTAAAAACATTTCTTCATTTTAATATGGGAAGTTTGTATCGACCATATATCCCATAAAATTGATTATTTATAATTTTTTATGCCACATTATTTGAGGGTGATATCGCATTATTAAAAAGTACTGTGTAATTCAAAATATTTATATTAATTTAACATAAAAATGTGTACTCATCTCCTCACATTACCTCAAGCATAAAAATATTATGTTCTTCCAATAACCTAACAAAACATGTATCAAACACTTTTAGAAGCCTTAAAGTTGTTTTTTTCTTCTCAAAATACCATATATCAAAGGTTTAATTCCTTTAATAATGAATATAAACCATAATGTGATATATATATTCATAACCACTCATAATTTTTTCTAATTTATTTTATGATTTTACAAATATTAAATTATAATTTAACATATTAAAATTGTAATATAATTATATTCCTAATAATTTAAATTTATTATAATGATTTATTTATAATTAAAAACTTTTCCTTTTTCAATTAAGAAAAATGAAAATGTGAATCGTGTGTTGTGCGAGCTACCGCCTCTATGACACACCATGTTTTGTTTTCCCTCATAAATATATAAATATGTTTTAATAAAAATTAGGTATATAAATACGTTATTAATGGTATATATTATATTCTAAAATGATAATCCATGTTAATCATTTCCCAAATTCTATGGAAAATGAAATCATCAACCATGCATATGTACAGACTAACACCTCAATGGAATGATTTATTTCCATTATTAATTTCGTCAACTTCAAACATAGATGATCATGAGAATGGATTTGAAGGATAAATAAATACATTGTTTAGGATATCATTATGGTTTGATATTGATAAAATGGTGGGTTTATAAATGATATCATCAAATCATGATTACCATAAAATAAATTATTTAATGAATGAATACTAAAAAATTAATATTCAATTTTATTGTTTTTTAATCCACTATATGGTTTCTTTGTAGTAGAATATCAAATGAATTTTAAAAACAACTCATATTAGAAAATTAAAATTTTGGACATCAAAATTCCAAATACAAAACCCAAATTTAAAATAATAAATTTCCACCGATCAACATCAAACCACCATGGGTGATGAGATATCTAGTTGTTAGCCGCCTCGAGTCACATTACAAGAGAGATATCCGTGACATCATTGACCTTTAGTACATCTGCAAGACCCAATATCCATATTCCCCTGTGGATTAAAACCACCAAATCATAGAGATATCTCAACATCAAATCATAATCATCATTAAAACAACACTGTCATGAACAACACTTATGACTGTCACTATAACCATCAGTGAACACTACCAAAAATCTAAATCCACCCTGAAATTCAAAAAATGTATTTAATGATATCCAAAATGATAAATCAAATCTTTACCATTTATTGGTAACGGAACATTATTAAAAATAAATAAAATCAAAAACATCACTATTTTTATTATCCCTTCCACCTATAAATGTCACCAACGCTAAAGAAGAAGAGAACCAGATCATCATCATTGGAGAAACCAACACAATTCACACAAGGAAGAAAATTGTCCACAAAATAGCACATCCAAAAACATTATTGATACCAATTCTGTAAATTTTAATTGGAGAGTAGCATAGGAACTTGAGGTTAGAGTAAGGATTTCAGCGGTTAAGGGCTTCAGATGTCAACAAGACTAAAACCAATAGCCAAATGAGAGAAAGATGGTGCGAGACTTCCTATAATAACCTTCAACCACCAAACCATAAATATTAAAACCTCTTTGATTTCCCAAATTTATTTCCATAATAGAGTGGAAAATAGGATTATGAGGTCCGATCAGGATTACAATAATACTAAGTAAAAAATCATTAAGTTAATCGTTTTTAATATTTTCACATTAAAAACATCTTATTATAGTTCCTTTTAAATTATTATATATCAAACTAATAAACAATAAATGATATAAATATGAAAATATTGTAAGGATATTAAAACTAAATCACCTCATAATCATTAATAATAATTCAATATTCATGATTGGGTTAATCTGACCAATTACTTGAGAAATGTAATGATGTTGCATTATGGATTTCCATTAAAAAATAATTATTAGAATAATATAATATAAATATATAAATTATATTTTTTTCAGGAATAGATATTTAAATAATTAATTCATTTATTAAAGAAACCATGATTTTAGGTTGAAAAGTCAAAAAAATATCTATTGTCAATTGGTTTTTCAAGGAAAAATACCAATGTACTAATGAAATTAAATTTAAAATACTTAAGTAATAATAAGATATAAAATTATGTATCTTACATAATTGAGGAATATTGAACTTCATAAGAAGAACTAATACAAAAACTTCAACTTGAAAATGTTTATAAATGGTCAAAACTATAAATACTTACTGTGAAGAAATAGACAAAAACTGATTAAAATACATGTAGATAATGATTAGAAATGCGAATTATAAATAATTTCATGTAGGAATATGGTTATGAATTAGAATATTAAGATATATTTTTTATTGGTTGTTATATTTCATTTTTCTATGTGGGAGTTAATTTAATGGTTTCTAGGACTCAAATATTCACTTTAGGACATAATGACTCTTATTTGACTGTTATGTTTCCATAATGTTGTATTGTTAAAACAGTTATGTTATGTTGCAATAAAAACAAATTTTTTAGTTAATATAATATTCCAAACATTTTTACACCAATTTATCCTTCATTTATGATTTTATTGTTTCATTCACATGTTCTTATTTTGTGAATAACTCCAATTTATTTTAAGGGAATTTTCATCCATATCCATTTCTTTCATTCCTGCTAATGACCTCATATATTTTTTTGTATGATTAATATGGACTTTTTTTATTATTCTCATAATTATATTTAATCCTTTTGAAATGAAAACATTTATAGTATTTATAATGATGTTGGTTTTCAAATAAAATTAAAAAAATTAACAAAAAAATAGATTTCAATATATTAAAAAAATTAAATGTTTTATCTTTAAATTTACATTTTTTGGTTAATTTCTTTATATTCAAGGTTATTTTATTAGTAACTACATATAATATATTTTTAAATAATTATTCAAATTCTTTTCTCAAAAATGAGTTTTTTGAAAGTAGTATTCCCATATTTTATTATAATAATGTTTGAAATATTTTGGACAGAATTAAATATTGTATCATTTATTCTACATACATTATTTTTCTTTCATGAAGTGATTTTTTAATATTTCCTTATATTTTATTAGCTTTGTTTTTTTTTGAAAAATAAGATTTAGATATCTATTATTACTTATATTAATGTAACTTGAAAACACAATTTTTTAACTAGGCACATCAAGATATATTGATGATTGATTTTAAGTGTCACACATATATATAGATGATAATGGGTGGGAATTATATAATATTTTAATTCAAAATTTTAGGTTTATATCTCATGATATTTTAAGTCATAGACATGGTGAGTTTTCTCACTCAAACACTGGCATAATGTGATTTCTTACATTTTAAGGCATGTACCTAATGAGTTTATTCACATAGGCAATGTCATAATGTGTTTACAAAAAAAGGATTTTATTTTATTATGGTTGTTACATTTTCCCTTGTTGTTTATCATGTTATGAAAAAAAATATTATGCACTTCAATTATCTGAAATTCTTTGATCTCATTATTATGCCTTATTTTTAACGTATTCCACAATTTTATTTCATCTTCACATATTAGGTCACAATTGATATGTGTTTTGAGTAATATAATATTATTAATACTTAATTAATGATATTTTTAATATTATATGTAACTGTAACATGTATTTGGACTACCATAAAAGGTATTTTTATTTTTTTTAATATGATATTTATATCTTCCTCTTTTTTCATTTGTGTTATGATGTATTTTCCTTTACTGAGCATTTGCGATCGCCCCATTTTTATATTTCTAATCCAAATTTTATGAAGAAGATTATATCATGTGAGATATCTTGAAAATGTTACATATGAGAATTATTATGTATAAATATTTTAATGTTTAATAATATTAAAATTTTATGATGATAATTTTCCTGACACATAATTCTACGAAATATTTAACTTTTTCTAATAGTGGAATATCAATTGGTAAATGTGTATTTTATATTGGTAAAGTGTTATACCATCATATATGACCTTGACCCTAAATTATTGGTAAAAGATCAATTTCTAAATGTTATAATGATAGATAAAATAGTTTTATTTCCATTATAATAATACTAACTGATAATTTATATATTGGTCAAAAACATTTGAACAGATTCATATAATAGCTTTATTTGTAGATAATATTATTAAAAACATCTATAAAAAATACAAAAAACTAATATATATTTATAAATTATATTTTAAATTAAATATTATGTGAATATATTCCAATATCTTATATATATTGTATATTATATCTATTAATCGAGTAATATAATATATATATATATATAAAAATTTATATTATTTATAATACAATAATTATAAATTTGGTTTATATTATACAAAAATAAACAGAGATTTTATTTGAAAAACAATATTAAAATAAAATATAAAAATATATTGAAACACCAAGACAATAAATAATTCTCCATTAAACATGTTACAAATTTTTTTATAATTTTGAATCCTTGAAGGACTTTACATGAAAATGAATTAGACAACATCTATCATTTCTTTGACACATTGTTTTTCACTGCCATGGTTCACACTGGAGATGTTTCCAATACATGAATTTCAACCACATAGTCCTAAAAAATTCTATAAGAACATCATTGAATTATAATTGTCATATATTACACTTGATGTTGGACCAATTAAAAATGAAAATTCCTCCAAACTGATAAATATGATACCAAACCAATGATCTAATGTTGCATCCTCCAGTCTAAAAATTGATCTAGGCACTAAAAAAACCTTGTTAGAATTGAACATAATGATACACATATTATAATATATTAAAAAATAAATAATTATATAATATAGAGTATTATTTATCTTTAAATGATAAAAAATAAATAACTCACTGAGAACACATACAAATATAACACAACATTTTGATATATTAAAATTATATCAAATGATACACATATTGTAATTTATTGACCTCAGTTTCATATATCAGGTGCCTTATTTTATTACATTGGAATGATTACACAAAAGTAGAATCCCATAGAAACAAATGAGTTTAGTAGTTTAGGAAAACCAGATACATACATAAGTTCACTATTATAACATTCATGGAAATTCAATATATCATGATATTTTCAATCACACATATACTCCTACATTATCCTTGAAAGTCATTCATAATATTCATCATCACTACCTAGGGAAAAATAAATCATAATAATGGGGTGAGAATAGATAATTTGTAAAGGTATGTAATACAATGGGTGTTATCAAAAAAAACACTTGGGATGGTGAATATCCAAACATATATGCCTTTAAAATTGATCGTGAACATGTTATGGTTGGAATAAGGGATGAATAAAAAATTACATAATAAAGAATAATAATAGGTATCCTATTAGTCTAATAACCTCATGGATTATAAATTACTAGTGTCATAATAATGAAAATGATTAATGCCTAATTTTCTTAAATATTTCATCAAGGCCTTAGCCAAGTCATCTGAAAATGATTAAGGCCTCAGAAAAAATAATATCATTAATTGGGAAAGGCCTTAGACAAGTCCATATTTGTCTTGTCTTAGGATACCTACTAATGCATCAAGGGGATATAGCAGGACCCAACCTCAATTTCAATGTCAAGTTTTTTACACATATTAAAGGTGATAAACCAAATCAACATTACCATAGGAAATAACTTCCCCCAATCTGTGCACATACACACTAACTATTATGAGTAATATTGAGAATGCATTCAAGATAGAATTTCTATATTCAAACTAATCATAAAAAATTCAATAAAATATGGAATATGTTATCATAAAATATTAGTCTCAATAAGATTCAAAAATAGTGTTGAAATAGATAAAATTGGTCTTAAAAATTCATAGAGTAATTATTGAGATAAATAATCTTTTATTTTGAAAATAAAGGTTATTTTGGAAAAATAAATATATAAAATCAGATTTTATATAATATAGTTTTATAATAAAAAATTAATTATTTTATAAAATTAATAGTGGCTAAGAACATATTATAGAGTATAGTTGAACATAGGTAATATTTCGAGAAGTTCCCTCGAAAGGGATACTATTTCAAGAAGAATTCTTGAAAAGTCCTTTTAACGTATATAACACCCCAAAAAGTAATGATGGGTTCTGTTTGGTATGCATATATTGAGAATTAACACATAATTTATTAGTATAAACGATGAATAAATAATAATTTCATATATTTAAGTAGAGGATAAGAGTAACCCTAATGAAAATGGTGGTTAGAGTAGAAAATCCATAGATTATGTCTGAAAGTATTCAACACTTGTCCTCAATGTCCTAGATAATAAAATTAAGTCCAAAAAATTAAATAATTATAACCTATATTTTTTAAATTTTTTAAATTTTATTTTTATTACATTCATATATTATCCTATTGATAAGTTATAAGATTGAATTTGGTTGTTGTGGAGTGTTTGTTTCCCTGATGTCATGATCAGTTCACTTTATTATAAGTAACGAAATTTATGTGGAATGTATAAAATTATATTGAATTTGACTTATATATTATTTCTGAACATACATAATTTTAAATATATATATATATATGTATATATATATATCACTTGGTTACATGGTATGAGGATGATTTTTAAAATTGAACATTAGTGATAAATATTTAGATTATTTTGGTGATATCTCGATTCTTATGAAATATTTTGTCATATGAATTATTATTATGTATATATACTTGTTGGAGACCATTGAATAGGTTATAACATAAATATTATATTCTAGACAAACCAAAACAAATTCTATCAGGACAATCCATGAATATAGTACTAGATATTAAAAACATGTGGTACTTGAAAGAGATAAATTAATATATCTCAGGCGGTGATTTCATTTTTTATATAAAATGATGGGAAATGATAGATTATTATTAATTATAATATTATCATAAAAACATCCTAGTATATGTACATTTATAGGGTTATAATACCTTACGGATGATGGGAGTTGTAGAGCGAAAAATAAAAAAAAAGAACTTGAATGAAAAAAGAAGTTGAGAAATCCCTTAATAAAATTTAACAACCTAACAACGTCACTTCAAAATTCTTAAAACATTTTGAAGTGAGAAAAAATGGGTCTCTATTAATTTTATCATAATAAAGACATCAATGGGTATATGTAATGACATATCCCATTATAGTTGAATTGAAATTAAAAATAATAACATAAAAGGAGTGCTTGAAAAATAGAATGGTGGTAGATTCCCTTACCAAATAGAGTAACTCCTAAAACATGAATTTTGGGACCATAGGGGATTGGGGAAAACTTGGGATGAATCTTATGGAGGTAAAACTACATGAGATTCTAGTAATATGAGTTTTTAATTGAATAAAATTAATTAATGGGTGAGTATTTATAGTAAAATAGAGGGAATTTTTTAATGATTTCGAAGGACACCTCGTTAGTGGTATTTGAAAAGATTATTATTTACCATTGAATTTTCCCATTTTGTTGTCCACTTAGGACACCTAATAACATATTTTAGTTTAAAAAATCATAACATAATTTTATATTAATTATTATATCATTATTATGTCATTAAACAATCTGAAAACATAAAACTGCATTTTTACTATTCCTAAGAAACAGAAGTATTTTGTAAAATTACCATAAATTCAGTGTATCCTATTATCAACCATATAAATTGGAAAATTAAATAAATTTATTGAATATAATTTTATCAAAATGTTTAATTTAATTTTTAAATAAAATCATAATTTATTTGAAAAATAACAAATTTACAACTATAATTCTTTTTATATCGCATTGAAAAATTAATCAAGATCTCATTATCTTATTAACACAAGACAATAATATAATATTATTATTTACTATTCATACGTTTTATATTTCCATTAATATTACTATTCATAAGGGTATGTTACTATTCCCAAAAAAATGTATGTTGATCCAACCAGACTCTTATTGATCGCAACTGTGTATGTCAGTTTTTTGAAATTTAAAAGAGAGAAGTGGAACAATTATATCCAATGGATAGGTTATAACTATCTCCACTAAATAAAAATTATTAGTTTGACATATAATTAGTGTTGAATTCATTCTATAATAAATTTATTTGTAAAATTTTCAGGTGTTATGTTCTTCCTACCTTACCAAAACATTGTAACGTCCCGAATTCGGGTGCCACACCACGGGTTCCCCAAACCCGGTTGGTCACATGACCTCAAGTGAATTCCCCCAAACTCCAGAGGGTTCTGACTAGAAGCGAGGTCCCAAGTCTGATAGTGAGGAAACTATTCCTTCATTTGTCAAAGTGTAATGCATCGGAAAAGATACATTGCATAAACATGCAACATCGGAAACAGGAAACCACATACAAATGGACAATTGAGTAAAAGGGGACCATTAGTCATATATATAGAGATGAAGCATGACACTAATTATATGAAATAGCCCGAATAGGATATGCTTCAATACAATACATTACAACTCAAGTACAAGGTACAACAAAACAAAACAAAACAATGCAACAGGAACTCAGCAGCATCGCGAGCCTAAGCATGGTCCCATGCTCTCTTACTCCTCTACAACAATCATGTACCTGTGTAGGGATGATTTACCCTATATAAACCTGAAGAAATATAGTCTATTTGGGTCGAATACATGACCCAAATAAGGTATGAGAAATAAATCCCAGTAGGAAACCACCAGAGGCATGTTCCCAACTGTGAGTGAAAATGTGCAACAATAGTGTGTAGTAATAAATGAAATAAACTAATAAGTACTCAAAAGTAACTAACTTTACCAGTTATATTACCATTTTAATATTCATTTAACCATTCCAAGCCTATTCTTTAACTTGACAGGTACAACATATACAAATCAACACTATGAATATTCAAGATAACACTGTCCTCGGACAAACAAACCTTACCCTCAGGTAAGCAGAGTTGAAACATGTATGTAATTGCCCACAGGAATAATAGATATTTCCCTCAGGCGTACTAAGTGTCTCCCTCAGGCATAGAATATACTGACCACAGGCATGAAAGGAGTTTCCCGTCGGCTAAACAGAACACTGCCCTCAGGCTAAACATAACGCTACCCTCAGGTGCCAGTAACTGGGTCGAGCCCAACAGATAAGCAAGAAATAATTTAAAATTCCTCTCAAGTAAATTTAAAACATTCTAAATTTTTAGTTATACCCTCGGGTAACCTGGCCAAATGGCTAAATATTGGAACACACCATCCAGGGTGGCCATGGATCTAAGTGGTGATCCCGAACAGATGTTTAATCTATTCCTTATAATATCTATACAATTATATATATTTTTTCAACAAAGGAGTCACCCATATGACCCCCCAAACATGGGATAGTAGGATAATGGTACACAAATTCAACTCAATAGTTGGAAATAAACATCTAACCACCTACCTCGATCGCCCCGGATCGGTATATGTGAACATAGCCTCCCAAAACGCACGAGAATGGAGTAGATTTGAGATAAACAAATACACACTTAGCCTAAAATAACTTCCCCTCGATAAAGAATTCATAATAACGGTTCAATGATAAGGGAGGGCATGCCCGTGCGGTTCCAACGTGATCGATAGATACAGAATCGGGATCCTGATGTGCGGTTGGGAGATCCTCAAAGCTCTAGCTATCGCTCCCGCTGTCCTCTAGCATGATAAGATTCTTCTATGAACAGAGGAGGCTAATTCCCATTTTAAGCGAAAAAACAAACTACAAGGTCTGTACTCTCAAGTACATGGATTGTACTTCTCATCATTTATCTTTTCCACTGGAGGCTACTTTTCACCACCAAACTGTTCATCTATTAACAAGATTACACGGTGTGTTTTCATGATTACACGGCATGTACTGTCGCTTAGCTGGCGGCTACCTTCACCACCTTACTATTCACTAAATGACTGACTATACAGTGTGTAAATACCCACTACATGGCTTGTAGTCTACTTTTACACCTTTCATCACCGACAGGGCTACACGCCCTGTGTAATCATCCCACATGGCCAAAGTACACGATGTGTGGAAAAGGACATGGCTTTTACCCACATAATTTTGTATTTTCCCCCATTTTCCTTATTTTCACAAAAACACTTAAAGAAAAAGGAAAAGAAGAAATAAATGCCTCAGAAACAAGAACTGGGTTCTTACAAAATTCCCCCATTAAAACAATTCGTCCCTGAATTTTCCTTTCAACGGTGGTGAATCTAAAGTTGTGAAAAACTCTGGCCACTGAGCACATATGTCGGTCTCCCGCTCCCAAGATTTGTCCTACACTCGGCCATGCTACCATAACACCTGTATGATAGGAACTGACCAGCCTCAGAGAACTTTCGTGCTCCTATCAACAATATGAATTGGATTCTCCTCATAGGATACATCGACTTGAAGCTCAACCTCCTTAGGTTGTAAGATGTGAGACGGGTCTGACTGATAACGACGCAGTTGAGATACATGGAAGACGTCATGCATGGATCAGTACCTCTATGGTAACTAATATAGATAGAAGACTAGTCCGACTCTCTTCAAAATCTTAAACGGCCCCACATACCTCGTTGAATGTTTACCCTGTCTTATGATCCACCAATGTCCCAACCTCGGTGAAACATGCTAGAAAACCTGATCCCCGACCACGAACTCTAAGGGTCAACTGCGGCGATCATCATAAGATTTCTAATGAGACCGTGTAGTATCCATCTGCTTCTGAATCAACTGGACATGCTCTGTAGTCTCCTACATGAGACGTGGTCCACATAAATCTGTCTCACCAGCCTCCAACAATCACAATGGTGATCGGCATGTCCTACCATATAAAGCCTCGTAAGGTTCCATCTCAATAGTTTCATACAAACTTTTATTATAGAGAAACTCGACTTGGGGTATATGCTTCTCCCAAGATCCCCCAAAGTCTATGAAGCTTGCATGTAACATATCATCAAGCACTTATATCATACGCTCTGACTAGGAATCGGTCTAAGGGTGGTATGATGTGCTTAGAAGCACCTTTGTACACATTTCCCTCTGAAAACCCTTCCATAATAGAGATGTAAAATAGGTGTCCCTAACTAAAAATATAGAACGAGGGACCCCATGAAGATTTAAAATCTATCAGATATACACCTTTACATGATCTTCAACACTAAAGGTCTCCTTGATCCGAAAA
Organism: Viscum album; assembly: GCA_963277665.1. NCBI lineage: Eukaryota > Viridiplantae > Streptophyta > Magnoliopsida > Santalales > Viscaceae > Viscum > Viscum album. The sequence goes on from OY728142.1 coordinate 445,275,235, forward strand.
AAGTGAGCTACCATCGTAAGTCTGTCCACAATGACCCACGCAGCATCATTGCCTCGAGGTGACCTTGTAATCCCGGTCACAAAATCCATCACAACATCATCCCATTCCCATTTCATAAGAGGTAGCTGTTGTAACAGTCCAGATGGCCTCTGATGCTCCACCTTCACCTGTTGACAGGTGGAACATCTCGTAACAAAACTATATTCATTCTTCATACCCGTCCACCAGTACTAATATCTCATGTCACGATACATCTTGGTAACTCCGGGATGCACTACCCAAGATGAATTATGAAACTCCCGCATCAGCACCTCATGTATATCCCCTGGAACCCACACTCATATATGGAATTTCAGTACCTCATCATCGCTTATCACCCAACTAGGAGAAGGGTCCTCATTTTCCACTGACTCCCGTAGAACTAGGCCTTCTGAATCTGATAGCGGTCTCATCATCACTCTATCCAAGAGGGTAGAAGTCACAACTAAGGAAGAAAGATCGGTTTTCCCCTGACTATCATGCACCTCCAAATGCATCTCAGAGAACAAAGCCATAATATGCCACACACCACTAGCCTCATCAACTGCATGTGTCTGAGTCTTCTTTATTAGTACATCAGCAACTGCATTACCCTTACCAGGTGTATAGGGAAGCTCAAAGTCGAAGAACTGAAGTTATTCAACCCACCGTCATTGTCTAAAGTTTACACCATGCTGGGTGAATATGTATTTAAGACTTTTGTGTTATGTAAACACCAAAAAATATTCTCCCAAGATATAATGTCTCCAACAGTGTAACACATGAACAACTGCAGCCAACTCGAGATCATGTGTTGGGTAATTCCTCTCAAGTGGCCTCAACTGCCTAGACCCATACGCAACTACTCGATCTCCATGCATCAACACTGCTCCCAGCCTAATACCCGATGCATCATAGTAGACTATATAGCTCTTCCCATTATTTGAATGTATCAGGATGGGTGTTGATTTCAACTTACCCTTCCGCTCTTGAAAGGCTGTCTCGCAAGATTCTGACCAAATGAACTTCACACCCTTCTTAGTCAAACCCATCAACAGTTCTGCTAAGCCGGAGAAGTCCAGTATAAAGCGACTGTAATAACCATCTAGCCCTAATAAAATCTGTATGTCATAAACATTATTAGGCTGCTCACAGGACACTACTGCTCTCACTTTCTCTCGGTCCACTGCAACTCCTGACTCTGAGATAAAATGACCCATTAAGTGTGTCTGGTCCATCCAAAAGTGTCACTTTGAGAGATTAGCATATAGCAGGTGCTCTTTCAGTGTAATAAAAACGATCTCACGATGGGTATCATGTTTGTGTTGAGTGTGAGAGTACAACAATATTTCATCCACGAAAACTACCACAAAAGTTTCCACATAAGGGTAGAACACATGATCCATCAGATCCAAGAAAACTGCTGGTGCGTTCGTGAGTCTGAACGACATCACCAAGTACTCATATAGACCATACCTTCTCTTGAAGGCTCTGAGAGGTATATCAGATGGTCTAACATGCAACTGGTGATATCCTGATCTAATGTCAATCTTCGAGAACACTCGTGCTCGCTGAATTTGATCAAAAAGATCACCAATCCTCGGTAAGGGATATTGGTTCTTAATCGTCTATTGGTTCAGCTTCTTATAATCCACACAGAGTCTGAGGGTACTATCCGCCTTCTTCACCGAAAGGATCGGCGAACCCCAAGGAGAAGTGAGGGATCAGATGAAACCCTTTTCCTCTAACTCCTCTAAGGGCCTATTGAGATCTTACAACTCAGGTGTGACCATCCTATATTGAGGAATGGACACCAATGTCTCTCCTGGCACATGCTCAATAGATAAATCTACATCTCACTCCGGAGGTAGACCTGAAAAGTCATCTGGGAAGACATCCATGAAACGATCAACAACTGGAGGGAAATCCTTCAAAAACGTCCCCTGATCATCCAAATATAATCTTGCAATATGGGATATCACATCACCTTATCCATGATTCTTGGGTCCAGCTCAGCTCGTTTGGACATCCCATTCACCCTTGTAAAGAAACAATCCACCCTCTGGTGATATGAAACTCACCCTGTGACGATAGCAGTCTACAATGTCTAGAATGGTTACCAACTAGTCCATCCCGAGAATGACATCATAGCTCGTCATATTTAAGACAATGAGGTCCTATATTAAGTGACACCAACCAAACTCAAGGGGAACTCCATGATCTGATGCACACCAGACATTCTTGTCCTCAACGGAGTGTCTAATGCCATAACACCAGAAGAAAAAAAACACAGAGTCCAATGCTATCCACAACGGGCACATATATAAAGCTATGTGTAGCACCCATATAAAAAAGTGATGAAGATAAAACAGAAGCTTCAAGAATAGTACCTCTGACAGTAGAAGGTTTGGAATCCTGCTCTTGTTGGGCATGTTGCACTACATAAGCCTTCCCAGAGGCGCGGCCCTACGACACAACCTGGCAACAGTGAGCTAACTCGCCCTTTTGCCTCTGAGATCCCGGTGTCTCGCTACCCTGGCCCGGACCAACATCTCGGCCTTCAAACCCTGACGTATTCCAATTTCCCAACTGGTATGAAGCTGATGGTCTTGCTCCCACATGCAGAGTCTTCACAGAACCTCTCTCACTAGCCACTTGTAGAAACACCATGCAAAAGCACTACAGATGAACCATCTTGCCGCAAGCTCAGCACTTGTAACACCTGAGACTTTTAGGAGAAGTATTTTGTTTTTTTATGTTATATAAATCATCAGAGGAATCTTTTGCTACACACAACACTATCTTGACTTTCTTTACACGCAATCACGACCTTCCTCGATAGCTTGCGTTGTACGCAATACCGGGTTTCACTAAACAACTATATATTATTATGGACTAGCCATTATGAATATTATTAACTACATTTTGAATTTTAGACATTATTATTCACCTTACTCATTTTCTAGAACATGTTAAAAGAACAAAATAATTTATTCGGGTAAAATAAGTATTTTTCAAAAAATGCAGTTTTGCCGCCTTTTGATGGCGCACCCACATTAAATATATTTTTTGACATGTTTATAAGTACAATTTGACAAAATAAAATTCTTCTTTTGAATTAGGGTATAAAAATTTACTTTGGATAAATACTTGATATTTTTCTGATAACATTCATATTTTGATGAATAGTAAAAATACGCTAATTTTTAATTAAAAACAACTTTTTTCATTGAGATAATTTATATGTATAAATTATAATATTGAATTGTTTTAATGTATAAATAGAATATATTTTTACCATTTAATATAATGTATGTCATTAGTACTAATTTCACATTGAATTCATAGGTAAAAACATTTTAATCTTTGGCAATGTTTTAATTTCTAAAACCCGTTTTCTTAACAACAATATTTATTTTAAATTAATTAATGCAACTTATAAGTTTTGAATATTCAAAAATGGATTCCATATTTTTAATCAGTGGGTAGAAATTATGTTAATAGGATACTTTTTATTTTTGGGCATTATGAATAGTAACTACGGTAAATTTTATTTATCATAGTTAAAGGTAAATAGGGTAATTAAGGGTAAATATAATATTATAAAGTCACCCTAACACCTACCAAAATCCTATTGGATGACTAAAAGTAGACCCATATCACCTAAGGGTCGTATTAGATTCATTTAATGGACTTTTGCCATGAAAATAATTTAATTATTATTAAAACCAAAGAATGTGACAACATGTCACTTTCTTAAATATTATAAAGATAATCATTTTAATTTAGTGATAAACTTAATGAAACTTCGAACATTAATAGTCTCTAGAAATCTAATACAATTATCTACATCATATAAATTTATTTAGAATTTTTAGGGATAAAATAATTATCATTAATTAGGACACAATAGTGATGTTGAAATTATTCTATTAATTAAAATATCAAATTAATGGTTTTAAAAATATTAAAATAAATATTATATGAAATATTTAATATGCTCCACTAATTTTCTAGATACATATGACATTTTATTGATCTATTAAAGCTTTTAGTTTGAACATATCTTCTGTATATATTTTATTTAAATAAATGAATAGTGTCGAAATTGACACTATTGTTATTTGATAAAAATAAAATATTATAAAATTGGTTAAAAATCACGAAAATATTTAAAAATTATAAATTAAAATTTATATGGTGGACAATGTCATAAAGTTTCATATTATGGAAAATTCACAACACATATGTAATTATTTATAATAATTTAAATTTTTGAATATTATTACCACAATTAAAATTAAATTGATAAATAAAGATAAATCAAGTTGATAATGTTTAAAATAAATTCATAACATGTCTAAATTTTATTATTTGATGATATAACAACCCTATATCATCGAATATTTGGATATAAGTCATTTTGGAATTTTTTAAATGGGGTTGGGATTTAATATAAACTAATATTTCTTATATTTCCAAAGGTGCCCCTCTCCTCCCTTATAAAAGAAAACATCCTTCCTCTCCTCCTCACACCAATTTGAGCCATCACGCTCATCCAATCCCGACCCATTTCACTTCCCCAATTCCCTAGAAATATCCTAGAGGTCTTGGTCTCCTTCAAAGACCAATTGTAGTGCCCTAAGAGGAGGTCTCAAAGAGGCGCTTCAAAGAAGAGGTAATGTCTGTTACCGATTCTTTCATCTTTATTTCTTCTTCCACTTATTCTTTTTTAGTTGTTTCATTATGAAGTAATAACATTAGTATCACTAATATAATGATATGTTATTATAAGTATTAAACAACCCTATTTCACCATCTATCCATCCTATGGAAAACGAAATCACTGTGCGTGCGTACGTACGGAATACCGTCTCCACGCCGTGGTGTAAACTATTTTCCCCCAACACCTTACTTGGATGGGTATAATGGTGTAAATAATAACTATATATGATTATTATAATGTGATATTGATTAAAAAATAGTATACATACACTCCAATACAATTCCACGATCATGGGAACGATATCATCGCTCGTGCATACGTATGGAATATCGTCTCCACGATGTGATGCGACTCGTTCTAAATGATATTCATTGCATAATGATTAAATAAATGATTAGAATGAATGAATATGATATATATTACACTAATACCATTCTGTATATGAGGTATCATATAACCTAAAGATAAGAATAAGAATTTATTCGACAAAACATGCATAAGAACAAAAAGTAATAAACACCTGAATAACAAGTAGTAACGAAATATTACTAATAAGAAGCTAAGAATATTTCCATATATGATATCATAACTATAAGTATGATTCTGTAATAAGTCAATAACATTATTTAAATCATTATACGGGAGGTTCGGACAGTTACGAAGCAAATCGGACCTAAGGTAAGGGAAATATCACAATATCATTTTTATCCGAGATTGTTTATACTTTTGAATTTACTGGGGTGTATTTTATCATCCACATCCATTTGTCCTCAATATGTAATATTTATATCCTTCTACAAAATTTTATATCCAATTTTACTCTTCGGTGATTTTTTAGTAAAAGATATGAAAGGAATCTTTTGTCATTTTTCATAAGAGGTCCTTTTTGACTTTTCTGAAAAAAGTACGAGAAGAATGTTTTTTTAACTTATACAAGATGAATGGATTTTTAAAAAATTATTTCCAAGAAGATTACTTTACAAGTTTTCAAGTTTATTTTTAATCAACTCCTTTAGTTTAAAATTGTATGAGATATTAATAAAGGAAAATGTTTTTGAAGTAGAAAGGATATTTTCATCAAGAATGGAGTTCAAGTGCTTTATCAAAATTATTTTCCATATAAAATAATATAGGGTTCTGTTTCTATCCCTATTATTACATTGATTTGATTATGTTGTGATGAAATTATTTTTATGAATTCTTTTATCTTATATGAATTTTTTTATAATGTCATGATGTTTAAGAATCCCATTTTTATTACATGGGTTATGCAATGATGTATGATTTATGATTTTGTGGCCCACATAAGAATGGTATCATTATGAGATGGGTGGGACCTATATGTCCCTCCAATTCATTGGGTAAAAATTTTATATCTCATGAGATAGACATGGCTGGAACGTCAGGTTAAACCAGTTCAGTGAAACAAGACTGAAACGAGGAGTGAACTCGGTTCAGAAATGGACTTTGTCCACTAAGATAGTCTTGTCAATGAGTCTTGAATAATAATAAATGATTCTCTATTATTATGTGTGTATGCCACAAAGATTCTTGTTTTAAGTTATGATTATTGTGATTACATTTCAATATCATGATTTATCCCATGTTATGAAATTATGATCCCTTTTGCAGGGTAAGATTTCCAAAATGTCATGTTCTTATGAATATGATGTGATTGATATTTCTTTTGTTTACCCTTACTGATCATTTGAGCTCACCCTTTTGTATTTTTTCTTTCCCCAGTCAGGAAGAGGGTTATTAAGTATGATATTCCAAAAGGGACTATTGATATGATAAAATAAATGGGAGACAGTGTAGATGCTTTATGAACCAGTTGTTTATGTTTCCCAGTTTCTAAAGACACTATACCTATATGGTCCTTTCATGGTTTTGTTATATGTTTTGATAAGTATGCTTCAATTTTGATGTATTAACCATGTATGTAAAGTATGGGTCATTATATTTTGTATCAGAGGAAGGGTATAGTCAACCTTTGGAAACTAGGATGTGAAAGCCTTAGTAAGAACCCTAAGGATAAGTCTAAGCATATAACACAATCTTAGTGTTTTAGAAATGGCCATGAACAACCTATGATAAGACCTTAAGTGTGAAATTTTATTCTTGATTATGTGGTTTTCCTATTATAATTAGTGTTCCTCACACTATTCTTCTTGGTTTTAGTCAATGGCTAGACCCGAAGAAACCGTGTTAATGCGGAATGCGACAGAAAATGCAATGATTGTCCCCATGAGCAAACCAAACGTTATGGGAGATGGAATGGAAAATCTTGTAGCCATGCTCACACAACTTTCAGAAGCTATGAATCATGCATGACTTCCAAATGAGCAAAGGAAGGAGCAACATTCTATCGAATCCTTCATGAGGCAGCGTCCACCTTCTTTCAGCGGGTCTTCTGATCCATTAGTGGCTGAATAATGGATCAGTACCACTGAAAAGATATTTTCAGTTCTTCAATGTTCTGAACATGATAAAGTCATCTTAGCATTGTATCGTTTGGAAGGTGTTTCTGATGAATGGTGGAATCTAATTAAGAATATGAGGAAAAGGGATGAAATTGAGTCCATGGAATGGGACGTGTTCCAGAACTTATTTTTCAATAAGTATTTCCCTCGTATTCTTCGAATAATGATGGGGAAGGAGTTTCTTGAACTGAAGATAAAGGATGATGAATCTGTTGGTACCTACGAAGAAAATTTTACAATACTTGCAAGGTGCGCTTTCAGAATTATTATCCAACCTGAGAGTAAGATCGATCTATTCTTTAGTGGCATTAAACCAAGTTTTCAAAGGGCGTTAGCCATAAGGGACTTCAATAGCTACGAGGAAACTGTTCGATGTTCTCTCAAGGTTGAGATGGATATTGGTGTAACCCATCAGTCACATGGGTTTGATAAGAAGAGGAAAATGGAATTCAATGGAAAATCTAAAGACGACACTGAAAAGAAGATGAGTTTTCCCTTATGCTCAAAGTGTGGAAAGAATCATGGAAGAAATTGTCTTAAGGGGACAATAAAATGTTATAAGTATGGAAAAGAATGTCATCGGGCAATTGAATGTCGAAATAATGGGAAGAAGATGTCTAATGATGCAAACAATGGAAGGGATACATAGAATTAACCTACTACACTTCAATGTTTCAAGTGCAAGGAGATGGGGAATTATGCCAATCAATGCCCAGATCTGAAGGATGATGATGATGATCGACGTCAAAAAAATCATAAGTCCAAAGATAAAGTAAAGTCACATGAAATTACTATCGGCGATGTGGAGTACGAAAACAAAGTGGTGAGAGGTACAATTACCATCCAATCTAAAGTAGAAAATGTTTTATTTGATTCTGGATCCACTCACTCTTTTATTTATGAAGAATTTTCTAAGGGCATCACCATATTACCTCAACAATTAGATGTTGAGTTGGTTGTGACAACTCCTAATGGCACAACAGTCGCATCAAAAGTTTACAATTATTCTCCAATTGAAGTTTGTGGGAAAGTGATTCCTGCAAATCTTGGGATCCTTCCAATAGTGGAATTTTATGTGATTCTTGGAATGGATTGGCTATCTTTATATGTAGCTCAAATACATTTCCAAATAAGGGAAGTCACATTTCATATTCTAGATTAATCTATGATCATCTATCGATGCAAGGATGAACATAACCTTCCAGTGGAAATTTCATCCATCTTATGGGTCTTGATTCCACTAAATTAAGGTTATTTATCTCAAATGGTTGGAGAGAAAATCACGATTAATAATATGCCCATTTTATAGGAATTTGATGATGTCTTTCCTAAGGAATTTCCAGGTCTTCCACCAAATCGTGAAGTTGAGTTTTCAATAGAACTCATACCGGGTGATTTTCTTATTTCAAAGACACCTTATAGAATGGCCCCAATTGAGTTACAGGAATTGAAGAAGCAACTCCAAGAGAATCTTCATAAAGGATTCATACACCCTAGTGCATCACCTTGGGGAGCACCTGTTCTGTTTTTTAAGAAGAAAGATGGATCAATGAGACTCTACATTGATTATAGAGAACTTAACAAGATCACTATCAAGAACAAATATCCTCTCCCACGCATTGATGACCTATTTGACCAACTACATGGAGCTCAATACTTTTCCAAGATTGATCTTCGTTCAGGGTATCATCAATTAAGGGTCAAAAGGGAGGATATACCAAAGACGGCTTTCCGTACAAGGTATGGACACTATGAATTTATAGTGATGCCATTTGGTCTTACTAATGTCCCTGCTATCTTCATGGATCTGATGAATAGAGCCTTTAGAGACTATCTTGATAAGTTTTTGGTAGTCTTTATAGATGATATTATTGTCTATTTAAAGAGCAAGTAAGAACATGAAGATCACATGATAATTGTATTAAATACCCTAAGAAAGGAGAATATTTATGCCAAATTTACCAAGTGTTCATTTTGGCTTCAAAAATTTGCATTTTTGGGTCACATAATCTCAAAAGAGGGGATATCTGTGGATCCAACAAAAACAAGGGTTATCGGAAGATGGTCGAGACCAACAACAGAAACTGATATCGGAATTTTTCTTGGTTTGGCTGGATATTACGGATGTTTTATGAATGATTTTTCAAGTTTTTCTAACCCAATGACTAAGTTGATTTGAAAAAGAGTTATGTTTGTTTGGACGGAGGAATGTGAAGAAAATTTCAAAGGCCTAAAAAGAAGGTTAGCCAGTGCACCTATGCTCACACTACCTTGCAGTGGAGAAAGGTTTGTGATCTACAATGATGAATCCAAGAATTGACATGGATGTGTTCTCATGAAAAATGATATGGTGATAGCTTATTCCTCACGGGAGTTGAAAATCCATGAGCAAAATTACCCAACTCATGATTTGGAGTTAGCTGTGGTAATATTTGCATTAAAGATTTGGAGGCATTACCATTATGGTGAAAGGTGTGATATTTATACTGATCATACAAGTTTAAAGTATATTTTCACACAAAAGGAGATGAATATGCGCCAAAGAAGATTGTTGGAGTTGATTAAGGATTACGACTGATCAATTCATTACCAACTTGGGAAAGCAAACAAGGTGGAAGATGCATTAAGTCAACAAGACCATGCTAGCTTATCCATGATGAGGATCACAAAAGATCCAATATTTATGGATTTACAAAGGATTGATCATGGATTTATAATGGAAGGGAAAAATCGTATCTTTCTCAAATAAATGTTCAACCATCTATACATGTGAAGATTAAAGAGGCACATAAATAAGATGTAGAGTTACAAATGAAGGTGAGAAATATACCTAAATTCATCCTTGATTGTGATGGGATAATAAAGTTCAGGAATCGGGTTTGTGTTCCTCCCATCCCTGAATTAAAGAAGGAGCTGCTAGATGAGGCTCATAGTTCTTCATTCTCTACTCATCCGGGAATCACAAATATGCATAGGGATCTGAAAAAGTACTTTTGGTGGGATGGAATGAAAAGAGATGTTGCTGAATATGTCTCTCGATGCTTGGTTTGTCAACAAGTTAATGCTGAGAGATATAAGTCAAAGGGGATGTTACAACCATTACCCATACCTGAATGGAAATGGGAAAACATCACTATGGACTTTGTCACCAGACTTCCTAAAACATCCAAAGGCAATAATGCTATCTGGTTCATAGTTGATCATCTTACAAAGTATGCACACTTCATTTCTATTAGAGAGGATTTCTCTCTAGATCATATTTCCAGGATATATGTAAAGGAAGTGGTAAGATTACAAGGAGTACCACTTTCTATTATATCTGATCGGGATCTGAGGTTTACCTCAATGTTCTGGAGAATTTTTCAGCATACATTGGATACAGAGTTGAGTTTCAGCACTTCTTATCATCCTCAGATAGATGGTCAGTCTAAGAGGGCAATTCAAACTCTAGAAGATTTGTTGATAACTTGCTCTATAGATTTCAAAGGTGGTTGGGATCAACACCTACCTTTGGTGGAATTTTCTTATAATAATAGCTTTCACTCAGGTATTTAGATGTCTCCTTATGAAGCTCTATATGGAAAGAAATGCAGGACTCCAACTTGCTGGGATGAAGATGGGAAAATAAAGCTATTAGGACCTGATCTCGTTGATGAAATGGCAAAAAAGGTCAGATCTATTCAACAACACATAAGAGAAGCTCAGAGTCGAATGAAAAGTTATGCCGAAAACCGAAAAAAAGACCTAGAGTTTGAAGTGGGTGATAAAGTGTTCTTACGAATATCTCCCTAGAAGAGGGTCATGAGATTTGGAATGAAGGGAAATTTGAGCCCTAGATATATTGGTCATTTTCAAAATTCTGGATCGTGTTGGGATGGTAGATTACCGATTGTCACTTCCACCGAATCTCTCTCAAGTTCACGATGTGTTCCACGTATCTCTCCTGATAATGTACACATCTGATCATTAACATGTACTCAGCTTAGAAGTTATACCGCTGGAGAAAGATCTTTCTTATGAAGAACAACCGATAGAGATTCTGGATCATAGCGAAAAAGTCCTATGGAATAAGACCACTCTCTTGGTGAAGGTTTTATGGAGGAACAACCAATTAGAAGAAACTACATTGGAGCTTGAGGATATGATGAGGGAGAGGTATCCTTATCTGTTTGTTACAAAGTGAAGCATTTCGAGGGAGAAATTCATTTTAATGGGGGTAGAATTTAACACCCGAGACTTTTATGAGAAATATTTTGTTTTTTATGTTATATAAATCATCAATGGAATCTTTTTCTACACACAACACTAGCTTGACTTTATTTACACGCAATCGCGACCTTCCTCGATAGCTTCTGTCGTACGCAATACCGGGTTTCACTAAACAACGATATATTTTTATGGACTAGACTTTATGAATATTATTAATTACATTTTTAATTTTATAACATTATTATTCATCTTACACATTTTCTAGAACATGGTAAGAGAACCAATTAAATTTTTTGGGTAAAATAAGTATTCTTAAAAAAATGCAGTTTTTCCGCCTTTTGATGGCGCACCCACATTAAATCTAGTTTTTGACATGTTTAAAAGTTCAATTTGAAAAAATAAAATTCTTCTTTTGAATCAGGGTATAAAAATTTAATTTGGATAATTTTTTGATATTTTTCTGATAACTTTAATATTTTGAAGAATAGTAAAAATACGCTAATTTTTAATTAAAAAGAAATTTTTTTATTGAAATACTTTATATGCATAAATTATAATATTTAATGGTTTTAAAGTATAAATAGAATATATTTTTACCATTTAATATAATTTAAGTCATTAGCACTAATTTCACATTGAATTCATAGGTAAAAACATATCAATCTTTGGCAATGTTTTAATTTATAAAACCCGTTTTCTTAACAACGGGATTTATTTTAAATTAATTACTGCAACTTATAAGTTTTGAATTTTGAAAAATGGATTACATATTTGGAATCAGTGGGTCCAAATAATGTTAATAGGCTATTTTTTATTTTTGGGCATTATGAATAGTAACTACGGTAAATTTTATTTACAATAGTTAAAGGTAAATCGTGTAATTAAGGGTAAATATAAGATTATAATGTGACCTTAACACCTACCAAAATCCTATTGGATGACTAAATGTCGACCCATATCACCTAAGGGTCAGATTAGATTCATTTAATTGACTTTTTTCCTTGAAAATAATTTAATTATTATTAAAACCAAAATATGTGACAACATGTCACTTTCTTAAATCTTATAAGGATAATAATTTTAATTTAGTGATAAACTTAATGAAACTTCGAAAATGAATAGTCTCCAGAAATCTAATACAATTATCTACATCATAGTAATTTATTTAGTGTTTTTAGGGATTAAATAATTATCATTAATTATGACACAATAGTGATGTTGAAATTATTCTATTAATTAAAATATCAAATAAATGGTTTTAAAAATATTAAAATAAATTTTATATGAACTATTTAATGTGCTCCAGTAATTTTTTAGATACATATGACATTTTATGGATCTATTAATGCTTTTATTTTGAACATATATTCTGTATATATTTTATTTAAATAAATTAATAGTGTCAAAATTGACACTATTGTTATTTTATAAAAATAACATATTATAAAATTGTTTAAAAATCACAAAAATATTTAAAAATTATAAATTAAAATTTATATGGTCTACTATGTCATAAAGTGTCAAATTATGAAAAATTCACAACACATATGTAATTATTTATAATAATTTAAAATATAGAATATTATTACCACAAATAAACTTAAATTGATAAATAAAGATAAATCAAGTTGATAAGGTTTAAAATAAATTCCCATCATGTCTAAATTTTATTGTTTGATTAGATTACAACCCTATCTCATCTATGCTTCGGATATGAGTCATTTTTGATGTTTTTATGTGGGGTTGGGATTTAATATAATCTAATATTTCTTATATTTATAAAGGTGCCCCTCTCCTCCCTTATAAAAGGGCACCTTCTCCCTCTCCTCCTCACACCAATTTGAGACTTCAAGCTCAGAAAATCCCTTCCCGTTTCACTTCCCCACTTCACTATAAACATCCTAGAGGTCATGGTCATCTTCAAAGACCAATTGTAGTTCCCTAAGTGGAGGTCTCAAAGAGGCTTTTCAAAGAAGAGGTAATGTCCGTTACCGATTCAATAATCTTTATTTCTTCTTCCACTTCTTATTATTTAGTTGTTTTATTATGATCTAAAAACATCAGTATCACTAATATACTGATATTTTATTATATGTATGAAACAACCCTATTTCACAATCTATCCATCCTATGGAAAACAAAATCACTGCGCGTGCGTACGTACGGAATACCGTCTCCACGCCGTGGTGTAATCAATTTTCCCCCACAACCTTACTTGGATGGCTATAATGGTGTAAATAATAACTATATATTATTATTATAAAGTGATATTGATTCTGAAATAGTATACATACACTCCAATACAATTCCATGATCACGGGAATGATATCATCGCTCGTGCATACGTACGGAATACCGTCTCCACGATGTGATGTGACTCGTTCTACATGATCTTCATTGCATAATGATTATATAAATGAATATAATGAATGAATATGATATATACTACACTAATACCATTCTGGAAATTAGGTATCTATAACCTAAAGAGAAGCATAAGAATTTATTCGACAAAACACACATAAGAACAAAAAGTAATAAACACCTGAATAACAAGTAGTAACGAAATATTACTAATAAGAATCTAAAAATATGACCATATATGATATCATACCAATAATTATGATTCTTAAATAAGTCAATAACGTTATTTAAATCATTATACAAGAGGTTCAGACACATACGAAGAAAATCTGACCTAAGGTAAGGGAAATATCACAATCTCATTTTTATCCGAGATTGTTTATACTTTGGAATTTACTGGGGTGTATTTTATCATACACATCCATGTTTCCACAATATGTAATATTTATATCCTTATACAAAATTTTATATCCAATTTTACCCTTTGGTGAGTTTTTAGTAAAAGATATGTAAGGAATCTTTTTTTGTTTTTCATACGAGGTACTTTTTGACTTTTCCGACAAAAGTACGAGAAGAATGTTTTTTTAACTTATACGGCATGAATGGATTTTTAAAAAATTATTTCAAAGAAGCTTCCTTTACATGTTTTAAAGTTTATTTTGACTTCTTTAGTTTAAAATTGTATGAAATATTTAGAATGGAAAATATTTTTGAAGTTGAAAAGATATTTTCCTCAAGAATGGAGTTCAAGTGCATTATCAAAATTATTTTCCATATAATATAATATAGGGTTTTGTTTCTATCCCTATTATTACATTGATTTGATTATGTTGTAATGGAATTATTTTTATGAATTCCTTTATCTTATATGAATTGTTTTATGATGTCATGATGTTTAAGAATTTCATTTTTATTACATGGGTTATGCAATGATGTATGATTTATGATTTTGTGGCACACATAATAATGGTATCATTATGATATGGGTGGGACCTATATCTCCCTACAATTCATTGGGTAATGATTTTATATCTCAAGAGATAGACATGGTTGGAACGGCAGGTTAAACCGGTTCAGTGAAACAGGACTGAAACGAGGAGTTAACTTGGTTCAGAAATGGACTTTGTCCACTAAGATAGTCTTGGCAATGAGTCTTGACTAATTAGAAATTATTCTCTTTTATTATGTTTGTATTCCACAAAGCTTCGTGTTTTAAGTTATTATTATTGTGATTACATTTCACTACCATGATTTATCCCATGTTATGAAATTATGATCTCTTTTGCAGGGTACGATTTCCAAAATGTCATGTTCTTATGAATATGATGTGATTGATATTTCTTTTGTTTACCCTTACTGAGAATTTGAACTCACCCTTTTGTATGTTTTCTTTCCCCAGGTCAGGAAGAATGTTATTAAGTATGATATGCCAAAAGGGACTATTGATATGATGAAATAAATGGGAGATAGTGTAGATTCATTATGATCCAGTTGTTTATATTTCCCAGTTTCTAAAGACACTATATCTATACGGTCCTTCCGTGGTTTTGTTATATGTGGTAATAAGTATGCTTAAATTTTGAATTATTAACCATGTATGTAAAGTATGGGTCGTTATAGCACTCCACTGGGTCTCAGACTACATGGCATGTACTTGAATCCCCCATTCCTTCCTGGGTTATTTTACATGGCTAGGCCTCTTATCTCCCCAAAAACACGACTACACGGTGTGTCCCACAGGCACACGTCATGTTCAAAGAAGCCCCAGACTGACCCGTGTTTCCCGCTACACAGCCGGCTACACGGAAGGCACTACACGGCATGTTCCAGGAAGACACGACGTGTACAAAGAAAGATAACAATGACCCATGTTGTTTGTGACATGGATGGGTACCTGGGTCATATTACACAGCGTGATAAAGATATACAGGGCATTTATGTCTTAAGGTATTTTTTGTCCGTGTTGTTAGTTACACAGACAGACACCGGGTCAACACTACACATTGCGTACAAGCGGTACACAGTGTGTTTCCCCCAGCCAATACCTACCCCATGTCCCCACCCACATGGACTATGACACTTTAATATACTAAACAGCGTGTATGGTGGGTAAATGGAATATGCTTAAAAAGTTTTCATTTCTTCCTGAACAGAAGAACACACAGCGTGTGTCCATAGAACTACACGGCGTGCCTACATGGATTTCTAGATAGTATGACTCTGAAACTACTCTGGTACCCAGAAAAACACAGAAAAAACAAATACATTCCATATTCCGATCCATGAAGGCCCATACTCCCTCTGAATGAATGCTTGGAATCTTATACATGTTATAAAAAGGGAAAACATGTTAATGATCCACTAAATTCCGATCATTTAGGGCCCATACTCCCCAAAAACCAATGTTTGGTGTTCATTCTATCATACTTCACATAACCCTACCCATTCAAATAGCTGGTATTTATCAAATCAGTCATCACAACAACATACTTTTATATCACATCAATTATCACAACAACATGAAATTTCTAATGCACCTACCTGGCATGGAAGGAATGCATGACATGTGATTCTAGCATGTTCCTAAAGGATGCATGAGATAGAATACCCTCATCTCATCAGGTTGCAACTAAATATAACCCATTCATAACATATAAACAGCATAATCCCAAGTGTGTCACCCAACGGTGAAAATCAAAGCAACCGTAAAATTGAAAAACCAGTAATAATTACAATAACGAGGTAAGTTGGATTTTCCATTTACAAGTGTTAGCTACTCTTGGGCACATCTCATTTCCAAAATCCATTTCCATTATATCCCTTACTAAGGCTCCAAATAGTAATTCAAAGAAAAGAACATCTCTGATACAACTTTGTAACGTCCCAGATCCAGGTGCCACAGCACGGGTGCCCTGAACCTGGTTGGTCACATGAACTCAAACGCATTTCCCCAAATGCCATAGGTTTTTGAATTGCATCAAGGGACTAGGTATGATAGTGGGGAAAATATCCACTCATTTTTTAAAGTGTAATGCAGTAGAAAAGATACATAGTATAAACCTTAAATAGTGGAAGCAGGAAACAACATACAACTGAAATGGATAACGGAGTAAAAGGGAACCAACAACCATATATATAGAGATGTAGCATGACACTAATTCTATGAAAACATCCAGAACAGAATATGATGCAATACAATACAATAGAACTCAAGTACAAGGTATAACAAAACAAAACAAAACAATGCAACAAGAACTCAGCATCATCGCAAGCCTATGCTCAGTCCCATTCTCTTCTACACCTCTATAACATCATGTACCTATGTAGGAACCCTTTCCCCTATCGAAAATTGTAGAAATATAGTCTTTTTTGGCCGAATACAATTCCCAAACAGGGTGTGAGAAATAAATCCAAGTAGGTAACCACCAAAGGCATGTACCCAACTGTCTGTGAAAATGTGCAGCAACAGTGTGCTGTAATAAATGCAATTAACTAAGCAATACTCAAAAGTAACTAACATTCAAGTTATATTTCCATTTTAATATTCAATTTACCATGCCAAGCATGTGATTTAACTTGATAGTTATAACATATAGCCTGTACTTTAACTTTATAGTTATAACATATAACAATCACCACAAGGAATATTCGTGATGACACTGTCCTCAGATATACAAACCTTACCCTAAGGTAAGCAGAGTCGAAACCCGTAGGTAATTGACCACAACCATAAAAGATATTTACCTCAGGCGTACAATGTTTCTCCCTTAGGAACAGAATCTATTATCCACAGGAATGAAAAGAGTTTCACTTAGGATAAATAGAACACTGCCCTCATGCTAAATAGAAAACTTCCCTCAGGTGCAAGAAACCGGGCCGAGCCCAATAGATAAGCAAGAAATTATATAAAAATCTTATTAAGGAAATTTAAAACATGCAATATTTTAAGGTATACCCTCAGGTAACCTAGAAAAATGGATAAATAGAGGAACACACCCCCCGGGGTGGTCCTGGATCGAAGCAGTGATCCCAAATAAAAGTTTAAACTTTTCATTAGATTAACTATACAATTCTAGAAACCATTTCGGCAAAGGCCTCAGCCATACGACACCCCAAACATGGGTTCGTAGCACAATGGTACACAAATTAAACTCAACTGTTGGAAATAAACATCATACCACATACCTCGATCACCCCTGATCGGTATATATGAACGTCGCCTCCCAAAACACACGAGAAGGGCATAGATCTAAGATAAACAACCAATCACCCTCAAATAACATTCCCTCGGGAAATAATTGGTATGAGCAGCTCATGGAGAAGGGAGGGCTTACTCGGGCAGTACCAACGTGATCTACAGATACAGAATCGGGTTCCTAGTGTGTGGTCGGGAGATCCTCCAAGCATCGGTCGTCTCTCCTGCTCTCCTCCAGCGTTCTAAGATTCCTCTACGAAGATAGGAGGCTACTGCCCGTTTTTAGCAACAAAAAAAACAACACGGTGTGTACTATCAAGTACAAGGCATGTACTTCTCATCATCTAACATATCTTTTGGCGGCTAATTTTCACCGCCAAACTATTCATCCATCGACATGAGTACACTGTGTGTTTTCATGATTACACGGTGTGTATTGTCGCTCAGCTGGAAGCTGCCTTCACCGCCTTATTATTGACCTGCAGACTGACTACATGGTGTGTAAATACCAACTACACGATTTTTAGTCTGTTTTTAGACCTTTCATCGCTGACAGGGTTACACGCCCTATGTACTTATCCCACACAGCCAAAGTACACGATGTGTGGAAAAGTACATGGCCTGTACCCAAAAAATTTGGGATTTTCCCCATCTTTCTTATTTTCTCAAAAAAAACATTAGTAAAAAGGAAAATAATAAACCCTTACCTCAGAAACAAGAATCGGGTTCTTAGAAACATCATCCTTGAAATGACCATAATGAAACCTTAAAAAAATATTTGGTTAACCCTTCATCATAAGTTCCTCTGGCACCAATATTGCATCTTCAATTTTATAATTTTTCAAAAGTACCAGTACCACCTGATTCATCTGATTACTTTACACCTATTCTTTAATGTCCAAAATCTATATAGTCCTTTCACATTAAGACAAGCCTAGTTCCATTTCTATACCTTCGGAAGCAAGTAAATACATTGGTTATGGCATGTAATTTCAAAATAATGAGACATGGAATATATTTCGTACCTTAGAAAGGCTAGGAGGTATTTCCGAACAATAACACAAAACTCCAATTATCTCTATAATTTCAAAAGGGCCTATGTACATGGGGTTTTGTTTCTATTTTATTCCAAATCATATAACACCAACCCATGGAGATACTTTTACGAAAACATGATCTCCCACTTGAAATTACAAATCCTTCCTTTGATTATCAACATAGCTCTTTTCCTACATTGAGCTACTTTGATATGTGTTTGAATTGTCTTTACCTTTTCTCTTGTTTCTTCCACAAGGTCTAGGCACACAACATTAATTTCACAAACATCATCCTAATATGATTATGCATGAAATATCTTTCTATGCAATGCTTTATATGGTGATATTTCAATACTATAATGGAAACAATTATAGTAGGAAAAAAACACCATGGTTAAATAATAATCCAAAATACCTTGAAATTATGATAGAATGATATCTAAGTGTCTTCTAATGATAGGATCACCCTTTCTGACTTCCCGTTAGTTTGGGGTTGATAAGCAGTACTCAAATGAATCATGGTGTCCAAATGTTTCTGAAAATATTTTTGGAATTTCGATGTGAATGAGGATCATGATATGAAACTATTGAAAGTGGTTCTCCATGAATTCTTAAAACATCAATTATATAGAGTCATGAAAGGTTATCCAGTGGAAAATCCTCTATTATAGCAAGAAATTGTAAAGACATCGTATGTTGATAAAAAAATACCCATATTTCATATTATTTCATGGAATTTGGGGTAATATAGTGAAAAAATCTATGATGTTGTCATACCATTTCCATCTAGGAATTTATATATATTTCATGACTTTACTATAATGTTTTCATTTAGCATTCACCCATTTACAGACTAAATATCTTGAAAAATAATCTTCAATTTACCTCTTCTTGTTATCGCATAAGAAATATTCCATCAATTCTCTATACAACATAGTTTTACTAGGATTTATAGAGAAATTAAATCCATGGGAATCATATAATAACTCCCTTTAATTATTGGGTATAGTGGTAACACAAAGCCTCTTCCCAAATGTCAAAATTCAATTTTTATATTGGAGTTCATCCAACTTCCTATCATTCACATCATTAATTTTATTTAGGAAATTCTCTCATCTGGCAGAGAACTTTTAATCCACTATAATAAATATGATCTAGAAAACAATTGAAAAATGTAATGATATTTCACCATCTTTAAAAATTCCAATATCCATCATCGATAGATTTATGTACATTCGATCCTTGTCAATTATCATTTTCCTTATAACATTATTATCCCACCAACTCAATGAATCATCTAAATAATTTTCCTTTCCAAGGTTGTAATGTATGGAACAATAATAATTCTTGAGAATCTCGAGCTATTGTCATTGCCTCATGTTGAGTTCTTTTTGTTAGAATATGTATTGAAAAAACTTTTTATTAGTGAATATCTCACATATTTCACCATGGAGATAATGACTCCATCTCTTCAGATAAAATATTATAGCTTCTAACTCCAAATCATGAGTTGTATAGTTCTATTCATGTATTTTTAACTTCCTTCATGAATAAGAAATAACTTGATGATTTTTCCTTAGGGCACAACCATTTCCTTTCTTCAATTCATCACAATAGATTATAAATCCACTGATAACTGATGGTAGAGTCAAGATTTGAGAATTAACTAAACTATTTTACAATTAATCAAAATATTATTTACACTAGTTTTTCCATAAAAAACAACCCCTTTATGAGTAAGCTTGATCATTAGGTTGGATAAATGAGAGAATTTCTGAATGAAATTCTGATAATGACTTGATAAACCAATAAAAATGTGTACATCTATTATGTTCGTTGGAGTAGCCTATTCATAGATAAAAATTATCTTCACCTGATCAACTAAAATTACATTTTCATATACAATATGGGAAAGAAACGAAACTGACTGAAGAAAAAATTCGCACTTTCTAAACTACCCATATAATTCATTTCTTCTAAGAGCCTTAAGAATAATGTGAATGTGATTATCATGTACTTCATATAATTTTTATTTTACCAAGATGTCATAAATAAATACAACAAAAAAGACATCAACAAATTACATGGAAACTAAATTAATCAGATCCATGAAAATAAGGGGTGCATTAGTCAGTCCAAATGGAATTACTGTAAACTCGTAATGTCCATACTTGGTTCAAAATGATGTTTTTTGAATATATTCCTTCCTCACATGCAACTGATGATATCGATATCTAAGTTAAATATTTAAAATATTTGGGCTCTGTGAAGTTGATAAAATAAATAATCAATTCTAGTTATGGGATAATAGTTCATTATTATAATAGATTTGATCTCCAGGTAGTCAACACACAACCTCAGAGATCTGTCTTTCTTCTAAATAAAAAGAATAGGGGATCCCCATAGAGAAATAATAAGACGAATAAATCCTTTCTAACTCAACTACTCTAGGTGTTTCATCAGTTCTATTAATTACATGGAGTCCATTCTATAAGGAGTGTTTAATATAGGCCTTTAACCATGATTTAAATCTATAGATAATTCAATGTCCCTCCTAGGAGGGTGTCTAGGTAAATTCTCAGAAAAAACATCAATACAATATTTCAGAATAGGTACATTATAAATTTGAATATTTTTTTTCCTCACCCACTGATATTGTTTTGTAATCCTCACCATGAATTTCATTTTTTAGAGTTATTGGGGGTGGATCTATATTATAATTTTATAATGATTTTTGTACCCTAAAGACAATGGATTCTACATCGTTCTCAGGAACTGTAACTTCCTTCTTCTTGCAACAAATGTTCACATCATAATTTGAAATCCAATCCATACTGAGGATAATATAAATGTTTATCATGGGTAAGATGATAATTTCAGTAAATAAGGAATGTTTATGTTTCATTAGGGGGATTTATTTACACATATTTGTATCACTGATAATTCCTTCATAGGTTTTGAGTGAAAACACTTTTATTAAATCATTTTGGAAATATCTAATTTTCTTGGAAAACTGGGAAGATATTAAAGAATGTAATGATCAAGAATCAAATAAATAATCAGCTATGTTTTAATAAATGATTATTGTACATGTCACCACATCATTTGGAATTTCAATCCCATCATTTACGATCATATAATAATGTCCTTGCTCAATTGTCCATTATTAAGTATTGTTTCCATGACACATTATACAATCATTAGAATATTTCCCAATAACCCTAAAATTATGGAATTTACCATTGATAGATTATTTCATTCCCTTAGAATCTCCAGTAATATGGCCTTTCTATCCAAACATGTAGCACATGCGTCTTCCTTTTAATCAAGAACCATTTTGTTTCCTTCCACAAGTATCAGATGTTAGAAAATTCAAATTTTTATTCATCCCATTATCTATAATATCCTCTTCCACCATATTCTTCTATTTTTTTTCTTAAATTCATAAGACATACAAATAAAGTTTCCCTTTCGTGATAGAATATCATATAGTGTATTTTTTGACGAGAAACATTGGAAGACTAGTTCTCTTTGATGAAAAAGTTTTGGACCCTCATAGAATTGATCAATCTTGATCGTTTGATTAAGTATGTTTTTCATATAAATCATTGAAAGACTTGTAAAATTTCATTCATACTTTTAAATGTTTTCATACTCTCATAGTTTCAAAATCAATAATTTCCTCTCCATATTTTCTCTCTATTTTCAAGGAAAATATTTTTCTATGAATATTTCCTTAATGTCCCTCCATTACATATCTTCTCTTTCTTCCACCTTCGTTTTTTTTTTGAATCAACAACCACCATTGAACCAAATCTCTTAAAATATGATAAACTACCATGAAAAACATATCTCATTTGTTATATCCTAAATCGAGAAATATCATCTCTATGGAACATATCCAATTCTCCACTACAAATGGGTTTGAAGTCCCATTAAATGATGGATAATGTTGTCTCATAATGTGGTCAAAAATTTCTCCAACATGTTTTGGATCATGATGCATTATATGGGTAATGTTATTGTTCATAACTTGAGTGAATTTTCTAAGTATAGTTCTATGTTGTTCAGTACCAGTGGTTGCTCTAATACTAGCGTCATTATCTTACATTAGAGAAAAATACCTAAATGGGATTTGTGTGTTCATGTGGTATAAAATATTTTTAGTTTACTCCATTTCTAAATAATTTCATACATTAGAATTTTTTATGAATAATAATTTGTAATATCAACATAGGAAAATACTTAGAATAAATTGAAATCATATTCCTAGCTAATCTTATAATCATAAACTTGGATTTTTTGATGAAAAATATAAAATAAATTCCCACATAATGGTTGGTAAATAAAATGAGAATTATCCTACGAATATCCCAGAGGATTGTCAATCTAGTGGTATAATATGGCATGTTATCAAGTACCAGGATACCCCAGGTCTATCACGAATCTCTTTGTCAGAGTTGTTACACCTAGGTACACATTTACCAGAACCTCATCCACTTGTAATATATAGATAGAGATATATTTTCTAGATAGATCCCAAAAATCTATTCCATAATAAAATTTTTGGTTGTTCTTTTATTATTATCCTCAAAGACTGCCATTGAGTTTTGATTCCAAAGAAATGATTTCTAAATCTAGTTTCTATGTTTTTTTTTCTAAAATTACGTTGATACCAACTGTAATGCCCCGAACCCACCAACTCGGAGCCGGTACACAAATTATTTACATTGGAATAATTAAAACAAATTAGTATCTCAATGGGAAGAATTAGTTATGTATTTTTGTAAAACCACATACATATGTAATTTTAACGTTACAACTTGAAAATAAATTTAACATATAATATTCTTTTGAATCACACATAAAATCCTATATTGTCCTTGAAATTCATTCATAATATTCATCTTCACCAACTAGGGAAAAATAAAAAATAATAATTGGGTGAGGTATGATGTCAATAAATGGTAATTAATACATCACGAGTTATCAAAAAAACATAATCACTATGCATGGTAAATAATTGAAAACACGTGCCTTTAAAAATTCTCCTGAACATATTATGTAATGAATAAATACTGAATAAATAATAGAATAAATAAGAATAATCATGGGTACTCTACAAAAAAATAACCTCATAGACTATCAATTATGTCTTTAATATTGAGGGAAATTCATTATTATGGACATTCTAAAACATACCATCACTGCCTTATACAAGACATCTAAAATGATTAAGGCCTCAGCCAAACCCATATCTGTAAATGGGAAATGCCTCAGAATAGTTCATTTCTATTTTCTTTCATGAGACCTACCAACGCATTAATGTGCTATAGTTTTCCCAACCATTCAATTTTTAAGACCAATACATTTATAATATAAAATGGGAAAACATAAACAACATGAAGGTACGAAATAACTTTATCCAATCTATAATCATTGACACTAAACAATCCATGTAATATGGAGAATTGTTTCAAGATAGCACATCCATAGTCAAACTAAATATGAACCATTCAATAAAATATGTATGATGATATCATAAAATATTATCCTCAAATATATTAAACAATATTTTTGAAATAGATAAAATTACTCCTACAAAATCATCGAATAATTCTTGAGATAAATAATCTTTTACTTGGAAAAGTAGAGTTCCTTTGTAAAAATATTAGCATAAAAACAGAATTGAAATAAAATAGTTTTCTCGTAATAAAATTAATTATTTTATATAAATATTGGTGGATAAAAACATATTATTGAGTCTACTTGAACATAGGTAAGAATTAGAGAAGATCCCTTGAAACAGGCTTGTATTTTTTGGAAGAAATTTGGAAAGATCCTTTTAAATAATTTAACTCCCAAAAAAATAAATAAATATTCTATTTGGTACACATATATATAGAACATTATCACATAATTAATTTGGGTTAAAGAATAATAAATATGAATTTCATTGAGTTATGTAGAGGATATGAGTAACCTGGGTAAAAATGGGGGTTCAGGTAAAAAATACTTACCTTATGTCCAAATGTTTTCTAAAATTGTCATTAATTTCTTGGATAATCAAATTAAATCAATAAATTAACTAATTAATAACCTCAAATTTACATATTTTTCTCATTATAGTTTTATTAATTTCATTTATGTTCTTTTTGTTATGTTATAATATTAAATTCTCTCGTTTCGGTGTGTCTGGTTCATTGATTTCATGATCAGTTCACTTGATTATAAGTAATGGAGTTTATGTGTAATGGATATAAATACACATAAATTGACTTATATGATATTTATGAATATACATAAGTGTAAATGGTTATATATATATATATATATATAACTTGGTCACATGATATGAGGATAATTTCTTAGATAGAACATTAGTGATAATCAGTTAGATTATTTGGATTATATCTCGATTGTTTCAAACTAGTTTGTTGGATGAATTATTATTATATATATACTAGTAACAGAACATTAAAAAGGTTATAATAAATATATTATAGTTTGGTTCAACAATAATAGTGGTTTTATTTTCATCCATGAAGAAGGTAATAGAAATTGAAAACTCGTCGTCCTTGAATGCGACAAATTAAGACATCTTAGACCGCTTTTCATTTTTTGAATGTAAAGAGGGGAAAGAAGATTTGATGATTAGTTATTAAATTATAATAAAACAATTTCAGTACATTTAAGGTATTGGAGTTATCAAACCATTTTTATTATTGGGTTTGGGGAGAAAAAATGAAAAGAATGGAACGTGAAAGAAAAAAGAGAAGTTGAGAAATCCCTTACAAAAATTTTCCATCATAACAACGTCGCTTAAAAATTCATAAAACATGTTTATGAGAGAATAAATGGGTCTATAATAATTTTTAATTAATATTTAATGTAATTGGGATGTGTAATTACATATCCCATCGCAATCCAATTTAAATTTAAAAAATAACATAAATGGAGTGCCTAGAAAATAGATGGGTGGTAGATTCCATTACCTTGTATAGTAACCCCTAAAACATTTAGGTGGGGACCTTGGGGGTTGAGGAAACAATGTTCTTACTAATAGGGAGTTAAATCCACAAGATCTTCATTGATTATGATATTTTAATGAAATAAAACGATGTAATGGGTGGGTATTTATAGTAAAAGAGACAGAGTTTTTTTATTAATTTCCAAGGACACCTAATTTATGGTATTTGCAAAACCATGGGATTTATAATTGTATTTTCCCATAGTATTAGAAAATTGGAACACCTCATATAATATTTTAATGTACGAAAGTATAAGGGAAATTTATAAAAATTATTACATCATTATGATGTCATTAAACATACCGAAAACTAAAAACTGTATTTTTTCTATTCACAAAAAATGCATTTTATAAAATTATTATAAGTTCATCATAACCCAATATCGATGTTATGAATTCAAAAATGAACTCAATTTTTTTATAAAAATTTTATATCCATGATTAATTTATTTTTTAAATAAAATATTTTTTTAATCAAGAATAATAATTCGATAACTATAATTCATTTTATATCACATTGTAAAAATAATCAATATCTCATTATCTTATATCAATAATACTATAAAACAATATTATTATTTACTATTCATAAGGGTCATATAACTATTCATATTACTATTCATACGGTTGTGTTAAAATTCACCAAAAATTTATGTTGATCCCATTATACTATAAATATCTTTTTGAACACAACCGCTTATGTCAGTTTTATAAAATTCAAAACATAGAAGTGTAAAAATTATATCTATTGACCAGTTTATAACTATTTAAATTAATATAAAAAGTATATTAATCATATAGACTCAGTGTTGAATGCATTCTATATTAAATTTATTTGGTAAAACCTTATTATAAAGCCCCAGCCTTAAACCTTACTTAATCTTTAGTTACTACAAGATTACACATTGAGGATCTTTTCAGGTTTAGAGTTTTAGAGAATTAGATCATAAAACTTGAATTATATTCCACATTTAAAAAAAGTGGTTACATAAAGATAGTATTCATTTTTTTACCATTAACGGAAACATATATAAAATAAAACATGGAATCTTTCTTGACACTTCTTTGACACTATCATCATATCAAGTACCATTCTTTTGACCTATGAAAAACATTTCAAAAAAACATGGGATGAGCATAAAAATCTTAGTATGGGTTATAAAAATATGGGAAGGAAATATGAGTTCATATATACATAATAATAAAATCATACATTACCCATAAAATATAAGAACTTTAATATACCTCATCAAATCATGAATAAATCATAGAAATCATAAGACATAAAGGTAACTTGAGGCATTCATAACATTCTTACGTAGGGAGTAACCCTCTTGGTTATGTTTGGAATACCCATCATAGTATATTCCCTAAATCTCTTCATAGAAACCCTAACGTTTCACTCCTTTACATTACCCAATGCATTGGAGAGCTATATCGGGCTCACCCGCCCTTAGTTTATCACGGAACCACCCGTCTTCAAAATAATGCGCAAGAACCTCAACATAATCGTATCACATAAAACATGAATATACGAAACATAACATTTACACCTTTCAATCACAAGATATCCATACAACACATTGATATAAAAACATTATGAAAACCATTTTCAATACCAAAACAAAAGAAAAGTAAAACAGGGTATTTATTTTCCTTTAAAAAAAGGTTTGGCTTGTAGAGGAAGTCGAAACTCAAATAATGGTCACTGCGGAAGAGAAGTCGTTGTCGCCACATATGTACGAAAAAAACATTCTCTTTTGTCGTTTAGTAAACGCTTCGTACAAAAAATATTCCTTTTGAATAAATGTAAGAGTCAAAGGGCTTTATACACCGTATAAAATAAGTTTTTGTATAAAACAAAATATGCCTCAATGAAAGGAGATTGAGACGAAGTCCCATACCTCGGGTCCGACTTGACTCGTTCATTATTTAATCTCTTGAATAATAAACTTGAGTTAATTTCTACTTGTTTAAGAACCTTTTTCAAGTTCATTATTCCTTTTATATCACTTATTTCCATGTCATGAACACCATGTAATTATTTAAGTAAATAATGGTCGTTTTAACGATCATTGGTACATGAGTCCAAAATAAACCCTTTATAATTACACGTTGTTCATGTATCCATTATATCCAGAATGGTATTCATTATGTAGATATCATATATATCATATATATCCAGAAAATGCATGCATTTATAATATTATATAACATATAGAGGTAAGAAATGAAATGCACCGTTCATGGATACGGTAAGTCGTACTTACGCATGAACGCTACTTCCATTTCAATATCATATTTTATGAAATGGAATCATAATGATATAAAGGTATATTATAATTCCAGTTTAATATCATATATAATATCATAACTCCATCCTTTATACGTCCCATATATGGTACTAACGAATCAAATCACTTTGAGGGGGCAGTAGTCCGCACTTCCTTAAATGAATATATCGCGTTTACCCATAATGGAATCCATCAAGGTTTGCCCAAAATGAAAAATACATAAGCTTAAGGAAAACATAAAAATATTATATATCATATATAAATATAGTGTCATCTTAATGGCCACCTTTGAAGGTGTTAAATGAATTTTGAACAATCATTGTTTTGGGAGGGAGAAATTCGCCATCCACGGAAACAGTATATTCTTTAACCATTAGATGTAGGTGTGTGTAAGTGTAGCTCGAATACTTCTTATAACAACATACTAGTATATTTATGATACTCTAGTTTTTACAAAAGAAATGAATAAAAAGAGTTTATGGGGTTGGAGAAGTAAAATAAATCAAAAGGACTCAAGTGAAGACATTACCTTAAAATCGGGTAACTCCCTTTGGTTTGAGCTCAAAGGCTTCCTTGGGAAGACTTATTCCCAAAGTGAGGCTTCAAGGAGTAATAGAGGGAAGTGTAGAGGAAAAATTCATAGGGGTTGTCTGAGCCAAAGGCTTTGGAAGTGTGGTTAAGGAGGTAGAGGTGGGAGCCTTTTATAAGAGGAGAGGAGGGGCACTCTTGGAAAGTAAAGAAATGTTACTTTGTGCTAAAATGAGTTTCAGATTAAAAAGGTCCCAAATTTATATAATTCGAGGGTATGGTGATAAGGGTTCTAAATACACCCATCCAATTGGTTTTGGACATGTTTAGGTCATATATTTTACATTATCTTTTCATTTTATTTTAATCCTCTATTAATGAGGTAATCGCTGCATCATCATGATGTCATAAATAATTTATATTATATAATGTCTAAAAATTATAAAAAAAATATCATGATGTAGGAAATCTTGTTATATTTCTAATTAATATTTATAGTCAAAAATATGACTTGTATAACCCCATTTAAATTTTTTTTTAGTAAAACTTCTCATGTTTGTGTCATTTCTACTTTTACATTAAATAAAAAGTTATTTATGTCATTTCCCAACCAAAGTGGCTCCATGGGGTCCACAAGTTGACCCATGGATTGTCTTGGTGGGCCATGACACATCCAATAAGGGTAGGACATGTTTCTAGGTCATTTTATATTATTAAAATATTATTCTTACCTTAAATTACACTAATTACCTCTAATCGCGATTAAAAACTTAAAAGTTACTATTCACCAAAAAATTATTTTAATCTCATTGAACCACATTTTACTTCTTAATGAAAACCATGTATGTTGGATTTTTGAAAATCAAATCACAAAAGTGGAAATGTTTCATTTAAACAAAAAATCAGTTTCTTTAACAACCACATAGTGGTTTCATTATTCATCAAAAATTGAAGTTTTTCAGAAAAATACCAAAACTTCACCCTAAGCTATATTTGATATTTGGAATTCAAAAATGATGTCTATTTTAAAAAATTAATGTCATATAAGTTACATTAATTAATTTAATAATTAATTCCCGTTGTCATGACAAATAACATGTTTTTATGAAACAAAAAGTATCAAAAGATTGACACCAATTTAAGTCCAATTTCAAAGTGAAATTGATTCCAATGACCACCATTGGATTATATGGTAAAAATATATTCTATTTTCACTTCAAAACCAATTAAAAATATAATCTAATCATATAAATAATTTATATTAACAAGAGGTTTTGAATAAAAATACAACATTTTCACTATTCATTAAAAAATGAACTTTATCAGAAAAATACCAAAAATTCACACAAAGTAAATTTTGATGTCCCAATCATAAAGAATAAGTTTATTTTGACAAACATAGATTATAACATTGTCAAAAGATAGATTTAAAAATGGATTTCCGTCAAAAGGCAGTAAAACAATCTTTAAAAAATATTAGTGTATTCCATGCTTAAGATTGAATTTATTTTCATTGTAAGCCTCTAAAACACTATCTAATTCGTTAATAGACATAGATAAAAATATCTATAATTCATTACTTACTTGGGATGTTACATCCTTCCCCCTTTAGAAAATTTCATCCCTGTAATTTATTTATTTATCGAATAAGTGGGGGTATTTATCCCTCATAGCATTTTCAGATTCCCATGTTGCCTCTTCCATCATGTGGTTTTTTCACAAAACCTTTACCTAATTAATCACCTTATTCTGTTACACTTGCTCCCTATGGTCAAGAATCTATATCGGTTGTTCCTCATAATATAGGTTCTCTTCCAACTGAACTTCCTCTGGACTCAAAACATGAGATGGATCTGGCATGTACTTTCTCAGCATCGAAACATGAAAAAAAAATTGTACCTGAGATAAACTCGGAGGTAAACCCACCTGGTATGCAACTGATCCAACTTTCTCCAGAATTTCATATGGTCCAATGAACCTTGGACTCAGCTTTCCTTTCTTACCAAATCGCATCGCACTTTTACATGGTGAGACTTTGATAAAAACATGATCACCTACCTCAAAAGATAGATCGTTCCTCCTGTTGTCCGCATAACTCTTCTGCCTACTCTGAGTTGTTCTCATCTGTTTCTGTATCAGCTGAACTTTTTCTACCAAATTTTCTACCAATTCTGGTCCCATCAGCTTTCTTTCACCCACTTCATCCCAAAAAGCTAGAGTTCGACACCGCTTCCCATATAATTCCTCAAATGGTGCCATCTGTATATTAGAATGAAAACTGTTATTATATGAAAATTAAACCAAAGAAAGATGTTGGTCCCAACTTCCCTGATAATCCATAGAGCAAGAACGTAGCATATCCTCCAATGTCTGAATTGTTCGTTCTAACTGCCCATCTGATTGAGGATGAAAAGCTATAATAAAATTTAATTCAGTACCCAACGACTTCTGAAGGCCTTTCCAAAAGTTAGAAGTGAACTTGGGATCCCGGTCAGATACAATGGAGAGTGGAACTCCATGTAACCTGACTATCTCTTTAAGATACAAACGGGAAAGTTGATCTAGGGAAAAAGTATCTCGTATAGCAAGGAAATGAGAAGATTTAGTCAAGCGATCAACAATAACCCATATTGAATTATTACCTCGAGGGGTCTTCGGCAATCCCACAATGATGTCCATGGATATATTCCTCCATTTCCACTATGGAACTGGTAAAGGTTGAAGCATCCCTTTCGATAACTGCCGCTCTGCTTTAACCTATTGACATGTCAAACAATTCATAGTAAAATCATCAATATCTCTTTTCATTCCATCCCATCAGTAATACTCCCGCAGATCTCTGTACATCTTAGTACTGCCAGGATGAACTGAAAACGGAGAACTATGAGCTTCACATAACAACTCTCTCTTCAACTGTGAATCACAAGGCACACACAATCTCTTCCCAAATCTCAAAACAAAATCATTTTCAATGTTGAATTCAGGAAACTTACCCTTATGAACCAGCTCTACCTTTTTCTACAACTCACTGTCTTACTTCTGTGCTTTCTTGATTCTGTCTGATAGAGATGATCTCACTGATACCTGAAACAAAACAGAAGAACTTCCTGCACCAAAAAATTCTATGCCAAAGTTCATCAAATCATTAACCAAAGGATCACGTTCCAAACTCAGCATTGTTAATGAAGCATTACTTTTTCGACTCAAAGCATCAGCCACTTTATTTGCTTTTCCCAGATGGTAATGAATTGTACAATCATAATCCTTGATTAATTCCAGCCATCTCCTCTATCTAATGTTTAAATCTTTCTGAGTGAATATATACTTTAAACTATTGTGATCAGTATATATTTCACACGTTACTCCATAAAAATGATGCCTCCAAATTGTTTAAGAGAAAACAACAGCTGCAAATTCCAAATCATTTGTAGGGTAATTTACCTCATGGGTTTTCAACTATCGTGAAGCATAAGAAATTTCCTGATCATTCTTCATTAGGATGCAACCAAGTCCGTTCAATGAAGCATCACTATATATAATAAACTCACCATTCCTGCAAGGAAGTGACATAACTAGAGCATTCACCAATCTTCTTTTCAACTCCTAAAAACAATCATCACATTCTTTTGTCGAGATAAACTTAACACCCTTCCGAGTTAGCTTAGTCATTGGACTAGATAACAGTGAAAAATTTCTAACAATCCGTCGGTAATAGCCTGCCAAACCAAGGAAGCTACGAATCTCATTTACATTTGTGGGTCTTGGCCATTCTTCCACAACCTTTGTTTTTGCATGATCAATAGTTATCCCATCTTTAGAAAAAATATGACCAAGGAAAGAAATTTGTTGCAACCAAAACTCACACTTGCTGAATTTCCCATACAATTTATTTTCTTTTAAGGTTTTCAAAATAACCCTTAAATGTCTCTCATGCTGCTCTTTACTTTTAGAAAACACTAAAATATCATCAATGAAAACCACCACAAACTTATCCAAAAACTCATGGAAAATTCTATTCATTAAGTCCATGAATACAGCAGGTGCATTGCATACCCCAAAAGGCATTACTACAAATTAATAATGGCCATATCTTTTACGAAACGCAGTCTTTGGAACATATTCTTCCTTTAACTTCAGTTAATGGTACCCTGATCTTAGGTCAATCCTCGAAAAATATTTTGCTCCCTGGAAATGATCAAACAAATCATCGATATGAGGCAAAGGATATTTTTTCTTAACACTGATGTTATTCAAGGCTCTATAATCAGTGAAATGTTTCATAGAACCATCTACCTTTTTAACAAATAAAACAGGAGAACCCCATGGTGATGTGCTAGGTCGAATGAAACTTTTCTCTAATAAATCTTGCAATTCCTCCTTTAACTCTAAATGTTCAATTTGAGCCATTAGATAAGGGGGTTTCGAAATTGTCTTAGCATCAGGAACTAATTCAACAGTAAATTCAACTTCCCGATCTGGTATTATTCCAGGAAACTCATCAAGAAAAAACATCAGGATACTCATTTACCATTGGAACATCATTAATCTGAACAGTTCCCTTGTTTTCAACAATATGTGCAAGGTAACATTCATTTCCATCTTTTACATGTTTCTCGACCTCTTGATATGTTATCAACAATAAGGGTTCATTCTTGTACACAAACAGAAATTCTTTCTGAAAAGAAAATTCTTTAGCTCTACAATCAATCTTAGGATGGTAAATAGAGAGCCAATCCATACCCAGGATAACATCAAACTCTACTAGAGGTAGAACAATAAGGTTTGCAAGTAGGTTCTTTCCACAGATAAGGATATGAATATTCTTATAAATTCTTTTTGCCTCAACATTTCCCCCAGGTATTTTTACCACAATCTCATGATTCATTTCATGAGATGGTATTCCCATTTTACTAGAAAAGGTTTCAGAGATGAAAGAATGTGTGGACCCCGAATCAAACAACACACTGGAATAATCTGAAAAAACAAACAAAGTACCTGATACAACTTCTTTTTATGGCCCAACATCTGCTGAAGTAGTTACAAAGGATTTCACCACCCCTTTCTGCTTGTACTCTAACTGCTTCCCATCACTCAAGCTCTTTGTCGGAAACTCGTTTGCATAGTGACCCATATCATTGCACTTAAAACATTTCACTATCTGTAAATCAAATTTGAACTTACCATCACCATGATCTTTTTTACTGCAATAACGAGCCTTATGTCCCATCTTACCACAATGTTAGCACTTTCCAGAATTCATAAGTCATTCCCCAGCATGCCTTTTGCCACATTTATCACAAACTGGAAACATAGTTTTCTTACCATCAGACTTTTTTGAAGAATTCTTCCCTTTCTCCTGCCACCTCGGTCTCTTCTTCTGCTGGTTGTTATAGAACACTTGATCATCGACAAACTCCATTTCCACCTTCTCAGCACATAGAACAAGCTTTTCAAAACTTTTAAACTCACGAGAAGCTAATGCCCTTCGATATTTTGGTTTTAATCTTGAGTAAAAACGATTGATTTTACTATCAAGGTCTTGGATAAAATTTGGAGCGTACCATGCCAATCGAGTGAACCTCTCTTCATAGGAAGCCAATGAGTCTTCCTCTTGCCTCAATTCCAAGAATTTTTTTTCCATCCTAAGTCGAATATCCTTAGGAAAATACTTCTCAAGAAACATACCTTTAAATTCATCCCAGTCGAGAGTATCAATCTCATCAGCGTCCATGATATTTCTAACCATCGACCACCACTGATCTGCTTCACCCTCCAAACGGTAAATAGCAAGACTAACCTTTTGATTGTCTGAAGACCCCATGACATAGAAAATCTTCTCCAGTGCTTTAATCCACCCTTCAGCTAGCACAGGGTCAGATGATCCTCTGAATGGTCAGGGATGTTGCCTCATGAAATGTTCCACCACTAACATGTTCCTCTGCGGTTGATCTGGCTGATCTTGTGCATGGATACCACCACCATTTATCGCTTGAGTCAACTGCGCCATTACTGTAACAAACTATTCAGTTCCAATTCTGATCGTCTCAGGATGCTGATTCGGAAGGTTATTTCCTTCTGTATTCCTTCCTAACACTGCTTCCTTGTTTCCTCTGTGGAAAACCATTCTGAACAAATATGTCTTAGAATAAGCAACATGGTAATCTTCAAATGCTACATCACTTCAATTTGACCATAAAATTTTTTTTTTGGATAATCACTTAATAGAATTCTGACTCCTAAAGTTGTCTAAACCGACCTCTGATACCAACTATAAGGCCCCAGCCTTAAACCTTACTTAATATTAAGTTATTACAAGATTACACATTGAGGATCTTTTTAGGTTTAGAGTTTTAGAGAATTATATCATAAAACATGCATTATATTCTACATTACAAGAAAGTGGTTACATAAAGATAGTATTCAATTTTTTCCCATCAATGGAAACATATTTAAAATAAAACATAGATTCTTTCTTGACACTTCCTTGACACTGTTATCATATCAAGTACCATTCGCTTGACTTGTAAAAAACATTTCAAAAAAACATGGGATGAGCATAAAAAGATCAGTATGGGTTATAAAAATATGGGAAGGAAACATGAGTTCATATATACATAAGAATGAAATCAAACATTACCCATAAAACATAAGAACTTTAACATACCTCATCAAATAATGAATAAATCTTAGAAATCATAAGACATAAAGGTAACTTGAGGCATTCATAACATTCTTACATAGGGAGTAACCCTCTTGATTACGTTTGGAATACCCATCATAGTATATTCCCTAAATCTCATCGGAGAAACCTTAAAGTTTCACTCCTTCGCGTTACCCAATTCATTGGAGAGCTATATCAGGCTCACCCGCCCTTTGTTTTTCACGGAACCACCCATATTTATAATAATGCCCAAGAACCTCAACATAATCGTATCACATAAAACATGCATATAGGAAGAATAACATTTACACCTTTCAATCACAAGATATCAATACAACACATTAATATAAAAACATTATGAAACCATTTTAAATACCAAAACAAAAGAAAAGTAAAACATGGTATTTATTTTTCTTTTAAAAAATGGTATGGCTTGTAGAGGAAGCCAAAACTCAAATAATGGTCACGGTGGCGGAGAAGTCGTTGTCGCCGCATATGTACGACAAAAACATTACCTTTTGTCGTTTAGTAAATGATTCATATAAAAAAGATTCCTTTTAAATAAACTTAAGAGTAAAATGGGTTTATAAACTGTATAAAAGAAGGTTGTGTATAAAACAAAATATGCCTCAATGAATGGAGATTGAGATGAAGTCCCATACCTCGGGTCCGACTTGACTCGGTCGTTCCTTAAGCTCCTGAATAATAAACTTGAGTTAATTTCTACTTGATTAAGAAACTTTTTCATGTTCATTATTCCTTTTTTATCTCTTATTTCCATGTCATTAACACTATGTAATTATTTAAGTTAATAAGGGTCGTTTTAACGATCATTGGTACTTGAGTAAAAAATAAACCCTTTATACTTACAAGTTGTTCATGTATCCATTATATCCAGAATGGTATTCATGATGTAGATATCATATATATAATATATATCAAGTACATTCATGAATTTATAATATTATATAACATTTAGAGGTAATAAATGAAATGCACCGTTCATGGAGACGGTAAGCCGTACGTACGCATGAACGCTGCTTCCATTTTTATTTCGTATTTTCTGAAATGGAATCATAATGATATAAAGGTATATTATAATTCAAGTGTAATATCATATATAATATCATAACTCCATCCTTTATACGTCCCACATATGGTATAAACGAATCAAATCACTTTGAGGGGGCGGTAGTCCGCACTTCCTTAAATGAAGATATCGCGTTTACCCATAATGGAAACCATAAAGGTATGCCCAAAATGAAAAATACAGAAGCTTAAGGAAAACATAAACATATTATATATCATATATAAATATAGTTTCATCTTAATGGACACCTTTGAAGGTGTTAAAAAATGTTGAACAATCATCGTTTCGGGAGGCAGAAATTCGCCATCCACGGAAACAGTATGTTCTTTAACCATTAGATGTAGGTGTGTGTAAGTGTAGCTCGAATACTTCTTATAACAACATCCTAGTATATTTAAGATACTGGATTTGTTACAAAATAAATTAATAAAAATATTTTAGGGGGTTGGAGAAGTAAAATAAAACAAAAGGACTCAAGTGAAGACATTACCTTAAAATCAGGTAACTCCCTTTGGTTTGAGCTCAAAGGCTTCCATGGGAAGACTTCTGCCCAAAGTGAGGCTTCAAGGAGTAAGAGAGGTAAGTGGAGAGACAAAATGGGAAGGGTTTGTCTGAGTCAAAGGCTTTGGAAGTGTGGTTAATAGGTAGAGGTGGGGGCCTTTTATAAGAGGAGAGGATGGGCACTTTTGGAAAGTAAAGAAACGTTACTTTATTCTAAAATGAGTTTCAGATTCAAAAGGTCCCACATTGATATAATTCGAGGGTAAGGTGATAAGGGTTAGAAATACACCCATCCAATAGGTTTTGTACATGTGTAGGTCATAGATTTTACATTATCTTTTCATTTTATTTAAATCCTTTATTAATGAGGTAATCGCTGCATCATCATGACGTCATCAATAATTCAATCTATTTAATGTCTAAAAATTATAAATAAAAATAATGATGTAGGAAATCGTTTTATCTTTCTAATGAATATTTATAGTCAAAAATATGACTTGTATAACCCCATTTAAAAATTGTTTTAGTCAAACATCTTATGTTTGTGTCATTTCGACTTTTACATTAAATAAAAAGTTATTTATGTCATTTCCCAACCAAAGTGGCTCCATGGGGTGCCCAAGTTGACCCATGGATTGTCTTGGTCGGCCATGAAACATCTAATAAGGGTAGGACATGTGTCTAGGTCATTTTATATTATTAAAACATTATTCTTACCTTAAATTACACTAATTACCTCTAATCGCGATTAAAAACTTAAAAGTTACTATTCACCAAAAATTATTTTAATGTCATTGAACCACATTTGACTTCTTAATGACAACCATGTATGTCGGATTTTTGAAAATCGAATCACATAAGTGGAAATGTTTCATTTAAACGAAAAATCAGTTTCTTTAACTACCACTTAGTTGTTTCACTATTCCTCAAAAATTGAGATTTTTCAGAAAAATACGAAAACGTCACCCTAAGCTATATTTGATATTATGAATTAAAAAATGATGCCAATTTTAAAAAATTCAAATCTTATAAGTTACATTAATTAATTTAATAATTAATTCCCGCTGTCATGACAAATAGCGTGTTTTTATGAAAAAATATATATCAGAAGATTGACACCAGTTTAAGTCCAATTTCAAAGTGAAATTGATTCCAATGACCATAATTTGATTAAATGGTAAAAATATATTCTAATTTCACTTCAAAAACAATTCAAAATATAATCTAATAATATAAATAAATTAGATAAAAAAAGGTTTTGAATTAAAATACAACATTTTTAACTATTCATTAAAAATGAACATTATCGGAAAAATACAAAAAATTCACACAAAGGAAATTTTGATGTCCCAATCATAAAGTATAAGTTTATTTTGACAAAAATATCTTATAAAATTGTCAAAATATAGATTTAAAAATGGTTTTCCATCAAAAGGCAGTAAAACAATCTTTTAAAAATATTAGTGTATTCCATGCTTAAGATTGGATTTATTTTCATTTTAAGCCTCTAAAACACTATCTATTTCATTAATAGACATAGAAAAAAAATATCTATTATTCATTACTTACTTGGGATGTTACACTTATGGTGTTAAACATATTGATACATGGACTACAAACAAGAATTGGAAAGAATGAATATGATATAAAAATGAATATAATAAATACGAAAGACTAAAAATCACCATGTGGGAATAACTATAACATATAGTTCAACCTATTTTTTATAGATAAGATAATAAACTAAAAAACATCATTAATTATTACACAATAGAAACATAGGTACCTTAAGGGGATCTGTAATATCTTTATAAAGATCATATATGATATATATTGAGTCCCCTATTTGTAATACATGATCTTTTTTCAATTGTAACATATATTTATCTTAATTGGGTTATCCTTACACCTTTTATAATTCCTCTTCTAATTAAAAATCACTAAAAAAAGTTTAATGGGGTT
Organism: Viscum album; assembly: GCA_963277665.1. Lineage (NCBI taxonomy): Eukaryota > Viridiplantae > Streptophyta > Magnoliopsida > Santalales > Viscaceae > Viscum > Viscum album. Next base: position 445,314,333 of record OY728142.1, read on the forward strand.
TTCTACTGGTTTCAAGTCGTGTACCAGAAGTACAAAACGTGTACCAAATGTAGAAACTGTGTAGTTTTGGACGTATTCAAGTCGCGATGTGGGGGACACACTGGGAGTTGGAACATGTCATATGTCTAAGGTACACGTCGTGTAGGGGATAAATAGTGTATTTTTAACCAGATGAGTTGGTTTTTTCAGCATAACTTATCTTGCATGGACTACACGTTATGACCAAGAGGTACACATAGCGACTTGGCTGCCACCCAAGTTAAATTCACATATTTAGTAGTTTTTCTCATCTATTCATTCCATATCTCTTGTATCTAATACTAGTGCTATCCCTAGGTGTTTGTTAGAGGAATATCAACCTCTGAATCGACCTGATTGGCTTCGGTTCATCATTGGTTCTCTGGTGCGTCTCTCTGGGTGAGTGATCTTTCCAGCTCTTCCTTATGACTGATCGCGATAAAGCCATTGTATTGAATTATTGGATCCTTTTATCTATGTTGGTTGATACTTTTTATCTTCTTCTATATCTGTTGTGAGATATCTTTCAGTAGTCCTTTACCCTTCATTGGTTATGGTGGGGCATGCATTTTTCTTCATGGTTTGTGGATTTCTTCTATTTTTCCAACCTCATGGGCTTAGATTTGAATCAATCTTTTCATGGATAGGATTATATGTTCTTAGTTGTGGATTTTGTCTTTAGTTATTTGTTTTAGATTCCATTTCAGGTGTGTGTGACCTGAACATTAATGTAGGTGGTTTCCTCTCTACCCTATGATAATAAACCAGGTTGTTTGGATTTTTAAATTTCATTCTAAAATGATTTATGAAATTTTCATGGTTGTTTTGTATGTTGAAAAGGGGGTTTGAAATAAAAATGGTTTCCTATTATTTCAATAAATTGACTGTGAAATATTTTTGAATGGTTTTTATGACATTGAAATGGGTTTTTGAAAAGTATCAGATGGGTTAACTTTGGTACTAAGGTGGAAGGTTTATCTTGAGGCCATCATCCGTTGGTTTCTGATTATCAAAGAGTTTTTTTGGGGATTTTCTCTTTTTAATAGGCATGTTTTTCTAGGGGACTGAAATTGGAATTTTAGGGGGATTACCCTTGGGGTTTTCCTCTACTTATTAGGCATGTTCCTCTAGGGTCATTTCTGTAAAATTGAATATTTTTATATGAGTAGTCTGCTTCCTGGACCTATAGTATTCCTTGGTGATGTGATGCATTTGATTCTGGTTTATACTACTTGGATTTTTGAGTTATCCTTGGTATTCATGTTGATGCGTGTGAAAAATGATAAGGAGTTATGATTTGTAAAATGATAAACATGATTTTGTTTAGAACTATGATAACGGTAATGATAGCTATTTTTTATATAAAAATTCTATAATACTTATCATGTTGTGTTTTATTTTTAAAATGAGAATGCATGATTTTTTATAAAGATACTTGTTATGGAAGACATGGTAGGGATCCTTCTGATCCAATTTTTCACAACATGCGCACTGACTCGGTGGTTTATAGACCATTTTTTTCCAGTGTAGGGAAATGCAAGACACCGTTGTGAGGTGGCGAGGTTTGTGTCAGCTAGGATTGGTAGTTGATAGTGAAATGGTGGTATTTCATCAATTACAACATTCGAGTTGTTGTTGGTCATCAATCTTATAGATTTGTACTTATCGTTTGATGTTTCTAACTATTGTTTTAGTTGTTCTGTTCTTTCTATTTTTCTTATAGATATGGTATATATATTTGTTAGTCTTCCACTGTTCCATTCTTTCTATTTATATGTATTCCATGTGTTTTCTCATGTTGGGTGAAATTTTTCCCTCGGTATTTTATGTTGATGATCGAGTACTTGTTGTCATCCCATGGGGATCAAAAATTCCCTTTGAGTATGTGACATATCAGGTCGGGTGTCGGGTTTGTATGGAATATAGGCTTGTTCATTGTAGTTTAGTATCAGGGGAGGTCTGTCCTCAAGAATAATTTCTTGGGATGTCTATTAGACTGGTGATAGGATTTTCAGGACTTGATAGGTATGTTTCAAATAGTTCATGGCTTGTTCTTGTCATAAAGAGTCCCATGTTACCATGGGATGTTGGGATATGTGTCTCTATTATTGGTTGTTTGCATTTAAAATCTCAGTTTTTGCTTGAAGGTTTTCTATTTTGAACTAATATTTTCATTGTATCTAATCATACTTATGTTTTGGTATACAATAGTATGCCTCTGAGACATCTTCCACAGGTCCATCAAGATGGTATAACTGATTCTCCTCAATGGAATCCACCAATGGATCAAAATAACATTGAGACTATCATATGATTAGTCCATGCAATCGATCAGGATGTTCCAAGAGTTCAGAATGAAATGGTTGAAGTACAAACAGAATCTGGAGGAGAAAGAGATCAATTGAAATAGTTCAATAAAGTAAATCCACCACTAATTAATGGGATTAATAAACATCAAGATGCATAAGCTTGCCTCAATAAGATAGATCAAATCATTGGCTCCCTAGAGACACCTAAGAATATGAGGGATAAGTGCGTAGCATTCAAACTCAGGGGTTTGGAAAAGTCTTGGTGTGACTCTGTTGTCCATGAATATAGACATCTGGGATTGTATTGTATGGGTTTCAAAACCCTATTCTTTTAGAAGATTTTTCAAGAGTCTCTAATGTTGGAAAATTCTCTCGAGTTCCTATCTTTGCGGTGGGAGATAATTCGATGTTGGCCTACACCAACCATCTTACTAAGTGTTCCCGTTTTTTCCAAACATGGTAAATTATGATGAGATGAAGGTGTATAATTACCTATAGGGTTTGAGACTGAAAATTCAATCATAGGTGTTCATGTTAAAGCATTTTGCCTATGTAGAGATGGTAGACAAAGCAATGATGGCAGAGATGAACATTGTATGAAATATCATCTCTACCGCGGCATCTTTTCCAACTGGTGATAACTATAGAGGCATGCATGGGATGAAGAGAATGTGGAAGGACCATCACAGAAGTAGTAGAGGTTGGTCTCTTCAGCGAGCCTCTTATGCACCATCTATTACAGCTGGAAGACTACCTCTAACTTTCTATCAGTGTGGAAAGGGAGGAAACACTAGACGTTCTTTTAATATTCCTAGAATGGACTGAAACAGTTGTGGACATTTTGGTCCTTTGCATCATTTCTATTAGGGAATAAATACACCTAGTTATGGTTACATATCATCAGCTCCAAAGGCTACTATGGTGTATTCAGAAGCTTCAAAGACTATTAGGCTCTATCCCCAGGCCTTATGAGTAATGAATTTACACGTAGTAGATGACAATCCAATTGAAGATTATTAAGGTCAAAAAATATAGATAGATACGCTCTATATTGAGAATTTATTAGCAATTACTTTGTTTGATACTGGTACCTCCCACTCATTTATATCTGTATGTTTTCTTGAAATTCTTAAACTTCCAAAGAAACTTATTCCCGTTGTAAGGGAGTTAGGGACACCTCTTTGTAAGAGGAAAGAGAGTGGGTTAAGTTTCCATATTGTTTTCTAAAGACAGTTGATATGGATTTTTTCTGGGATTTTTTCATTCTTGATATTGATCTATTTGATGTTTTCATTAGTATGGATTTTCTTGTTTCTCATCCCGTTGAGGTTGATTGTTATCATTAGCGAATTTTGTTTCTTCCTACAGAGAGAGAGGTAGAGTCTGTGATTAAACTAGGTCCATTAACACATCCAATATCAGTGCCTTCTAATCATATGGAACTATAAGATTTTAAAGAGCTCCTGATTTAGATGGAAAACTAGTTGGAGAAATGTGTTCTTCTCTATAGTGTTCCCTCATTGGCAGCCCCTGTGCTCGTTTCCAAAAAAAATTTGGATGGTTCACTTAGGTTGTGTGTGGACTATCGGAAGTTAAACTGGGTAACAGTTAAGAAAAAATTCTTATTATCTCATGTGGACGATTTTTTTAATTAGTTAAAGGTGAAAATTGGTTCTTGACGATTGATCTTCAGTAAGGTTACCATCAACTCTATGTCTGAGAGTATTATATACCTAAGACAACCATTAAGAGCAGGTATGAACATTATGAATATCTTCTAATTCCTTTTTGTCTGACTAACTCTCTTCCAGTCTTCATGGATTTTATGAATCGAATATTCCATCAGTATCTTGACACTTTTATGCTGTTATCATGGATGATATTCTAGTTTTCTTTATGTCCATGTGTGAGCATTTAAGCAATCTATGTTTGGTTCTATAGATTCTGAGAAATCACCATCTATATGTATAGATTTAAAAATGCAATTTCTGGATTCGTGAAGTGAAATATTTGGGGAACATAATTTCTGATCATGGATTATCAGTTGATCCAGATATGGTAAAAGTAGTTTTGTCCTATAAGGAACCACCAACTGTATTTGAAATTCAAAGCTTCCTTGGTCTTGGAAGGGATATTACTAATAGATCATTAAGGACTTCTATAAGATGAGATAACCTGTGACTGCCCTTACTATGAATGTCGTAAAATTATCAAGGGATGAAAAGTGTCAGTATTCATTTGATGAATTGAAATGACTTCAAACATTGGCACCTGTTCTGATCTTACCTAAGCCTGGTAAGGGGTATATGGTGTTCTATGTTACAACTGTGGCTGGTTTGGGATGTGTGCTTGTGTAGGATGATCATGTGGTATCTTATGGATCTCGTCATCTCTGACCACATAAGTACAAATACCCCACTAATGATTTATAATATGATTCTATAATGTATTCTCTTAAATTTTGGTGTCACTATCTCTTTGGGGAGATGTTCACTGTTTTCTCTGATCATAATTATATAAGATATATATTTTTCCAGAAATACATGAATCTTAGTATTAGATGATGAGTATAATAATTTCTGATGTTTGACATCGATATCGCCTTCACCACAGGGAAATGGAATGTTTTTGCAGATGCTTTAAGAAATAAGGTACCATCACAGGCTTTTTTAGAATCGAAGAAAGAGTGGAATCTTAAAGGGCTCTTCGCTCAGTTTCATATGGATGCTCAAGAGGATGTTTTAGGGATGGTTCTGACCTGTGTTTAGTTTTCATGATTTCTAATTTAATCTATCTGGAAAATTCAGCAATAAGATCATGATTTTTAGTATATTCATGAAACTTTCTATGGTGTGGAGATAGTTTCTATTTAATATTTTTCTTTATATGGAATATTTCACTTCAAAAAGAGAGTTATCATTCGAGTACCTATTAAACATACAGTCTTCTTTGATTGTCATATCTCTTCATGGGCTATTCATCTAGGAACTACAAATATATACTACTACATGATAGGATGATTCTAGTGGCCCAGTATGAAGATTGTCAACTCAAATTATATTCCCCATTGTTACACCTACAAATGGTTAAAGGTAGAGCACTTAAAACCATATAGTTAGCTTCATCCCCTCCCAGTGAATGTTTGGAAATGGGACTAGGTGTCCATGGATATTTTTTTTGGGTTTCCATGGACACCCTGAGGGAAAAATTCTTTTTGGGTGGTTTTGGATCCATTGATGACGTATTTTTAGTTAATTACGTTCAATGAAAATTCTACTGTTGAAGATATATGTATGTTGGATGTGTAATAAATAGTGTGGTTACATTGGATTCCTTCTGTCATTGTTTTATATAGGGATCCTAGGTTTATCTAAGAGTTCTAGAAGAATCTTCAAGAGACAATGGGGACCTGGTTCAGGTTGATAACAACTTACCATCCATAAGAAGATGGCCTAATATAGAGTATAATTCTAATTCTAGAGGATATGATTCATGCTCGCATCTTGGATTTGGGTGGATCATGGGATATTCATCCGGGACTGTTTGGGTTATTTATAACAAAAGTTACTATTTTTCGGTCATAATGAATCCTTTTTAAGCATTGTATGGTTTCCCATAAGGATCACCCCTTTTTTGGGAAGTGGTGGGAGAAGTATCTTTGGATAGACCATTTCTGGTTCAAGATACATTGACAATGATTCAGGAGGTGTGATGACATATGGTTATATCCCAAAGTTGATAGAAATATTTTCTTGATTGGAACCGTTATCCTTTGTAGTTTTTCATTGGTGACTGGTTTTTATTGAATTTTTATCTTTAGTTGGGTCACTATCGACTTGGAAAACATGGAAATTTTGATCCGAGATTTATTGCACCACTTGAGAACACTCAACATATTGGGAAAGTTGCATATCGGTTAGCCCTAATATCTCAGTTGATAAGAATTCCTAATTTTTTCTATATATCTCAGCTCAAGAAGTATCACCATGACCCTACTCATGTTCTATGTTGGGAAAAAATTGAGTTAGGGCTTGATGCTTCAGTTTTGGAGAAACCAGTTGATATCACCGATTAACAAGTGAGATTTTTATGGGTGATTTTTATTTCATTGGTCGATGTTCTATTGAAACAAGTATTATATTCTCATGAGACATGGTAGCATCAGTTATTGCTGAGGGAGCAGTTGACTCATACCTTTCTCAGGGATTGACCTTCTACATGACTTCCTGGAGATGAAATGTTTTTATAGTGGGGAGTTGTATCATCATGTTACCTTAATCTAGATAGTTTTTCACCTTTTATAAGTACACTTTTGATTAATAATCTTTATAAATAGTTTTTGTTGTTTTTTTAGGATTTCAGTCATGTACATAAGGTACACACTGTGTACCTAAAGTACATGTCATGTACATGGTGACGGATTCATGTAACGTTGTGGGGGTCACACCGGGATCTGGTACACGCCGTGTACCTCAGGTACACATCATGTAAGAGTAAAATAGTTTATTTTTCACCCAAAGCGATGAGTTCTTTAGCGTAAAATATCCATCATGGACTAAACATCACGACCAAGAGTTACACCTCGTGAATCATCTTGTTCCCAAGATAAATTCATCTATTTAGTAGTTTCACTCATATATTCTTTCTATATCTCTTGGCTCTCATACTAGAACACTCTCTAGGTATTTTTTTAATGTCATATCACCTTCTGAATTGATTCAATCATCTTCGGTTCATCGTTGTTTCTATGGTACATCTCTCCGGGTAACTGTTCATTCCAATTCTTCCTTGAGATTGATCGTGATAGATCCCTTGTATTGTGTTATTAGATGCATTGACCTATGTTGGTTGATCCTAATCGTCTTTTTCTTGATCTGTTGTGAGATCTCATTCTGGAGGCCTTTATCATTATTTGGATATGGTGCTGCGGACATTCTTCTTCTAGGTATGTGGTTTTCATCTCTTCCACCAACCTCTTGTGTTATGATATGAATCAATATTTTCATGGATTGGATTATAGGGTCTCAATTGGAGTTGTTGGGTTTCATTCATGGTTTTACATTCTGTTACTGGTGTGTGTGAGATGAACTTTGTGGTATGTGGTTCCATCTCCCTCCAATGATAATAAACCTGCGTGTTTTGCTTTAGAATTTACATTATAAATTTATTTATTAAATTTTATGGGTTGTTTTTCTGTGTTGAAAAATGGTTTTGAGTGAAAAATGGTTTCCCTAGATTTTGATAAATATATTGGGAATTGGATTTTAATGGGTTCCAAGACATTGAAATAGGTTTGTAAAAATGTGAACCTAAGTTACCTTGGGTACTTAAGTGGAAGGTTTTTATTGAGGCCATCGTCCAATGGTTTTTGATTATCAAGGAGATTTATCTTATAACATTCCTATATTTTCTTGGACCTTTGTTCTAGGAGACCAATGTTTGAATTTTTTGGCGATTACTCTTGGGGTTTTCCTCTACTTCCTAGGCATGTTGTTCTCGGGCCAGTTTTGTGCACTAGATTGTTTTTCTACGAGTACTCTACTACCTTGACATATAGTATTCTTTGGTGAGGTGATACATGTGCTTCTAGTTTATAATTATTGGATTTATAAGTGAGCCTTCATAGGCATTTTGATGCTTGAGGAAAAATGATGTGGAAAAATGCTTTGGCAAATGATATAATCTCTTTTGTTTAATACTGTGATAAAGGGAATGTTTACCATCATTTACATAAATATCTTTACAACTTATCATGAAATTTTATATTTTTAAAATGAGCATACAACATTTATCATATAGAGAATTGTTATAGAAACCCAGGGTGGGATCCTACTGAGCATGTTATGTCACCCCCTGCGCACTACCTCGGTGGTGGGTATACCTTTTTAGTCTTCTAGTGCTGGGAAAGGAAAAAAACCACACTGAGGTGGCAAGGTTCATTTCAGCTAAGATGGGTAGTTGATGGTTTCATGGTTGGAGTTCTTCCATGACATCATTAGAGTGTCTATTGGTCTTGAGTTCCTTGTAGTAAGACTTATATTTTGTAGTTTTTAGATGTTGTTTCAGTTGTTATGTTTTTGTTTTTTCCTTATAGTTATGGAATATATATTTTTTAGTCTTCCGATATTCCATTAATGCTCTATATATGTATACAATGTGGTATCTCAGGATGGGTGAAATTGTTCCCTCAGTTTTTTTGTTCGATTCCAGGGTGCTTCTCACTAGCCTGCGAGGTTTGGGAAACCCCTTCGGGTATGGGAATGATAGGGTCAGGTGCTGGGTCTATAGGGAACATAGTTCAGTTCAAAACATCGATCATCCCACTTAAAGCATCAACTTAATAATGTACCAGCTCATCAAAAAAATCATGTTTAGTCAAAACCAAAAATACATAAGGGAATTCACCTAGCCACTAACATTAAAATTCATAACCTATATATTTATAAATAGTGAAGTCTTTCCACTATTATATTGAATTAACTTGAACACATCACGCACATAACTTAGTACAAATCTAGTATAACAACAACTGATAGACCAATGTGAGGCATAAATCGTATGTTTGGTACATACTACTACACGTAATGATATATTAAACATATTAAAGACATATTTTTTATAGATAATAATTTATTATAGTTATTACACATATCAAACAAGCTAAAAATATTGTAATAAATTGTAAATAATGGTAATATATTGATGAACACTAATGAATGATACACTGATAATATGTCACAGATATTTAATGGAGAATGAATTATTGATATTACACATATTGATGTATTACACACATAAAATTTCAATGATAATAGTTTATAGAGATTTCGTAGATAATATATGAAATAGTTTAAATAGACAATCTATTAAAATGATTATGTAGATAATCTGTTATTTAATTAAAATTAATGATTTATAATGAATGATACAATAATAATGATTGATTTTTAATATGGTGTAGATAATAAATTACGTATAATATCTTATTAATTATGAAAAATTGATTTCTATATAATGAATGAATTATAATAAATGTATTGAAATATGATACAAATAGTGAATGGATTGTAATATTTTATAGATAATTACTGTATTATGGATAAATAATGAATTTATTGTAAAATTTTAATTAATTATGTTGAATTATACACAAATAATGAATTGCAATCTTTTAAATAGAGTACACATTTGATATTATTATAAATTATAAACATATAATCTGTTATGGGGATTAAATAGATAACATATTATAGAGAGTACAATGAAATTTTTTTATAGATATTACATAGATAATCTCTCAATTAATTTTAATGAATGATACACATATTGATATATTACAAAAAATATGAAATAATAGATAAAAAAATTATGGATATTACAAAGATAACATGTAAAGATATCAGATTATTCATATTTATAATTTTATTAAGATTCTATATTTCAGACATAAGACACATATTGTGCAAATATTACAAATTATTTTAGATTATGAAGGACAACTAATTTACACAAATTCTCTAAAATAATAGTAGAAACTTGTGTGTCTAATATAAATAGATGAAATAATCATTTATTACATAGGATTCTATTGAAATCTATGCATGAATCTGCTACAACAATATATGATGTATTTCAAGTATGATCATCTTATTGTACTATGTATATAAAAGGTAATATAGTTTGAGTTTATGTATGATCAATTTAGTAAAGTTAGTGTCTTATAGAAAAGAAATATATATTTGTTTATACTAGAGTCCATAAGGGAAATTTTTTTACAATCAATCATCTATAGTGTGTGAAAATGGTATTTTTATATATTTACATTCATATACAATTAGTATGATCATAGTAATATAGTATATCTGTTGAAAGTAGTATAGTCTTTGTGAAATTTAGTACAGTCTGTGAGTAAGTATGATTAGTCTACTATTATTATACACATAGACTTCAGTACTTTTCTTCAATGATATATTCTATATTAGATTTATGACTAGTATAAAATTTTTTCAATAAATATTAATCCAAAAAAATTATTCCACACCTAATTAAATATAAAAGATAAGATGACATTAAAAATCAATTCAAACCATATTAAAAAAATTGAGTAGGGATTAAATTCAACTGAAGAAGGCTTTATGTTCACAGACATTTTAGTGTTTTGTGTACGATCACTTTTGGAAGAAGCATCACAATGAGAAACCCCTTTGAAAATAAATATCTCATTGATGATTCTATTTTACCCATGTTAGAAAAAATAGTAATTATAAAAGGTAAAATCGTGTTCCATTATTAAACCTATTTTTTAATTAATATCAATTTATAATATCCATTAATTATAAAATGTCTACATGAATGAGAATCTGCTGAAAAAACATCATGAAATTCTCTTTTATTTGTACAAATAAATTTTTTAATGTGAATTTGTACATAAATTTCATGATTTTTTATTGAAAAAATTATACTATTTGATTTTCTTATATGTATTGGTTTTGTAATATTAGTTTTTAAGAAATATAATAAACATCATTCCTTTTTCAAAATGATCATAAAAACTAAAAATCATTATAACTTGTTTTAGTTCATAATGAAACTCTTTGAGTTTCATATTCCCTAACCAAATAAATGAACTAAAAACAATAAGGATACTCGGATTCCACATAATATATTGTAGTCACATAAATAAATTCACCATAAACATTTAAAAACTAAAAAAACACTTCTTATCCTGGAGTGAAAGACAAACCAATAAGAAGATTATCTTTATTCATTATAGATACACTATTTACCTAATTTCTAGGATGTCAACTATTTTTAGTCATAGTTGATAACTTATATTCTTCCCTTGACAGTTATCTCTTGGATTAAAATATCCAAATATTTATAGTTTCTTTTTATTATAGAACCATATCAACGACTAATGGATCTATGACTATCACAAATAAAATGACTAGGTGCTTCCTAGGGATGTAACAATGAATGAAAAACATTCATTTTGGTTTTCGATACTATTATTTGAACTTTTTTGGATATTTTAAAAGAGATTAAACCATAACTTTTTTTATAAGGATGTATTTTATTATTCCAATAATGTATTTAACTATCATTTCTAGAATTCTAAGGGTTTTATTTTCAAAGGGATGAATGTTATAGTAAACATATCAATATTCTAATCAAAATAAATAAAAAAATATTTTATAAAATATCTAATAACTAATAATTATTTTTACCCAAGATATTCGTCACATAAAATATTATCGACTTCATATTTTTGACATTTATGAGATGTAAAAAGACAATGATTCTTTTATAATTGTATCATACAATAGGTAATAAAAATCATTTCTAATTTAACGCTAATATTTTCATTAAGTGCATGAGATTGTTTGAACTATATGAAGTTCAGGTTTGTATGTGGAGTGGGTGATATAAGAAAAAAATCACATTTTATGATGAAACATGACTACAACTTGAAAGAAATCATGTTTTAGAGTTCTCTTATGAGTTCTTTGTGTATAACATGGCTATCATGGGGGTTCAATATTATAAACCGAGATTTTTATTTAGACTACTTTCTTTTTTTGTACCAATATTTACATTTTCATTATGTTCTTAATGATTATATATTAAATAAAAAATATAGCATGAAAAATCATTTACACGCTGTGAAATAGAAAAAACAAATCTATGTCATTGTTTCTTCATAAAAACCCATAACCTATGTTTTTTGTCTATTAATTTTGTTTTTGAAAAATTAATAAATAAAATATAGTGTTAATTTATGTGAACAACTTTTTGATTACTATGAGTTTATCTTAACTAATTTAATTTCATAACGAATGAGTGAAAATAAAATCCAATTATTGAAAACTAAGAGTTTTATAAAATATATATCATAGATAATAATGATGATAGAAGGGCGTAAACCTATCATAAGGTAGAATGTCTAATCATGAAATGAAATAAAATAACCTAGTCATCAAGTAAATTTTAACATTAATCTTTGTAGGACCTGATAATAACCATTTCCCTCTTCTCACATGAACAAAATGAAAGTTTACCTTACGCTTTCTGAAATAATCAATGATATACACAAAGCGCACACCCACACATGCATATATATATAACCCTACAGTATATATATATAAATAAATATATATATATATATCATATATATGTTTGTTCATGTGGATGGTGAATGTGAAATATATTATGGATATATAATATAAAAAATTAGGGTAAAATTTAGAAAAATTGTAATGCATAAAAATGATAGATAGAGAGAAAAAAATGAAAGATTTTGGGATAATATATTAAAGATACAGGGGTGCAAGGATTCATGGAAATTACAAAATTAGGATGAAATACTACTAATGGTTTGGAAATATGATAAATATAAATGATTGTAGTATAACGATTTCAGTATCAACACCCGGTATCAATGAATACGAAATATGTTGACCATGATTCAGAGAAAGAAAATTATATAAAGTGGCCTAGAAGAATACATAGAGAAATTATATATTAAAGTTGAATATATAAAATCATATATCATATGGATTTGAATCTAGATGGAAAACTGACTACGGTTATATGAGAGACTATAAAATTGTGATGCATATGGATTTTCCTTTAGATAAAAAATATTCAAGGGATTCAATATAAAATTTGATTGAACTTCGATAGCATCAAATAATGATTTAGAAATAGGTCTGTACGCATAAATTGTTAAACGGTTGATGTGTAATTATTGTATGAATGCACAAATATGGATACAATTAGTCAATGATTGATCACGCATGAATTTGGGGAGAGGGCGCATGAATTGAGAAGCTGCTAGAGATCGTGATATTTTAGGAGATTCATCTTTGAAAAATGATCAAATTGTTCATGATCAGAGGGAAATATTTAAAAATATTATAAATTTAAATTAAAAATATCATTTGTAAATAAAATATTTACAGATATTTTATTCTATAAAAGTCAAATGAAAAAAATAAAAAATTCATTAAATACATAAAATCATATAAGAATTTTTAATATATAACTGCCTATTGTATTAATTTTTATATGAATTGTAAGAGTTTTAATTTATTTAAAATATAATTTTAATATATAAATATAAATAATAAAAATATAGTTTTTATTATTTTTATTTTTTATTTTTATTTTTTAATTCAAAATATTTATTTATTGAATTTTTTGTTTTTTTTCATAAATTTTTAAAAAAATTAAATTATTTTCTATAATGGTATATTTTAAAAAATATGAGAAAATTAAAAATTGAATTTTAACATTTGTAGTTAAAATAAAAAAATAAAAAATAAAAAAATTACTATCAAAATTGGATAATGGTGATATATTTTTTATAATATATTTTATTGTAATAGATTTTTCTAATTTTAAAAGATCACTTGGTAATCGTGGTGTTTAATAATATATTAATCTATTGGTAAAATATTTGTGTATTGACATAATAAAGAAATATATTTAACAATTAGTAAAATAATTTTTGGTATTAAAAAACTATTATAAACATATATATATCTATTATTAATATCATATATCGGTAGATTAAACAAATATCATCAAAACATAATATCTATTGGAAATACAGATTTTTAAAAATATAAATTTTGCGTGTCATTAACTTTCATTTGATATAAGTAATTTTTTGTAGTGGGTCTTTAGGTTATAAAAATGTTTATGAGATGTATTATTTATTCTAGGATTAACATGGGTAACTTTTACAATATTGTAACCAAACTCATTATTTTGGATCAATTTTTGGAATTATTGCATGACTTCTGTGTGGCATATCTTCTTGTGGAAATGTATAGATTGATTCTATAATAAATTTATTTTTTGTGTTTAAAAACTATTGCCCATCGATTTCCATGGATGGAAATGGAAATGGGAAGAGTTCCACGTGTGGTCTTGTGATATATTGAAGAAATTAGTTCTAATTTTGATGAATCATTGTTGGGATAGATTATTAATTGAAGCAATATATAATAGAAATGGTATTTTCCTCTATTTATTGTAATATGTTTTTAGATTAATAGTGGTATCACTTGTAATTTTTTTTCTAAATTTTCTAATATATTTCTCGTGATGCAAATCATGGTTGTAAAATAGTGTTTTTTGGAGATGGTATATTTTAGAGAATAAAGGGTTTTAAACAAAAATTTATATAGCAGTATGAGGTGTGTATAAATATTTATGAAATATTTCTTTAATTATAATTTCTCATTGATACATTGATTTCAAAAGGGATTTATTTTTTAGATTTATCTCAGAAATGGTATTTCAAGGAGAAATGACTTTTCAAATCAATTTTTATGTTTTGGAGTTTTATTGACAGTCCTTGTATGATAGGGGTCATTTTTATAATTGAACATCATATGGAAATTATTATATTTAGAACATATTATAAATATGTTATCAAATATGGGTTGAGGATGAAAATGTAGCCTAGGTTGTTAAGAGAGCATTAGAGAATAGTTGGGATGGCCGGGTGGAAATATTTATTATCTTGTATATAGATACCCAAGATGTTTACACATATTATTATATTATTTTTAACATAAATTTCCAAAAAAAATAACCAAATTATTTGTAGCCCTATTTTCATTTCAAGAGTCGGTGAATAAAATATCAAGATGAAAGAAAAATAAAATTTCATTATCTTGATTTCTATAGTGGGTTTTTTATTCATGTTGAGATCCTATAAATTTATTGGACAACATCAAGAATACATAAAAAAAGGTCCGAGTTTAAAAGACCCATTATGGAATAAACATGAAAAATATATGAGTCAGAAGGAATGAACTAGTTTCCAAAATGACAAGTCTCATTTATAGACATATGGGAGTATTAAAAAAAGCATAGAATCATAAGATCATCAAAACATAATAATTTGAGCGCAACTTATAACATGAAAAAAGAATTATTCATGGTGAACATCTAATGAAAATTCACATCATCGATAGAGTCCCATCATGGATGAGTCTTACTCACTAATCCTATACATTTTGTCTCATTATACATATATTTTTTCTAATGAATTAGAGTGATATCAGGGTGTATATATCAAAACATTTAAATGAGTATGTCTTCCACAAATTCAAATTCAACATAAGAGAAAAATATGATTTTCCAATGGAAACAAATGAGTTGTATAATATTTGGAATATCAAAATACAATGATATTTAATAAAGGTTCCAAATAGAATAAGGGATCATATATTATGGACTTTCATATACAAATAAATAATAGTTTGACATAAAATATTTTGTTCAATAGAAATAAATTCATGTGGAAGTTTAGTGACTTATTTATAGAAATGATCATTAAAAATAATGTTTTATGGAATCCATTGAATGAATTTGAATAATGAATAAATTTGGGATTTCATTGATGACTATCAGTATACCAAAATTATATTCACCAACATATTGATTCATTTAGTTAAATCATGAATAAGAATAAAGACATTAAAATAGCATTAAATTAAATTATTAACATATAGAAAATTTACACCTAATTGAGTTTTATTTTAATGATGAATTTTAGTAAATGAACATAATTCACACAAAACCCTATAAAATAATGGAAAATAAATTATTTATAAATGTAACATCTCGGGTAAATAAATAATATGACCTTTTCATATTTATTAATTTTTTAATTAAATATTAATTTTACTTTAAAAGGGCTTCTATGTTCGAAAGCGTACCCGATACACAACAACGGGTTTCTTTGAAATCTTACGTTGCACACTAATTATATAATATTACTATTTTAAATGGTAGTCAACTCCTAGCCGTAGTGTTGGAAGTAATGAAAAAAACTAAACAAAATATTATTATACATGTTTGTTAAATGTATTCACATTTATCTAATAAAAGTTAGAGGCTTAAAATGTGAATGAATCTAATTTTAAGCATAATTTACACTAAAAGGAAGATTTTTCACCTTTTAATGGATAACCCTTTTAAAATATAGTTTTTGCCACTTTAATAAATTCTATACAACTAAATAAAATCCTTCTTTAGAATGGGGACATCAAAATTTACATTGTGAAAACTTTTGGAATTTTTAATATAAAGTTCAGTTTTTAATGAATAGTGAAAAATATTGTATTTTAATTCAAAAGTGCCTTTTTATCTAATTTATTTATATGGTTAGATTATATTTTTAATCGGTTTTAATGTGAAATTAAATTATATTTTTACCATTTAATCCAATTTGGGTCATTGAAATTAATTTCACTTTGAAATTGGACATAAACCAATATCAATCTTTTGATAGTTATTGTTTCTTAAAAACATGCTATTTGTTTTGATAACGGGAATTAATTTTAAATTTAATTAATGCCAATTTTATGTTTTGAATTTATCATAATAGACATTATTTTTTGAATTCAGATTATCAAATATAGCTTAAGATGAATTTTTTGTATTTTTCTGAAAAACATCAATTTTTGATGAATAGTGAAACCACTTAGTGGTAGTAAAAAAACTGACTTTTTCATTTAAATGAAATTTTACCTCTTATGTGAATTAAATTTAAAAAATATGACATACATGGTTGTCATAAAGAAGTAAAATGTGGTTCATTAAGATGAAAATAATGTATGGTGAATAGTAACTTTTGACTTTTATTTACGACGGTTAAAGGTAAATAGGGTTATTCAAGGTTAAAAATTATTATAATATTTCAAAATTACCTTAACACTTGTACTAACCTTATTTATTGAGTCATTGACGACCGTGGGAATCATTGGGTCGATTTTGGGACCCCATTGAGCTACATGGGATTGATAATGACATTTTTGATTAATTAATATAATGTAAAGGAAAAATTGAAATTAATAAATATCTTTTAGTAATTAATTTTTATATGGTGTTATATAAGTCATATTTTCGACTATTAATATTCATTGTAAATATAATAATATTTCCTACATCATGGTATTTTTTTATAATTTTTAAACATCAAATAAATTAAATTATTTATGACTCAATAATGATGAAGTATTTACCACATTAATAAATGATTTAAATAAATAAGATTATAATGATTTTAATATTATCCAAAACATATCCAATTATAATTTTATGCTTTTATTTCGACCTTGAGTCATCTTATATTCATCTTTAATTATTTTTGGAACTTTTTAAACCGAATATAAATATATAATAATATAATATTTTCACACTTTTCTAAAGAGCCCCTCCTCTCCCTTAAAAATGAAACCATTTCTATCCAATTCCTCGCACCTCTCAAGCCATTCGGCTTGTCCAAACTCTTCCCAATTAATCTCCCTACATCCCTCCCCTTCCCTTAGAAGCCCTACCTTAGTAATAAGAAACTTCAAGAAGTCATTTGGTTCAAACCAAAGGGAGTTACCCAAATTAAAGGTAACTGTTTCTCATAAATTACTTTCATTTATTTTACTTATCCAAACCTAAACTCTAGTTATTCCATTTTTTTGTAACAAAATAAGTATCCTCAATATATGAGGATGCTTTTATGAGAAGGGTTAGAACTAAACATACACACACCTCCAACTAATGGATGAAGAACATAATGTTCCTTGTTGATGGGAAACTAATGCCTCACGAAACGATGATTGTTAAAATATCTCCAACTACCACTCATGGTGGCCATTACAATGGAACTGTATTTATATATGATATATATTATTTTTATGTTTTATTTATGCTTCTTTATTTTCTATTTATAGCATGCCTTTATGGTTTCCATAGTGGGTAAATACGATAATCTCATTTGAGGAAGCGCAAACTACCGCCCCCTCAAAGTGATGTCACTCGTTAATGCCTTATGTGGGCTGTATAAGGGATATATTTAATGATATTATATATGATATTATAATGGAATTATAATATACCTATGTAGAATTATGTTTTAATTCCATTAAAATGATATATATATAAATGAAAGTAGCGTCCATGAGTATGTACGGCTTACCATCTCCATAAACGGTGAATTTCAATTCTTAATTCTAAATGTTATGTACTATTATTAATACGTGTATATTATATATATATATACATATATATATATGATATATATGTTATCTAAATCTTGAATATCATTATGGAAATAATGAACCATTGACCACATGAACAACATGTAATTATAAGAAGTCCATTTTTGACTCAAGTACCAAATATCGACAAAACGAACATTTTTAACTTAAATGATTACATAATGTTTATAACATGGTAATAAGTGATATAAAAGGAATAATAAATTTTAAAAAGGTTCTTAATAAATTATAAATTAACTTTATTTTATTATTCAGGATATTAAAGAATGATCGAGTCAGGTCGTACAGGAGGTAAGGGATTTCTTATCTCACTTTTAGTTCTGTGAGATTTACATTGTTGGACAATTATTTATTGCATGTGGTGTAATGTGTACTGCCTTTGATATATATTATTATGATTATATTTATATTCATGGTATTATGTGATTCATTTTGTGTTCATTATATTTTTTTCATAATACTCGATTTGATTACAATGAAGTATGAGTTTTTCGTCTCACTTTTTCTTCTCGTGAGATTCGTGCTATATTTGCCACAATTTCCATTTTGTGATGTATTTACTGATAATAATTGTACTCTTTGTGTCATATAATTTAATTTATGATTATTTACATGTTCATTGTATGATCCTTCTTTCATGTGGCGTATGTTTTGTAAGTTACCAAATCGGTAAAGGAACCTTTCACCCTCCTCTTTTTGAAAGAATTCTTTTTGTTATGTCTTTTAATTTAAATATTATTATGTTGGGAAATGTTCTTCAATATAATTATTGATGTAAAAGTTATTTACAAATGATGATATACCATTTTTATCTCATCAAATAATTTTTTGAAATTTAATTTGACGCCATTATGCTGTCAAATTTTTACAAGGGAACTTCTTAACTCAATTTCAATTCTTTGGATTCAACTTGTACCTCTTGAACATGTCACCATATGAATATGTGTGAATGACCAATGATTGTTTTACAATTAAAATCCTCTTATATTGGGTGTATTTATATTTTTCAAACATAATTATGTGATTTATTTATCCTTAATTTAAGTATACCATCTTTATAATGGATTTCATCTCAATTTACATTTCCATTGAGACATCATTGTTGTTATGCACCAATTCACACTTATGTGGTGTATATACTGACCTTTGGAATAATATATCATGAATAACTCTATTCTCTTGATATTATAAAGTTTTTTTTGATTGTTATTCATCAATTATTTGTATTCAAGCATCTCTCCTTTTTTTAAAAAAAAATCATTAACCAAAAGGCCATTTTAAATGTTTTAAACATTTATTCTTTTAAATATTTCTCATTAATGTCCATGTTTTCAAAATGTGATTTAGGATTTAATTATATTGAAATTAATGTTTTCAAGTGATAATTCATTTAAAAGCTTCAAAGTGGTATGGGACACTTTGATTAAAAAATCTTCTTTTTAAATGGGTTTGAAAATGATTTGTTAAAATATTCTTTATTTCAATATCTTGATTTGATATATTGGAATGTGGAAATGTTATCTTTCCTTTATACATATGTTATATGTTATGATTATGTATGGTTATTGGGAATGTTTTTTGTATACGGGTGGTTTTGTGATAAACCTAGGGCAGGTGAGCCCGAGATAACTCTCCAATGCATTGGGTAACGTGATGGAGGAAAACTTGATGTTTCTCCTTAGAGATTAGGGAATATACAATGATGGGTATTCCAAGTGTAACTCCCAATATAGCAGTTATAACTACAATTTATGTTTGATATGGATGCCTTAAGTAACATTTATGATTAATGATGTGTGAGTGTTATTCATAAATCTTATGATTCTGTAAGGTATGTTATGATTGAAAAATATGGTTTCATTTAATTTGTATTTATTGATGGGATAATGTTTTCCTTCCTTATTTTATAACCCTTACTGATCTTTTTATGCTCTCCCCATATTTTTTTAATGTTTTCCACAGGACTTAAAGATGAATAGGGTAAAGTATGGGATCAAGGAATAGTCATGCTATCTGAAACATGGAAATAGACATGTTTCTTTTTAAGTATTTTTATTTTATGAAAAAAATGGATACTGAGTAGTAATGTCTACATGTAATATTCAAGTTGTAATGTAATTGTTATGAATAATTCTCTAAATCTCTATACCTTAAAGGATCATCAATTTGAATTATTCATTTAATTCAACATTATGTAATGTTACAAGGTCGGGTCCTTATAGTTGGTATCAGAGATCGGATTAGATAACTTTAGGGGTTAGGGTACAATTTAAGAATAAGTGACATTACCATATTGGTTAGGATTTTAGAAAGAGTCATAGTTCTTTTTATAAAGTGAATGATTTTAAGATAACATTAATAAGTATATCTTAGTGTTTACCCTCCTCCTAAGATATTATATGATGATTTTACAGATATACTCACACTGACCTTTTTGGTTATAGTAAATGGCTGGATCTAGCAGGCACCAAAGTAACTGTGGATGTGAAGAAAACTATGACAATTTTCTGAATGAGAATCTGAATGATATGGGAGCTACAATGAGAACCCTTGTGGTTATTCTCAGCCAACTATCTAGAGTCATTATTGACCACCAGAACCATAGTGATTTTTATAAGACATCATATATGAGTGAAAAAAATCCCTACGGATGTTCAGGTAATAATCATAATGGTATGTATGGTTAAAAACCTATGTGACAAAGATGTGGAAAGAAACACATAGGAAAATGTTTCAAAGGTACAAAAAGATGCAATATATGTGGAAATAATGGTCATAAAGCAAGAACTTGTCATGGAAAAAGGTAGCATCTCCTTGACTCTAGGAAAGGGAAAGAATCTCTTTATAAAGGATCGATTGATTGTTTTAAATGTGGTGACCATGGTCATTATGAAAACACATTTATTATGAAGAAGTTTCAGGAATGGGATCACCAGGATTGTACAAATATTCATTTATAAATACCTAATTCCATTTCGATTGAGGATGAAGATACTAACAATGACCAATAAAAGGTATGTACTATTTCTTAATATATGTTTTCCTATTATTGAAATATTTGGATATGATTCATGATTTATTTTGTAGGAAAGAATTATTTCAGAATAAGATAGTAAATAATGGTAAATGGATCATGAAGAACATTGAATGAGTAATAGGTCAACATATAAGAGATTCAAGAGTTATGGTAGATTACAGTACAATGAAATGTTTAAAAGTATTAAGGATCTTTTGATGATGGGATTAAATTAGAAGACTCTTTATAGTATGTTTAACCCTGATTTTTGATATATGAGAATTTTATTCAAGGAATAATTATCTTTTTTTTATATTTATAAAGAACCATTGGGGTTTATGTGATCTTTGAATTTGAGGAAATTACCGGTTAATACATTTTGGGATGCAAAATGAAAGTTATTAGACTACCTCTATGGTTAAAATATGTTATGGTTATTTTTGATGAATTTATCTCTCTTTGGGAATTTTATAAAATTATATAGTTTTTTAAACAGGAAAACACGCAAACCGGGTGACAACTTGTCGCATTGGACGGAGCTATGGGAATCAAACCCACAACCAATGTGCGACTGCTATTTATCGTCTACCACTGGACTATGTGAATTCCCTAATCAGTATGAATAATTATTTTTAGTTTTATGATCTTATGAATTAGGTATAAGTTGGTTTTGGGTTATCTATGGAAATGATTAACCTTTCATGAAGTATATATGATTAGGTTAATTACATTTCAGTATGAGACTTTAAGAGTAACTGATGTTATTTGGAGATTAATGTTAAGATTTACCTTGGAAGACTATGTGATTAAATCCTTTAGATAATTGGGTTTCAAAATTAGTTGGGATTACTTGGAAGAATTATAAGGATAACTATTTATTTATGAGTCTTTCTTGAACCTTGGGTTCTTTTTGTTGAATTTTGGAGATTAAGAGTAGTATTACTTTTTATAAAAGATTATCCTTTTGGTTATTATCTGATCTTATACTAAACGTTTTGGTTTAAGTTAATATCTAAAGACATGGAAAATATATAGTTCATATTTTGTGGAATATTTTATTCTCTCGAAGTTGATTATAACGCTCTTACTGTGAAAAAAGGTCATCCTGAATATTCATCGTTTGGAGAAAATATTAGTTTGTGGTAGAAATCATGTAAAAGATTAATTTCTAAATGACAAGTAAGTATATTTCCTTATGTTTTTGGTTAAGCTCATAAATAAATTCCTCAACGAAAAGTAAATTTAAACAAAAAACTTATCCGTTAACTTTTCCAACTAGGGAATCAATTGCTATTTAACCCATCACAAGTTTGAGATCTTATGGTGGTTAACTTCTTCCTAAACATGTTTCCTATCACTCCCCATCTGAACTTGACCCTTTGTTTTCTCCTCTGTATCCATGTTTTCATGGAATCATAGTATGGGTTAACTTGGGTGACCATTGTACTTGTCTTTATTTCTTTTAAAGTGACAGTTTTACTGACTCTTTTATTCCGATATGCGACTTTCAATAAAATTTCCAAGCCCAAATTTTAAAATTGTGAGGATGAAATTCACAAAAGGGGGAAGGATATAACATCCCAGGTAAATAAAGAATCAGAATTTTTCTTATTTATTTTTTTTGAATTAAATATGAATTTTACTTTTAAAGGGTTTCTATGTTTGATAGTGTACCCGATATTCAACAATGGGTACATTTGAAATCTTACGTTGCACACTAATAATATAATATTATTATTTTAAATGCTAGTCAACTCATAACTAGTGTATTGGAAGGACTGATCAAAACTAAATAAAATATGATTATACATGTTTGTTAAATATGTAATGACACATACCCTCATGACCCCTTCCTTTTCCAATTATCGGCACGACCGATCGGCGAGACCGATCAGTGTCACCCAGCCTTGGTGGGCTTTTCCTTCTATAGTTTTTCCCGTAACCCCGCTTTTAGGACTTTTTAACTTTTTGAAGCGTTTCAAGGCCATTTTTAAGCCCATAATTAATATCTAAAATCAACGAAACCTCCCTACTAAATAAAAATTAATCCATTCGTGTGTAACCACCCAACCGCGTGGAAGAACCAGGATCCCACTTCTAATGCGTTCAAATTTCTTATCCAGTAACAACAATATTTTATCTATATATCGTAGAAGAAGTTCTTCTTCCCCCTTATTCCTTTTTGGATTACTTTTCTCTTCTCCGTGGTGCGCTTGAAGTCCCTCTTTCCTGATACTTTTGGTGGGCCTAGGCTGAAGTCTCCTACGTGTCCTTGGAGATCCCGATGTCCCTCCCCTTCAAGTCGCACATCCCCCATTCCCAGCACGTGGAGAAAAACTTCGATCGTTGATCAATCATGTAGGGGTTTCACCTTCGTCTCTCCTTTCTGTGTATCTTGTGGGGTGGGTATTCTACTATTTCTGTATAATTGGATGAACCAAACTTTAATGAATATAATACAAGGATTTTAAAGAATAAATGGGAAGGGTGTGATTGATGATGCTACTCTGTTCTTCTCCACTTTCATGATTAATGATTTCTGAACTGTGTGGGCTTACGCCTACTGAAAATCATGGTCGTTGGTGGTCTTTCTCTGTGCATTGATAAAATCTTACCACTTGTAATGTTTAGATGGATTTTATTTTGGTTGTAAACCCTTTTCTATGTTAAGAAAATTGGTTAATTACGTACACTCTGCTAAATAAATTGGAAGCACCAGTATCAACTCCTTTTCTATGATAACCCCAGTTTAAGCCTAGTGGAATTGAAACTAGGGAGTGTGTTAAATCTTTTAAATCTGAAAATACTTTCATGGGCCTGCCTTGTGTTGGTGGGAATGGTTTGGTTGTTTTTCCTTCACGGGACGTTGTGGGTGACATTATGGTTTTCTTGGATGGGGGCTTAGATTTATGGGGTGATGCGGGTGGGGATGGGATCCCCAATTGTTATACATTGAGGCTGTATGATGACTCTGCTCATATCATTAATTGGGGTGGGATCCTCTGTTGTTGAGAAACCATTGGATCTTGGATTTTGGGGACATGGGGCCATATCTTGGGGTTTTCTTTGGTTCCAGTACTTCGAGGGATCTCCCTTATCCCTTTTTTCTTGTGACATTGCAATAGAACCAGGTGTGAATGCTTAAACTTTTTTTGGCTGTAAATTTTTTTTCCTTGGGTTGTGATTATGTTGTTAGTTTCCAAGTAGTGCAGAAACCATTTTCAACGTTATTACTGAACATGAAAGCAAATATGGGACATGGGAATTTGGTTGGTGTGAGTTATGACTTGGGCATGGGTGTTGTTCTCTTCTCTTATGAATGAATAGTGAGGATACTATTCTTTCGGCTGTAAGAAGAAAAACATAGATTGGGTGAGGGCTTGTTACCTATACATATACTAGTAGTTTTTGTGTTTCTTATTAGTGCCCCACCAAAGATGAGAACTTAGTGCCGAACAACCCCATTTCATGGGGGAGGGTGTATTTCCCAACACTTCTATTAGTGGTAGGTTATTAGCTCCTTCCTACTCCATTTACTGGATATCCCAAGTACCTTTGGGTAGCCTGTGATGGCCTGAAGTCCATTATTATCCCAAGAATATTCGGGCAGGGTAGTGTGGTAGTTGGCCCAGGTGTGTGCGGGTAGGTGTTTTCCCAAGTTTCTTTGGGATGAGGCCCAGGTGTCTTCGGGCGTGGCAGTGGTTGTTCTGGACTAGGTTTTTGCAGGTGTGGTACCATGTGAAAGTTGTGGCCCTGGTGTCTGTGGGTGGGATAGTGGTCGTGGCCTAGGTGTGTGCAGGTGGGGTATGGCAGTAGGACTGCGGTAAGGTTGTGTCCCAGTTGTCTGCGGGTGGGGTATGGCAGTGGGACTGCGTTGAGAATGACGGGATTGGTTCGATGCATAGGATGTCTTCAATAACAAGTGGTAAAGTGGCACAGGGAACCCAAATATCGATGTGCTATTACTATACATTACTTTACTTGCGTTATTTGGCTAGTGTGCCTTGGTGAGGCTTGGGTGGTTAGTTTCCCTGTTAGGTGCTTGGTTATCTCTTTTCCGACAGGGCATTAGAATGCCTCCCCACTTGTGCATGAGAGTCTTTGGTTTTTCCATACTGAGTATACTTATATGCTCACCCTATGTATATAAAACTGCTTTTCGGTTTCTAAGAGGACTTCGGGGATCGTGTTGGACCATACTTGCTCAGACCTTGTGACCGATCCTTACAATTTCTGTTGTTCTTTCTTGTGGTATTTTGCTTTGTAGTCTCCTTATACATTTTGGATTTTACTCTTGTAACATGCATTGGGAATGGTTCTTGGAGTTACTTTGCACTTTTAGTTTTGTTATTGTGGGATTTAACATCTTATCTCCCAATCCTATTAAAAGAAAAAGGGTAATGCATTCCATTTAGTGTTTGATTTTATACCCTTGGTGATGGTTTCCACTCTCGGACCTATTGAAGGTGGGTTTCGGGGGTCATTATCTCACCTTTAACATAGAGATGGAAGGGCCTAGAAATCTGCTGACCTTTCCCTCCTTTTGGTGAATGCGGGTCGGGAAATAATGGTATCAAAGGATGAGGTTGGTAGATAGAATGGAGTCTGGGGTTAGGCACAGTGAGGATAGAATGGGATGGTAGGGAAACAGTGTTGGGTGACCATGGTGGGTGAATTAGGCCAAGGAATATCGGCTAGGACACAAGATTTTAGGGGCCCTCGTGATTTGATACAAGGACTCTTGGCCTACTGAACGACCAAGTGAGGCCATGCTGATTGCAGGGTAGATACCCGAGGAACGGTACATGCATCATAATGACGTTTGTTCTTGTTTTCCTGGGGTGTTTTGGGAATTTGAAATAAATAAAGAGTTTATGATTTTCTAAGAACAATATTCGGCACTACTATGGCTTAGGCATTCCTTGTTTACCTTGTAGTTAGGACACCCGGGAGACGACCACGAGTTGTATGGGCGATCATGTCCTAGGAGGTTGACTTGGCCGATTAGAAGAGGGCTGATCGGGAGGAGGAGGACGACCAGTGGAGGAAGACGATTCAATCCTTCCAGTGACAGACCCTCAAGAAGTACGAGGGCAGCACCTCTAACATAAAGACGGAGGGCTGGATAGAGGAGCTGGTGATTGCCTTCGGCTTGATCCGGGATCCGAAGAAGTATTGGATTCCTCTGGCCGTCAAATAGATGCAGGGAGCAGTGTGTCAGTGGTGGAATCTCTATATGGGAGAGAGGAGAGAGGCTTAGGTGGCATGTCCTGATTTCGAGAAGGATTTCTGGGCGGAATTCCTCTCTTCTATGATGAAGGAAGAGAAGAGGAAAGAGCTACTCTCCCTCCAAAAGGGGAGTATGTCAGTAAGGGAGCTGGGGATCATGTTTAAGGATCTCCTCCACTTTGCTCCAGAACACTTTTCGGATGAGGAGTCTCGGGCGAGACGTTTAGAGGAAGCGCTCCGACCTTCCCTTCAGTACGCTATTACCCCCTTCACCTTACCGACATACTTGGAGGTCCAGAAAAAGGAAGAGGTGGTGGAAAGGATTCCCACTCTGGAAAGTGTGTCACGAGAGGGGATTCAGCTAGGCCCGTCAAGGGGAAAAGCCGTCTGCACCAGGCCTCCAACATCAGGACCCTATAGGATCCGACTAGCAGGGAGTCGGCCGCATCAGTTCCAGTTCTGTTCCCCTGTTCTTCGCCCCTTCCCTTCGGGCCCAGGACTGAGGTGATTCATCTATGGGAGCCATGGACATCTCTAAAATCAATGCCTAGACTGAGTTCAGTATGGTAGTGGCAGATAGGCCCAACACCCGCCTCAGCAACAGCTTCCAGCTATGCCCTTTCAGCAGCAGCAGGGGCAGCAAGCTCCCACTCCTCATAGGGCAGACGTTGCATGGGGAGGTCGAACTCAGGTATCTCCTTATGGACCTCGAAGAGGGCGTGGTCGGGGAGGCGGCCAACAGATGAGGGGTAGAGGAGATGGGTGTGGACAGTTGCACGCCGCAGTGGAAACAGTTCTAGCGGGACCGGAGGATGTTAGAGGTAGGATCAGTTTGTTTAGTACCATTTCTTATGCCTTGTTCGATACCGGAGCTTCACAGTCCTTTGTTTCACCAAATGTGGACTGTGCTATGGGTTTAGCCGCCGAGAGGCATCCAATTCCCCTGGTGCTGAGCACACCAGTCGGAGGTCAGACCAACTTGTTATATGTTTGTAGAAGATGCAACCAGATGATAGGGTTGCATCAGTCAGTCAGGGATCTACTACTGCTACAAATAAAGCCATACGATGTCATCCTAGGAATCGACTGGTTGTTCTCTATGTGTTCCATCATCGACTGCTTTAGAGGAAGCTTTGTTTTCTCCGACATGGGTGGCCAATGCGTTACATTCACCAGTGAGTGGGGTGGCCAGAAGGGTAGCAGGCGAGAGGAACCGCTCCTCTCTTTATTAGCCGAGCTGTCAGTAGAGTCAGTGGAAGCTGAGATGGTGGAAGTACTAGGGATCATAAATGAGTTTATGGACGTCTTCCCTGAGTAGGTGATGACTCTACCCCCTCGATGTGATATCGAGTTTGGGATAGACTTGCGGCCAAGTGCTCATCCGATTTCGATGGCTCCCTACTGGATGGCACCTTCGGAGATACGGGAGTTGCGGTTTCAGATCGACGATCTGATGAAGAAGGGTTTTCTTCAACTGAGTGCATCATCATAGGGTTCTCCAGTCTTGGTCAAAAAAAGGCAGATAGTGGTCTCATGTTGTGCATAGACTACAGGAGGCTGAATCAGGTAACGATCAAGAAACGCTACCGTCTTCTGAGGATAGAAGATCTCTTTGACCAGCTCAAAGGGGAAGGATGATTCATGAAGATCGACCTACGGTCTGGATATCACCTATTGAGGGTGAAGGAGGGAGACACCTTGAAGACGGCCTTCATGTGCAGATATGGGCACTTCGAGTTTTATTCATGGCTTTCGGTGTTACGAACTCCCCATCTGTGTTCATGGGGCTTATGAACTCCATCTTTCAAAAATACCTGGATCAGTTCATAGTTGTGTTCATCGACGACATCCTAATCTAATTAAGATCAGAGGAGAACCACGCTGAGCATTTGAGGACGGTTTTGGAAGTCCTCTGACAGCACCGGCTCTATGGGAAGCTATCAAAATGAACATTCTAGACCCGAGATGTACACTTACTTGGGCATGTAGTGTCCGAACAGGAGGTAGCTGTGGACCCATCAAAGGTTTAGCTAGATGCTTATTGGGAAGCCCCCAAGAATGTGGCAAAGGATCGCAGCTTCCTCAGGCTGGCTGGTTACTACCAGAGGTTCGTACCCATCTTCTCCTGAGAGGTAGCCCCTTTGTTAGCCATGACCAAGAAGGACCAGGTTTTCATATGGAGTGAGCAGTGTGAGGAAGCCTTCAACTATCTGAAGGAGAAATTTGTTAGTGTCCCAGTGCTGAGACTACCAGTAGAAGGGGCGGTGTATGAGGCGTTCTGTGATGCTTCATGGAAAGGCCTCGGATGTGTGTTGATGCAGAAACATGGGGTGATCTCTTATGGGTCTTGGAAGATACTCCCTCATGAGAGAAATCATGCCACCCACGATATGGAACATGCAGTGGTAGTTTTCACACTAAAGTTATGGAGGCATTACTTCATCAGAAAACACATTGTGGTATTCACGGATCACAAAATCTTGAGGTATACCTTCTCCTAGAGGGACCTAAACTTACGGCAGTGAAGGTGGATGGAGTTCCTCCAGGATAACAATTTTTTATATTTCCTACACCTCAGGGAAAGGAAAGGTGGTGGATGATGCCTTGAGAAAGAAGTCACAGAGGGATGCGGTCCGAGAGTCGGTGGACACTTCGATGGCGATGGAGGAGTTGGCTGCCCTACACCTGGATGCAAGGATGGATAGTGGAAGGGGTTGCTTGTATCAGATGACAATAAAATCTTCTCTGTTATGTCAGGTGGAGGAGTCTTAGTGGGGCGACCAAGAGTGAAAAGTGATTCATGACCGAGTTGACGAGGGAAATGCTCCGGAAGGGTGGACGGAGGATGGTCAGAACCAGATGCTTTACCGAGGAAGGTTTTTTGTTCCAAAGGCAATGCACGACAAGGTTCTTAGTGAGTTCCACAAATCACCCCTAGCAGTGCACCCGGGAGTTTCCAAGATGTACCAGGGTATGAAGAAACAGTTTTGGTGGCCCTGAGTAAAGCGAGCAATGGCAGAGTTTGTGGCCATGTACCTAGTGTGTCAGTAGGTGAAGGCTGAACACTGTGTTCCAGGTGGGTTGTTGCAACCTTTAGATGTCCCCGAGTGGAAGTGGGATGTCATCTCGATATATTTCTTCATGAGACTACCCAAATATCAAGGAGGTTATGACACCATCGGGGTAGTGGTGGACCTCTTGACGAAGTCAGCTCACTTTCTGGTGATTAAGGAGTCGAGTGCAGTGGACACTCTAGCACAAAAGTATGTGGATGAGGTTGTGCGGTTTCAATGAAGTTCTGAGTTCCATAGTCTTAGACAGGGACACACGATTTACCTCATGAGTCTGAAGGGGTTTGTAGCGTGATTTTGGCACCCACCTGAGCCTTATCACTGCCTTCCACCCCCAGACAGATGGGCAGACAGAGTGCACCATCCAAACCTTGTAGGATATGCTTCGGGCATGTGTTCTAGAGTCAGGAGGATCATGGGTGCGACACATGACTCTGTTAGAGTTCGCCTAAAATAATATCCATCAATCTTACATTGGCATGGCTCTATTCGAATCCCTATATGGAAGGCCATGTCGCTCACCCGTGTGATGGACGGAAGTTGGGGAAGTAGGCATTCTTGGCCTGGAAGTGGTGGAGATAACCACAGAGAAGTTTCTTCTTATATGAGAAAGGATGAAGGCGGCTCAGGACCGGAAGAAGTAATATGCCGATGATAGGAGGAGACCCTTAGAGTTCAAGGATGGGGACCACGTGTTCTTGATGGTCTCCCCTCGGCGTAGAAAGCAGAGGTTTGGAAGAGGAAGTAAGCTTTATCCCAGGTTCATCAGGCCCTTCGAAGTGTTGTGACAGGTTAGTGAAGTGGCTTATCACCTAGTGCTTCCACCGCCGGTACTGAGGATACACGATGTATTTCATGTGTCCCATCTTCGATGATATCTGCATGATGATTCACACATCCTCGACTGGGGAGGGCTAGATATCGAAGATGATGCAACCTTCGTGGAGAGACTAGTGATGATCTAGGGTCGTGAGGAAAAGGTGCATCTTGGGAAAACCATTCACTTGGTTCGTGTGTTATTGAGACATGGTGGGCTTGAGGAAAGTAACTGGGAGAGGGAAGCACAGATGTGTGCCCAATACCCTAAGTTGTTTTGAGTTTTATAATATTTTGTCAGTACTTGTTGCTGTGTAATGCATACCTTGTCGGCTATGGATGGGAAGTTTCCTTTTCTGTGGATCTTTGTGTGAAGTGTCCTAAAGAATGGGAAGAGGATGACCTAATCCCTAATTAATATGCATTAAAGTAGATGTGCCAAAACCCATGTGGGCGAGTTAGTGCCACCCAAAGCAGATAGTATCTTAACACGGAGGAAGGGAAAACCCTCTCCGACTGGACCGGATGGTTTAGCCCTTTTGTTTTGCATGGTCGCACGAGGGAAGGAGTGGTAGGGCATTTGTGTTTGTTCAGGGGATAAGATGTTCCTATGTTAGAGAGGTTAACTCCTCAGAGGTATCTTTCTGGGTGGTTGTTAGGATCCCCCTTCCTCCAGGTCTGGTTTTGATTCTCGAGGGTGAGAATGGTTTGAGAGGTATCTGATGTAATGACCAAGACCCTCATGACCCCTTCCTTTGCAAATTATCAGCATGACCAATTGGTGTCACCCATCCTTGGCAGGCTTTTCCTTCTACAGTTTTTCCCGTAACCCCACTTTTAGGCCATTTTAACATTTTGAAGAGTTTCAAGGCCGTTTTTAATCCCATAATTAATATCTAAAATCAAAGAAACCTCCCTACCAAATAACAATTAATCGAGTCAGGTGTAACCACCTAACCACGTGGAAGAACCATGATCCGACTTCCAAGGCGTTCAAATTTCTTACCCATAACAACGGGATTTTATCTATATATCACATAAGTAGTTCTTCTTCCCCCTTCTTCCTTTTTGGCCAACTTCTCTCTTCTCCCCGGTGCGCTTGAAGTCCATACTTCCTGAGACTTTTTGTGCACCTAGGCTGAAGTCTCTTGCTCGTCCTTGGAGATCCCGAAGTCCCTCCCCAACAAGTCGCGCATCCCCTGTTCCTTGTGTGTGGAGAAAAACTTCGATTGTTGATCAATCATGTAAGGGTTTCACCTTCGTCTCTCATTTTTGTGTATCTTGTGGGGTGGGTACTCTACTTTTTCTATATAATTAGATGAAACAACCTTTAATGATGATAATACATGGATTATAAAGAATGAAGGGGATGGGTGTGATCGATGATGGTGCTCTGTTTTTCTCCTCTTTCATGATTAATGATTTCTGAACTGTGTGGGCTTACGCCTTCTGAAAATCATGGTCGTTGGTGGTCATTCTCTATGAATTGATAAACTCTTACCCCTTGTAATGTTTAGATGACTTGTATTTTGGTTGTGAACCCTTTTCTGTGTAAAGAAAATTGTTTAATTGCGTACACTCGGCTAAATAAATTGGAAGCACCCGGATCAACTCCTTTTCAATGATAACCCCTGTTTAAGCCCAATGGAATTGAATCCATGGAGTGTGTTAAATCTTTTAAATCTGAAAATACCTGCATGGGCCTGCCTTGTGTTGGTGGAAGTGGTTTGGATGTTTTTCCTTCAGGGGATATTGTGGGATACCTTATGGTTTTCTTGGATGGGGGCCTAGATTGATGGGACGATGCGGGTGGGGATGGGATCCCCTGTTGTTATACTTTGAGGTTGTATGATAACTCTACTTATATAACGAATTGGGGTGGGATCCTCTATTGTTGAAAAACCGTTGGCTCCTAGAGTTTGGGGGCATGGGGCTGTATCATGGGGTTTTCATTGGTTCCAGTACTTTGAGGGATCTTCCTTATCCCTTTGTTGTTGTGACTTTTCAATAGAACTGGGTGTGAATGCTCAAATTGCTGTTGGTTGTAACTTTTTTTCCTTGGGTTTTGCTTATGTTGTTAGTTTCCTATTAGTGTAGAAACCTTTTAAAACATTATTACTGAACATGAAAGCAATTATGGGACATGGGAATTTTTTTGGTGTGAGTTGTGACTTGGTTATGGGTGTTGTTCTCTTCTCGTATGAATGAATAGTGAGGATAGTGTTCTTTAGGCTGGTTGAAGAAAAACCTAGATGGGTTGAGTGCTTGTTTCCTATAAATATACTTTTAGTTTTTTTGTTTCTTATTTTCACCCCACCCATGTTGAGAACTTAATGTCAAACAACCCCATTACATGGGGGAGGGTGTTTTTCCCAACACTTCTATTAGTGGCTGGTTATTTGCACATTTCTACTCCATTTACTGGATAACCCATGTACCTTTGGATAGGTTGTGATGGCCTGAAGTCCATTATTATCCCAAGATTCTTCGGGCAGGGTAGTGTGGTGGTTGGCCCAGTTGTGTAAGGGTAAGTGGTTTCTAAAAGTTTCTTTGGGATGAGGCCCAAATGTCTTCGGGAGTGGCAATGGTTGTTCTGGCCTAGGTGCTTGCAGGTGTGGTAACGTGTGACAGTTGTGGCCCAGGTGTCTGCGGGCGGGTTAGTGGTCGTGGCCCAGGTGTGTGCGGGTGTGGTATGGCAGTAGTACTGCGGTAAGGTTGTGTCCCAGGTGTCTGCGGGCGGGGTATGGCAGTGGGACTGTGATTAGAATGGCGAGATTGGTTCAATGCATAGGGTGTCTTCAATAACCAGTGGGAAAGTGGCGTAGGGAACCCAAATATCGATGTGCTATTACTATAAATTACTTGACTTGAGTTATTTGGGGAGTGTGCCTTGGTGAGGCTTGGGTGGTTAGTTTCCTTGTTAGGTGCTTGGTTATCTCTTTTCTCACAGGGAATTAGTATGCCTCCCCACTTGTTCACGAGAGTCTTTGGTTTTTCCCTACTGAGTATACTTATTTTCTCACCCTATGTATATAAAACTGCTTTTAGGTTTCCAGGAGGACTTCAGGGATCATGCTAGACCGTACTAGATCAGACCTTGTGACCGATCCTTGCAGTTGATGTTGTTCTTTCTTTTGGTATTTTGATTTGTAGTCTCCTTACACATTTTGGATTTTACTCTTGTAACAGGCTTTGGGAATGGTTCCTGTCATTACATTGCACTTTCAATTTTGGTGTTGTGGGATTTACTATCTTATCTCCCAATCCTATTAAAAGAAAAAGGGCAATTCCTTCCATTTAGTGTGTGATTTTATACCCATGGTGTTGGTTGCCACTTCAGGAACTATTGAAGATGGGGTTCGAGGGTCATTATCTCACCTCCAACTTAAAGAAGGAAGGGCATGTATATCTGCTGACCCTTCCCTCTTTTTGGTGAAGACAGTTCGTGACAAAATGTATTTACATTTATCCAATAAAAGTTAGTGGATTAAAATGTGAATGAATCTAATTTGAAGCATAATTTATATTTAAAGGCCGATTAATCGCCTTTTAACAGAGAACCTTTTTTAAATCTAGTTTTGGTCACATTAATACATTATATATGACCAAATAAAATCCTTGTTTATATGGGGACATCAAAATTTACTTTTGTAATTTTTTGTAATTTTTCTAATAAAGTTCATTTTTTAATGAATAGTAAAAAAAATATTGTATTTTAATTCAAAAGTGCCTTTTAATATAATTTATTTATATAGTTAGATTATATTTTGAATTGGTTTTATAGTTAAATTAATATATATTTTTACCATTTAATCCAATGTGGGTCATTGGAATTAATTTCACTTTGAAATTTGACATAAACAAGTATCAATATTTTGATAGTTATTATTTCTTAAAAACACGCTATTTGTTTTGATAACAGGAATTAATTTTAAAGTTAATTAATGCCACGTCTATGTTTTGAATTTTTCATAATAGAAATCATTTTTGAATTCAGAATATTAAATATAGCTAAGGAAGAATTTCTGATATTTTTTGAAAAACATCAATTTTTGATGAATAGTGAAACCACTTAGTGGTAGTTAAAAAACTGACTTTTTTATTTAAATGAAATTTTACCACTTCTGTAAATTGAATTTCAAAAATCCTACATACATGGTTGTCATCAAGAAGAAAAATGTGGTTCATTATGATGAAAATAATTTTTGGTGAATAGTAACTTTTGACTTTCATTTTACGCAGTTAAAGGTAAATTGTGTAATTCAAGGTTAAAAGAATATTATAATAATTTAAAAATACCTTAAAACTTGTAAAAAACTTATTGGATGAGTCATTAACGACAATGGGCATATTTACGTCAATTTTGGGACCCAATTGAGCCACATGGGAGTGATAATGGCAACTTAGTTTAATTAATATAATGTAAAGACAAAATTGAAATTAACAAAAATCTTTTAGTAATTATTTTTTATATGGTGTTATATAAGTTATATTTTAGACTAAAAATATTCATTAGAAATATACAAATATTTCCTATATCATGGTATTTTTTTATAATTTTTAGACATCCATTAAATTAAATTATTTATGACATAATAATTATGCAGTATTTACCTCATTAATAAATGATTTAAATAAATAAGATTATAATGATTAAAATATTATCCAAACATGTCCAATTCAGATTAGATGATTTTATTTCGACAATGAGTCATCTTATCTTCATCTTTAATGATTTTTGGACCTTTTAAAACTGAATATCATTATATAATAAAATAATGTTTTCACACTTTCTTAAAGAGCCCCTCCTCTCCCATATCATAGGAAACCATTTCTATCCAATTCCTCACACCTCTCAAGCCATTTGGCTCATCCAAACTCTGCCCAATTAAGCTTGATAAATACCTATACTCTCCTTAGCAGCCTTACCTTATGCAGAAGGCACTTAAAGAAATGCTTTGGATCAAACCAAAGGGAGTTACCCAAATTAAAGGTAACAGTTTCTCTTAAATTGTTTTCTTTTATTTTACTTATAAAACCCCTAAAATATTTTTATTCCTTTCTTTTGTAACAACACCAGTATTCTCAATATACTAGGATGTTTCTATGAGAATTATTATAACTACACTTACACACACCTACATCTAATGGATGAAAAACATAATGATTTTGTGGATGGAAAACTAACGCCTCACAAAACGATGATTGTTCAAATATCTCCAACTACATCTCATGGTGGCCATTATGATGGAACTTTATTTATATATGATATATATTATGTTTACGTTTTCCTTATGCTTCTGTATTTTTCATTTATATCACGACTTTATGGTTTACAAAGTGGGTAAATACGATAATATCATTTGAGGAAGTGTGGACTACCGCCCCCTCAAAGTGATGGGACTCATTAATGCCTTATGTAGAATGTATAAAGGATGGATTTAAGGATATTATATATGATATTATACTTGAATTATAATATACTTATGTATAATTATGTTTTAATTCCATTAAAATAAGATAATGAAATTAAAATAGCGGTTATGCGTACGTACGATTTACCGTCTCCATGAACGGTGCATTTCATTTCTTACATTTAAATGTTATGTACTATTATAAATACATGTATATACTAGATATATATGATATATATGATATCTAAATCATGAATATAATTATTGAAATAATAAACCATTGACCACATGAACAGCATGTAATTATAAAAAGTCCATTTTTTGACTCAAGTACCAAATATCGACAAAACAAACATTATTAACAAAAATGAATAAGTAAAGTTTATAAAATGGTAAAAAGTAATATAAAAGGAATAATAAAATTGAAAAAGGTTCTTAATCATGTATAAATTAAATTTATCATATTATTCATGAGATTAAAGAATGATCGAGTCCAGTAGGACACGAGGTAAGGGATTTCTTATCTCACTTTTAATTCTGTGAGATTTCCATTGTTCGCTGCTTATTTATTGCATGTGGTGTAATGTTTACAGCCATTGATATATTATTATTATTATTATCTTTATATTCATGGTATTATGTGATTCATTTTTTGGTCATTAACTTTTTTCCATACGACTCGATTTGATTGCAATGAAATAAGAGTTTTTCATCTAACTTTTTCTTCCTATGAGATTCATGCTATATTTGCCGTTATTTCCATTTTGGTGTATGTACTGCCCATGATTGTACTGTTTGTGTAATATACATTCAATTATGTGTATTTAAATCTTCATTTTATGATCCTTCCTTCATGTGGTGTATGTTTTTCAAGACACCAAATCGTTTAGGGAACCTTTCACCCTCCTCTTTTTAAAAGACTTCTTTTTGTTATGTCTTTAACTTTACATATTATTATGTTGGGATATGTTAATCTATATCCTTATTGATGTAAAGTTTATGTCCAAGTTATGAGATACCATTTTTATCTCATCAACTCATTTTCTGAATTTTAAAGTGACGTCGTTAGACTGTCGAATTTTTACAAGAGAACTTCTTAACCCAATTTCAATTCTTTGGGTTCAACTTGTACTTCTTGAACATGTAATCCTATTAATATGTTTGAATGATATATGATTGTTTTACACTTAATAACCACTTATATTTTTTGTATTTATATTTTTCACACATAATTATGTGATTTATTTGTCCTTAATTTTAGGATACCATCTTTATAAGAGATTTCATCTCAATTTACATTTCCATTGAGACATCATTGTTATTATGCACAAATTCACTCCTATATTGTGTATATACTATTATTTGGAATAATATATCCGGAATAACTTTATTCTCATGGTATTATCAATTTTTTATTGAATGTTATTCCTCAATTATTTGTATTCAAGCGTCTCTCCTTTTTGTTAAAAAAACTATTTAACTAAAAGACCGTTTGAAATGTTTTAAAGATTTATTCTTATAAATATTTTTCATTAATGTCCATGTTTTCAAAATGTGTTTTGGGATTTATATATATGGACATTAATGTTTTTCAAATGATAATTCATTTAAAAGCTTCAAAGTGTTATGGGACACTTTTATTCAAAAATATATTTTAAAATGGTTTTGAAAATTATTTGATAAAACATGTTTTATTTAAATATCTTGATTTGATATTGTGGAATGTGGAAATGCTATCTTTCCATTATACATGTGTTATATGTTATGATTATGTATGGTTATTGGGAATTTTTTATGTATACGGGTGGTTCCGTGATAAACCTAGGGGGTGAGCCCGAGATAGCTCTCCAATGCATTGGGTAACGTGACGGATGTAAACTTGATGTTTCTCCTAAGAAATTTAGGGAATATACTGTGATGAGTATTCCAATTGTAACCCACAAGATATATTTCATTATATTTAATTTATTGGTTGTCTTGCAGAACACAGATCCCCAATTATAAATGAATTGTAATAAAGTATAATATTAATAAATAGCTGTTAAATTGGTGGGTATGATTAATAATAACTAAAATATGAAAATTATGGTTATCTATTAATTATAAATAAAATATAATAATTTAAAATAAAAATCACTGTTTTCGGAAAAACAACATTTTTCTAAAATATAGATTAATACCCATTTGTGTTCATAATATAAAATTTATTTGTATCCCATTGAATAATTTTATTTGATAAAATTAACTATTATTTTTAAAAAAACAATAAAAATTCAATTAGGGTAATGATTTCATATTTTCATTAAAAATTATATTTTTCGATGAATAATGAAAACAGTTAATTCAAAATTTAAATTTTCATTTTTATTTAAATTATTTATAATGTAAAATTTTATTTTTAATTGTGTTTAAATTAAAAAATTCAGATATTTATCGTTTAATATAATTTATATATTCAGAATCATTTTCATATTAAATTTTTATATAAAATCATTATCATCTTTTGAACATTATCTCTTAAAAATATTTTATCATATATTGCTTACAAGATGTATTTTAAATTAAAATTTCACACTTGTGTTAATGAAATTTGTTAAAATGATTCCAAATTTAGTATATGAATTTTTTATGTTTTATAATAATTTTAAATTTTTTTTTTGACAAAAATGAATAAAGAAATTAGTAACAATTAACTACTGTGGTTATGGTAAAAATTGATTTTCATGGGGGATAAACAAAAAATATAAGGGTTTAAATAAACATAAAAACATTTCTAAAATATATTTTATGCAACTATATAGAATTTATAATGTTCAATTCTCTATAATACTTTATTTTTTACCCTTTTGTCACATGAAAAACATGGGTACATATTTTACTTTTTAAAAATTACAAGTGTGCCACTCATATATTTTATAGAATGACACACCATATCCTCTCTTATTTAAACATAAAAACCCTATTTTTATAAAAATTAAAAACCCAAAATAACTTCTCATGATCAATTAAGTCATCCTATAATACATATTTTTGGTTTAAATCTAAGCTATGAATGCGTTGTGTTGAAACAAAAGGAGGATACCTAAATAAGAGGTAACATTCTTCAACGAATGTTTTTACATTGTTTTTTCCTCCACTGAATTAAAATATTATCAAACTATGATGATATAATTAAAAAACTATCTTACATGTACTATGATGTTTTTATGTTATGTTTATTACAAATAACCACCTATAAATTGATGAAATGAGTTATGAAATCATCATTGATGTGTACAGAGGACTACCACCTTGCGAACTGATGTCAGTTGTTATTCCATTACCATGTCTCATGGAAAGTTATGATGGTACATATAGATTATATAAATTATTTTTATAACATAATTATACCTCTTTATTAATTATATCATATATAAATTTTTTTACTTACCATTCCATTTGAGATATTATAATGTCACTTATGTGTACGGTGGACTACCACCTTGTGAATCAATGTGATTCCTTTATAATTAACGCATTACATGGAAGTTGATAATGATAATGTTAACTAATATTTGAGATATTAAAGAAATTATTATTATATTAATGAAACAAGTAACTTACTGAAAATTTAATATATTATTTTATTTCTTATAAAGAATGATTATAAGGACGTTTGTGTATGTGGGAACTACCTACTTCATGAAACAATGTGACTCTCCCTTCATTACCAAACCACATGGATGATATATGTATGAGTATATTTAATGAACTAATATGGTATTTATGATATTATGATCATTCTGGAAATATATAATATTATGTATCTAATTTCTATAAAGATTATTTTAAAGTCAAAACATTACTCATTCATATGTATGAACTACCATCCCCATGATTGGAAAATAGATCATTTCACATAATCATGTCTCATAATTTGTTTTTAATGTATAATTGATAGAAAAATATTTAAATAACTTCATGATTAATATTCTATAGTTGCTAAAACTATATAATATAATCATGAATTAAATATTTCATGATGAAATATTCATGAGAAAA
Organism: Viscum album; assembly: GCA_963277665.1. NCBI lineage: Eukaryota > Viridiplantae > Streptophyta > Magnoliopsida > Santalales > Viscaceae > Viscum > Viscum album. The sequence goes on from OY728142.1 coordinate 445,354,323, forward strand.
CATGGAAATCCAAAAATAAAACAAAGAAAATAATGAACCATTATTAATGGAAGACTAATAATATGTTATAAAATGGATATATATGATATTATAAATTTTAAATTAGGTTTTTAAAAATTTGATAACGTTTCTAATTTAATATCATGATATTTTAAAAAGGAAACATCATGATATTTCAAAAAGGAAACTTCATGTTTGATAAAGTACATGATATTAGACATCGAGCTTAAAATAACAAAAAAATATTATTATTTAAATGTTACCATTATAAACTATTTGTTGTAATGAAGAACATGAATAGTGTTAGCTTAATTATGAAAATATGGTTGGTAGATGTATATATAATGAATTATTTTCTGACAGAATTTTTTATAAATGATAACATACACTTTTAAAAATAAAAAGGAAATCTTCCTTTGAAATACCATTTCATAACAAAGAAGTGTGTTTTATATTAATAAAATAAGAATATAACACATCTTCTATTTTACTAATTAAATATAAATACATATATATTATATTATCAGTCAAATTCCTAACATCCATCCTATCTGTTTTCTAGACAAAATAAATCCAATTTTACGCATAAAATACCATATTTTTTTAAATTCATTTTCCACCATTTAATGTCGCACTTATTTTAAAACTAAATATTTAAAAATTATTAAATTTAATTTTAGAAAATAAACCTCATTGTTTGAAACGATAATGTCATGATTTTCTTATGGTGAAATTTTGAGAATTTTATATAAACAGTTATTTTTCAAATAATAGTTAAAATATCTATTTTTATTGAAAATAATAATTCTCAAGTATTTAATAATTAAAGCTAAGTATTTAATTATAATAAATTCAATATCATTTTAAATAATTAAATTATGGTTTCAGAAATAGATTTTATAATTGAATTTAGTATAAAAACATTTTAAATTTTAAAATGGGATTTTTATGAAAAATAGCCCATCATTATGTTTTATCGGTTTAATTTTAAAATAATTTCTAAAAAATTTTATTTTTAATTTTGAAAATGGATTCCATGAATTTAATTAAATGATATAAATTTATTAAATCATTCCATTTTATTTTGGCCATTATGAATAACAACATTGGTGAATTTGTATTACTATAATTAAGTGTAAAATTGGGAAATTTGGGGTATAAATAAAATGTTATGGATTATGAAATTACAATAAAACTTTTCAAAAAAACATTTTATGATATATAATCAACCATTAAAACCTAAGGTTATAATTTGAGTTATTTAATAGAAAATGTACCCTGAAAATGTATTTGATATAGTTTTATTTAAAGAAAATCAAATAATGTCCCTTTCATTGTCAAAAACATCTCTTGTGCATCCACATGGGAGAAACTGTTGATATTGAACTAATATAAGTATATAATTTGAACTTAATGATCAAATTTTTAGGATTTAAATTTATTTATGACATTTGGGACATTTTTATGTGGTTATGATATTTATAAACTTTTATTTTAAGAAATGGAAAATGTGTTATTTTAATATTTTTAATAATATTTTATTTTAAATTTCATGTTATTAAAATAGATATGGACCACTATATATATTTTTGAAAAGATAAAATATTTATAAACATAATAGAATTTTTAAAATTTTTGTGAAGGAATAATTACCAAAAATAATAATAAAAAGATGATGTGGTAATTAATTATTTAATGAAACAAAAAAATAAATGATATTAAATATATTAAAATAAATAAACATTGAATTAATTATTATGACATCAAATTTTATGGATTATTAAGAAATATTAGCGGCGTATTATTATTTTTTTGGAATATAACTTTTTGTGTTGTTTTTCATAATTTTAATGTAATGAATATTGTCAAAATCGACACCAATGATATTTTATCAAATTAATATTTGGTTAAATTAATATATATATATATATATAGAAAAATTAATTATTATTTGTTTAGAAATTTAAATAATTATTCATTTATGCTCCAATTAAAATTTTATAACTAAAATATTACCATATTTTAATATTAAATAATTTTCTACCGTAATTAAAATTAAAATAAGTAATCAAAGGTCAATCAAAATGACAGGGTTTACAATAAATCCAAAACTATTAAAAATTATATTATATGATGAGATTATAACCTTATGTCATATTAGCTTCTAATTTATTTCAATTTGATTGTAATGGGATAGAAAATGATTTTATAATAATTTAATATTTTAAGAATTTCCAAAATGGCCACCCACCTCACTTATAAAAGAAAACATCTTACATTAGTTAATTTCAAATCATTGAGACACCTATCCTGAAATAACTCTAGACATTTCTCATATAAGAATTATTAATTATGTTCTTGAGGATCTGGTATTTTAGAAATACATCTTTATATTGACTAAGAAAATAAAAATGGATGTTCACCAAAAATAGTAAATCATCTTTATTGACTCTCTAAAATTTATTTCTTCTTCCACTTTCTCTCCATATTTGGTTCGTCAAAAAATTACTAAAAATTATATAAAATATATTATGATATGTTATTTTGATTAGGACATAACCATATGCAAACTATTTTTCATCCTACAAAAAAGAAATTTATGACGAGTGTCTGTGTGTGACATGAATCTCCATGTAGTGGTGTTATATGTTTTTCGTCCCAAAAAAAATTGTATGGTTATAATGATGGAAAAATTTTATGTATATGAAATTACTGAGATTATATAAATTATATATAGTAATTTCATCATCCCATTCCTTATTGTTTCATCCATTGGTTGATTAATATCATCTCTTCTGTGTATATGTGACTTACCATCTCTATGATTCAATGTGATTAATTTTTCATGTTAAACAATCAATAATTGTTCTAAAATACAATTAAATGATTTAGAATGATATTTATAGCATTTATCTCATTCAATAGGTAAATGATAAACGTCCAATGCAAATGAATCTATAAATTCATTATAAAGTAGTTAACACCAGAAACAAGGGTGATAATGAAACATTATTATCAAACAGGTTATAAAATGATATTGAGGATCATATATGATATTATACAAACAAATATATCTCTATTATTAATTAATAACATGACTTAAACCATTATAAAAGAGGATAATGAACGTTCAATTAAATTAAAATGCATAGTAATGGGCTCTTTAACTAAAGATCCTAATTTGAAAACTTTTATTGATTTATTTTCTAAATCTTTCACTTTCATGTAAATGTTTTTAGAGTTATTTTTATAATCACATATATAATAGAATGAATGTTTTTAAAATTTTAATTATTAATTTATCTTAATTGTTTTTGAAAATTAATATTTTCTAAAGTTTTATGTAAAGGAAATTTCATTAAAAATACTTTTTAATATCCATTTTTACAAAATTTAAAAATATTTTTTAAAAATATATTACATGAATATATCATAACACAATCATGGAGCTATAATTTTTGTGAAACATTAACTAAATTTTAAATATTGTCTTGATAAAAAATATATTTTATTTTATTAGTGCATATTTTTTAAAAAAATAAAATGTGATTTCAATATGAAAAAATATTTTCCTACATTTTTTCTTTTTTTAATGATTTATGTGTTATTATTATGTTAAGGTTATTCGGAATATTCTACGATAATAGGTGATTATATGATAAACTAATTGTGGGTTTCCCTAGAACTATAGAAGAATCAATATGTCCCAGAATTTGACCCGATCCACATCATGGAAAGAAGGGTGTTCCCAATCCCCACAGGCTAGAAACTAGTTCTCAGAATCAATTTAAATTCATGTGGGAATGATATCAACAAAATGACTAACCTGGATCTAATAGAAAATCGAAAAAATCCAAGAAAACCTACTATAACTGAATCTAAAATAAATTATCGATACTAATTCAGTAACAAGATATAATTGGAAAATAAGAAAAACAAAACAAATACCAGACCGCCAAAAATGAGATCTTCATGGGACATGAAGGTCAAAAACATCCCCTAACCAACCTAATCCAATAATAATCACATGAACTAATGACCTCAACAAGACATTGAACCTACAATATAGATCGGTTCTACTGACATCGAGTTGTACATGTAGAGTGTGACCAAAAAAAAATAGTAGGAAACAACTAAGAATCTATGTGATTATTTTCCTTAGTATAGAACATTAACAGTAGATTTAAAATAAAGATATGAAAAAAGGTTTTAAAAAATCTACAATACAACCATAATTTTTCCTTTTTCCAAATAACACATGTCATATTCCAATTTTAAAAAAAAAGCTTGCCATTTTAGAAACCAAATCAAAAAAATAGAATACTACAATGTGTTACCAAACAAAGATGAATATAAATTTAAAAATACTACAATTACCCACCTACAATGGAATTTAAATAGGAAAATACATATAGAAACCATGGTAATTCTTATACATCCTATAATCGACCCCTATATGTACTCATTTTGGAACCACCTCCTGGTGAATGGTGAAGCTCGCTCGTATAGAACAAATTAGCATCCCTCAACTAACAAATATAGTGGTTCATCCCTCTTAGCCTCTAAGAAAATTTATGGGTTACTAACCTGTCTAATCAGGGTTGATCAACGACCATCACTATATCCTATAAAAGTCTCCCAGGAACCTATGGTAATATTATTATATGTATGTAGGAGTCCCTTGCATGTGTGAATCACCCTACCTTTCATCACGACATATTCCTACTCAAAACAAATACACCACCTATACGATAACTGATATAGGGTAATCTTCAATTGGAGTGCCCACTATATTTGTATCACATCATCAATAGTTTGAATCAGGATGTTATATCACCTAAGAGTATGAAACATTTCTCAAACATTTCAAGATTCCAATCAATAATTTACACATAATAAACAACCTTCCATTTAAAAAACAATAGATTCTTTCAACCGGTCCTTCAAAACTATAAATTATTGCATATCACCAAATTAATTCTAAACTATTTCCAACAAATCAATTTAATACATAGAATTACAAATGGGAAATTTCGTTTGAAATCCAATTTAACTTCCAATTCCTTTTCAAGAACTAAATTAAAAAATAGAAAATATTTTAAACATTACAAATATGATTCACTCTATTTAGAAACCACTAAACCAATCTAAAGTATTAAAACTTCCATTTTTTCAAAAATAAATTTTAAAATCACATTTTATTTACTTGTGATAAAGGGAATTTAAATAAAAACTAAGAGTTTGAAAGAGATAAAGAATGATAAAAGAAGAATGTTTTGAAATCCATGTTTTTTGATTAAGTAAGACCATCATCCTTTGTGTTCACATCCATGTTTTCATACCATCCGCACTTGTGTGTGAACAAATCCAATGGAAAACTACAAGTATACATGACATTGCTTTAAAACAAATTTTAAAGATACCCAACATGTTTTCCAACACATACAACAAGCCATTAATCAACAACATGCCATAAATTACCAATTTCATACACCCAAATCCGTTCACATAATCCCCCCAATGTTATAATAATATATATGAGTCTAAAAACATCCTAAAATACATGATATCATTTTAATGGAATACATGGAATATTAGAAAACACATAAGTAGAAAATTTACTTAGTCATAATTCCAAGATTAGTTGACATCATATTTTTAACATGATATAGAAATCCAAAAACTAATTAATATGCTCGGCAAAGGCCACATAATATTGTGAACCGCATTTATATATTATTTAAAATAACCCAAAAACCAATGGAATGCGTCAAAAAGCGAAAATGTGGTTCTAGAAACCTCATTAATGTGTGAATGCGACGAATCACATGTAGAAGAAAAAAATACACCAACGGTCAATCTGCACACCCAAGAGAACATGAAAACTTATCCAAAAATCTTTCCTAGCAAATAGGATTTGGGAAAATGGAAAACACAATAAGGAATCCCAAGAAGCCAAGGAATAATGGAATAAAGAGGAGAAAACATGGGACAAAACCCTAAGAAACATACATTAGATGCCTGGAGATTGATCCATTGAGAGAGGAGGTCCAAGTAGGAGAATGTGTTGAGAACCCTCTCATACACCAAAAATGACCCAAGGGATGAGAGTTCAGTTCAAGGATAATGGAGGGAGAGAGAGAAACTGGGTTGATTAGATTTTGATGATCTAGCACGATGACATAGTTTTGCAACACAGTTTTTAAAATTTTGTGCCAACTGTGTCATCGCCACTTTTCAACCAAGGACTGACTGCATGACAAACATATACGATTAGTTTGATCATGCAAAAACCTTGTGGTAGATTCTACCAAAAACCTAGACATACAACATGACCTGGTTGTAGGGGTTGTGATACCATGTTGAAACCATGTGGTAGCTTATGGTAACCTCTGAGTCCTGCCACACAGGTACTTGGGGTGATCCGCACAATATCCAATAATAGTGCGGTTCCCATGCACATTCCAAAATCCACCCAAATTCTAAAACCTAATAAATTTTAAATGTGTCTCCATCCGAACATCAAACAAAATTATCCAAGAATAATAAATTAATAAAATAAAGTAGTATCCAAAGTCGGGGTGTGACAATTCTCCCCACCATAGATACTTTATTCCTCCCAAAAGTCACCAATATGAACGATAACCTACACATGAGTCCATTCCCAATCAAAAATGAGAGAAACCATAAACTGGGGGTGACCATTCACTCCACAAGCCCCACCCAAATAATCAAGAAGAAACCACAACATAAGAATGAGGGGAGAACACAAGAGGGTTCTCTCCACCAGAAGAACTCAACTAACATGGAAGCTTAAAAACCCAAAAAACCCACCAAAACACAAAAAATAAACCCACTATAGAGAACCTAGTAAACTAGTAGCTCGGTACCTTACTCAACATCTCCATAAAATCCAAAAAACTCCCTTACTAAAACTAGGAATATAGAAAATTCAAACACAAACTAACCTAGAATCTTTATCATTTTCAAGGAAACAATTCCACAAAACTAGTAATTTCACCCAGAAAAGCTAAACACCCAACAATATGGGGATCCCATGAAAATAACCCCAAAAAAATTTAGAAACACCAATCATTAATTCAATAAAAATAAAATTTCTCTTAACTTGTTCTAACAAAACAAAATCAACCCTCACAAGGATTAATCACTCATCAATAAAAATAATTGATTCCAAATAACATATTCTGATGAAAAAATCATTTAGATAAAATATTCCCACTGTGATTCTATAAAAAATAATGAACCTGAAAAAAAATTCTATGAAACATTGAAGGTCTCTACGTAAACATGGGAGAAAAACCATGATATCGTTCTAACACACCGCCGAAAAAACCTATCTATGTTCAAGATTCATTCTAAATCTTGTTGTTAGAGCCTTGATGACTGCAACATCTATTTCCAAATTTTCAAGTGCTAAAATCCTCACATCACATCATCTTATTCAAGATATATTTCCTAACAAACTTCTCTAGATGATCCAGGAAGCCAAAACAATGTCATGTTTTCATAGGCATGCGATAAGACGACTTCGAATTCCCTGACCCACAACAAAAATAGAACATAAGATAATTGCATGATGACCTAGGGGCCATATCTAAAAAAGAAAACACATAGGAGATAGGTTTCTCTGGAATACCCTTCTTTCCATATGGGAAACCCCCATTAGAAAAAAGATACATCAAATTACCAACTACTTATGATCTAGAAATCATCTCAGCTAAAAATGCTTTATCCAAAAACATCTCAAAATAAAGACCCTTGGAGTATAATACTTATTCCTTGATCTATGGATAACGATCCCCAATGAAAAGTGGCGACTTCTTGAAATCATATGATTCCACCCCTGGATAAATGGAATCCATCTCCTTTAAATGATACACATATGCTTTCTTAGCCTAAAGGCCTTGTTGAACATTCACGAGCTCTTTAATTTTCTTCTTCTTTACCTCTTTAGGTATAAACCATTAGATGAAGACAAAAATGAACACATCCCACATCATCCCAACTCACATCGATAGTGGCGAAAAAATTCCCATTATTCCAATTCCGAACATTCAAATGAAACCAGAATAGTATACATTATGATAGATTTAGGTGTTCCAAAAAACATAAGACATGATCAGCTTCGTCAAGCCAATCTGGTAGCTCTAACAACCCTTGATCACTAAGAGGGATATGCAAAAAGTGAGATGAATTATAAAATGGGAATGGACCATTATTTATTTTGGGGACTTTTCTGGGTATCATATTATGAAAACATGGGAAACATAAAACTAGAAATAATAACTAAACAATACAACACTGAAGGAGCACCTCAATCCAGAGAAAAGAGGCACTCAAGATGAACACATACAAAAAAAATTAATTTTCTTTTCAAAAACTACATTTCAATTTTAATTTTAAAAACTACCTTCATCCAATGACACATGGAAAAATGAGGCCAAGCCTTTTATTTAAAACTCCCACCCATGGAGACCTATGAACCATATTACACATGTTTATCCACTAACATCAAGTCGTTAAAATATGAACATTCCACACATTCCCTCTCTTTTTAAAACATTCATAAGCAACACCAAGAGTTGTACCAAATCCAATTCTTTATCATATCCAAACATGCAAAAAATCCATAACATTTTCCTTTAAAACCCATTTCACTAGCATGAATCCACATAGAGGAAGTCTATTTCCATTACAAAAACATTTTAATTTCTAAAACCTTCTCACACCAAAAAAGACCAAAATAACACACAACTTGCAACATACTACTGGATGGAGGAAATAGTGTCTATGCCAAACTTGATGACATGGTAGTGAGCCATACCCTATGTAGAAAATAACAACCAATGGTACCTTGGACCATTAACATAGACATAAAATGGTTCACTACTCCATGTGATGTCATAACATGTCATTGAATTGCTTAATTGTCAACCCTCAATCCAAAACAACCCCAGATAAGACAAGGAATCTATTTATGGACAAGCCTTAGGAACTCAAGTATCTTCATGAGTGGTGGTGATCAGAAACTAACCCATCTCCTACATTCTAAGACTAAAAAAATCTAATATCCAACTACATGGCTCGGGTAAAAAATTTTCATGAATCGGGATAGGATTCCATCTGTCCCAACACCCAACCCAATCTGCGACATTTCATGAAGTGCATTCTTGTTCCATGAGGTCTATAAACTAATGTCAACCATCATATAAAATCCAAGTGGGAATGATTTCATCCCAAAGAATAAGCAGGATTGAATAAAAAAAATTAATAAGTGGATGGGCAAACCACAATTGATTCTCAAATAAATACATGAAATTAATTCAGTTTCAAGATGGAATAGGAAAACAAGAAAAACAAAAAAAAATAAAACTACTACCAACACGATCAGTGCGTAACCTCATGGTCACCACCATCCAAAAACCAACCTACTCAAACATTGAGCACATGAAGCCAGAACCTGAATAATAAGCTGATCATGCAAAAATGATTGGGCTTACTGACACCAAGTCGTAAAATAAGGGTGTGAGGTAAATATCTTAGTAGGAAAACCCCAATGAAATCATGAATTTCCATTCCCAAACATAGTCCATTAACAATAGTTTTAAAATAGACATATGAAAATAGGTTTTTAACCTTTTAAAAATTAAACCATAGTTTTCCCTTTTTCCAACCAACACATGATGCATTTACATGTTCAAAATTGGTTCTTCATTTTAGAAACCAAATACTAAAACAACATTCCCACAGGGTGTTTCCAAAAAAGCATGTAATTGAATGTATCAAAAGTAAAAGTAACCAATTTCAATAGAAAGTAAAAATGACAATACATATACTAACCATGGGAATTCCAAAATATTCCTTCAAATATCTATAGATTTAATCAATTAGAAACCACCCATCGGTGTATGGAGAAGCTCCTTAGTTGATATCTAACTGGCCACCCTTAACAGACCAATCTAGTAGAAAATCCCACATAGGTTCTCAGCACATCTAGAGGTACAAAACCATATAATCAATGATGATTGGAAACCATAATTCAATCCTCTGAAAGAATCCTAGGATCCCATATTAATAATATAATGTGTTTGTAAGAGTTTGTCATATGGGTGGCCCAATATAATTGATATCATCAAACATTTCTACCCAAAATACTGACACCACCTATATGATAACCCATATAGGGTAAACCCCAATAAGTGTGCCCACAATATATGTATCACATCATTAATGGTGACAACAGGTTCATCCCATCACATCTTCTTATGAAATATTTCTCAAACATTTAAAGATTCTAATCGGGTATTTACACATTTAAAACCACATTCAACTTCCAAAATAATATAATGTGTCAACTACGCCTTCAACACTATAAATTCTAGCATATCACAAAATTAATTCCAAACTATTTCCAAAACATATCCTTTATACACTCAATACCAAATTATCTATTTAGTTCTAAATCCATTTTCACATTCAATTCCATTTCAAGAACTGAATTATTGCATAAAAATGTTTTTGTGGTGTTAAATGGGATTCACTACATTTACAAACCACTCATCCTTTATGAAGTACAAAATAGGCCATGGGTTCAAGCATAATATTTTAAATCACAATATTTTTACATTTGAAAATTTTCTTTTGATGATGGTCCAATAGTTTGAAAGAGGACGAGAATGAGAAAGGGGAAATGTTTTGAATTCTGGGTTTTTAGATTAAACCAGGCCATCATCCTTTGTATTCCCACCAATATGTGTATACCATAAACATATGGATGTTATCACATCCAAATTAACGCAACATATATCTATGAAATAACTACAATACAAATTTTAAAGAAACACAACATGTTTTCCAACCCATTAAGTAAGCCAAAAATCAATATCATGCCTTAAAATTACCATTTTTACACACCCAATGCCATGAGAACAATCCAAAAATGATATTATAATATAAAAAATGATAGAAATTTTTTAAAACATCCAATATAGTTTTCAAATAATACATATTCTTTTAACAGAAACATAAACTACATATTCTTTTAGCCTAATTATAAGATCACTTAAAATACAATTTTTTACAAAATCTTCTAATAACAAAACATTATAATATACTAAAAATATGCTTGATAAGTATAATAGTTATGTTTTAACATTACTAAAAATAATACAACCACAAATATAATGCATCATAAAGGAAAAAACATGGACCCACCTCATTTAACGATGTGTGAATATGAAGAATCTCTTGAAGAAGGAAGAAAACACCTCGAAGACCAATCCACAAACCCTATAAAACAAGAAAATTGATCCAAACATCAACCATAACCAATAGGTCACATACAATGGAAAAACCCCACAATGAAACCCTAGAAACCAGGGAATAACTAAAGGAAAAGGAGGTAAGAGGGACCAAAACATCTGAAATATACTTTGGAAGCATGGATATTGAACTATGGAGGGAGGATATGCAAGGAGGAAATGGTTTGGGAACCCCCTCATGTGATAAAAAGTGACCATAGTGAGGGGGGTAAATTTTGGGATGATGGAGGGATATAGATAGAGTGTGAAATTTATGGTTTTTAATATTTTAATGATTTTTCAGGACTACACAATTTGGCCACATGGTCTACCAAATCGCGCGCCAACTGTGTGGAAGACTATGCCCAAGTAGAATCCGACCACATGACCAAACTGAATGGTTTTGGAGACCATTTGAAAAAAATGTGGTAGATTTTGGCCACCACTAAGTCTTTATTCATGGGTATATAGGCTGAACCACATGGTTTAAACTAACCACATGGTGTCTGTGCACATGCCAAATTCCACCCATCTTCCAAAAACTCAAAAAAATTAACCAAGTCCTAACCCAAACATCGACAAAAAATATCCCATAATAGGAAAAGAATAACATTAATATGAATTTATATTCGGGGTTTTACAAAGTTCATCATGTTATATTTCACCAATTCATTGGTTAAAGGGACATAGTTAACTGTTTATATTTCTCTTAATATATTATGGGAATATACTGAGGGTTATTCCAAGAATAACTAGGATACTTCTAGTGTAACTGATAGGGGTAAATTATATATAAGAGTGATGTAAAAATGATTCCAAAAGTTACCTTTATGATTTAAATATTCTTTTTATGGTTTTAACATAACCATATTATTTAATAATTTCATCTAAGAGTTTATTTATATGGATAAAAGTTATAACTTTGTGACCATGTTTTATAAAACCCTTATGAGTTTTATTTCCCATTTATTATTTCTTATGAAATTTTTTATGTATTATTTTGTGAAAAAATATGATTTCATGGTTGATAAATAATATATTTTGAACTCAATTTTTTTTAGAAAAAGATACTTTATATAAGTATTTATGCATTAATGTTTACCTTGATTGTTTTTATGTCTATTAATAATAATTTTGCGATCATCCCATGTTTTAATGTGATTTTACAGGTATTAAGGGAGAGTGAGGACATATAAGGAATCACGGTAAAATATGTAATGATGTTTCATAGAAATAAAACATGTTTTATTTGAAAATTGTTTCATTTGGTGAAAAATTGGATAATGACTATAAGTGTCCAATTGTAATACTTGGGTTTAAATTGTAAGAGTTTTTCTGAATTATCTAGAACCTTAGTCCAAAATGATATTTGAGAAAATAAAGTGATTTATAAACTAAAGAAGCTATAATATGTAATTTTTGTGGTCAAGACCTTATAGCTGTTATCAAGGATGTGTTTGGATAAATATAAAGATAAGGATATTTTCTTTAGTGTTACGAATATTATGATGCATTATTACTTTAAAGATTAATAATAAGTTTAGTGTCGTACAAACACCTTTTTATGCTTTATGTTATGAAATTTTATGGTGGGTACTGAAACTTTTGGATACATTTTTTGAGGTAATTATGGTTTATTACCTTTTGGGATGATAAAACAATGGTATGTATAACCTTTGAGGTTAAAACATATAATAGTTATTTTCTGTAATTTTAAGTATAAAAATTTTTTTATGTTGAACATCAGGTATTACAATAATTTTTCATCATATATTAGATTAGTATTTTGGGGAATTATTTTATATTATTCTATTTTGTTATTAATGTCTAAGGATAAGAGGAATAGATATTTATCCTTTTGTGGATTTAGTTATCCATATATTTTTATTATAATGCTTGAGGTATGAATATTAATATTAAATACTCATCATTTAGAGAAAAATAAGATTATATGGTTGGAATAGATTAAGGGATGAAAATATTATGTTAATGTAAGTATATCTCTAGGTGTTCTTAGTGTACATGGTAAAGGAATTCCTCAAATGTTAGAAATTTTTCATTAGAAGGAAATGTAAAAAATAAAGTTTTCCTTTAATTTTCTCAGTACATTTTTAATCCATAACACATTTTAGATATTGTGATGGTTAAATTCATATAATAATTTTCATTATCAATCTCTATAATTCAATTATATTTTTTTTATCATCATTATCCATGTTTTCATATATAAAAACCCAGTATTTTTTATCTCATGTGACCATCGTACCAAAATTTCGTTCTTTTTTAGTGGAAATATTAGAAAAAAATATTCATATGTGGGTTTTCAATAAAGGTACTATGATTATTCAAACATCAAATAGTCGTAATGAGTTCAAATTGCGAGGAAATAATTTATTTAATGGGCCAATAGTTAATATTCCAATATTTTAAGAAGGAAACATCATGTTCTCTATCATTCATGATTCTCCAAATCGAGCTTAAAAGAAAAAGAAAATATTAATATTTAAAGGCAACCAAATTACCCTAGCCTCTAGAATAGAGGGCATGAACAAAGCTAACAGAATTATGAAAAAATTGTTTATGCTTGTACATATAATTAATTATTTTGCAACCAAAATATTTAAAATTATAAATAAAACCCTTCTGAAAATAAAAAAGAAAATATATTTCAAAAATACTATATATATACACAAAATTGTTTTTATTCCAATAAAACAAAACAATAACCATTATTTTATTTTATAATTAAATATATATGTATATAATTTTTAATCTATCTTTTTACATTAATATTATGGTTGTTCTAGATATGATTTATCGAATTTTATGTCCAACTATAATATTTCATTGAAGGTAGTTTATCATCCTTTTAACGATGAAAATGTTATAAAACTAATATTTGAAACTATAATAAATTTAATTTTAAAAAATAAAATTCATTTTTAATATTAATATTTTATAATTATCTTATGGTGAAATTTTGTTAATTTTAGAAAATGATTGATTTTTTTTAGAATATATAAAAATATTGTTTTTTATTACAAATTCTATTTCTCAAGTATTTAAAAGTAAAAATTATATTTAAAACATTTATTTGATGAGTTGTTTGTATAATGATTCAATTATTATTTTTAAAAAGATTTTATAAAAGCATTTTGTATTGATAATTAACATATAAAAATTGATTTCTTTGGAAAATTATTTATATTTACGTTTAACCAGTTTACTTTTAAATTATTTTTTACAAATTATGGTTTTTGAATTTTTAATAATATATTTCCTAATTTCAATCATAATGTCCAAATTTAGAAAATAGGATCATTTTTTGTTCAATATTAACAGTCACTTTGGTAAATTGTTATTATGAGTGTTATGGGTGAATCATGTAATTTTGGGTAAAAATAATTTTATATGGATTAGAAAATATCCCTAAAACAATACCAAATTTTAAGTGATGATATATATACTAAACATAAAACATAAAGTAATAATTTTACTTATTTAATAGAAACTTGTTCATGCAAATTACTTTGATATTATTTAAATTGATGAAAATCACAAAATGTCACATACTTTGTCTTAAAAATCTATTTTATGTCTACATGGGGGAAAACGGTTGGTTAAGAACTAATAAAACTGTAAATTTTAAAATTTATAAAATTATGGTCATGAAATAAATTTATTAATGAATTATGGGATATTTGGATGAGGTTATGATATTTATAATATTTTATTCAAGGAAAAGACAAAGATATGACATTCATTTTTTTGAATAACAATATTATTTTTTATATGGTGTTATCTAGAAAATTTCTTTTACTATATAAATTATTTGGAAATTTAAAAATATATCTATATAAGGTTTTTTTATTCTTTTATTTTTCTAAAGAAATATATACCTTACATAAGTATACAATGATGATACTATATTGATTTTATAAATAAAACAATGATATAAATGATAAAAAATATTAAAATAAATATAATTTTAATTAACTATGTTCTCTATAAATTTTATAGATGATTATGACATATTAAGGATGCGTTAATTGTTTTTCTTTGAAGTTATGTGGATGTTTTGTTTTTCTTAGAGTTAATGTAATGAATTTTTTCAAAATTGATAAAAATTTATATTTTATAAAAATAATATACTACTAAATTATATAAAAATCATAAATAACATTTATAAATTAAAATTTAATAAAATGAGGTCTGAAATTATTTAAATTCTTTATTTAGGATCAAAAATAAATTTTATAATAAATAATTATCCCCATTTAATATTAGATAAATAGTGACAATAAATAAAATTAAAATATTTAATTAAGGTCAATAAAAAATATAATTTTTAAAAAACCAAACACATCAAAATTTTATTGGATTATGAGATAAAAAACATATCTCATATTTCTAATACATTTCCATCTGGTGTTATTTGGATTTAAAATTAATATATTATAATTTAATATCTTATGAATTTTCAAAAGTTCCCCTCACCTCAATTATAAAAGGGAACTCATTCCATCAATAAATTTCACCACCTTGATCCTTCTTGATAAAAACAACTCTACACATATATCTTCTAAAAATACATAGTAATGTTCTTGATGTTCTAATATTCTATAAAAATAAATCCTAGATCCATTAAGAATATATTATATGGAGTCTAACGAAAAAGGGCTGACCGTTTTTATTGACTCATTCATGTTTTTATCTTCTTTCACTTTTCATTCATTTGTTTCACTCATTATAATATAATAATTTCAGTATCATTAATATGATGACATGTTTTTATGATTATTATACAACCATATTCATTCTTTTATACATGCTACAAAAAAAATCATTGCTCAAGCATACATACATCATACTATGTTCACTGTGTAGTGTGTCTTGTTTTTAATTACCACTTTTCTTAAATGGTTATAATGATATAAATAATGGGTATATATTATTATTATAATGTTATATTAATTATGTATATTAATTATATAATCAAATTCGTTATAATTTCTCCCATTAAATGAATGATAATGTCACTCGTGCTAATCTACAACCTACATTCTTCACGAAGCGATGTGACCCATTTTCCATGTTCAACATTCTAGAATAGTTCTAAATCTATATTAAATTATTATGAATGATATTAAAAAAATTAATATAATTCATCAAGTGGCTCATCTATAGTTAATTAATAGTAAGTGGGAAATTCATGATAAGGTAGTTTATGCCCAAAAAGGTTAATAACTAAATATTATTAATAAATGGGTTACACAATTATATTTGATGATCAAATATGATTTAATAAAAAACAATATGATTATAGTATGAATAAATAACAATATTTTAAACTTTATATATAAGGATAATTAACATTAAATTAAAGGGTATTTTAATGTGATGGAAAATTTAACTAAAAAAACCTCATTTTAAATGTTTTAATGATTTATTTTCCAAATACTTCCCTTTCATTTCCATGTTTTTAAATTATTTTTACGATCCTATTTGTATGAGAATGAATGTTTTTAAAATTTTAGTTTTATAATTTCTAAAAAAAATTCAAAATTAAATATATTTAATGTGTAATGTAAGGGAATTTCCATTAGAAATCCTATATAATCACTCTTTTTACAAAAATAAAAATAATATTTCTAGAATATAGAAAATGAATATAATTAAATATATCACGAATAAACCTATTTTAATTCTTCCATTGAAGGCTTAAAATTTTATTTACAAATTATGACTTCTTTTATGACTATTATAATTTAAAAAAAATAAAAAGTTATTTTAAAATGTAATGTTATATTCTTAAAAAAGGATTAATTTATAAATTATTTAATTATTATTATTGTGTTATGGATCTTGGAAATTA
The DNA here is from genome assembly GCA_963277665.1 of Viscum album. Taxonomy (NCBI): domain Eukaryota; kingdom Viridiplantae; phylum Streptophyta; class Magnoliopsida; order Santalales; family Viscaceae; genus Viscum; species Viscum album. Next base: position 445,371,519 of record OY728142.1, read on the forward strand.
TTTATGAATATGGTTGGTGTCTTGTAAAATGGAGGTTGGGTGAGATCATTATATCTCTCCAATTTATTGGGAAATGGGATGGTGTTAACTAGTTAGGTATCTCCTAATAGATTATGAGAATATACTATAATGGATATACCAAGTTTAACCATGATGGAAACTCCATGTGTAGTTGGGAGAGATAAATTATATATTAAAGTGTTTTGTAAATTATTCCCTAATTTATATTTTTTATTTATTTATCATTGATATGTTTATATATGAATATTGGGATTTCATAAAGTAAAATTATACTTTATGTGTAATTGGTTAATGTTATTACATTGTAAGAAGATTCCATGAAACCCTTATGAGTTTTATTTTTCCTTTATTATTTCTTAGGGAATTTTTTAGGACATATTTTTCCTAGAGAAGTTATTTTTTTTGATAAGAAAATAATTATTTTTTGCTCAAAATTTATTTTTAATTTTGAAAATTTATATAAGTATTTATTAATAAATTTTTACCTATTTTCATTTTTATGTCCCTTATATAGTAGATTTGTGATCAACCCCTATTAAACAATTTTTATATTAAACCCTCTTATAATTTTTATATAAAAAACTTGTTATATTAAATATCACTGATCATTAATCATTCATGGTACATTGTTTTTAAATTTGAAATATTTTATATATGATTATTTCACTAGAAAATTAAAAATTAGTAAAGAATTATAAAATTCATTTTTTTCATTGGGTAATATTACATATTCTTTGTATTTATGTTAAATTATTATTGGTGTAATGTATTTTTTACTATATATTCTTTTATTTTCATTTTTTATGTGTATTTATATTTGATATACATAATTGATTCATTGGTTAATTCTCCCTTCAACTTTATGATCACTAAAATGGTTTATTTCATTGTCTTATTTTAACAGGGATTGAATATACATTAATTCCCTTTGAAGAAAATTAAATGGTAATTGTTTAATAAATAAATTTAATTTTTTTATCCTATGACTCTTCATAATATTTTAAATCAATGGTAAAATTTTCCACTCTTCAATGCATAAAATAATAGATAGATTTCTTTTATGAAAATCTAACTTGATTTCCCTCGTTGGTCAGAATTCATTTTTCTTCCAAAAACCATTTTTTCTTAAAATATTTCAAAAATGTTTTAACAATTTTCAAAATGGTTTATTAAATAAACATCTACCAATTTTTACTTTTTAGAAAATTATTTAAAATTAATAATTATAAAATTTTCAAAACAATTTCCATTTTTCATTCATTAAAAGTGTGATTAGAATTTTTGTTAAAATATTTACGATATGAATATAATTTACAACCGTCATGACAAGTAATTTTTTAATGATTCTTATATAGGTTTAAAATACTTTTTCCAAATAACTTCAATCAATTTTCTTTTAGCACATTCTTTTTATTTTATTTTCAAAATAAAAGTTATATTTTCCCAAAAATTGTTTTTAAATATCTTTTATGATATTTCTATTCATTGTACTCACAAATATTTCATTTTTTATATACTAAACTAGGGTTTTGTTGTATTGATAACATATGTGTTCTACCTATATATATTTTATGACTATTTTAATTAATGATATTATAAAAATACACTTCTTTATTCATTTTATATATTAATAACATCACCATAAAATGATTACATTCCAGGGAGTATTGAAAATTTTATTTCCCTCAAATAACGATTTTATATTTCATGTGTGTATTTATTTATTAATAAATATATCATCTATCTATACAGTGTTTTACATTGAATAACATTTTCCTATAAGTATAAATATTGATAAATCTATATTCCATAATTAATACTAATATTTAATTATAAAGAACTATGTTCATTAATTAAATCAATACCTTGATATATGAGGAATTTTTTGTCTTTGTTGAAATGGGTGGGTCCTGGTTATGGATAGCCCCTCGATGCAATGATAATCACATGGGATGAATCTATTTCCAAGAATTTTTTAAATGGGTTTCTACCTAGTAGTTTTAATTTATCTTGAGAATAAATCATGACGGTAGAGGTATCATGTGCCTGAGACATGACATCCAATAATTAAGCATTTTCTTAAAACAAATTTTAATTATTATTATACATGATAATTTCATAATAATTTTATATCTAGATTTGTTTTCATAGATATTAATTACATTTAATTTCTATTTAGTTATTTACCATTCCATATTGATTTTTCCTAATATAGTAACGATTTTAAGGATATTTATTAAATGGAATGTGTTTTTAGTTATTTACCATTAAATATTGATTATTATCCATGATATTTTCACCTTGATATTATCTTTATATTCAATTCAATATCATTTTATTGATTATTGGGATTGTGTTCTTAGTTATTTACCATTCCATATTGATTATGCACATTTATTGATGATTTTCTTAGTTGTACATAAACCTTACTGAAAATTTTAGATCACCCTTATTTTTTTCCTTTCCCTAAGAATCCATGAAGTTTATATTGATTAATTTGAAATGATAAACAATATGTTAAAAATTTATTCATGAAAAATTTGTATCGTAATTTTTATATTCAAATTCAATTAAATACTTATTTATGTATCTAGTTCACTTAGACTACTAATCTATTTATTCCTTTGGGATTATAGTCATTTTATATTATTCCTTTTTATTAAACAAGACTCAAACTATAGGCTAGTTGGGTAAGGGTCACTATAGTTCCTATCATAGAAATTTTAGTATAATCCTCGGGAATTGGAATCAGGAAATCATACAAAACCTACCATAGAATTTGAGGATAATTATATAAGTATATCCTAAAGTTTTGATAAGGAAGATATTCACATGAAATTTCTAGTATTATATACCATTATTAATAATATGAGTGGAATTGTTTCAGGTGTATAGGTACTTAGAGGTATTAACTCTGAAAAGGGAATAATACGCTTGACTATATTATAATATGGCCCATGACAATAGGCCTTACCATGTACATAGTTTTACACTCATATGGGATATTCAAAGGATAATTCTGATTTTATTTTTCTAACCATTATAAATTATTCAAATATATGATGATAATTAATGGACTATGTTAAACGTAAGTTGAAATAGATTAATAAACAAAAGGTTTCATGATTAAACCATCCAATAAATTGTTATATAGTTTTCCCACTATAATTGTTGTTTCTAAAATCATCATATTATGTTTTAGTCAATGGATGGAACCCAAAATATACATGTTTACATTAAATATGAAGGAAAATCTAGGTAATATTGGAAACCAAATTGGATGATTACTAAAGTGAAATATATTGTGAATATTCCTAATCAGTTTTCCTAAAATATGGTTAACTTCAAAAACTATGACCAACTCTCAAACTCAGTGAAAACGAGAACGATGAAGTTTGGAAAGGACTCTAGTGGTTTAGATTGTGGAGGAAATAAGATATTATTTCTATCATATAATAAATATGGAAAGAGATTTCAAAAAACGTGTCTCAAGAGAATGATAAAATGCATTATATGTGGCAATAAACGCCCTTAAAAATAATTGGGTAGGAAAAAATAATGATTAAAAAAGAAGGGAATAAATCTCATTCTTAGGATCAATTTATAATTTTTTCATAAATGTATATAACATGGGAATTTCCCATGTCAATTCACTCTTTTAAATGATAGAAAATAACATGGATATAGCTATGAGGTAATAAAACAGATAATGTATTAATGTATTGGGGTTCAAAAATGAAATTGTAGAATTATTTTTTACCAATGGTGTTTAGTGATAAGAATTATAAATATTATAAGTATTTTGTATAATTCTATAAGGATTTGAGAACTCATTAATATTTATTTTTAGATATAATAATGGGTTTATGATTTCAATATTGATCTTAAACTCAAAGTATTAGTTGCCATTTTTATGTTTTATTTACTATGATTCTACAAATATTAATGATATTTTTATAAAATTTTATCTCAATAAATCCCATTGGATTAGTGTATGTTTTACTGAAAATTTTATTTTATGATTAATTCCTTAACATTTAATAGAAATAATTTTAGTTTCATTGATAACATATATAGTAAATTTGATCACTATTGATGTGGAAAATATAGAGAAATAATATGACTCTAATTTGAAGAAAAATGGTTGAATTGAAAACCATAGTAAAAAATGATATTTAATGATTAATGTTATATAATAGTTGTTATAATGTTTTTTGGGAACATTATTGGAATTAAATTAATATAGTTTTGAAAATTGTCAACCCACATGTAGGGTCACAACTTGTTTCATCCAGCAATTCCATGCGGCTCAAACCCATGAATTAAGGATGATAAGGGTTTAACACTTTCCACTAGCCTATATAATGTCCTTGTTAAAATGAAATTTTATTAAGGTAAACAATTCTAAAAATTAACATTAATAATGAACCAGTGGAATTTCATTTTAGTTTTATAGATTAATGTATTACATTGGATAACATATGTTATCCATAATGGATTTGAAAAATAGTTACAGGTAGAAATATATACTTACACTCTTTTCCAGATCGTATGATCCATTAAAAGATAATTTTAGTACCCCAAGAATTAAAAATTAATTATTGGATATTCATTTTTTGGGAAATATTTCATTTATTATAAATAGTTAAAAAATAATGATTTTTAATTGAAAATTACATTTTTGTTTAAAATATATATAATGAATAATTAAATTATTAACTCTTTTTTTAGGAAATTAGTTTAATTATATATAAATTTATCTTATTTAGTTTATTATAACCATTTTAATATTGAATGTCAATATAAAAACTTCATAAACATTAAAAAACACTTTAAAAACCTTATTTATTGTCAAAACCATGGGATATATTTTAAATTTAATATTTCCACTTCAATGAATGAAATTTAAAAAAATGGATTAAATATTTTAAAACATTATAATTTTTATTTTATTATTTGATAAAATTAAATTTTCACCAAAATAAATTGTGGAAATTCTAAAAATTAATTAATGTTGTTAATTAAAAAAATTGAATTACAAGAGGGTTAAAATTAAAATATAAGGTTTAAAATGACATAATATCTTGTATATTATCTATTTTATGGTAATATTTCTCACTTATGATTTCAATTTATTGATAATGCATAAATATTTTAACACTTTTTCCATTTGAAAAACATGGGTAGATATTTTTCATTTAAAATATACAGGTTGTCAACTCACCACATGTATAAAAGGCCACACTCTCCGCTTTCTTCACGACATAAAAAAATTTAATCTAAAAGTAACTAAAAAATTAGTTCAAAATTTACCATATATAAACATATAATACATAGTGTTTTATTAAATCTATCCTGGGAAGGTTTCTTACGAAAACCTATAGAGGATACCCAAAAAAAGAATCATTCTACAACAATAGTTTTTATTTTATTTTCCTTCCCCACCTAGTTAATTTTTAAAAAAAATAGTGAAATAATAAAATATTTTTATTAAATATAATATTATGTTTTTAAGATATGTAAATGACCTGTAACTACCTCTAAACCTGTCAAATTAGTTAGGAAATCACCATTCGTGTGCATGACGGACTACCACCTTGCAAAATGATGTCATTCCTTTTCTCATTACCACCTCTCAGAGTATGGTATGAGGGTGGATATACAATATTTAAATGATCTTTACAACGTAATTATACCACTTGAGTAATTATATCCTATATAAATTGTTTACTATACATTCTTTAAGGTTTATAATAATGTTTCTCAAGTGTACAATCGATTATGCCATACAAAGCAATCTGAACTATTTTTCACTAACGCATTACATGGAACGAGATAAGGATTAAATTAAATAATATATGTCATATAAATGAAATAATATTTATATCAATGAAATATATATCACTATAAAAAGATAATATATCATTTTTACCTTACACTGAATGATGATAACGTTATTCGTGTAGGTGTGGACAAACACCTTCATGAAATGATGTATTATTTTTTTCATCATCGCACCAGATGGATGATATATATATATATATGAGTATATTTTGAAGAATAATATTTTATTTAAGTTATTTTACTAATTTCATAAAGATAAATTATTACTTACCTCATTTAAATACTGATAATTGAAGATCGAAATGTAACTCATGCATATTATGACCTGTCATCTCCATTATTGTAAAATACGAAATTTCTTGTATCCATCTTTTCTGAATGGTTTTTTAGGTATAATTGATGTGGAAATAGGATATTAATGTCATTGTTATTAATATTTAAAAGATTTAACAATATAATATTCATATTAAATAGATCTTTCATGATGAAATACACATTTTAAAACAATTTGATTGACACATAAAATGAGGAAATAATGACAACTATTAAAATATAGTACAAAATATGTTATAAATGGATCATATATTATATTTTAAATATTAATATGATTGTTAAATAAATTAATGTGAAGTTCAAAACCACAGTAAATGATGTTAAATCATGTTCATCCAAAAAGAAGCGTTAGGTAATGGACTTTGTCTCAATTTCTATTCGTTGATGCATATTGTAATGTTATGAATAAAATTTATTTTTCCTAGTTTATTTAATTCTTATTATACATGAAATATCATAAATCCATCATACATCAAATTATTTTTAATTTCAATTTTTATTATTTCATATATGGGTATTGGATTAGAAAATTACAAAATGGAATTGAATTTTATTACTCAACTACTTTTCATTGGGTTATGTTAATTCCTTTTTTTCTTTAATATTCTATGATTATGGGTGTAATGAATTTTAAATATATATTTTTTTATTTAAATAATATTTTCTTGGATTTAAGCATGATACACATAATCAATTTCTTGGTTATTTCTCACAATAGTGTTCTTGACATTTTAAGGGTTTATTTGAAAATATCATTTTATGCATATAATTTATAATTGAAATTTAATTTATTGTAATTATTTGATCATTGAATACTACACCAATTTAAATTTCTTCCGCTCTATTTAGTCATAATTTTTTTTCATGTAATGGTGTAATTTTTAAACTATTAGGAACTTAAAAAAATTGATATTTTTAAAGAAAATATTTCTTATTTAGACTATTTGGTTGAAAATCCATTTTCTTCCAAAAAACATTTTTTTTAACAATATTTTCCAAAAAATATAACACATTTTAAAATGTTTTTTTCTGATATTTCTACTATTTTTCTTCTATTTACATTTTTTTCAAATGAATCATTATGTCATTTTCAAAATAAATGAAGTTTGGAATTTACTAAAAAATGAAATGAATCATCATTTTAATTTGTATGAAATGAATGGAATTTACATCTTTTATGACTGCTAAAGTGTTTTAATTATTAGTTTATGTTTTCCAAATGTTATATTAAATTTTTTCTCTGAACAAGTAGGTTTTTTAAAGTGATTTTATATATGAATAAGATATTTTCATCAAAAATGTTTTTAAATTTATTTTTATGATGAATATATTCATCAAAGACATCAAACCATTATTTTACATATAATAATATAGGGATATGATGCACTGATTTATTCATTATTGTCACTCAATATATTTTATGATTATTTTTACCTAGGATAGTTTTGAAATTCAAATACTTGAATATATTTTTTAGTAAATATCTTCCCCTTGAAAATTTTAATTTCCAATAATCATTTGATATTAAATTTCTCAAAATATACATCGTATTTATCATGGATATGTTTATTTATTAATATTTATATCATTTATATATATGGTTTTCTATATTGAAAGTCATTTTTTTATCAAAGAAAACACTAATAAATACCTCAATTTTACACAATAAGTACATTTTATTATAACAAACATTGTTCAAGATTTAAATGGATTTTTTAATATGTGTTAAATGATTTGGATGTTAAAAACATGTCAGACATTGTTATAGATATCTCATTGATGCATCAATTGGATTATAAGACTGTGGAGTTGGTTATCCATAATAAAATGTGTTTCTACCTAGTACTTTTAAACAGTCTTGATGATGGATCATTATGGTTAGGTATCATATGCCAATGAAATAATGTCCATTAGAATATAATTTACATCAGTTTGAATTTAACAATTATTATCCATGATATTTTTACAATTATATTGTCATTGGATGCATTTCATTCTCATTTATTGGTTACAAAGCATGTGTGTTCACTTATTTTCCTTTCCATATTGATAATGCCTTATCCAATTATGATAATCATGATATTGATTAAATAAAATGTGTTTTATGTTATTTACCTTGTGATATTGATTAATAAATATAATATTTTTGAATTAATATTACCCCTGTATGCAATTCCTTCTTAGTTTGTTGATTATGTGGAATGTGAGTTCAGTTACATACCTTTCCATTTTAATTATTCTTATTAATTAGTGATTTCATTTTTTGTACATTAACCTTACTGAGAAATTGAGATTACCATTATTATTCTTCCTTACCCGTTGAATCGATGAAGTTAAAAATTATTGATATTTAAGGATATGCTAGAGGGAATAATTTTAATCTTGTCAAAATGTGTTGTAATTTTTAAAATAAAAAGTAATTAAATACTCATTTATTTATCTATTTTAGCAGGACAACCAAAATATTCGGTCCTTGATGATATGATTCCATGTATCTTATACCAATGTAGTGAATCAAAAATAGTTTTTTGGGAAATAGTGGTTAATATCGCTACACAAAGTGAATTTATAGAGAGAAGGTTCATAACCCAACTGAAACAGGGTGGCTGATAGATATCCCATAAAAGATTCTCAGATTCATTCAATATTTTCTCTTAACATCCATAATAATGAAATTTGATTAATTAATTAATATAAAAAAATATTATATGTTTATTTGATTTACAAAAGTTATATTATATTCATTTAAAAAATATATCATTGATATATATTTCTTAATTTTTTTATTACATGGGTGTTTGTTTCATGGTTTGAAAGTCGAATCACTTGTGGGTAATTATATATGTTCTTTCCACAGGAGACTAAAACTTCAAAGATGATATAAAATGGTATTTAAAACCTCTTAGAAATTAAAATAGTTCTAAAAATATATAATCATTCCATATATGGATGATAAATATAGAAAAAATTTAATTTTATATAGTTATCTCATTTAGGTGGGGTTTTCAACCATTACGAAGATTGTTGTTCATAGAGGTGGTGAACCAACGATATTGTGAAAAAAAGTTTTCATTATAAATCCATTTATCTGAAGTTAGAAGAAATAATTTCTTCTATAGAAATAATATATCAGTATATTTAGGATACTGATGTTACTCTGTTTGGAGTGATAAAAAATATATGGTGGTGGTAGAAGAAGAATATTGTTGAATGTGTTTAATAATTAATTTTACCTCTTCCTTTTGATTTCTACTTTTAGGATACCGTTTAATCCCATTTGAAATACTATTTGGTATGAATAGATGCACTTGAACATCAGTAAGAGTATTGGGAAGAGAATTGTGTAGAAATTTGGATATCTACTTGTCATATAAATTTTGAGGGGAACGAGTGTTGAGGGGTGGTGTTTATAAGGGGTGGATATTGACGTTTTTTGAATTATATATTCTTTAACATATAATTCTAGAACATGAATATCAGTAATGATGAATATTTTTGACCATATATAATAAATGTTTCATGTTTTTTGGAAAAAATAGATGCTTTAATTTTCCCATATGTAACTAATATTTTATTTAACTAATAATTTCAAATACTATTTTTAATGTACTTTACTATTAACTAAAAATTATATTATATTAGAAAAACAAAAAAAATAATCCTTATCATTTGTTGAAGTTTTAGTCCAAAAATTAAATCAATATTTTCTGAATAATTATTTATATATGAGAAATTTAATTAGAGTTTTTATTTATTTTAAATAATTTGAATTTTAATATTATGATAAATTTTCTTACTCTTTGAGAAATCAAAATTGGTCTAATGAAATTATATTACAATTTTAATTAAAAATAATATTATTTTATAAACATATTTTGTTTAAAAAAATTCATTTTAAATTATTTATGTTGTTATATAAATATAAATAACACATATATGTTTCCTAAAAATGTAACAACTTATATTTTTTATTTTTCCAACAATTATTAAATGGTATCATGATATAAATAATACATATTATCATTTTAAAAGAAAACTAAATATTATTTTACCTATTAATATGTGAGTTTAATGTTATAAGGATCGAGAAACTAATCATCAAAATCAATCTTCTGATGGTCATCTAGGATCCTTACTATATGAAAATAAAATGTATTTCAGTCATTATTCATTAAAATCAATTTTCCAATATATATATATAATCATTTTCAACATGAAAAGGTAATTACTAAGATACATATTCATTTTTTATATGTATATCGTGACTATAATTATTCTAGTGTATCAATCATATCCAAATTTTCATATTTTATTTTTCTAATTTTAATTTTTTAACGAAATGTAATAGTTTTATTTCTTATGGACACATTTATTTTTTAAATGTGATGAATAAGTTAATTATTTTTTTTTTGTATTTTCATGTGGTGAATTTTATCTATAAAATAATGTATTAATAATTAATATCCAATTATATAGTAAGAGGAAAAATTATTTGGAAAAAAATATTAGGTGGTTACATTTCACCCAATATAAAAAAATCACCTTGAAAATTTCATATTATATAATATGGTGAATACAGGTAAGGTTACTTCTGCATCATAAAGTTCCCTATATCCCTTTTCATCTACTTATACTTATAGTCTCACCATATTACATTGACTATGTGAGTTGTATCATTTCATAGAACATTTTCTCTATGGTTTAAAATTTTGACCAACTACTACTCACAAAAGATATCATTTTCTAGTTGTACCACCCAAAAATTCAATCAATGTGACAAATTTGGTATGTAATTACTTAATATGTATACAAACAAAATTCAATGTACTTGATACCAGGTTGGGGTAAGTTCTAGTGGATATTACATAACTCTATTATAATGAAGTGTCACAAAAGGGTTGATATACCCAAGACATAACTTTCCCCTCTTACAAAATATCATGAATCTCTTTATTATGGATATTTATATGAAATATCACCCATGTAGTGGAATTTTGAGGTATTTTTTCTTTTAAATTTTATAACATATGTTTTTTAATTCCTTTTTGTGACTTTATAAAAAAAATTATGTTTTTGCAAGTACAGAATGTGGCACAAGGTTTGTCCATGGTTAGGGGAAACTGTGAGTCAGTCCTAATATAAACCATGTGACCTAGATAGTGTAACTATACAGGTAACAAGGCTATGTGAACAACCATTTATAACTCTAATAAAAATTATTTGGCCTCCAAACACCCTTTGATCAAGCTTCCATATGGATGGTTCATGGTCTAAAATTTCATGCATCCACATTGTCTAGCCTAAAAATTCCTTAGAAAATCTAATTTCCAATGACATCCCTCCTTGATTTTAACCCCGTAAGCCCCATCATTTAATACATTCAAACTCATATAGCACTAAATACATTTTCTACTCCTCTCTGCACTACTCATAGTTCAAGTTTTGGTGTATTTAAAATTGTATTTTCAATGAAACATAATTTAATTTCCACATCCCCATCTTCTATTCCCACATCATTCCTTTTTCGTGGGTTTCATTCTCTCAGGTTGTATAATATAACTAGAATGGTATAAATCCAAATTTATGTTCTTTTAAATTTATATTGGATATGTTTTCATACTTATATATGATATTCTCTTAATTTTTCTTATTCTTTATGCTCGGTTGGTGGTGGTTTTAAGATGAATGCTAGGTGTTTCCATGTTATGAAATTATTTTATGTGTAAAATATTCTTTTATTTTTTACTCAAAATGTTTTCTGAAATTTTTAGTGTTTGTAAATTATAGTTTTCATGGGTATTTTTTGTGCAAAACAATTTTAATGGTTCTGTTATTCAGTTATGGTCAAAATCTATGTGTTATGGCTTGTGATGTGTGGGTATTTTAGAAAATTATTGAAATAATTTGAATTATTATGGAAATAAGATAGGTTACATGGGAACCCTTGTAATCTAAGATGTTGGGATAAGGACTAGTATGCCTAGATAGATCGTAGGGTGTGACCCAGTCTTCCGAGATGGATATTACTAAAAATGGAAATACACTTGATGATGATATTCTGAGTACTGCTGGATCATTTTTAAATATTTATACAATGTCTCACACATGAAGATAGATGTGTTTATGATTTATTTTTGAGAGTAAGAGGATATTAGTACCTCTCTTACACTACTACTTAGCAGTTTTCCCAAGGTACTCATTTTGTGTTTTCTAGATTTTACTTTTTTTACATTGTTGTCCTTTTTTTATGTTCAAACATTTTTTCAATACTAAATGTTTTTGATTAAATTTAGTTTTTGTATTTTTCTTATTATAGAAATTTATTTATCATCTATTTGGATGCTATTTGGAATGTGAGCCCACCCCTATACATACCCTTTGGGTATATGTTGACTTCTTTTTTACTAATATAGTTAAAATAAATTCCTATTATGGGAGTGGTAGTGAATACTCTATATAGCGAGGAACTCTTGCAGGTGTTTGTGGTGGTGATATAGTTGTCACTAGACCAAGTGCCATAAATATTTTGGTTTCCATTTTTATGGTTTTTTGTACCATTTTCAATCTTGATAAGAAATTAAATGAAACCTTTTCACATGTATGTGTCTCTCTAGTATCAAATTTTACAAACATTGGTTGTCATAAAAATATACTTGTATTGTTATTGACATCATACTATGGGTGTTTTAACTTGTGTTATGGGTTTTGAGATTTATTCATTGGAGAATAATTCCCAAGGATTTACTCAAGACATAGCAACAAGTTTCCAGCTCATGGGGATTATAAATTCCCTTTGTGTCATTTGACATGATTAGTTGTGTTTCAAGATGTATGGTTGTCAAACCTAGTTCTTGATAAGTGGTTTCAAAGTCTATTTTTATCTTTAGTGGTGTAATTTCATTTTGGGATATATTGATAGACATGTTATATGATTCTCAGTTATTTAGGTACTGGTTATGACTGGTGTATCTTTCCAACACACCAAATGAAAGGCCAAAAGTTATCATGGGATGTTATTAACATCTTTTCACTCCTCCATAAGGTGTGGTGCATAAGATATAGAAAATAAATGAAAAATATGGTTGGGTGGAGTGTTTTGAGACGTGGGAATGGTTACTTTGTTTTTTTTTGATGACCAACAAGAGGGTTTGATTATGTTTTTTATCACTTTGTGGGTGTTGTACTGATGGTTCTTTTCTCATGTATATTTACATGTTCAAAACCATTATTCCCTGGAGACCACCTGTAAAACCACATGATTAATATAGAGAGTGTTCTCCCACACTTTTTGATTAGAGATTAGTCAAGGTAGTAGTTCATGTTATCTATAATATGGTTCAATGAGTGATCTCAAGTCATTCCTAGGATAAAAAAAGTCAGCTCAGGTTCAAGATGAGATGGATCTTAGGAGTTCCCTAATCACAAACCCCCTTTTTACGAGGAAAAAAAGAATCCAGTGATATAGATGATTGGGTGTAGAAGGATGAGGGTATCTTCGAGTTCCATGGAACTCATTATGATTCTAAAGTTGAGTGTGGAGGGTTTTTTAGGCATGGTCCATGTGATTAGTGGTGGGAGTCATGGGTCAGGAAAGGAAACAAAAGTATTTGGGATAAAAGGATTTAAAAGTTGACTTCAATGAGTATTAGTACATATAGACATTTGATTTTTCCAAGTCATGGAAATTCATGGAATTTTGTCAGGGGGACCAGAAATTTTTGGATTATACCAACCACTTTCAGTGTTGGTATTCTTTGTTACCAAATATTTTCCAATGAAATGTTGATTGATTTTTGATTCTAATTAGGGTTTCAATAATATATTTCATCTCAAAAATTATTATTATTATAATATAAATATGATGAGGTGGTTGACCATTTTATAATGTTTGGGATCGACCATGATGGTATGAAAAGCTGGTCTTGGATGCTTCCAACACTAGTCCAAAGTAGAGATGCCTCATTTTAGATGAATATGATGCTATAAGAGTTGGGAAAAAATGGTGTATGTGGTTTTTTACGTCCACGCTGACCACATATATTAGAAATAATTAGATGTGGAGATATTATATGATACTAGTGTGAGAAAACATGACATGTGATGGCTTCTTGTCCAACCCCTCCCAGGTAATTCCATCATTTTTTATGCCCAGGTCACTGGAAATATTTATTCACAATTTCCCTCCAACAATAGAGTTGTGAGAGATCTATAGTTCAATGAGGAATGTAATACATTTAATATGAATCTACAGTAACAAGTTATAATCCGGTTGGACATTGTGGCATTGATGGATTCTATTTTGGGTAGAGTATGCATAACATAGATCCTAAGATCATTATTCGACCATAAGAACAGACATAAATGATATATATTCATTATATCTATCATGAACATGTGCAGTCATATGATGGTATTGTCATAGTTCTAGTTACCCTTCTCAATGCATCTTCGAAGGTAATTTATGTTTTTGTAACATGTTCTTGTAAATAATTTTCTTCTTCACATCATGTGGACCTTTTTTAAATAATAACTGAGACTATTATATATTCTATGTAACATGTTCTACATCTTATTTAGATAAAATTTTGAGGTTTCATTTTCCTATTTTTTGACGCCACACTAGAAAAAATTGAGATGAAATAATATATCCTCATTCTAAAAATATACAATTTTAATGTGATCATCTGGATGGATTGGATGATACCCTATAAGACCCACACCAATAGCCATTATTGGGGGGTTAATTTTCCAACTCATTATACAAGAAAATTATTTTTTCTATGAGAATAAGATCCATGGTTTGGCGTAGCATGACCTCCACTACTAGAGCTAGGAATTCACACTGGTAATGGGTCTTCCATCTTTCTAGAGTTATTCCCAATGGGGTTTTCATGTTTTTCTTTGTAGAGGTATTTGAAATTCACCATTGGTTTAGTACCTATATAAAAAATGATATATATTCCCTCATATCATATGGACCCCTCTATTTTGATGGAGTTAATGATATATTTAGATGATATGGAATCCATAGTGATCAATTTACTATGAAGATCTCATTTGGCCATTCTTATGAGTGTTTATGAAAAATTGATTGATATATGTGTCTATTTATCAATTATCAAATTATGAACAAGATCAACATCAAGAATAAATACCCATTTACATGTATTGATCACCTATTTGACTAGTTTAATTGGGAAATGAGTTTCTTAAAGATCAACCATTGATCAAGGTATCTCCACGTATGGGTGAGATTAGAAGATGTTTCCAATACATCCATTATAAATAGGTATTGGAAATTTTAGAACAAGTTAATTCAACTTGGATTAATTAATAATACACAAGTGTTAATTGATTTCCTGAAATGAGTGTTCCACAGCTACCTTGAATCAATTATCAGGGTGTTTAGGATAATAATATGGTCCATTTGTGAATAGAAGTAGAGAACATAAAAAATATTAGATATTTTCTAGTCACACTGTTAATATCCATCATTATGATAAAGTGTGTTACTATAGTTTTTGGATGAATGAGATTTTTTATTCGGATTTTGATCATAGAATGTATAGTTTCAGTTGATATAGAAAAATTCCATATAGTGATTTGATGGGAAGAGTTGAAGATTTTCTTGAGAATAACGGTTTTTTTGGATTGGATGTGTATTAGATGTGAATTGTCAAGGGAATCATTTGACTCTACTCACCAATTTATTTCCTCACATATAATGGGGGATGTTCTTCTAGAGTTGGTAAAGTTAATAGTATCTTAATAAGATCAAGTAAGTATTTGTTGCTAAAACTATCTTGATTTTACTAGAGGATGGGTAGGGTTATGTTGTCTATTACAATGCTTTTGAAATGGGTCAGGGATGCATGCTTATACAAGGTGATCAAGTGGTGTTGTATGTATCCTAATATCTCTTATAGAACATGAATAATTACCCAATACATGAACATGATATTATAGTAGTGATTCATGCTCTTAAATGTTGAAATCACTCTCTCTAATTGTAGAAATTTTGTATTTTTTGGCCAATAAAATAATGAGCTAATTCTTCTTCTATATTGATATGAACATGATAAAGTGATGATGGATCATTTACATTTTTGGGTTTTACATATTTATCATCTACACCTCAGGTAATGGAAACAATGTAGTTTACCCATTGAGTATGAATTTTCCAACCATGGATTTGAAGGAGTCGTTTGTTGAGTGGACAAAAATGGGGATTTTTTTCTTGATATAACTAAGAGGATAAGGAATATATAAGTTTTATATTATTTTATAATATTAATTTCCTGGATTTTTTAGTAAATTTGATTTGGGATGAGTATATTAAAGATAAGTTATTATATAATTTTACGAGGTTTCTAGATGGTGATGGGCAAGTTAGTGGATATTAATTCCCTTCAAAGATTATTCTTTTCATAAGGGGATGTTCAGTCACAATTTTGTCTCTAAAATTTTGATGAATTTTTACTACCATAAATATCAGTTTTTTATCCACACTAGAGCCACAAAGATGTTTCAAGATCTGTGACTCTAGTTCTGGTGGCCTAGTATCAGATGAGATATAGCTGATTATAAATCCTGATGTTATTATTTTCAACAGGTAAATCATGAGTACCATAGACCCTAGGGAATGTTGTGTCACATAATTGACTTAATTTAGTGTAATTTCTATTTAATTTTCTATTAATTCATTTTTGTGGTGGTTTCCCATACATTTTTTGAGGAAATGGTGAGTTTTCAGGGTTTGAGCCAAACCGTGAGTCCATTTCAGGATTAAAAAACAATTTTTTTTCATTTACAACTCTTTCATTTTTCTTCATTTTGAACCCATAACACTCCCAACATGCCCTCCCCTAAAATATTAACACCACTATATCAATTTTGACCCTCGATAAATCCATAATAATGGTGGATATGAGTTTTTATTTAAGGATTTGGGACATCCCATAAGCACATTTATTGTTTAAACAAAACATTTATATAATATATTATTCATTTTTTCAATTTTTTCGGTGATTCCACCTCCCACATGAACCTAAAATCACTTGAAGTGCCCCAATCTTAGTTTTTAACTCCTTAGGGCTCATTTCCATCATGGATTAGGGAGAAACATCACATACTTCCTAAAATCATCCAGATATAAAGAGGTAATTTTTTTCATCAAAATTCCTTCATTTATTACTATTTTTTCCCATTCTAGTTCCTACAAGACCTCATCAAACATAATAGAACCTCACATTAATCTATTCTTATTTTAAACTTAAGATACTGGTTTATTTGGGGTGTTTTATTCAAGATATCTCAAGTAAGTGGGTTTCCACTCATGTTCCTCACAGTTTGTTAGGGTCTTTTCAACTTTTCTTGTGGTTATAAATTGTCCATTAGATAGGTCTCATACCTAGGCTTTGATTTTGTGTAATTTTGGGAAAAATATTATGTATTAGGGCTTGATTTCACTTCATTGTGGTGTGTCGGTGATGCGGTTGAAGTTTCGCACAACAGTTTGATGTTTTTGGCAGGAATGGTAGGTGATTCTATGTGTAAGCATTAATAGATGACTTAGTTTGTATTGATTTATATTTTCATCGTGATTATCTTCAATTTTTTTGGTGAAAAATCATATTTGGTATTATTTTTTAAATGTTTGGTTTTTATGATGAATTTTTGTGAAAAACATAATATTTTTTGTGTGTAATCCATGTTGTATTCATTGGGGTTGTTTTATGATTCATGGAATAGTTATATTAAATGATGTTGTGGCTGAGAATTATTGTTTTATGTGATATTGGTATGATTTTTGTCTTCAAAGAGTGGTTTAGAAGGATTTTTTTTCAAAACATGGTTACACTCCCTTGTATTTTTTTAGGTTTTAAATTCTTTATTGATTTATGTAAGAGGAGAAAATATGTTACAAATTTTTTTTTATAGGAGTGTCATTTTAAAATAGTCTATTTTAATAACAGAGGGCTCTTATGTGTTGTGTACTATATTTGAAAGGTTTTGTAAATAATTTTAAAGGATTTGTTGATGTTTGAAAAAGAGGTGAAACATGTTGTGGGATGATTTGGTGTGAGTATGATTTCCAAAATGAATTTTAATGAAAAAGGGGATAATGTGAAATGTGTGTGGTATGTTTGGTGTGTGTGTGACTTTGAAGTGGTATCTTTATTTCCAAATTGTATTTTATTTCTATTGAAACTTTTTTGAGCATAAGAGGGGAAACACAGGTATCTAGGTGTGTGGACATGTACTTGTATGCTAGTTATCCTGCGGGTTTTGGCCCCGGTTTCACGTAGTAATTTTTCAATGAAAACGCTAAACAAATATGGTGATTTTATTTGGGTAACAATAGGTTATGATTATCATCTCTACTAGTGGCTCTTGAGCATGAGAGTAGATATTTGTATGGTTACTTTCACCGGGTACGATTTACCTCATACCCAAAGCATTCTAGTTCCTATCGTTGTATTTAAATTTCTCGTTTTCGTTAGATATTTTATAATTACCATCGGCATACACTATATTTGTAATAATAACTTCAGTAGATTATTCATTCTATTTAATTTTTTTGATTTATTTTAATGTATCTCACCTGAAAACTGATATTATTTAACGTTTCATCTTCTAATTATATTTACTAGCATTTCGTGTTTACAAAATTTTCATGATTTTTGCCTAATAATTATTATCACATGGAATCTTTTTTTGGTGGAATCCTACTAGGATTTGGCTCCCAACCTACATACCCTTATGGGTGTAAGATTAATTTGTCATCTTTATTATAGGTTGGGTAAATCATTTAGTTCTGGTGGTCTGGGTTTCTTGCATCCTTAATAATGCGGTGTTTTGGAGAGGGCATATGGGAATTTAATGTTCTCATGAGGTGGTTATTGGGCTACCGTTTTTGGTTTTGTTCCTTTGTATTTTTCTTTAATAATTGTTTTAAATTGCGTAACTAAATTGTGAAATTTTGTAAAAGATAATTTGCTTTGAAAACTCTATATTTATTTTAATGTAATTGTATGTTGTTTAATTTTTATAAACATGTAAAAATAATTCCCAAAGATTATTTTATGGCACAAAGGAAAATGTGCCAACACATGGGGATCGAAAACGCCCTTCATTTTTTTCCACAGACCGGGTCAGGTACCAATTTTGAAGGTGACCAGATATGGTTTGTGACAAAATGGTATCAGAGGGTTAGGTTCTCTCTCTTGGGTCATGTTATATATGGAAGAGTTAGGAAAATCCAAAGCTAGGGTGGTTGGGACATGAAATTATGACTACAATTATAATTCCTGGCCATCACACCTCATGATGGGATTCAAGTCACTATGTGATGTTCGATTTTATCGGAGTCCTTTGGTTTTCATGGGTCATCGATGATTGGTGAAATGAAAAAAGAGTTGGGTCAGTGGTCTCGGTGAGCTCAGATGGCCTAAAAAGCCATTTGGAGTCAGGGATATTGTCATAGAACACTCATTGTGATAGTTAACTGACTGTTGCATGACCTCCAACCATATTTCCAAGTCACCCACCAATACTAGTTTCCTCTCATAATGACTTGTGTCATTTTGTTTTGGAATCTTGTAGGATTGGTTTTAAAATTATAAATAAGAATTGATTTAAGAAATGTTAACTTTTATGAAATGATTGTTCATTAAAACGATAGTGGATTCATTTCTAAAATGGTGGAAATGAATTTCAATAACTATTATGAAATATTAATTGGTGTGATTAAACCTTTTTTAATGATATGAATTATTTTAGAGTGGGGTTTGAAAATCTATTCCAAATTGACTATGGTGAATTATTGACATTTGTTTTGAGTTGAATGAAGTGTTTTTCGAATTTTTTTGTGGGGTTTTATGATAAATTTTATTTGGATACCAGTAATCATTTGAAATGTTTTATGAATCATTGTGATCGTGTATAAATAAGAAGATATAGATTTTTAAAACAATGGTTGTTGATAAAAGGGGTTTTTTCATAAATATGGGAGTGTTTTGAAACATGCTGAAATGTTTTAAAATTAATGTATGGCTTGAATGTGAGTTTTTTTGAATTATTGGGGGTTTCTAATTTTTTTGAAAGATGGAAATTAGAATTTTATTCAGTCGTTAGTGGTTTTGATAAAAAAGGAAGGGCCGGTTGAATGATGTTTTTACAAAAGTAGAAGGAATTTTTGAAACCATTGGTATTTACATGTGTGACCACATACATGGGGTTTTATGGGATGACGGATGGTTAATTGAACAAATGGATGGGTTCTGGGATGGATATGTGGGGGCTATCTAGTGTTTCATAGAAACATGCATGTGTGATTCTCATGGGATACCATTGGTCTGTATGCATAGCACAGACCAATTTATTTTCAATTAAGTTACATTTTTAATGGAAACGTTGATTTATTGATGACCAGTTGGGGTGGTGCGTCTTATGTGTTTTTGGAAATGTTGTTGTTGTGGGATGTTTTGAGTTGAAAAACCCCTCTCATTTGAATGATGTTTTGGGATTTTGATTGGTTGGTATGTTGAGTTGAATGGCTGGTTAGTTGTCTCTTCTAAGAAATGTTTAGGAGGCCCGTGTGGTGGCTCCCCTCATGTGTTTGGTTATAACTAGTGATATTGTTTTGACTAATTGACTAGCTTGGATGAGTATTTGGGTTCTCCCATTAGATAGGGTATACCCCCATAACGATTTAATTCATGATTGAATTGTAGCCCAGATTTATTCTCCAATTGAATATCCTCTAGCTGATCAATGTAAGGAGTCTTTTTATCGAGCTAAGGAGGTTGACTGCACACCATTTACAATCTTGGTTTTTTTGATCCTCTTATCACGAGAGAGTGGTCATGGAAGGTTGATAGAGACCTTAGTTCATTATGATACCTGAGTCACTAATGGTGGGATTAGTCCAGGGTTTTCGGTTTGAAATGTTTTATGAGAGGGACTCTAGGTCTTTCATCAGTCTCTCTGAAAGGAGGGTTTATGTTAGACCACCAGTGTGGAGAATATGGTATAGAGAGGCTGATATAACCATTTTTAATAAATCAAATTCTATTTGGGACTCAGTATATGACCCATATCCGTATATTTTTTCTACCCACCGCATGGGTCATGTTCGATGAAAACTTACGATGTCATGTGCTCATTTAACAACAAAATTTAAGGTTTTGAAATCTTCAAAGAGTCTATGTTTTTTACAATTGTTCCTCCCTTCGAAAAATATCGACATCCTTTTTTAGAGGAAGGTGTTTTCATATGTCTTTTTCCCATTCCATTTTTATTTTGAATAAACAGGGGGTTATGTTTTTTCACCTTCAAATATCTTGTTTTGGAAAAATAATTGGTTTTGGTAATTTGAGTTTGGAGTTTACTGTGTCTCCATGATCCCATCCATTATTATAGTGTAGTTGTTTATGGCCCTGAATGAAGAGGTAATGTTTAGGGGTTTCCCAATCCTTGACTATGGGTCCAATTATTCTTTGATAATCTGACCTTCATCCATATTTCTTGGAGTGAAGCAGACGCATAGTCAGGGAAATCCAAGGGTCGTTAAAATTTTTTGGTTTAATTCTCATCCTCAAAATGAAATATGGGAACAGTTTAAACCACTAGTATTTTCATCTTTCTCCAGTTGTTCACATTCTGTGGAAAGATGTGGGGAAATCTCATTCCCATGTTATCTCCTATGTTCATTCTTTTCCCTCTATGGATTCCTATGAGTTTTTTTGAGAAAATTATGAAAATTAAGCTAGGCTGATGGCAACACACAGTTTGTGCATAGTTAGTCTTAATAGTGCGCCAACCTATGAAACAATGCAATAGGAGATAATAGCTATTGAATGGTCTCCACATGGCCATGTTCTTTAGCCCGTGTAACCATGAAAATTTTTCCCATTGGAAAGAATACTCCCCATGGTTAGCCCACGATTTCCCAAAACTGTGTGGACTAACCGTGAAACTGTGCAAACTCTTTAATTTTTGGGGGTCTATTCATGTCGGCCCATGCTAGTCGGTTAACATGGTTGGTTCTTATAGTTGGGAGACCCACTATGGGTTTTCGATAAGTTATTTTGGATAATTCTAATGAAATCCTACCCCTTATGATGGGGAGTCTGTTTGGGCCTCGCCCTGTTAGTATCCTGATTCCATCTCGAGAAAATTGAGTTTCCTCTTATGGCGGGGTGTCTGTTTGTGTCTCCCCATATCAATAACATGGTTTTCTCTGTAGTGTTGGTCTAAAAATAGGTATCCTCATTAAAAGTTATTTATCCTCCAACATCATCCTTGAGTAAAAGTTGGTCTTGGAGTGCACCCAACACTTTTGTTAAAGTGTGACTATGGTGACCTCATTAGTTTTCATTATTCATTCTCGTTATGTTTCATGAGTCTTGTTCGGATAGTGTTTGAGGTGTTCTGTTATGGGTGTATATTAAATATGCTTCATCATTTTATTAATTGGTGTATATTTTGTTTTGTGAGAGTATTCCTTCCTTTATTGATCAATTGAATGTGTTTTGGCCTTTTTGGGGTGGGCGAAACATGGCAATAAACTTAATTTTGTCCATTCGATTGGGTTTGTTTATTTGCCTTTCTATGTAATTATGATGGAGTCAAGTAATATGGTGGGGAGAATTATCACATACATGACTCATATTAATTTTAATTTCCATTTAATTTTCCATTCCTGCTTCTTTTTTGGGTTTCCCATACATTTTTCGAGTAATGGGTTAGTTTTCATGATTTGGCCCAAACCGTGAGCCCATTTCCAGATTTAAAAACCAATTTTTAGTCTTTTATAAATCAATCCTTTTTCAAGAATTTTCACCCATTACACATCCATCATGGCCTCCCGTAACACATTAATCCCACCATTTCTAGATGGACCCTATGGGAATCCATAATCATGGTGTTTTGGTGTTTTTATTTAAGGAATTATCCTAGCTTGTAATCCCATTTCTAGTAAAAAAACACATTTTTTTAATAGATGATTTATGTTTTACTCTTTTTTAGTGATTCTACCTCCCATTTGAATCCAAATTCCATAGGCACACCCCCCATATTTGTTTCCCCCACATTGGAGCTCATTTCCATCGAATATTAAGGAGAAATTATTCAATATTTCTCAAATCATCCATATTTGAAGAGGTACTATGTTTCATTCATAAGTCCTTCATTTTTCACTATTTTTCACCGTTAAAATAATTATATGACCTCTTTATCCTTATTCGAATGTCACTTGAATTTTTCTCAATTTTTAAACTCATATACTAGTGTATTTGGGGCGTTTAATTGATGATATGTCAAGTAAGTGGGTTTCCTCTCATGTTCCTCCCTTTTCTTAGGGTTTCTTCCACTTTTATTGAGGTTTAAACTTGTCCAATAGTTGGGGTTCAAACCTAATGTTTTATTTTATGTAATTTTGGTTTAATATTATGGATAAGGGCTTGATTTCAATTCATTTTTATGTGGTGATGGTGAGATTTAAGTTTCACACAAAGGTTTGGAGTTTCTGTCACAAATGGTAAGTGATTCCATGTGTAATAATTATTGGATGAGTTAGTATTTTATTTATATTTTTGGTATGACTCTATTCCATTGTGTTTGGTAAAAAATTATATTTGGTGTCATTTGATAAGCATTTGGTTTTTAAGTGGAATTTTTTAGAAATAATGAATGTTTTTGGTGTGTATTCCATGTTTTTTTTCATTGGGATTGTTTCATAATTCATGGAATAGTTATATCAAATGATGTTATGGATACAAATTCTGGTTTTATTTGATAGTGCTATGATTTTGGTTTTCAATGAGGGTTTTGAGAAAAAAATTATATCAAAAACATGGTTACACTCTTTGGAATTGTTTTGTGAATGTTTTAAATGGAATCTAGATTTATATAAGAGGTGAAACTATGTTGCCAAAAAAATTTGGAAGGAGGCTAATTTTGAAATTTTCTATTTTAAAGTGAAAGAGATGTTATTTTATTTGTACTATCTTGAAATGATTTTTTAAAATTGTTTAAAGTATTTTTTATAGTGTGAAGGAGAGGTGAAACGTTTTGTGGGTTGTTTGGGTGTGAGTAATATTTACAAAATGAATTTGAAGGAAAAAGGGTCTCATGTGACAAGTGTGTGGGCTGTTCGGTTTGTGTGTGGCATAGAAGTGGTATTTTCATTGGAAAATTATATTTCCTAGATTTTTTAAATTTCTTGAACATAAGAGGGAAAACCTAGGTATCTAGGTTGGTGGACATGTACTAACATGATATTTACCTCGTGGGGTTTGGCCATTTATTCATGTAGAAAGTTTGAAGATGATAACACTATCTAAAATTTGATGATGACGATGTTGTTGTATCACTAGGTTATGTGTATGGTCTCTACAAGTGGATCGTGTGCATGAGAATAGATATTTGTACGGTTACATTAACCATGTACGCGGTACTTGGGACCCATAATGAGCTACTGCATATGGTTTTTCCCATTTCTAGAGATCATTATATATTATATACTTACAGTTGGAATATGGTATGTTTGGATGAATAAATTTATTATCTTTTTCATTCTATTCAATTGTGTTGATTTCCTTAAAACAATACCACATTAAAAATGATTTTATTTAAAGATGAATCATCTAAATATTTTAACAAGAATTTCTTATTTGTAAAACATTCTAGATTCTTTTCTAATAATGATTATCATAGGGAATATTTTTATGGTGGCATCTTACTAGGATTTTGATCACACCCAACTTACACATTTGGGTTTAAGTAGATTTGATTATCTTTGTCATAGGTTGGGTAATGTTTTTTCTATCAATGGTCTGGGTTTATAGCTTCCTTCATGTTGCGGTGTTTTGGAGATGGATTTTCAGTGCATTTCCTTGTCATGAGGTAGTTAATGGGATTTAATTTTTGGTTTTGTTACTTTGTAATATGATTTAAGCATTATTCAATATTGTTTAGCTCAATTCCGAAATGTAGTTAATGGTAATTTGGTTTGAAAAATTCAGATTTGTTTTATTGGATTTGTGTGTTGCTTTGTCTTTATAAAATAATACAAATCATTCTCAAACATCATTTTATGATACCCGGGAACTTGTTCCAGCCCATGGGGATCGGGAATGCCCTTCAGATCTTTCCATGGACTAGGTCAGGTGCTAGTTTTGAAGGTGACCAGATTTTGTTCGTGACAAGTTTCAACTTCTTCCCATTCAGAATTAGGTGTGTTATGAGGTAAATATTGATTTAATAATTGGTTTAACATGTACAACCCATGGGAGGAATTTAATTTGGGTATTTTGGACCATTTTTCCTACTCTTCCCACTTCATCATGATTAAAGACTTACCGAATGTGAAGAAATTAGTTATGGTTTATGTTCATGAGATCTTGAGGATACATGAACTTCCATTTTTTATTTTCTATATAGGGAACCCCATTTTACCCTTCAATTTTTGGGAGGCATTCAGATGGATATGGGTTCACATATCAACCTAATTGTATCGTACCATCCTAAAACTGATGGTAAAACATGGTTTCTAAATCACATTCATAAATATATACATCAGTCCTGCATCTTGTACTTCAGAGCATCGTAGGATAAAATTTATATATTTTTAGAATTAACCTTTAATAATAGTTACCAATCCGTGATTAGGACGATTCATTTTTATTTATTGTACGGTCAACCATGTTGGTCAGATCTATTATCGATAAAAGTGGGTGCAACTTTTTACTGGGACAATGCATCATGTAAGAGAAGGCCGATAGCATCCAAATTATTAGATAATAGTTTCAGAATGATCGTAGTACACACAAGTCATAAACCAATAAACCAGTTTTATATTTGGAGTTCTATGTGGGTGACCATGTTTTACTATGAGTATGAACATACTAGGGACATTATCATAATGGATAGCATGAGAATCATACACTGAGGTATTTATGAAATCTTAAGGTCAATGATAGGATTTGTATGGTGGAAGAATTTATTTACATTTAATATCAATTAAAAATGATTCATGAATTTTTTCGAATCTCATTCTCGAAAATGTATTTTTATGATCTATGTCATGTGCTATGCAGGATAGTGGTTGAACTGCGATGTATTCTATCTATGGATCAGAAACTAGTTCAGATTATGTATTCCTAGTTTAATGTGGTTTGGATAAAATCTTATTCTACTATTAAATCTCATGTCGAAGCATGAAAATAACAAGCATGAGAATTGGGAATGGAAGTCTTGGGAGGAATAGCGATATCATCATTTATTCATTGAGATATTGTAAGGTCAATATTCCATGGGAATAATGTTTTCAAGGTGGGATGAATTTCCATTGACATGGTTTTTTTAGTTACATATTATTTTATTTTATGTCTTACTTATGTTTTAAATCTTAATCAGGTGTTTTCAAAGATAAATTAATCTATTTTGATGAAAAGATGATGGCTCATAGTTTGATCATGGTTATGGGAAACATTGTGACAAACCATAGGAAATTTTTGATGGATAGATCATGTCATTGTTTAGGCTACAAATTTAGGAACATAGTTATGCACCTTAACTAGAATAAAAATTTGGTGTCCCCGACCTCTTGAACATATCCTCGACCTATTTGGTGAAAATACTATAACATTGTGTGGAAAAATCATGCATCCACATAGATACTTAATAATTTTGAATTTCTAATTTCATCATATAAGAGTTTAACCATATAACACATAATTTCATACATTCAGCCTCCTCAAGCCATAGGCACATCGCCCTCTACAATCAACTCTCAACTTGATTCACTATTTGGAAGATTTTTATCTTGGATCCTCAAGGAAAACCAATTTAAGTTCCTCCTCCCCTTCATCCAATTCCTTTTCATCAATTTTTCTTGTGTTTCATTTTATATCATAGATTTTTTTGACATATTATGGGTTTAATATGAATGGGGTTTTTTGGATCTTGATTCTGGTGATCTGTTCTTGATTCTATAATATTTTCTCTTAATATGGATTGTGTTTTGAACCTAGTTGATGGACATTTGAAGATAAATGATAATTGGTTCCATGTAATTTTATAATTTGAAGAGTTAAATATTCATATCATTATTTAAAAATGTTTACCCAAAACTTTTGTGTGTGAAAATGTGTGTTTTTGTGGGTATTGGTGTAAAGACCCATAAAATTCAAGGAATTTTTTTTCCTTAATTTTCTTTGTAATTTTACAAGAACGCAGTTTCTGACAGAACCTAATTCTGAGGCCCGGTGTGCCTGAAATCAATTTCCGAATTTTGGCTCGGGTACGTCCAGTGAACGAACTAGCCGATTTTCCTAACTTTTGAATCGGTTCTCGGAATCAAATTCTAAGGGCACAGATGGAATCGCAGCACCGATAATTTCTTAGCGACACCTTTTCCGGAGTTGCGTTTGCTTGGGCGAGGTTATTAATTAATTGAGTTAACTAAAGAATAAAATAAAATATTGTGCAACAGAGTTCATTTTTATTACTAGTAGTGCTAACCTAGGCATGGTGGTTGGAGTGGGACCCACTGATATCCTAACTCCTAGGTAGGATATTAGTGAGGTGGGGCCCATAAGAGCCCCATGCTTTTATTACCTTTTTACCTCCCACATGCATTTAATATGGTAACTCACCCAGACCCCCCCCCCCCCCCCCTCATTAATATCAAGTCGACCCTCAATTTTAATAGGATTATTAAACGCTTCATTAATTGGTCAACGCTCTTTAATTAAATCGTGATCTGTTTTTGAATTTCAAAAACAGTTGGCATGAGAAATAAAATAAGGCAAAGCCTTATTTTATTATGTTGTTTCGTGGTGCGAGGAGTATTTGAATAGGAGAGCCGATGTATTGGAATCATCATCTTCCTCCTTGAAGAATGCGAAGAATGCACCATCGTCGACGAAGAACGCCGGCCTCCGACGAAGGGAGATGAAGAACGCAAGTTCCTTGGAGATCGACGACGTGACGCCATGTACCGCGACGCCGACGATCCTTCTTCCGCGATTCCATCTTCCGTGACGTCCCTTCCATGTGACAAACCTTCGTTCATCAAATGCTTGAGGTATGGGTTTTTTTGGTTGTGTCGTGAATTTATCCTTTTTCGTTCTTCGTCTTTATCATTTGGCCTCTTGATATCAACTTATCGGGAGGAGGTCGGACCGAATGAACATGGCCGACTCTCCTCCCCCTTTTTATTATTGTGTTGTTGTGGTTCGAAAGAAGGCGGCACGGTGCAACGGCACTGCACGGAATCCTGGGAAATTCGACGAAGATGTGCGACGTCGTCGCGCCGCGCCGTTGAGGCCGAACGAAACCGCAGCTGCAGTCGGGCCACAGTGAAGGGGCGCAGCACCGTCGCACCACGCCAGAGATCCACAAAGATACCACGACTGGTGAGGGGCCGAGGTGGAGTGGCGTGGAACCGTCGTGCCACACCGGATGGACAAGGCCGCAGCTCGAAGCCACGGCGGTGCAAGGCCGGGCGGCCGGAACCGCCAGCCGCCGGCACCTCGGAATGGCGGGACCCCATTTGGTCCCGCGGCAGCCGCTCCAACCGGTTGGACCGGGCCGGCCGGCTTCCAGAAAACTGGGGGTCGTAACCCCCAGACAACCGAAGGAGCGCCCCCCCCCCCCCCACGTGGGGGCCACAGCTCATCAATCAGGGGGGGCAGCGCGCCACCCCTGTTCGCTCAGCTCGGCACTGGCCGAGCTGGCCACGCAGCCATGCCCACCGTTCTGGGCCGCACCCTAATGGGCTCGACCCGAACCCGGTTCGGGCCGACCCGATTTGGGCCGACCCAGGGGGTTGGGTCGGGTAGGACCGGGCCCAGACCCCCCATTTTCAGACCACTTCCGGTCATTTGCCCATATCATGGGCAACGACCCTCTGATCGATGCACCGTCAGTTGCGATTCAATACTTGGATCGAGATGGTCGTTTAAGTATATTACACACAAGGTTTCGGAGAACATTGGGTATGACAGGATTGGTTCGAACACGAAACCAACCGGGCCCTCGGAGTGGAAACGCTTATAACTTGAGTTCCGGACGTCCGATTGACATGCCGTCTACTTTGTTGGATTCCTCTTAATGAGGCAAGTCTTTTGGATTACTCTGATCGAGGTTTGTATGCATTTGGAGTGCGGTCAGGTTGGTTTTGACTTAAAAATCAACCGGGCCCCTGGAACGAAAAAGCCAATAACTCTCAGACCGGGCGTCCAATTGACGTGCCGTCTGTCACATTGAGTTCCTATTTTAATGAAGGAACATTGAGAAACATCAACTCCGGACTACGTGTTAGATGATGTATCGACCCCCCTTGGCTCGTGGAGCGGACCCTCCCGGAATGAGCATGCTGTGTGTGGGAACCCTAGATCGGGCTGCGACTGCGACTGTAGCGACTGCACTGAAATCCTATGTGGGTTCGGCAACGATGAAGACCGTACTGAAATCCTATGTGGGTTTGACAGAGATGAAGTCTTAACTTAAATCCTATGTGGGTTTGGGAGCGATGAAGACCGTACTAAAATCCTATGTGGGTTCGATGGAGATGAATACTGCACTGAAATCCAATGTGGGTTCGGCAGCGATGACGACCGTACTGAATTCTTATGTGGGTTTGACGGAGATGAAGACTACCCTGAAATCCTATGTGGGTTCGGCAGCGATGAAGACCGTATTGAAATCTTATGTGGGTTAGACGGAGATGAAGACTGGACTGAAATCCTATGTGGGTTTTGCATCGATGAAGACCATACTGAAATACTATGTGGGTTCAACGACAATGACTACTGTTCTTGTATCCTAGCTGGGTCTAGATATGTTTGACTCTGTTCTTGCTATCCTATGTGGGTCTGGCATATTAGGTGGTTTAGTATCCTACGTGGGTCCCAGCTTAGATGAATCAGTGGCTATATCTGATCTTCTCTATCACCGAAGAAGTATACATGTGTGAGCTGAGTCTTGACTTTCAATCATTATCTTCGATATGATTGACTTTCTTTTCTATGTGGATTGTGTTATACTATCCTGTGTGGATGTGACCGAACTTGGGATCGAGTATTGGAGCCGAACTAGAATTGATGACTTAGGTATATGTATGGGCATATACCTAATTAGTGTTGATAGTATCTTCCTTTTGTGGATGGTCTTTTGTGGATTCTAGGAGACCATCGGGGGTCTCGGGGTCCCT
Organism: Viscum album; assembly: GCA_963277665.1. Classification (NCBI taxonomy): domain Eukaryota; kingdom Viridiplantae; phylum Streptophyta; class Magnoliopsida; order Santalales; family Viscaceae; genus Viscum; species Viscum album. Next base: position 445,401,940 of record OY728142.1, read on the forward strand.
ACTGAGTAGCGTATACTCACCCCTACATGGGCTATGCCCGCACTATGTTGTGTTGGATGCAGACGACAGACAACGCTGATCGTGGTAGAGGCTAGTGGAGCAGTCGGTACCTGGAGGTGGACCACTGGGCGGGACGTACACGGAGCAGAAGGTTGTACCCGAGGAGCTGAGGTGGCTATCTGTACCCACCCTTCAGGTGGGAATACTAGTGGACGACTCAACATTGCTGCTTTACTTTCAGTTGATGTAATTTATTTCCAATTGTACTTTACATTTAGTTTGGGTTTGTATTCTGGCCCATTTACTTTCTGCACTTACTTGTACTCAGTTTACTTAGTGTTTACTTCTGCTGGCCTACTCTATGGTGTTTGTTTACTTATAAAGGCAATGCATTCACCATTTTTGACAGGATTGTAACCTTGGTGCTAGTCTCCAGCCCCTGGCCTATGGGAGGTGGGCTTGGGGTAGTCACATCACGGGTCCCGAGGACGGGTCGTGACAAATTGGTATCAGAGGAGTTCGGTTCTATCGCAGAACTCTGGACACTGATCTTTCTTATATGTGAAGCAATAGTGTTAAGGTTATTGAGTGTGGTTATCAGTCCAGGGAGTCCAGTGTTGGTGTGGCGGTCGACGTATCCGTACACCCGGACCCTAACTTCTGATTTCTGACTCAATGCACGAAAACATTGATTACATGTGTGTTTTAAAAGTTTTCTTTGTGATTACTTTGTGTTATCTCACCAGGTATACTGTTTGACTGTGGTGCACCTGTTTCTTTTCAGGATGGCACCACGACAGCAGCCAACTAGGGTTTCGAGCATTGTGCGAGATGACAGCCCACCGAGCGACGAGGCCTCGGTGCAGGGCCCTTTGATAGCGGAGGCACCAGCGGTACCTCTACCCACTGATCCACTGATGCTACCAGCCCCAGCCGCTAATAGTGCACATAGCCTTAGTGCACTGAACGAGTTTCAGCGTCAGAGACTGCCCAGGATCTGCGGGGAGACAGACCCTTAGGAATTTGAGGATTGGCAAGAGGCGGTTGTGCAAGTTTTCAGGTTAGTGGGGACACTAGCTGACCTCATGGTGATCCTCGTAGTGAGCCTCTTGCACGCGGCAGCAGGAAGATGGTGGAGCTTGATGCTCCAGATGCATGACAAGGCATCACTCCTCTCGACGGACTTTGAGAGCCTCTTACTCTCAGAGTTCGACCCAGCCACCCTCTGTGCGGTGCGCATCCAGGAGCTTCTACAGCTGCGGCAGGGCAACATTATAGTCACCCAGTACTAAATGAGATTTATCGATCTCTCGCGCTATTCGACGGACATGGTACGAGACCCATTCTTCCGGGCCTGGACTTTCAAGCAGGGACTGAGGCATGAGATCAGGGCATCGATGATCTCCCTCAGCATTCTGAAACAGGCAGGAGTTCTGGAGAGAGCTCGTCTCATAGAGAGATTTCTTGCCAAGCCTACGCCAGCAGCGAGACATACTGTAGGGCCACACATAGTAGATTCATATGCAGTTGGCAGTCGACGGATGTCACAGGGGTCCAGGCGGACCGGACCATCATCCAGACGACCTTAGGACACTGGCTCAGAGGTGTGGGGCACAAGGCGCAGAGCCAGCCTTCTGAGGAGGAGGAAGGGCTACGTGTGCGGCGGGTAGGGCCACATGGCTCGTGACTGCCTGACCCACCATGCAGAGGAGCAGCAGATGGTTGAGGGACCACCAAGGCAGAGGCAGAGGGTCGACTGTGGAGGTACGCCGAGATCAGGCGGATGAGGAAGGGGAGCTGGATGAGAAGTAGGTGGTGGGAGATTCTTTGAGGCTTTACCACCACCACCACTATGAGGTCCACCCCGACCATAGGGAGCTGGCGGGCAGAGATAGGCTCAGCTTCAGGAAGAAGAGACCTACAACCACGGCGTTCCAGAGATGATTTGAGGTACTATCTCTATCTAATACACCCTTGTTGTAGTTCTTATAGACACGGGAGGGAGTCATTCCTTTATTGCCACTTCCCTTGTTCGGAGCTCGGAAATTCTGACGGAGCCATTGGCTCGATCGATACGGCTAGAGACTCCTATGAGAGCAGACTCGACGATTATGAACTGGTGCCGGCAGTGCGAGCTTACTCTAGGAGGAGAGGGCTTCGGCTAGGATCATCTCGTAGCGGCGTCGAGCCTTTACGACGTCATCTTGGGCATGGATTGGTTATATAAATTCCATGCTCAAATTGACTCTATTAGGCGCAAGGTGAGGTGTGTATGCATCGATGGGAGCAGGTTCACCTTCACTAGCGAGAAGGGAGCCTTTGCAACACAGGATGGACTCTCGCAAAGGAGAGGATAGCCAATCACTAATCAGTTGGCTAGATTTCTTTCTAGGAGTAGTTGAAGTGTAGAGCCCTAGTTTTCCTATAGTGGTGGGTTAGTATGCGGATGTTTTCCTGGACGACGTTCCAGGACTATCTCCTCGCAGAGAAGTAGAATTTTATATTGACCTGTACCCCAGGACAGCCTCGATATCCAATTCAGCATATCAGATGTCCCCCGCTGAGCTTCGAGCGCTACGGGTATAGTTGGAGTACTTGCAGAGAAAGGGATTCATCTGACCCAGTGTTTCACCCTAGGCTTCCCCGGTATTGTTCGCCAAGAAGACGGATGGGAGATTGCGACATTATGTCGACTATCATCGCCTGAACCAGGTGACCGTGAGGAACAAGTATCTACAACCGAGGATTGACAAACTCTTCGATCAGCTCAAGGGAGCACGGTGGTTCTCAAAGATAGACCTTAGATCAGGCTATCATCGTCTCATAGTTCGAGACAAGGACGTGCATAAGACAACTTTAAGATGTTGGTATGGCCACTATGAGTTCTTGGTTATGCCTTACAGCATAACCAACGCTCCAGCTATGTTCATGAGTCCCATGAATAGGATCTTTCAGCCATACCTCGATCGATTTGTCGTGGTCTTCATCGACGACATATTGACATACTCGACCACTGAGGAGGAGCATGCCTACCACTTGTGGGTTGTACTAGAAACACTCTGAGATCACCAGCATTATGGACATCTCTTGAAGTGTTAGTTCTGGTTATGTGAGGTCAACATCTTGGGACATGTCATCTCTGAGGCGGGAGTTGCGGTGGATCCGGCGAAGATCGAGGCAGTTCTAGCTTGGGAGCCACCCAGGAGCATGAAGGAGGTGCGGAGATTCTTGGGTCTAGTTGTGTACTACCGGAGATTTGTTCCAGACTTCTCCAGAGTTGCGGCACCACTCTCAGCTTTGAAGAAGAAGGGGAAACCCTTTTTGTGGTCAGACAGATGTCATCAGAGCTTCCAGGAGCTGAGACAGAGATTGACCAGCGCACATATCTTGAGGCTACCGGATGAGGGAGTAGGGTACGTAGTCTACTTCGATGCATCAGGGACCAGACTTGGGGGTGTCCTGATGCAGGAGAAGGCAATGATCGCCTATGGATCATTCCAGATGAGGCATCATGAGCAAAACTGCACTACCCATGACATGGAGTTAGCAGTAGTGGTCTTCGCTCTAAAGATGTGGCGACACTATCTGATGGGTGAGCGTTGTACAGTCTACTCTGACCACCAGAGTCTCAGGTACATCTTCTCACAGAAGGCCCTGAATCTGAGATAGTGGCGATGACTCGAGTTCCTCCAGAGCTATGACTTTGAGATAGTCTATACTCCTGGGAAGGGGAACATAGTATCCAATTCTCTCAGCAGGAGTACGAGCATCCAGCTACTCGGGGAGGCGACGGAGCAGCTAGCAACTTTATAGATATCCTTCATGGATAGAGATGGAGCATCATCTCTTCATTCACTCATAGTCACTCCTCCACTACTGCAACGGGTCAGAGAGGCACAACATCGAGAGGCTGACTTTGAGACGCGGCATGCGTAGATATCCTCAGGAGATGCACCTGATGGATTCTCCGTAGGAGTAGAGCATGATGTCCTTTTCAGAGGACGTACCATGGTACCAGTTTCTTTATAGGAGGAGGTGCTGAGAGAGTTTCACACATCTCCTTTAGCTGTATATCATGGAGTGGCGAAGATGTACCATGATCTCAGACGGCAACACTAGTGGCCAGGTATGAAGAAAGTTGTGGCAGAGTTCGTTTCTCGATGCCTCATCTGCCAGTAGGTGAAGGCAGAGCACCAGGTACCAATATGCTTGGTATAGACCTTGGAGGTCCCAGAGTGGAATTGGGACGGGATATATATGGATTTAGTGACTGGACTTCCACATACTTCCAGAGGTCATGACTCCATTTGGGTGATTGTCGACCGACTCACCAAGTCGGACCACTTCTTACCCACCAGATAGGAGGTCTCAGTAGAGAGTTTGGGACGTCTTTATGTTCAAGAGATTGTACAGCTTCATGGTGTGCTATCATCTATCATCTCTGATCAAGATGCTCACATAACTTCACGGCTTTGGAAGGGGTTGTTGGAGGCATTCGAGACACAGCTATGTCTGAGCACTGCCTTTCACCCTCAGACAGATGGTCAGACGGAGAAGACCATTCATACTCTTGAGGACATGTTCCGAGCATGTGTCCTCTACTTTGGTCGTAGTTGGGAGGACCATCTACCCTTGGTGGAGTTTTCGTACAAAAACAGCTACCACTCCACCATCGGGATGGAACCATATGAGGCATTGTACGACCGGCCTTGCAGATCAACTCTGTGCTGGATAGACCCTAGGGAGTAAGCACTTGTGGGACTAGAAATGGTCCAAGCCAGGACAGAGAAGGTCCAGTTCATCCAGGAGCAGATGAGGACAGCTCAGAGCCGGCAGAATTCTTATGCTGACAGGAGGCGGAGGCCCCTAGTGTTTGAGGATGGCGACCACGTCTTCTTGCGGGTCTCACCTCGACGTGGATTACAGAGATTTGGCCGAGGAGGCAAGTTATCTCCACACTTCATCAGACCATTCCAGGTCCTTTGCAGGATAGGCGAGGTGGCTTATCACCTGGCTCTACCACCTCAGTTGCAATGGGTGCACGACGTCTTCCATGTATCTCATCTGAGGAGATACGTGCACGACCCAATGCATATCATCGACCATGGGGAGCTAGACCTTGACGATGGGGTGACCTTTGCGGAGGTCCTGGTGGAGATCAAGGATCGACATGAGTGGGTCCTACGTGGGTGGTCGATTCCTTTTGTGTGCATCAAATGGCAGCATGGGAACCTCCAGGAGAGAACATGGGAGTGGGAGTCTGAGATGCATGCTCAGTACCCACATTTGTTCCCCTAGTTTATGATGTATCTTTACGGGGACGTAAAGCCCTGATGTGTGAGTAATGTAAAGACCGATAAAATTCAACAATTTTTTTTTGATAATTTTGTTTTGAATTTTACAAGAAAGCAGTTTTTTAATGGCACTATATTCCGAGGCCCGTTGTGCCCGGAATCAATTTCTGATGTTTGGCTCGGGTACGTTCAGTGAATGAACGAGCGGGTTTTCCGAACTTTTGAACCGGTGCTCGGAATCAAATTCTGAGGGCACCAATGGAATCACAGCATCGGTAATTGCTTAAGAACACCTTTTCCGAAGTTGCGTTTTCTTGGGTGAGGTTATTAATTAATTGGGTTAACTAAATAATAAAATAAAATATTGTTCAACAGATTTTATTTTTCATAGTAGTGCTAACTTAGGCATGGTGGTTGGAGTGGGACCCACTGATATCCTAACTCCTAGGTATAATATTAGTGAGGTGGGGACCACATGAGCCCCACCCCTTTATTAACTTTTTACCTCCCACGTGCATTTAATATGGTAACTCACCCACACCCCCCTTTTTAATATCAAGCCAACGCTCACATTTAATAGGATTATTAAACACCTCATTAATTGGTCAATGCTCTTTAATTAAATCGTGATCTATTTTTGAATTTCAAAAATAGTTGGCATGAAAAATTAAATAAGGCAAATCCTTATTTTATTATTTTTTTTCATGGTGCGAGGAGGATTTGAAGAGGAGAGCCCAAGTATTGGAATCTTCATCTTCCTCTTTGAAGAACGCGAAGAACGCACCGTCGCTGACGAAGAACGTCGGCCTCTGACGAAGGGCGACAAAGAACGCAAGATCCTCAGAGATCGACGATGCGACGCCGTGTACCGCGACACCGAAGATCCTTCTTCCACGATGCCCTAGTTCACGACGTCCTTTTCCCGTGATGAATCTTCGTTCATCAAACGCTTGAGGTATGGTTTTTTATTGTTTTTTTCGTGAATTTATCCTTTGCAGTTCTTCATCTTTATCCATGGGCCGCTTGATATCAACTTATCGGGAGGAGGTCGGACCGCACGAACACGGCCGACTTTCCTCCCCCATTTTTTGTTTTGTTGTTGTGGTTCGAAAGAAGGTGGTGCGGTGCATCAACACCGTACGAAATCCATGGAAATGCGACGAAGATCTGTGGCGTTGTCGTGCCGCACCGTTGAGGCCGAACAAAACCGCGGCCGGAGTCGGGCCGCAGCGAAGGGGCGCGGCGCCATCACGCTGTGCCAGAGAACCATGAAGATACTGTGGCCGGTGTGGGGCCGCGGCGGAGGGGCTCTGCGCCATCGTGCCACGCCGGGCGGATAAGGTCGCGGCTCGAAGCCGCGGCGGTGCAAGGCAGGGTGGCCGGAACCGCCGGTCGCTGGCACCTCGGAAGGGTGGGACCCTGATAGTCCCTCTGCAGTAGCTATGGTAGGCCGGACCGGGCTAGCCGGCCTCCAGGAAACAGGGGGTCGTAACCCCCAGTTGGCCAAAGGAGCGCTCCCCCCCCCCCCATGTGGGGGCCGCGACTCATCAATCAGGGGGGCAGCGCCCCCCCCCCATCCACTCAGCTCAGGGCTGGCCGAGCTGGCCACGCGGCAGCGCGAGCGTGCTCGGCCGGTCCGGGGCGCGCCCACAAGGCCGGGCCACACCCTAATGGGTCGGACCCGGACTCGATTCGGGCTGGCCCAGGGGGGTTGGGCCAGGTCTGACCGGGCCCAGACCCCCCATTTTCAGACCAGTTCCGTTCTTTTTCCCATATCTTGGTCTACGGATCTCCGATCAACGCACAATCAGTTGCGATGAAATCCTTGGATCTAGGTGGTCAGTTCTTTATATTACACTCAAGGTCTCATAGAACTATGGGTACGGCCGGATTGGTTTGAACACGAAACTAACTGGGCCCTCGAAGCGGAAATACTTATAACTTGAGCTCCGGACATCCGATTGATGTGTCGTCGACTTTGTTGGATTCCTCTTAGTGAGATAGATCTTTTGGCTTACTCCGCTCAAGGTTTGGATGCATTTGGAATGCGGTAGGGTTATTTTTGACTTAAAAACCAACCAGGCCCCTCGAACGAAAAAGCCAATAACTCTCAGATCGGGGGTCCGATTGACGCGCTGTCTATCACGTTGAGTTCCTCTTGTCGAGACAAAACTTTTAGATATATCAACTCCAGACTACGTGTCAGTTGATGTATCGAACCCCCTTGGATTGTGGAGCGGACTCTCTCGGAACGAGCATGCTGTGTGCGGGAACCCTAGAGCTGGCTGCGACTACGACTGTGGCGACGACACTGAAATCCTATGTGGGTTCGGAAGCGATGAAGACCGTACTAAAATCCAATGTGAGTTCGACAGAGATGAAGACCGCAATGAAATCCTATGTGGTTTCAGTAGTGATGAAGACCATACTGAAATCCTATGTGGGTTCGGCGGAGATGAAGACGACACTGAAATCTTATGTGGGTTCGGTAGCGATGAAGACCGTACTGAAATCCTATTTGGGTTCAACGGGGAAGAAGAATTCACGGAAATCCAATGTGGGTTCGGCAATGATGAAGACCGCACTAAAATCCTATGTGGGTTCAATGACAATGACTACTGTTCTTGTATCCTACGTGGGTCAGGCAATGTCTGACTATGTTCTTGCTATCCTATGTGGGTCTGGTAGAGTAGCTGGTTTAGTATCCTACGTGGGTCCCATCTTAGATGAATCAGTGGCTATATCTGATCATCCATCTCACTAAATAAGTATACCTGTGTTAGCTGAGTCTTGACTTTGAATCATTATCTTCGTTATGATTGACTTGCTTTCCTATGTGGATTGTGTTGTACTATCCTGTGTGGGTGTGACCGAACTTGGCCTCGGGTGTTGGAGCTGAACTGGAATTGATGACTTAGGTATATTTATGGACATATACCTAAGTAGTGTTGATTGTACCTTCCTTTTTTGGATTATCCTTTGTGAATCCTGGGAGACCTTCGGGGGTCTCAGGGTCCATACTGAGTAACATATACTCACCCCTGCATGGGCTATGCCTGTACTACATTGTGTTGGATGCAGACGACGGACATCGCTGATCGTGGTAGAGGCTAGTGGAGCCATCGGTACCTAGAGGTGGACCACTAGGCGGGACGTACATTGAGCAGACGGCTGGACCCGAGGATCTGAGGGGGATATCTGTACCCACCCTTCAGGTGGGACTACTAGTGGATGGCACGATGTTGCTGCTTTACTTTCAGTTGTTGTACTTTTTTCCAGTTGTACTTTACTTTAAGTTTGGGTTTGTATTCTGGACTATTTACTTTTCGCACTTACTTGTACACAGTTTACATAGTGTTTACTTCTACTGGATTACTCTGTGGTGTTTGTATACTTATAAAGGCAATGCCTTCCACTTTTTTGATTGAATTTACACCTTGGTGCTAGTCGCCAGCCCCTAGCCTATGGGATGCGGGCTTGGGGTAGTCATGGCACGGGTCCCAAGGATGGGTCGTGACAATTTGTGTTTGTAAAACTCTTGAAATGGTTCACTAGTAAGGGTATGGTTGGAAGTTATGTGTTATGGAATGTGATTTTTGGGTTTGTTGAAGAAAAATCGAAATGGTTATATTGGTTTTGTAAATTGGAAAGAGAACCTTGGATTTATTATTATCTATGTGGGTGGGCTATAGACTATTGTTCTAAGAGATAAAAAATAGTGTGACTCATTCTTCCTAGATAGATAATGATACAATAGTGACTACCCATGATGATTATTTTTTGACTACCATTAGAACTTTGGTGATAACATCTTCAGTGGATTGCGCAAGAGGGTAATTATGATTATGTTTAGTCACTAAGAGTAAGAGGATCCTAGCACCGATATAAAATATATACATAGTGGTTAACTAAATTTCACATTGTATGTTTACCTAATATCAATTGTTTTCACATTTTTACCCCTTTTTTAAGAATTAAAACATGTTTCAAAAAAAATGTTTTTATTTTTTTTAAAATGATAATTTTTATTTATCTAATAATCGATATAAATGGATTTTTGTAGGGATCCTTCTAGTCAGGTGATCATACACATTATATATACCCATTTTTTATATGTAGACATTGTGGTTCCTAATATAGGTAAAATAAATCCCTACTATAAAAGTGGATTCTATTGATAGTGTTCTATTATAGAAGGCATTTTTCTTGGTAATGTGGTGGGAATTTACCCCTAATTCATTAGTGGATGGTTTTAAATTTTTAATTTTTTTATTAATTCTGTAAATATATATTTTTTAATGTATATAGCTCTTTGTCACATGTGTGCGTCTCTATTTTTATCACCTTGTAAAGAGGTTGGTTGTGATTCTTATGTAATTATCATTTTTGGGTTCTTCAACCATTAGTTCTTTGATTATTGTTATGTTATTGAATTTTATTTATAGTAAAATAATTCATAGGTAGTTCTTAAATTCCTTTCCACTCTTTTGAAACATATAGGTAATGAAAATTCCAATTAGGGAATGCCATAGTTAGGGTCAAGTTTTTGGTTTGATGGTACTCAAGAATGGTTTCTTATATAAAAACGTTATGTCTAGCCAAAAACTCAAAGTATTTTTTATGGTTATTAGCAGAGATCCATTTTTTTCTATGATAAACCTTATTTTCTGTTGAATGTTCTTAAAAATTAATACATTTTACATCCTAGAAAAAATAATTTCAATAACTTCATCCTAGCATTCTTGTGTTCAAAATCTCATCAAATTAATGTATTTATATAGTTCCATTTGTATTTTTGAGTAAAAAGTATTATGGTACATGAAATTTACCCATGGAAGATGTTGATTCTATCTACTGATAATTTAAATAATTGTCACGACCCGACCCTACACGGGCTCGAGCCGCAACTACCCCAAGCCCGCCTCCATAGGCCAGGGGCAGGCAACTAGCGCCTAAGGCACAACAACTCGAGAAGGCTTTTGCCTAAGTACTTGTACACACACAAACACCGCCCACTCAATGCAATAGTGCAGAGTAAAAGAAAAGAAAAGTAAAGAAAAGGGAAACTGCTATATATAAACCACAAAGTGCCTCGACCTCTAAACAGTACAAGTAATGTCCTAAAAAGGAAAAAGGGTAATAACACGCGCCCAAACAGAAAAGGTGCCACAACCCGGCAACAGGTAAACCAAAAGAAATAGATGACAGGTCTCCAACCTGAAACCCGGCCACGACCACTGCACGCGGTCCAAGCTCCCAAGCTCCTACGCTCCACCGAAGTCACGCTCCACCTGTCTATCATCTGCAAGGGAACACCAATTGCGGGAAAATCCCAAGTAGGGGTGAGTATAAAAATACTCAGTAGGATACCCTGAAGGATCGAGGGAGAAAAAAAGGAGGTACCGAAGGGTGAGGAGTAGAGAAAATAGGAAAAGTAGAGGAGTACAACTGAAAGTGCAGTAATGAGTCCAGATCAACCCAACAAGAGGAAACAAGGTCGACTCGTCCAGGCACAAGGAGCTGGAAATGGTGAGAAGATGAACATCCCTTCGAGTCTTCGCTACCTATAGTAGGAGCGTACACTCGTCCAACCACGAGAAGCTAGACACAAAAATCACGTGGCATACCCCGTGCGTCTTCGCCTCTCCTGGAAGGAGAGTAACCAAACCCAAGAAGTGGGTACAAGAAACATGGTATATACATATATGTATGCTCAACAAGAAACCTGAACAAGCTCGTAAAGGGATCTTCATCCCATATCTCAGACCAAGAAAATAGTCTCCAATAGTCCTAGAAGTAACACCATCATCGATGCACAGCACCCCACACGTCTACCCTGAACCGCAATCCAAGGGGCTCAATCACCACACCTCGACACAATCTGCTTTGGGTGGCATTGACTCGCCCGCACGGTTTTAGATCGCGTCACATGAAATGAATCTCAGTGGGGAATGTTCCTCTCGTACTTGGGAGTTATAGGAAAAGTCAAACCACACATCGTCGCTACCCAGTAGTTGAGAGGACTTCTAAAAGTCCAAGTCATTCTATCACTGACCCGTACAACCAAGGGTCCCGCTCTGGTGATCATGGAGAAAAGCCACAGACTAGCCTATTAGAAAGGACTAAGTCTGGAATATCAACGGGTGTCCAACTGCCCAGCCCTGATGGAGGGTAATTCATAAAACATCATCCGGCGACCCACTTCCTAGCCTTGCTGGAGGGTAGACCTTAATACATCATCAGGTGACCAACTGCCCAGCCCCGCTGGAGGGTAGACCAAGAATAAGTCAGCGGGCGACCCACTACCCAGCCATGCTGGAGGGTAGACCTGGAATAAGTCGACAGGGGACCCACTACAAAGCCTTGCTGGAGGGTAGACCTGAAATAAGTCGACAGGCGACCCACTACCCAGCCTTGCTGAAGGTTAGACCTGAAATAAGTCGACAGGCGACCCACTGCCCAGCCTTGCTAGAGGGTAGACCTGGAACTAGATGACGGGCGACCCACTGCCCAGCCCTGCTAGAGGGTAGACCCTAAGAGATTTTCGGGTGACCCACTACCGAGTCCCTGTTGGAGGGTAGACCCTATGAGATCGTCGGGTGACCCACTTCCCAGTCCCTGCTGGAGGGTAGACCCTAAGTGCGTCAGGCGACCCACTGCCCTGTCTCTGCTAGAGGTTAGACCCTAATAGCGTCGGGTGACCCACTGCCCAGTCTCTGCTGGAGGGAAAACCCTATAAGTCGATGAGTAACACACTGCCCAGCCCCGCTGGAGGGTAAAACATAGAACTTCTCTGGCCATCTCTACTGGATGGTACAACACTGGCCAACCGAACACAGAGTGGGTATCGCGCAACCACCCGACTCCGGAATCAGACCAGGGGAAACCACTCAACCCTGCTGATCTAAACCATCGAGCACAGAGCTGGGGGAAAACTCAACCCCGCTAGTCAACAACGAGAACCGAGGGACCCTCTACATCGCAAGAGGTCAATGGTACACAAAGCAGAACACAACACGCACATGGGGCCCACAAGACGTGTGGCCCCAAGTTAACCCCAACCAAGTGCATGAACGTCTCAGGTACTAACAACACGTACCTCCCAGGGCTCTCATATTCTCCTAGAGTATACCACATCTCCAGTCCATGTACTATCGTGCACACGACACCCAACGTCAACACGAAAGCGTGACGTAACATTTCAAACTTGCCGCCTCAACGACTGAGGCACTGACAAACACATCCAAACAAGCATTACTTCACTCACACGAGAGTGCACGCGATCACACGCCAAGGGTACGCTACAAACACAATAGAAGAACCGCCCCCGGGGCACCTTCACATTCCACATTTCATAAGATTGTGCAAGAGGTTCCGCACAACCAAACAGACTGCACTGTTGTAATCCTCGCGAAAAAACACGCGAGATCGAATACTAACTTTCCTCCAACAAATATCTGACTGAAAAGTCACCAACATCGCCTCATGCCCGAACGACATCCCATGATCCCGAGCCTCGGCCCCGAAAATAGTCAGGCACATCGCACCATTGCAATCCCCTCGGGAAAACACATCAAAAGCATTACTCACTTGAGTGCAACGTATATCCGGAGAAAAAGATGCATTCTGGTGCACCATACATGAGCGTTGCCACGAGGGACCCACATCCCGGTCCCAAAACTCAACGAACGGATCACACTGTTGTGATCCTCTCAAAAAAGTACACAAAGTAGACTATTCACTGGTCCAAAACGGACACCCGGTGATAAAGCTGGAAATCACCGTCAAATCCCGAAACGGCCCTCACGGGCCCCGCACCCTCATGCCAAATTAGGGCGGGTGGATTGCACCATTGCAATCCCCTCGGAAAAACATCCAGAAATGACTAATCGCACACTCTGAACAGACGTCCGATGAAAATGGCGTGAAACGCTGCACGCAGCTCGAAAGACGGGCCATGGGGCCCATGCCTCAACTCCGGCATCAGCACCCAAAACCACCTTGGAAAACTTCACCCCGACGCCAGGGTCGCAACACCACAGACAACGCTCAAAACGGACGTCATACGCGCTGTCACCGTCCAAAACAAGATTCCCGAAAAAACGGAAAACCCCTCAACATACGTGTCTCACCACCGAGGCCCCTCGTTTCGGGAATTAAAAATTCCCGAAACTATCTCAAATCGTTCCCCTCGACGCAAGGTCCGCGCTGCCGCTAACAGCACGCAAAACAGACGCCCATAGCGAAAGCTACGGGTGACGGAACTTCCAACGGTGTGGGAGCCCCCTTGGGCCGGACCGGCCATCACGGCCGGTCTCCGCATCTCCCGCAGTGACCCGCCTTAAGTGGGTCGCGGTCGTGCCACGCAGGGTCGTGCACCCCGTGGCTCCTCCCCCTCTTCGCGCTACGCCGGGGATGCCCGAGACCCCACCGACCGCCGCCGTCCACAGCCACCTCTGTCCCGCTGCCCCACTACCGAGAACCCTCACCGACCGCCGCCGAAGCCCTTGGCTCCGTGCCTCGGACCGCTGGAGCACCCAAACCGGCCGGGAACCGCTGGAGCAACCCAAAATTCCCCCAAACTTTGGCAATCAACCCCTTCCTCCTCCGAACACAGATTTTGGTTCCGAAAGATGTTTTGGAGAGATAAATTAGTATACTACGCATCTAGGGGATTATTTAGAAGATCAAACATCAAATTGACACAAATAAATGAGGTTGAAATATGGTTCAGGAATTAAAACACAACCAAAATCCTCCTACCTCGATGGGCGATGCCTGGAGCTTCGCCGCCGAACCGCTGCCTTGCCGGAGCCTCTTTGCCGTAGGGGAGGAGGAGAGGGAGGAGATCCTCCTTTCTGCTGTCCAGGTGAGGAAGAGGAAGAGGGAGGGGTGACTTAAGCATTTAAATAGAAACGCTTAACCACCCGCCCATCGGCCCGAACCCGAACCCTCAACAGGGTCAAGGTTAAGCCTCCCCGAGGGTAAAAACCACCTCCAGAGTACAACGGCGGTCTCGGAATTTTAATCCGAGACCCCGTTCAATATTTATAAAATTTAACGTCCGAAGCCGCTAAATTACGAAAACGCCCCGGGGGTCATTTTTCACAAACGGCCCGCGCCCGCGAAACATACACCCCCTAAGGTATACAGAAAGTTCCGAACTCAACGGTGCACTTAGTTTTCCAATCCGAGCCACCGTTTAAGAGATACTCATGTTTCACCCTTAAATGAATAAATTTATTTAATTAATTTAACTGTTTAACCTTCTGAAAGCGAGCGAGGGGTCCAAACATCCCACGCCGACAAGTTTTATGTCGTTCCTAGGGTAAAAAAACCCATTCTGGATCAATCCGTACACTCGTATCTCTGATTCGGAACTCCGTTTAGAAGTTATCTCATTTATTTAGCATTTCCAGTGTGAACGCACTGAAAATTTAATTCCGGCCACTCCGGGGCTCCGAATCGCACGCCATCTGAGGGCGCTGCTCTGGAATATCATCAATAATATTCCAAAGTCTTTCACAGAAAAAACCGGGTTCTTACAATAATTCATGTTATAAATATGTCTTCTAGGGTCCACATAATATTTTTCAAACTTCCCCTCAGTTTGGTGGTGATAATTGTAACACACAAATATTTGATGATATATTTTATTTCAAATAAATTTAATCTCTAGATTTATCTGGATACATGAAATACTGAGTCTGAATGAACCATAATATGGTATATCATTATAACCTAGCCCTTGAATTGGTCAATATTAATAAAATTGACAATTAATTTGAAATTATATTTTAAAAAAATGTTTGACATAAATTAGTTGGCCATCAATTAATTATAAAGGAAACTAAAATACATTTAGAAATAAAAGAAATTTTCTGTTGAAAACCATATTTTTTATGTTGGAAGTGTTCATTTATCTTAATTAATATTGTTAATCACTATTTTTGAATGATCATAGAGAAATTAATTTGTTATATATTCAATATAATTTTATATTCACTTCTATTATGGGACTTGAGTTCCTTACTCGATATCGAAAGATAATGGTATTTTGTCGAAGAGAAACCAACTTAGTATTGCGTATAAAGAAATCTTAAAAAATTTAAATTTATTATATAACAATATTCTAAAATCATGTGTTGTTACATTAACTCTACCTTAAATAAAATTTATCCTCATAATTCAAACATGATCACAGTAATATAGGGCTGGATATTTGAAAATTCCATTATTGAAAACCCCACAATATAAAAGAGTTAATAAAATATCATCCTAATAAGAGAGATAGGAAAGTATGAATTTCATGTAACTAGGATCCCAATTAGGAAAACATATGTGGGAAATGAAAATATAGACATGGAAGTAAAGGGTAAATAACTCTAGTCATTTTCCAAAATAATGTATGTGATCAGAAAAAAGTTAAGGACCTCGAAACCAAAAATATGTTATGGGATAAAGAGTAATTATATTAATAAGATATGAACACAATAGGATACCATTTTTATTTCTAGATCATTTTACTATAGTTGAATAATTCTTTCACCCATTAAAAATATAATTAAATATTCATTACTATTTTATAAATACAATCTTATCATTTGGTTGTGACTTTACATGTTTATACTTCATCTTTTAGAATATGTTGAATCATATGGTGAAGTAATACATTAAAATAAAAAATCTAATCCAAAAGTCTAATTAAAACATTTCATAAATGGTCATATTTTCAAAAAAAAATTATAATCCATTACTTTAAAAAGAAGCTCGTTGAATTTCAAAAATAAACTTATCAAAAAACATGAAGTATCTCATAAACATCACAAACCAACATGTGAATATATTCTTCATGTATTATCTTAATGAATGGTGAAGACATGATTTACCATAAATCTTAATTGAAAATGTTAGTTCTTTCATATACTTTATGTAAAATATATGATATTTGATATGTTTACTAATCCAAAATTTGGTAGACTCCATCAATGATAGCATAACCACTTTTTAAAAAATTTATTAATCACATCCAAGTTATTCATTACAATCTAATTTACTTTATCCAAATCTATCATATCTTTATTTCAACAACATTAAATCAGTATAAGTAATATATTAATGGTTTTCATTCCCTCAAACATATTTTTTTAAAATATTTTATCTTTCCATTGAATATTTTATCTTTGTCCTTGGAATCATTCAATATACCATTTTAAATCCTTAATTAAATAGTGCTATAGAAAAATCATCAAATATTACATAATTATCATAACTGGTACATAACATCTAAAAATACTCAAATTACATATTTCTTGAATCCATACACATCCCAATTAATCATTCATCTTCAACTATGGTAATAGAATATTCTTGATCGTGATCAATTATCCTATTTTGGCATATATTACATATATAATTGTAACATTGATTTTTGTAGTGTCCCATCTCCGTAAAGATAAAGCATTATCGAGTGTAAACCATTCTCTTATCCTTAATTATTACATGTGGTAAAATTCATATATCCCTTCTCCCTTTATCTATATTTTTTCTAGTTGTCCTGTCATTCTTATGCTTCCCTCCAATTCCATAAAACATAGAAAATTATATCTATTTCTCATTACCACATGCTATTATGTCCCTATATAATAAAAATTCTTCAGATACTAGTTCTCATTTAAATATTAGCACAAGACTATAAAAGATATTATCCTTCTTACTAATTGAATCATGTTTATTGGAGAGGTTCATATAAATTCTATTATGTTCCGTTTATAAATGATTACATATAATTGACTTGATATAATCATGTAGAATCTTAAAATTATTGAAATAAATAGAAAACATGAATAATTAATGCATATGTAATCTCATAATCATAAAACATGGTATATTTTTCATGTACTTATATACAATTACTGAAATTACATCTTAGGGTTATGCTTCCAAATATATGTTTTATAAATCTTTTATCTAAGGTTTCTACTAAACTTACTCTGATACTTGCATTAATTCCCCATGTAACGACACTGACTCAGAGGCCACTGAACCTGTTCCCCGAGCTGGGTCACCACATTACCTCAAGAAACCCCCCCCCCCAATATTCCAATGGTTACTGAAAATAAATGAGGGTCAAAATAATATGTGGAGATATTATACCATCTTAATTAGAGTACACCAGAAAAGATAAAAATTCTAAATAAATGAAAGAATAAAAAATAAAAAAACCAACCATTACCAACCATTTCCCAAAAATGGATACAAACCAAACAATATAAATAAATATTTCATGTCCTGATGATAATTCCAAATGTGAATAAAAACAAAAAATAACATATAATGGAAGAACACCCAAAATGGGCACTGAATCCAAGTACGGGCACAAATCTACTAGAAATCATATGAATCATCGCCTCATCTTGGCCTGCAACCATGAAGTCTGCCAGGGTACCCAATGGAGTCCTGAGTAGGGTATTAGTACAAATTAATAGGCCACCACCAACGGTGTCTAAAAAATTATATTATAAAAATAGAGCATTAAAGTACAAATTAAATGCCATGAAAATAATAATATTCTTAGGTTACATTAGTAAACAATATTCACATTAGTCACTTCATCATTTGTTTATTGGGTTTGGCATTTCTATCATTTAAAAAATGTATTGTGATAAAAACAATTATCATGATTAGGGGTATAATTATAGTTTCATATCTTACTAGGGATAAAAATTTCCTAAAAAATAATAACACACTTACATTGGGGCCTCGGTCTAGGTAGTCTCTTCTAATGCAACCGTTAGGGGCCTAGATCATTATTCTGACTCCCAAACCCATGGATTCTTGGGTGGGGTTTAGGGACTCGTTCCATCCCGACCCATGGGAGGGGCCTCAATCCTTTAGCCCAAAGCATCAATCCATGTTGACATTACTATTAATATATATACCACATATAATAATTCACAAGATATACCAAAAACAATACACATACCATTTATACCCCAAAACTATTCACCATGAGGATTAAAATCAAGACTTGACATAGTAGAATATCTAATAATTTCTATTCAGTAGCCCTTATCCATCAATTACATTACATTATTCCTCCTATAACATTTATAAATTCATCCACATAACATTCTCATAATCTCAAATGAATTTAATCACTTATTCTTTTAATGTACAATTCCTAAGTCACATAGAATAATTACATTATTACACCCAACCCATTTCACACTATGCTGAAAAAATCCATTATGACATTAACAAGATCTATGAACAAATAACAATATTCCCTTATCAACTCAACTAAAATTTTAGTTTGATCCAAAAGGGATATACATTATTATAAATTAATTTTGTCCTTAACATCACATTAATTCCAGGACCATAAACATTAAATACTCTTGAGATAGGACAATAATTTGAATTTAATTCACATCAATGATCTTTTCAATTTTAGAGATTTCTAGAATTATGTCAGAAGTTATACGTAACAAAATTATATAAATAAAAAGTGGAAACTTCCAATAATATCCATTTCTTCCATAATGGTTTTTTAAAAAAACATTGTTTCAGTTTGTGTTGAATCATAACGTTTCCTTTATACCATTCTTGACTCTATTCTTTTTTAAATCTTGTGAAAAAAATTTCCAAACATGGGATGAGAGTAAAAATATCAATAAATGATTCAATAATATGGAAAACTATTAGTCTTTGAAATACATATAACCCATGAATACTTTATCATAACGTCATATTTTTCAACTTTAATAAGTAGTAATTGCACTTTACTAAATATAACCTCTTTGCTTACCCTTCTTGTTATAAAAATATTTCATTAAAACCCATAGAATGTAACATATAACATATAAATGTAACTTGGGGAATAAAAACACATAAATGGAATAACCATATGGTCGACTTATACACAAATAAATAAATGGAATAACTATAAGGATGACTTCCAAACACAATAAATTAGATGTTTTAACATAACCACTTGTCCTTGGATTATCATAGAACCACCCATATTTGATTTATCACTTAACCACTTATCATTGGATTATTACGTAACTACCCATCAAATTTTTATGTACCATTATATAATCATAAAACACAAATAATTACATTTATCAACATTACACTCATAAATTTTCATTTTCAAACACAAGCAATCATTTCAAGATATTGAAATAGTAAATCCACTTTCTAAACCATTTTAAATACCGAAACACCCAGAAAGGGAATAATGGATTTCTTTTCCTTTTAAATATAACATTAAATATTACAGAGGAATGAAAATTTGAAATAACTATTTAGGCGGTAGATAGGTCTTTGTCGCTACTTACGTTATGGTTTCCCTTACCTGGAGAATGAGTTAATATTTCCCATTCTTGAAGTCTGATTCATAAGCTATGGTCCTTGTTCTTATATAATAATATACCTTTATTAATTTCAACTTGACATAGAACATATTTCAAGTATATCAATCCTTTTATATCACCTGTAACCAAGTTATTACAATTACATTATTATTTATGTTCATATCAGATGTTTTTTTGATATTCAGTACTTGAGTCAAAAATGAATTTGTTTTTTATGTGAATTGTCCATGTGGTATAAATTAAATCATTTAAATGATAATATTCATTATTGAAATATCATATATATCTAGTAAATATGTATTTATAATAATCCATAATATTTTTACATATGTAATGAAATTCAATGTTCATGGAGAGGTTATGTCGTACGTACACATGAACACTACTTTTATATCCTTTTCTATTAACGAAATGAAAACTAAAAGATAATAAGTATATTATAATTCTAGTATAATATCTATGTTATATGTGTTATATAAATTCATTAAATCATTCCTTTATACATTTCATGTATGGAATGAACGAGTCAAATATCTTTGAGGGGGCGGTAGTCCCCACTTCCTCGTATAAAATTATCAAATTTCCACATTATCGAATGAATAAAGGTATGATATATTAAAAATTAAAGAATCATAGAAATAATATAAATATAATATATATCATATAAAAATATTGTTCTAACATAATTGACATCATGAGTAGTGGTAGGATAAAATAGAACAATCATCATTTCGTGAGGCAGTAGTACGCCCTACATAGAAACAATATGTTATATATCCATTAGATAGAGTGTGTGTAAGTTAAGTTAAACCCTTACAAAAAAACCTAGTATATTGAGGATAAATGTTTATTTATAAAATAATGGAATAAATATTGGTTATGGGTTTGGATAAAGAAAAAAATAATTGAAAGAGAATATGTTACCACTAAATTGGGTAACTCAGTTTGATTTGAGCTAAAAGGCTTTATTGAATTTCCTTCAGCACATGATAATGATTCTATGAGATATTTAAGGATGCTGGGAGGTTATTTTATCATAATTTGGTTGAGAAAAGTGGATTTAGTGGTGTGAGGAAGTGGGAAGAGTTGTGTCCTTTTATAAGAGAGAGGAGGGCCACTTTAAGAAAGTCTTGAAATATTATTTTATTATAAATTTATTTTCAAATTATAATAGCTCCAATCTGATATATTTCGAGGATAATATGATTATGGATCTATATCCTCTCAAACAATAGATTTTAGACAGATTTATGTAACAAATTCAACTTTATATTTTGTATTTAGCCCTTAGATAAACAAATTAACTCTTTCCATGTCTTCCTATATTTTTTTCACTATGTGGTTTATATAGTTACTATAATATAAAAAGAAAACCAAAAGTGGGTATTTAATGAAATTTTACAATTATCCAAGTAATTTGGATGAATCATATATTTTTTTACTATTATATTATTTTATAAAATACTTTTTAAAACTCAATTATGTTAGTTTTGACACTATTTAGTATTTGATTTTCCATAATGACAAAAAACATGATTAATTCAGAAAAACAAAATTAACTCAAATATAAAATGAAATAATAATCCATAAATTTCATGTATGGAATCAAAAGTTTCAAATTAATTTTAATTTAATATTGATACTGTCATTTATTTGAATCTTTCATTAATCATGTAATCACTGCATCATCATTGTGTCATTAATAAATTTATTTACATAATGTATAAATGTTATAAATAATATTCCATGATGTAGGAAATTTTTTTATTTATAATTGGTATTTAAAATATAATATATCAATTATATAACCATATATTAAAATTATTTTTTGTAAAATGATACATGTTTATGTTATATTTCTCATTACTTTAAATTAATTATTATAACATATCAATATCACACTCAAGTGGCTCCCAAATATAAAAATGTTTCCCAAAAAGATTTCTTTGTTCATTTATGACATAATAAATAAAATTATGACTCATGATAGGGTATTTTTATATTACTATAATATTTTTTATGTATTTACCTAATTTAATTTTTATTTATGGTAATAAAAATAATTACTAAAGTTACTATAAATAATTACAAAAAATAAAAGGTACATATTTACATAATTTTGAACATCTGATTTGAAATATGGAATCCATTTTTCTAAATTCCAAACAAATAATTTTAATTAATTTATATAAAATTAATTCCTGTTGTGAAAACCAAATACTGGGTTTTAAAAAAATAAAAATTATCAAAATGATTATCATTTTTTTTGTGAAATTTAAATGCTAGATTACATCCAATGACGAAAATTTAATCTAATGATAAAAACATATTCCAATTACACATTAAAACTAATTAAAAGGATAACATTTCTATATAAATAAATTTGAAAAAAATATCTAGTTTCAAATTATAATGCAGTATTTGTAACTATTTACTAAATTATGAATTTTATCAAAAAAATATCAAATCATCAACCAAAATAAATTTTCTTGGACCAATAGTAAATAATAAGGTTATTACTCCAAATAGACCTTATAAAATTTTCAAAAATTACATTTAACAATAGTTCACCATCAAAAGTTAGTAAAAAATATATTTCAAAAAATATTAGAGTATTTTATGCGTAAAATTGGTTTGATTATTATTTTAACCCTATTAAATTTATTAGATAAATGTAAAAACATTTAAAAAATATTTTTAATCATTTAAAAGTTTTTTCTGTTCATTCTCTCTAATAAAATGGATAGAATTTAACAACTATTTAAATTAATGATAATATAATTGTAATTTATTTCTGTATAAATCAGTTTTGTGTGCGATGTAAGATATTATAGAGACCATTTGTTATGTGTTGAGTAAAATATCAAAGATAACATCCCCATTAGGTAAGAACACTATCTAATTCATAAATATTTAATATAAATTAATAATCATTGTTCTATAATTACCATGGATGATACATCCTTCACCCGTTTGAAATTGCATCCTCCCAATTTTAAATTTGGGATTTGTAAATAATTATTTAATTCATAAAATGGAATATTTTATATCCCACATCAAAAAAATAGTAAAAAAATATACATTAAAATAAATAAGTAAAGGAAATTATTAAGGTCACCGAATTGAAAATTAATTAGTATTGTTTATAAGAAAATATGGATATTTAATAAAAAATAATTATTAGGTTTTGAAGAAGATTGAATGAAAATATGATTATGATAATGTTAACAATCAAAAAATCATAAATATTTAGTTAGATAAAAAGTCATAGATTTTATAGTAGTAAATTAAATTCAAATCATTTTTCTTTTAAGGTCATATTAATAAATTTGGAAAATTAGTGTACTACTTAGAATAAAAACATAATGAAACATAATTTCTTTTCAAGTAGAGTTTGATCTTTTAATAAATATCTACCACAAACTCATACTTTTATCAAATAGATTATTATTCATGATTAATTAGTCAAACTTGGAGAAATATAATCAACATCTAGAGAATCATATAATCCACAAAATATGAACTATATATTTCCTCTATATCTAAACATTATCCAAAACAAAAATGTTTAGTACTAGATCAGATAATCCATCCTAAAGTATCATCCTTTATAAGAATATGGGATTCTTTTAATCTCTAAAATTAAATTGTAACACCCAAGTTCTTTATAGACCACACATCCACAAAATATCCTTAAAATTTCTCAAATTAATCCAATCTAATATAGAAACAAATAAATCTGAAGGATTTTATCAAATAGTTTATCAAGACAAATTTTAACATTTATCTACAAATAACATCATCCACTCTTAATGTATCATACCAAAAAGAAATTATCCTAATGAAACTTTCACTAAGATAGGTTAATCACATCAATAAATAACCTTATTCCAATAATTCCATAATAATAATCATAGAATCATAAAAAATATAATTCAACCATTACTCTATTAAGATCTCATATGGTTCTATTTAATTTAATTATATAATGTTCCCAAAAAAGTAAATGCCTTACAAAATAACATTTATCACGTATTCCCCAAATCATTTTTCAATACTAAGTATATCCATTTGAAAAAACATAAGTTCGCAAAATCAACTTCTTCTTATTCCATAAACACATTTAACTAAAAATAAAAAGTCATAATTATTATGGTCATCACGTAGCCAGTTTTAGGTGATAAAACCATATCTCACTCTATTTTTCTGTTTGATTCCCACAACCTCATCTGACGTGACAAGTACTCACACTGTCTGCATGTTGTCGTTTTTACACAAATATATAATTGTATAAAATTTTCAAAAATGAGATAAAATCCTCAAAAATAACCACAACATATTTTAACATAAATTTATATCTTATTCGTTTATTTTTTCATCCCAAAAAGAAATAATCCATAATCACTAAAAATATTTTTGTCTCTAAAAATGATGTGAATAAACATAAAATTTTGGAACATAAACACTAAAAATATATCTATAAGCATTGAACATATGATAAAACTCAACATTTTAAAATCATATTATATCCATATATCTTAATAAGAAATCTTAATCCTTAAAGCATATAAACCTTCTTATGATACCAACAGTAATGACCCAACTATAAAAATTACATAATCATGAGATATGTCAACAATTTGATATTACATCACTTCAATGATATTTTTTAGGTTTATATATACAGATAATTAGGTCATATATCATACCTAACGAAACCATGTGAAACAAATTGGAAACTTCCATGAGTATCCATTTCTTTAATAAAATAAAAACATTTAAAAGACGTTATTTGATTTCATACTAAATAATAACATTTCCATAATCCATTCATTCAGTCTATTCTTCTTTAAATCCTATAAAAATCATTTCAAAACATTATATTCGCATAAAAATATCATTAAGGGATACACAAATAAGGAATACTATAAGTCTTGTGAAAACATGTAAACTATCAATACATTATCATAATGTAATAATTTTCACCATTAAAAAGTTATAATTACACTTCACTGAATATAAGCCCTTTTCATACACTTTTTGTAAAAAAACTAACATTAAAACCCATTTAATGTATCAAATAACATATAAAGGTATCTTGGGACATATACATAGTTAAATTAAATAACCATATGATCAAATTCCACACATATCACTAAATGGAATAGCCATATGGCCTACTACCATACCCAATGCATTGAAGGTTATAACATAACCACCCGTCCTTGGATTATCACCCAATCACAAATCTTTGGCTTATCCTGTAACCACCCATCATTAGTTCATCATGTAAACACCCAAAAAAATTCCATGTATATTTATATAATCATAAAACATAAATGATTACATTTATCAACATTTCACTAATAAAAATTACTTTCAATCATAAGAAATCATTTTAAGATATTGAAATAGTAAATCCACTTTCAAAAAAAAATTCAATACCAAAACACACAAAAAGGGAATAAGGGATTTATGTTCCATTAATAAAACATAAAATCTTAAAGTTGACCAAAATATCAAATAATGGTTTTAGTAGCATAGAGGTCATTGTATATGCATATGTTAAAAACATTCTCTTTGTTCTTTAAAATAATGATTCAGAAAAAATATTCCTTTTGAAAGGAATTAAAATTAAAAAAGGGTTATTATACCCCTTATAAATAAGTTCATTTAGAAACAAAAATATTCCACAATGAATGGATATTGAGATAATGTACCTTATAAAAATCATATCATTATATTAAGGATAAATTGATGAAATAATTATATATGAGAAATATAAATACACCCTATATAAAGGGATATTTAGTTTGAAATAATTAGAGGTCATTAACTCATATTATTTTAAAAACAAAAACTATTGACATGGATATTTAAGTCAATGAATGGAGACTAAGATACATTTTCCCTTACATGATGTTTGACTCATCATGTATGTTCATTGTTCATTATCAATAATAAACTTAGGTTAATTTATAATCACTTGAGAAACTCTTTCAAATTTATTATTACTTTTATATAACTTATTACAATGTTATAAAAATTATATATCTATTTAAGCTCATATCATATATTTTGTCAATATTCGGTACATGAGTCAAAAATTGAACTTGTTTTCATGTCAATTTTCAATGTGGTCAAAAGTGCATCATCTACATAATAGTGTTAATGATTTAAATATCATATATATATATCCATTATATTTGTATTTATAATAATATATAATATTTAGATATAATAAAAGAAATTCACCATCCATGGAGATTGTAGAATGTACACATGCAAGAATGATACATTTATTTCTTTTTCATATTCAAAGAATGGAAACTAAATATTACATTGATTAATTGTAATTATATTATAATATCCATGTTATATATCTTACATATGTCCATTTATACCATCCTTTATACATTCCACGTATGTAAGTAATTAATCATATTACTTTCAGGGGGTGGTAGTCCACACTTCCATAAAATAAATTATCATATTTACAAATTATGGAAAGCATAATGGCATGTTAAAAAATTTATTAAAGAATGAAGAAAATATAAATATCATATATATCATATATAATTACAGTTCCATTATAATGGAAATCATTATAGGTGGTAAGAGAAAATTTAACAATCATCGTTTAGGGCGGCAGTAGTTCGTCATAGAGAGAAATAGTATGTTATATATCCATTATATTGAAGTGTCTATAAGTGTATGTGTAACCCTTAGAATAAAGATAATATAGTTTATTTAGTATACATGTTTTTTATAATGAAATGAAATAAAAAGATGTTATGGGGTTGGATAATTAAAAAAATTTAAGGCTTCAAAGTGGAAGGGAGGGATGCTGAGAACTTATTTGAGTAGATGTAGGATGATCCAAGGTGCTTGAGAGGTGTGAGTATGTGGGTAGAGGTGGTGGCCTTTAATATGAAGGTGGAGGGAAACATTAGGAATGTCTCGAAAAACAAATTTATTATATATTGATTTTATAATGATAATAACTTAAATGTGACCTATTTATAGGATAATATGAGTATGGGTAGAAATAATCCCATCCAATAGGTTTTACACCTGTTTAGATTATAATTTTAACCCCATATTTTGGCTTTAACCCTCAGTTAAATAAATTATCTCTTACCATGTCTTATTTTATTTTTATACAATATGGTAAATATATTTACAAAAAAATTTCAATATAACCTAAATTAAATCATTAATTAAAATTTTAACATTATCTAACTAATTTAGATAAATATAATATCTTTATGACTATTATGTCATTTAATGAAAACATATTTTTTAAAAAAATTCTTTTATTTAACTTTTGATCTTATTTTGTAATTAATTTTTCTTATTAATAATAACATGATAATTATATAAGAATACATAAACTCAAATATAACATGTCATAATCATCCAATAGTTCTTGGATGGCATCAAAAGTTTCTAATTATATTTATTTTAATATTTATAAAGTCATTTATTTGAAAAATTAATTAACAAGGTAATAATTGAATCATCATTGTTTCATAAATAAATTTATTTATATAATGTCTAAAAATTTTAAATAAAATTATATTATGTAAAAAATATGTTTAGATTAATAATGATTATTTATAATCAAAGATATCAGTTAAATAACCCTATATTAAAATTGTTTTAGTAAAAATAATGATGTTTTTGCTATATTTCTCATTATTTTAAATTAATTATTATAACATGTAACTATCCCATACAAGTGGCTCCTCAATGAAAAAAGTGTAGCGTTAGACATATTAGAAGCATTGATATATGTCCAACAACACACGAAATTCTTTAGAATCAATGGGAAAAAAATGAGATGTTTTTAATGCTTTGGTTCATAACTTATGATTTGAGGAAGAATAAATGGGGTGAAAATCATTGGAGAGACATAAAATAACAATGGGGAAAATAGTAATTTTCCTCTATTTAATGCACCATGTGATCTTCCAAACCATGTGAAAATCGTGCTCCTAACATTGTCCAAGAGGGATTAAATCCCATGGTTACCTGGGGGGCCTGCACATATTGAAAAACCATGACCCAAACATGACAAACACATCTTTCCATGTTCACATGGTTTGGATCTCCACTTTTCATGGATTAATAAACTAGGCATCCCTCCTTGTGGCCAGAATGGTTTGGGGACACAATATCATCTGACTGTGAACCAACTAGGCAATATGCACTAGTTGACCATTTTATCCTTTACATTTGTGTACCAAATCACCAAAACACTCCCAAAGTATTCTATTCCCCCATTAAACATTTAATTGAATTATATTAAGGGATATATTTGAATATTTAAAATAGAATATACCTTTATGATATCTGGGATCTTACACCCTGGCCCCAAAGGCCACAAGCATCTGCCTTTATTAAATTAGCTTAGTCAAAAGGAATAAAATCTCAAATTATCGATCATTTTATTAGTTTCTTAAAAACAGATTACATATATTTATTGCATATGACCTTGTAAAATAAAATCTTATATATAATACGTAACAAAAAATAATAAAATGTACTCATAAAACTGAATCCAACAATTCATCTTCATATCATGGGGAAAGAAAACAAAATAAATATACACTCAAATGATCAGTAAGGGTATATGTGTAGTGGAAGTAATAAAAAATCAGCAGAAATAAATAATATGTAATAGTAAATAATTAAACAACGTTTTCTGTTTAAACAACTGGTTAAGTTGTATTCAATAGGCAAAGGTAAACAATTGAAGAAAAAAGCCATTGAATCCATAGATAATTTCAATGAAAAAATATCATGCATAATAATAACAATAATCAACATCATAATAATAATTTATTTCTAAATTAATGAAATTAATAATAATTTTGTTCCATGTTTCCTAGGTAAATGGTATATTTACTATCAAGACCTTACACAAGACAGTTTATCATATGTGGTTGAAACCAATCTGATTTTTCCAACTAATTTATCTCATGAGATAGTTGATGCATTGAGGGGATTACATTAAATGGTACCCAAACCATGTGGTACTAGCCAAAATGTTACTTATATATCTAATAATAAATTAAATTAATCAAAAATTATCTTTATCATCAATTATATGTATTGAATAAAAGATACTGATTATCAAAATGTCATCATCTAGTACAATAACATTACAAGTGAAAAATATATGTAAAATTTGAGTAAAACATAAGAAATAATACTATCTATCACACAAGAATATATTTATTTGATATTAAAGTGAATTATAATTATAAAAATTATTATAAAGAATTTATTTTCATGAAGATTTTAACATTTATAAAAGATAGTGACATTGCAATGATTACTTTTACCACTTGGTAATTTTCATTTAAACACCCCTTTTATGTGAAAATTTAAAGTCAAATAGAAAATACCATGATTTATAAGTTAATATTGATATTTAATTACATAAGTCACCAAAAATAAGTAAGTGTTTAATATGACATTTATCTCGCATATGAAAAAAGTGAGATAAAATTTTATTACATTAAGTATGCCTGGTAACATGATTCTTTATTTTACTGAATAAAAAATTTATATAAATTAAATAAATTCATGATAGAAGTTTTAATGTTTATTATTACGTTAATTTCACATATTACAATGTTACATAAAATTACTTAAACAATTTATTTTATGTCATGTGTTTTGAGAAAATTCGGTTCATATGGGACATAAAAAAATTTGTTAGTTCAAATATAGACAAAGTGGTCATTATATAATCATATAGAGAATAATAATCATCAAATATTTATCATATTTATAATTAAATTATAAATTTAACACAAATTGTGAATAATGGATATGTTAAATTAACTGATGTTACAATAATGTTAATGGTAGGTCGTACGTATGTATAAGTAACATTCTCATTTTTCAATGACCAATAATGATAAATGATAAGTAACATTTTCTATTAACAAAATGAAAATTATATCGTAAATAACATTTTATTTTATTATATATTCTAACATATATAATTCTATTAATCTAAAAGGAATCACATCCCATCGAGGAGGATATAGTCCGCACGTCCACTAATGACATTATCACATTTATTTGTTGTGTGAAAAGTGTAAAAAAGAAAATGTTATATTATATTTCCATAAAACTAATTATTTCATGAATATCATTTATATTTCACATATGTAAAATATATTCAATTAAAATCATCCCTAATACATTCCATGTAACGTGTGAATGTATCACATCGTTTTGATGCTGTGGTAGTCCACACATCTAAAAATGATTTTTTCATATTTCCAAAAAATGGATACCATGAATGTATGTGTTATAAATGTTAAATAATTATGAATAAAATGTAAATATCACATATTAAATATAAAAATATTTTTTACATATTAATTCCCACCTGTGATAGTTGTAAAAGGAAAAAATGAGTTAAATTGTTTCGCGAGATGGTCGTCTTCCATCCACATAAATGGTAATTCCATTTCCCATTTGATGGAAGTGTGTGTAGTTCTCCGTATAAACCGTAACATAAAATATTATTTGTATATTTTAGATACATATTTTATTATACTATATAATTTTTCAATAATATAATGGTTTTAGAATGAAATAAAACAAAATTCATCGTCAAAGAATGTTACATCATTTAAGGTAACTCATTTTGGTTTTCACCAATGAAATCCATGGATTTATTTTCTCACAAAGTGATTACACTTGGTTGATGTTTTGGATTTTAGGATAATATTTTTTTCAGGTTTCAATAGAGGAAAAAGGATTGATATTTGTTATTATGTGTGAGGCGTGAGTGGATATTTTTATTAGAGGGGGAGTGGTATTCTTGTAAATATAATAATTTAAACATTCTTGGGAGGACAACCAAAATAATGTTACTCCAAAATTGACAAAAATTTTATTAAAGTAATATTATGGTCTATTTGAACCTCTACCAAACAAAAAAATCATTTTTATATTTTTTTTTCTTATCTGCTATGTTTCATCACTTTTACCATTTTGGTTTTTTATTAAGGTCACAAGTTTTCTAACTTATCTAATTCAACTATTATGACTAAATTAAATTGATATTTACATGGAAATATTTTCCCAATTAATTATAAATATGATATATAATTTATAAATAAAACCCCCATTTTTTGGGAAATTGGTTTTCACATAATATTATATAACAATCAAAAACACTACTTTACCATGAATCATGTTAACAATTATTTCACTATTTTGTAGTAAATATCATTATAAAAGATAAATTGGCCAATAAATATATCATAATAGATATTTATTGACATTTTAATTTCAATTTTTAGATTATATTATTTTTAAAAATATTTTTCTTTTAATAAAATAAAATTTATTATAAAATAACATTAATGTAAATTTTGAGATCATTTCCTTAATATAAATTTTAAAATATGAAGACAATTATGGTATTAAAATATATTAATTAAAAATGGATGTAACATGACATATTAATCATATAAAATATTTTATTACAGTAATTAATAAAATTTTCATATCTTTAAATATGTTTAAAAACATTTATTTTATTTTATTATTTACCAAATTATCACTATGTTGGTGTTTTTTAATAGTTTTAAGTAACCAATTCATCCCTAAAAATTATTTATAAATTATTACGACAAATGAAACTCATTAAAATTTAAAAATGATATATATAACAAAAAATATGATGTTTTTTCATATCTCAAGTCTTTATGAATTTAATTTTAAGGAAGGTTATTTCTTATCTTTTTCTATACATAACCTATTATATTTGTCGCATTCAAGGAAGAGTAGCCCAATAATTCATAAAACTATAAAAAAGAGAGGATATGCTCTAAATATAGGCACCCAAGGGATTTTATAAATGTTTGATGGTTATTTTCTGCTAATGATTAATTTTTAATCACAAAATAAACCATTATTTACCTTAATCATTGTATTTAATTTTAATAACTTTCACTAATATTTTTTGTTAAAATCATAGTTGATCATATTATATAATAAATACTATATGTATTACAACTATGTAATCAATTTTTTCAAATCCAATTCACGAAGTGTAAAATTTAAATTCAAATCTAATCCTATATATGTGGTGAGAAATCAAGGTTTTAATATGAAATGTTCAAAATTTAATTAAGGTTTTATAAGTAAATTATATTTAAAAATGAACACAATGACATAAATTGTATTAAAATTATTAAAAATGATTTATTTTGACATTAAAAAAATTAAAAAATAATTAATCAATAATATTATTTTATATAAAAATGGAGTTTAAAAATTAATATTTTTCACTATTAATAATAAATAATACATCTAAATAAAAAAATAAAATGTCTACCTAAAATAATGTTAAAATTAGAAATTAAATAATTTTTTTTAACAATTAGATTTCATAAAATTGTCATTATATATTCATAAAATAGGTTCCCCATTAACAGGTAGTAAAATTGCATTCTTCAAAAATGCATCTTTTTATGAAGGACAAATTTGATCTTATTTTACGTCTATAAAACATATTTGAATATTTTAAAAACATTATATTTAATATATAATAATAAAATAATAAAATCAAAAATCCTTGGGATGTTATAAAAACTTTTATGTGTGGTCATGTGTGTCGTACATACTATCGAACGAACTCAGTATTATGTGTAATACAATCCATCTTAGCATTTCATATTAGGAAATATAGAAAAATAATAAAATTTTCTCTAAAAATAAATTATTTTATGTTCTTGTGGTGTAACATAAGGTATCATAGAGTAACAAATTCTATTATATCTAATCATGATACTAGGTTTTCTTGAATGTTTTCCTCAATTCTACAATAGTATCTGGATACTTAGTTTAGTTTTAATACTTATTATCATCATTAAAATGATGGATGTTATTACTAAACTATTAGAATATAATAGTATATATAGTGAAAATTTACTATGTATTTCAATTGTGATTGAGATCAACACATTCATCTAGTTATGTTTTCATCCAATAATAGATTACACTCGATCATTCAGATAGATCCTTATGAATACCTTTATGGAAGTATGTATAGAAATCCAATATGATGGGTTGATGTTGGAAAAATAATTCTATTAATACCTTATCTATATAAGGAAATATATGAAAATGGAATATCAATAGTACAGTAAATAGAGGATACACATTCCCTAGAAAAGATACATTGATAATCGTCAGTAATATCTAGATTTTACAATTGGTGAGATGGTCTTCAAAATGAATTTCTTCCTAGAATATGTTTATGAGACTTGTTAATAATTGACTGTTAATCCCTAGTTATATTTTCCCCTTTAAGATTCGTTATCGACTATGGATGGAGTCTTATCTCTTGGTACTTCCCCTGAACCTATATCAAGTTATTGATGTGTTCCAATTATCAATACTGAGGAGGTATATATCTAATCTATCACATGAACTGGGCTTAGACTTCATACCAATTGAGAATTATCTTTTTAATAAAAAAATAATAGTATAATTTTTTGATATTGGAGTTAAACTTATACTTAACTGGACTAATTATCTAATAAATGTCTGGATTTGATGACATAGAGATATCCTTAATAATTTTTGTTATGTCTTTTAATTATTCTGGAAAAATTATTTTAAGTTAGTTATAATGTAACACCCTCATGTTTAATGTTATATTTCTATTTAAATTAATCATATATATTCGATAGATTTTGATACAAATAACATAGTATCTAAATGAAAGCTAATATAGTATACCATTATAAACTATTTAATAAATAACATGGTATGAAAAATAATAACTAAATTATGAAAATATACGGTTTATAAAAGTATAAAATAAATTTATTGGTTATAAATTTAGTATAAATGAAAATAACAATATTTTGAATATTAATGAATTGATTTTATAGAAAATGGTTCTTATTCATAGAATGTTTTTTTATCATAATAAATTAAATTTAACCTTATTGGTGAATTATTTTTATGATTAAAAAATAATTTTTTATAAAAAAAAATTCACCAAATTTTTTATACTTTTTAAAATATTATTTTTCTTGTATTATAAAATTTAAATAAAAATTGAAGTTTATTTTTGAAATCAACATGTTAAAATTATAATAGAGTGATTTTTTATATTATTTTATAAAAAACATTCCAAATTAATAGTGAAAATTACGGTTTATTTAAAAAATTGTCTTCTAAATTATAGTATTTAAAAAATTCACTTATTTTTAAATTGTTTTAAAATATTCAATATTTCAAATTATATTATTAATAATACATTTTATTTCATTGTAATAAATTTTATGTTAATGTTTGATATAATATCGTTTTAAACATGCGAATACATTTTCATGGGAAAACTATTTTCTATCGCATTTATTTGTTGAATTTTAAGTTAAATTATTTCATTGAATTTTATTGAATTTTATAAAATTAAAATGATTCTTTTAATTTGAATTATTTTTGTTATTCAATAATTTAAAATTTATTATTGGTCATAATTAATAGAAAATCAGTTAAACTTTGTTATCATTATTAAGCTGAAGACAAGTTTAACTATGGATAAATGAAATGGATAAGGGTTAAAATAACCTAAAAACATGTCTAAATTATGTTGGATAGACATATGTTAACCCAATATAATCAAATATTTGGTAATTATATATTTATTATTTATTTTTTGAAATAATGTGTTATTTTTTTCAAAAACACTTGTTTCTAATATCCCCCACTTTTAAAAGAAAACCCTCTGTCATATCCTATCCAAACATCAAGACCCATTTTCAGGTTCATAAATATAAAAAAATATAATTAAAAATTTAAATATTATATTAATTACCTTTATTGATCAGAATATAATCCCAGTATAACTCTACGTCTAAACCGAAAGAGGTTGTCTAAAGAAGATGTATTATTTTTAACCATTTGTTTTCATTTTATATTTTTCTAATTTTTTTTAATTATTGATAAAATATTTCAAAATAATAAATAAATTATTTAATATACTAACATTTTATTATATTAATTACATATCCTATATTCACCTCATTTTCTTTCAAATGTGAAACAAAATCATGGATCACATATATAACAGACTACCATAACACAAAGTGATTTAATTCATTTTCCATCATCTCCTCTCATAGTGGTATTTAATGATTGATATATTATATATATATAATTTTCATTAAATTAATATACTTCTACAAAAATAATATCACATCTACACTCTTATCTTAAAATCCATTGAAAAATGAAAATGCCACTCATGCGTACATGTTGGCCACCACATCCACAAAACAATATGATTTGTTTTCCATTTCAATTTTTTAGTAATGGTAATAATAATAGATATTTTTAATTATATTATATATATTTTATAGTCATTATCTTTTTATTTTGAATAATTTTTTACATTTCTTTCATTTGATCAATTCAAAAATGGAAGCATTTTCATGTATAAATGTTTCCTACCATCACCATGAACAATGCACTTCATTTTTAAATGTATAAATTCTTTGTATGACTCTTGATATGTATATAATAAATATTTTTGAAATTAAAATTATTTTTAAAATTATAAGGATTATGTAACAATTATTTAATTATAATTAACAAAACTATCCAAACAAAACATAAATGAAAAACAAAGCACTTATCACCAGGAACAGTTCTTTAAAAAAAAGAACAGTAAACAAATGGGTGATTAATAACTATAAGTCAATAATATGTTTTATTATTTGTATTATTATGATATTGTAATATTTTTATAACAAACCTAGAGTTATTATACATTAGATCTGAACATGTATTAATCAATTCAGACCAGAGGTAAGTTTTTTGTTATTATCTCATTATTTACCAAGATTATTTCTGAAAATGTTGTTTATAATAAAAATTCATTATATAACTCTCATTAAACTCATGAATTTTCTTATAACATGGTTATTTCAAGATATTACATGTTTTAATTTGATTGTACTCCCATTATGAATTCAATAGGATAAATGTAATGTCCTGACCTCATTTACCCAGAGTTGGTGCATTATTTTAACACATTGGAATGATTACTAGGTATCATGTCCCGAAGGACAGATCCATTTAGAAGTCTTGTAAAATAGATTACACATATGAATGTTACATTAAAATTATGAAAAATAAGACACAACTAAATAATTTTTTAAGAACAACATTATTCCCCAAGAATAACCCTTAATATCAATCATAATACCCATATTCTTATACTAGGATAAATAAAACATAAGAAAGGGGTCAGCTCAGATACTTAGTATGGATAAATGTATATCAGAAACTATCATAAATAAGAAAAAACATTTATGTAAATGTATATTACTAGAACAAAATAACTTTAAACTTACATTG
Source organism: Viscum album (assembly GCA_963277665.1). Taxonomy (NCBI): domain Eukaryota; kingdom Viridiplantae; phylum Streptophyta; class Magnoliopsida; order Santalales; family Viscaceae; genus Viscum; species Viscum album. The sequence continues at coordinate 445,438,028 of OY728142.1, forward strand.
TATCATAATATGGAAAATATATATCAAATAATTCAATTTAATAATTCACAATGATATTATACTAGTTTAAAAATAACATTTAATATCAATAGACAATTTCTTAATGATAGAATTTATAATGCCGAACATCATAACCACATAGTCATGGCCTCATGCCAATACTAAAAAAAAATTTAGGGCCTTGAGCCATGACACAAGTTTGTCTCATGAGACCTACCAATGCATCAATGAGATATAGCTAGCTTCACCCATCACTTACTTAGTCCAATGCATTCCTCATATGAAACTGTTTAAATATAACATAAAAATTCATATTTAAACTAACATATGAAATGCCAATACTTCTAACATAAAACAATAATGGTATAAAAATATAACATCCAAAAACAAACATATCATAACTCGTTCAGTAAAATATCAAAGACTGTATTATAATAAATCATCCTCAATCTCGAATAATATCCAGTAAAAGATCTTGACATAGTTTAAAATGATCAATAAAACAATTTGAGAGAAATATCCCATTTTGTGAAATCATTTAAAAGTCACACATTTATAATGGAAGTAACTTAAAAGAGATTTTTGAATCAAATTTCCCCATACCACTTTGAAACTTTTGAGATGAATTAACATTTTAAAACAATCATGACCGTATAAGTAAATCATTAAAATCATTTTAAAAACATGTACATTAATGAAAAATATTTAGAAGAATAAATCATTAAACCATTTAAAAAGATTATCTTGCTAAAAATTCCCTTCAACAAAACCTTAAAATATTCCTTTTGAATACATTTTTATGAAACTTGTACATGGATGATAAATATGTCCCAGTAAATACTTACACATATACAATCTCGGATAATAATGAGATTGGGGAATAAACCCTTACCATGTACATTCCTTTAGTCGAGCGTATGTTTAACCTCTTGTATAATGACCACAATATGTTATTAAATTACAACAAAACTATATAAATATTCATGATATCATATATGATTCTTTCATTACTTTGTACTATCCATTTAATAATAATTTTCATGTAAAAGTAACATTTCATGTAATAATCGCTTTCTTTATTGTATGTGTTTTAGATTTTTATTATAGATCGTATCACATAGATAAAGATTTACATACTTATAGAATATAAAACAAGATTTATATATCATATATATTCAGAATATAAATATGTATAATAGATATATATATGAAATGGAAACGCTGTTCATGGAGACTGTAGTTTGTACATACGCCTGAACGTTGTTTATGTTTTCTTATCATAAAGTTAGGAAGTATTTAAACAACATATATTTATATGCATAAATATATATTATTTCAGTAGAGATATTATTTTGTATACCTCATAATTAATCAATGAATTTATTTTTATAAAATTTCTTGAAGGGTGGTCGTCAAAGATGAATCCTATCGTTTCGTGTAGATGGTATTCTGTATATATACATGAGTGAAAATATCAATCTATTGATGGGGAAAATGTGTTTAATTAAAAGGAATATTACATATACAAAATCAATACCATATTATATTTACTATTTAAATTAATTATACTCATTATTATACCCATCCATACAATGTAGTTTTGAATAACAATGTACACTACAACTTAAAGATGGTAGGTCGTACGTACTAACTTATAGTGACTTTGTCATTCATAGGATGTATATAATAATGAATAAGGTTGTAACATATTTATAATACCTTCACAGTATGAATAGGGTACTAGAGTTATTATTTTGGAATGGAATCAACAAAGAAATAGGAAGTTGAAGAAGAAAACTACTTTGAAGGTGGTGATGAAATAATTACCTCATCTTTGGGTGTTTCCTTTTTATTTGAAAAAAAGGGCTCCATAGATTGGATTTATGATCAATTATGTCCTCTAGGATGCATTTAGGGTATTTGGGTGGAGATTGGAGTAGGGGTTGGCCAAGACAAATTTCTTTGGAGGTGTAAAATTAAGAGAAAGGGAGGTTCACTTTCTTAAGAGAGGTGAGGGGCACTTTAGAAAAAGTTTGAAATATTAATTTATTCTAATTTCTTTAAGTTTATAATAGATCCAAAATGGTTTAATTATAGGATAAGGTGTATATGGGTCAATATTCTTTAAAAAAATATGTTTTAGAAAAGTATAGGTCAGCATATTAAACATATCTTTTAGATTTAACCCTTAGTGAAATAGTTTATCATTTACCCTATCTTCATGTATTATTATGATATATGGTTAATAAAATTACAATAAAATGAAAAAAACACTCAATTGGTTCATTAATTGCATTATACAAGTCTTTTGGCTGAACCCTATATTTTTATTAATATTAAATCATATAATAATATAATATTTGTTTCAAAAATCCATTTATGACCATTTTCCCACTATTTAGTATTTGGTTTTTGTAAAAGTCATAAAAATTTAATTACTACGAAAATAAATACATGGAATCATCCCTAACATGTCATTTGTACCTAGAAAATTCTTGGATGGCATCAATAGTCTCAATTTACATTTATTTTAATACTTATAATATCTACTAGTTCAATCTTTCATTAATATGGTAATTACTACATCATCATTTTGTCATAAATAAATTAAATTATATATTGTCTAAATATTATAAAGAAAATAATCTGATTTTTTAAATCATATTATATTTCTAATTATTATTTATAGTCGTATTTATCTTATATATAAACCTATATTAAAAATGGGTTAGTTATTAAACATTGAATTTTACACTTTTAACTCCCCTTTAAATAAAATAATAATAAAGGCCCAAAATCTAATCCATGTGGGTCAAATAGGATCATATTTTTTAAGAAGTTATATTTTGGTAATAATAAACTTATCAAATAGAATTAGGACTTCTGTTGGAATAATTTTAATATCATTTTTACCTTTAATTCCCTTATTTACTTTTAACTGTGGTAAATAAAATTCCAATGTTTCTATTCACCAAAAATTATTTGCATCCTATTGAACATAATTTAACTTACTAATTTCAACTGTGTCTCTTGTATTTTTTAAATTCAATTCACAGAAGTGGTAAAATTACGTTTTATGAAAATTTGCAAATGTGCCTAAAGGTGGGTAAATGTGCCTAAAAAGGCTAAAAAGATGTTAAAATGGTTCGATCAAATTTTATATATCTATTCTTATTATAAAATGACTATAATGGCTTAAATATTACTAATATATGTATTATGTATCTATTTTTTAAAAAATCATTATTTAAAAATTATCAATTTAAATGAAAAAGGCGGTTTTTAAGTATTATGTTGTATTGTTTTTTACTATTCATCAAAAATTGATTATTTTCAACAAAATTCCAAAAAATCACCATAAGATAATTTTTATATTCCGAATTAAAATATGATTTATACTTTTCAAAATTCAAAACAGAAAACTTTCAATAATTAATTAAAAATGTATACCCATTGTTAAAACTAAGATTCATGTTTTTAAGAAGTAAAAACATTCAAAAGATTGACATGTGTTTTTGTCCAATTTTATTGTTAAATTACATTCAATGAACTAGATTATATAAAATGATAAAAATATAATCTAATTATAATTTAAAACCCCTAAAATGACTAATTTAATGATTAAAATTATTTCGATTTAGAAATATGTTTTAAATTTAAATTTATTATTTTTTATTCTTCATCAAAATAATAAAGTTATCAAAAATGTACCAAAAATTTATCCCAAATAAATTTTTATGTATTGATTCTAAATAATAATTTAATTTCATTAAATTTAATATATAAAAGTTTATATTATTGGACTTTAAATGTTTTTTCTGTTAAAAGCTGTAAAAATTTAATTTTTAAAAAAATACTTCTTTTATATGAAATATAGAATTTGTTCTTATATTATGTCTAGGAAATATATAATATAGTTGTTAAAATTATATTTATTATATAAAATTCAAAATGTTGTTAATAATATTCCTAACTGCTTTTTTAATGGGTAGTTTAGTAAGTTGTAGTGCACTTGAACTAAGTGTTGTGTGTAGCGTAAGCTATTAAATTACTTTAAATAGATAGCGTACTATGAAATACTAGGGTGTTACATTCTCCCCTCCTTAAATAAATTGTGTCTTCATAATTTAAAATTTTTCTTCAAAAATAAATGGTTGAAAATAGAAAATACCTTAGTTGAAAACCCACCTCGAAATTAGGGTTAATAAAATTTAGTCTTACTTAGATGGAAAGGGAAATGAAAAAGTCACCAACAAGTTAGTATTTTGGATTGGAGAACATATGTGTAAATTATAATTATACGAAAAACATAAATATTTATATTGAGTTATTGAGGTCATTAATCACAAAAACAGTTAATGGAAAATTGAGGGCCTCAAAGCCATAAATCTATGATGATTTAAAATATCATCAATTCAAAAAAACATAAGGTATTAGAATAACACATTTTTGGTTTTAAGATTCTTTCTAAAAGATTAAGAATTATTTTCATCAATGAATAAAAATAATACTTGACAAATGTAGTCCCATCCTTTAACTAATTTCTACCAAAAACTCATCATAGAACTCAAAAAGTATTCTATTTATCCTAATGGTATAAGGTTCCAAAAAAATTAAATTTATAATTCATCTTTTAGAACATTTTATAAAAAACTACATTATACAAACCAGGACATGAATTAGGCCAGAGGAAGGTGACACACCCTTTTCACCCTTCAGTTGTGGGTTCAAGTCTCACGGCCATGTCGGACGCGACGTGTTGTCACCCGACCTCTGGGATATCCTTTTTATAACAACAAAAAAATACTCTTAAGAATTGTTTTAATCAAAAAAATATTATCCAAATTCTAAATTAATTAATTTCAACATTTATACTCTTCCGAAATACTTCTATCCAAAATCATAGTGAAATATTTATGAAGAAGGTAAACATAATGATGATCTCTTTTTTCCACATAGTTACATGTGAATACCTACATCATGTATTCTCTTAAAACATGGTAACACCTAGAATTAACATAAAACCTTATTGAATATATTAATTCTCCCTTGTTCTTTATAGAATGAATGATATACTCATTAAATATAAAAAAATTTAATACCCCAAAAATGATGGAATAAACAAACTATTAACCAGTTCAAAAAATTTCAATAATATCCAATATACATTATCCAACACAATTATCTGTTATTAAAAAATCACTAACTTAGTATAAGGAACATATAATGGTTTATCTTTCTCTCAACCATATATTTTCCATTAAAAAATACATAAAACTATGTCACTTTACATGGTACCATAAAATCTCAAATCCTCGATGAAAACATACTTTGATAAAATCCTTATATAAATAATAATTCATAGAAATTGTACATAATTAATAAAATACCAAAATGACACAATTAATTAATAAAAACTTTATAATAATACAAATTCATCTTCATATATTGTATTATCATAACTTGATTATTATCCAATAGCATCATTTTGGGTATACTCTGATGATTGGGACATTGATTGGAGTAGGGTCCTAACTCCTTGCAGATGAATCATTGTACAACTGAAACCTTTTTCTTACCCTTGTAATCATGAACATGGAGTCATTTTTCTCCACAACTATAACAAACTCTCACTCCATTCAAGCACTTTCCAGGGTGACTCTTTCCATAGTTATCACCCATAAGAAACTCCATCTTTCCCTTCTTCTCTTTATCCATATTATTCACTACCAAACCTCTTTTTCTCAGGATTTTATCAAGGCAATATGACTCAGAAAATTCAAAACTTATCTTATTAATACATGATACTATTTCATTATATGATGATAATATGTTGGAGACTATTTACCTTATATTTTTTGGCTTAAGACCATGAAAGATATAATCCTTCTTACTCATTGGATCATTTGTATTCATAGAGATGTCATTGCTTCTACTATGTTCCATTTATAAATAATAAAATACCCTAGGTTAGATCAAATCATATGGTATAATACAAAAACTAGAAAAATACTCAACATTAATTGAATATTTTAAAAAATCTAGTCTCATAATAATAAAAACGGTTTATTCTTTTCATATCTACTCGTAAATCCTTCATAATTGGTTGTAATGAAAATGTGAATTATCTGATGCATATCCTCGGGGAGTGTCGTAACCAAGTGTCCTGCAAGGCCCATTGTCATGCATCATTTCCTTTTCAAGTATAGCTCTAATTGGTGTTTTTAGGTTTTAACCCAAGATACATTTTTTCCAGAGCCACCTCTACCTACTCGTTTCCATACAGGGATGTATTGCATGTAAAATTCACAAAATCCATACATTAACAAAATTCTAGGAAGTTATTCTATACTAATCATTAAAGTTTATCTTATGTTAATGTTCAATAATTAGAGATAATCTAAATCTATTTCCATAGTTTTTCTAAACATCCTCTGATATCAACTATAATGCCCTGATACTATTTAACAAGAGTCTGTGCATAATATTAATACATTAGAATTATTACAAAGAATCAAGTCCCGAAGGACCGACCAATTTATCATTCTAGTAAAATTGATTATATATATGAAAGTTACATTATAATTTCAAATAAAAAAACAACTAAATTTATCCTTTGAGAAATCTATTATTCCCTAGCATAACCCTGCATATCAATCATAATACACTTCTTCTCATCTTGGAAAACTTAAACCAAAGAAAGGGGTGAGCTCAAATGCACTATAAGAATAACGATATAGTAGAAACTATCCTTAATAAGCATAAATATTTATGTAAATGTATAAAACTAAATATCAAGACTTTTAATCTTAAACTTTAAAAAAATATGGAAAAGATAAATCAAATAATCCCATTTACTTATTCACATTGATATTTTACTAGTCAAATAATCACATATAATATGATTATCTAATTTCGTAATGGTATAATGCATAATGTAGGACATCATAACCACATAGTCAAGGCCTCCTGCCAAGACTAAAAATAAGATTTTGTTATGGACTTGTAACAAGACACTAGTTTACCTCATGAGACCTACTAATCCATCGAGGAGCTATAGAGGTCTGAACCTATCACTTACTAAGTCCAATGATTTCCTCATATAAAATTATTGAAACATAACATAAAAAATCATATTAAAACTACCAAAAGAAATGCCAATAATTTATATGTAAACAGTGAATAGTATAAAAATTAAACATCCCCAAAAAACATATCATAACACATTCAATACAATATGGAAGATTGTGTTATAATAAATCAGCCACAATCAAGAATAGTATCTACTAAAAGATATTTTCATAGTTGAAATTGATTAGTAGAGCTCTTTTAGAGAAATATACCTTTTGTGAAATCATATAAAAGTAACACATTTATAAAGGAATTAATTTAATAGATATTTTTGAATCAAATAGTTCCATACAACTTTGATACATTTGAAAAGAATGAACATTTTAAAACATTCATGTCCATATAAATAAATCCTTAAAAATCATTTTGGAAACATGGATATTAATTAAAATGATTTAGAAGAATGAATCATTAAAACCATTTAAAAAGATTATCTTGCTAAATATTACCTTTCAAAAAATATAAAATTTTCCTTTTGAAAACATTTTTATGAAAAATGGATTTCGATGATAAATATGTCCCAGTAAATACATACACATAAACGATCTTGGATAATATTGAGATTTAGGAATTAACCCTTACCTTTACTTTCGTTTAGTCGAGGGTATGTTTAACCTCTTGTAAAATAACCATTGTATGTTATTAAATTACCACAGAACCATATTAATATTCATGATATCATATATTATTCATTCATTACATTATACTACCCATTTAATAATAATTTACATGTTAATGTACCATTTAGGGAAATAATCGCTTTCTTTATAGTGCGTGTTTTAACTTGTTATTATTGATTATATCTCATAGATCATTATTTAAATAATTTCAGAATATAAAACATGATTTTTTATATCATATATATTAATAATATATATTTGTAAAATAGATTGATATATGAAATGGAAACATCATTTATGGAGAAGGTAGTCCATACATACGCATAAACATTATTTCCTTTTTCATATCGTATATTAGGGATGTAAATAAACAACATATATTTATCTATATAAATATATATTATACTAGTAGATATATTATTTCATATAGATCATTATTAATCAATGTATTTATTTTTATAAAAAATCTTGAAGGATGATCGTGAAGATGAATCTCATCCTGTCGTGGAGACGGTTATCCGTACATACACACGAGCGATAATATCATTTTATTGAAGGTGAAATGGTTTTTAATTGGATGGTATATTACATATAAAGAATCATTACCATGTTATATTCACTATTTAAATTAATTATACTCATTGTTATACACATCCATATAATATATTGTGGAATGACAAACTACACCACAACGTGGAGACGGTAATCTGTACGTACACACGTAGGGTGACATTGTCATTCGTAGGATGGATAAAATAATGAATATAGTTATAAAATATTTATAATAACATAACAGTATGTATAGGGTAATGGGTTTATTCTTTTGTTATGGAATACAGAAAGAAATAAGAAGTGGAAGAAGAAAAGAACATTGAAATATTTGATGAAATAATTACCAATTATTCTGGTGTTTCCTTTTGATTTTATCAAAATGGCTCATTAGGTTAGTGTTATGATCAATTTAAGGCCTATAGGTTAATGTGAGTGTATTTGGGAGGATATTTTATCTGGGGTTGGCCAAACCAAATGGATTTGGACGTGTGAAATTAAGAGAAGAGGAAGTACCCTTTTATAAGAGAGGTGAGGGGAACTTTTGGAAAATATTGAAATATAAAGTTATTCTAAATTGATTTTCAGTTTCAAATAGATAAAATATAATTTATTTCATGGATAATGTGTTGATGGATCTAAATACTTTCAACCAATAGGTTTTAGACATGTTTAGGTCAAGATATTAAACTTATCTTTTATATTTAACCCTTAGTTAAATAATTTAACTTTTACCATGACTTTTGTATTATTATAATACAAGGTTAATAAACATACTATAAAATTGAAAGAGAACTTCAAGTGGTTCATTAATATAATTATATTATTATTTTGGCCGAACCTCAAATTTTTATGAATATTATATCATTTAATAATATAATATTTGTTTTAAAAAACCCATTTTTGTCGATTTTGACACTATATAGTATTTGGTTTTTGTGAAAGTCATAACAAGTTGATTAATTCTAAAAAACACTTTAAATCAACCCTAACAAGTCATTTTCACCTATTAAATTAGTGGATGAAATCAAAAACTTCAATTTACTTTTATTTTAATAATTATGATTTCAATTAGTTTAATCATTCATCAATAATAATATTACTACATCATCATTGTGTCATAAAAAAATTTAATTATTTAATTTGTGAAAATATTAAATAAAATACAATTATATTTAAAATCCTTTTATATTTCTAATTAATAATTATAGTTGAATTTATATTATGTATAACCCTATATTAAAATGGTTTTGTTATTAAACTTTGAATTTTACACTTTTAAATCTTCTTTAAATAATATAACAATAAATGTTCTAATCCAATCCTAGTGGGTCCAAGCTGATCATAGTTTATTGATAAGGTTGATTTTGGTTTAAATACACTTATCCAATAGAATTACGACATGTTTTGGGGTAATATTAATATTATTTTTACCATTAATTTCCTTATTTACTTTTAATCGTGGTAATTAAAATTCAAAAGTTGCTATTCACCCAAAAAAAATTTATCCTATTGAACCAAATTTTACATACCAATATCAACTATGTCTCTCGGATATTTTTAAATTCAATTCATTAAATCTGTAAAATTACGTTTTATTCAAATTTTCAAATGTTCCTAGAAGGATGGAAAATGTGCGTAGAAAGTGGGAAAAAAGATGTTAAAAGGTTTAATAAAATTTTATATTTCTAATATTATTATAAAATGACTCCATTGACTTCAATTGTACTAATATATGTATTATGTATCTATGTTAAGATAAATATCTAATTAAAAATATTTATTTAAATGAAAAAATCAGTTTTTATGTACTATGCTGTATTTTTTACTATTTATAAAAAATTGAATGTATTCATAAAAATACAAAACAAATCACCCAAAGATAATTTTGATATTCCAAATTCATAAAATATGTCTATTTTATCAAATTAAAAACATTGAAGTTGAAAAATTAATTTAAAATTAATTCCTATTGTCAAAACCATGATGCAGGTTTTTAAGGAAAAAAAACTATCCAAAGATTGAAATGTTTTATGTCTAATATAAATGTGAAATTACATAAAATTAACTACATTATATTAAATGATAAAAATATAATCTAATTATACTTTAAAACCACTCATATGAATAATTGGACACTTTAAATTATTTCGATAAAAAATTATTTTCCAATTAATTTTTATTATTATTCATCAAAATATAAATGTTATTAGAAAATTACTAAAAATAATCCAAACTAAAGTATTATCTACCGATTCTAAAGAGATATTTATTTTCATTTAACTGAATATATAAAAGGGTCAAATATTAGATTTAAAAAAGGTTCACTATTAAAAGGTGGTAAATTTTCATTTTTGAAAATTACTTATTTTTCTGAAAAAGTGAATTTATTATCATAATATATCTATGAAATACGTAATATAAATGTCTAAACTATATGGAGTATAAAAAATTCAAAATGTAGTTAGTACAGTTCATAAATTCTTTTTGAACAGCTAGTTTTTTAAATCATAGAGCGATCGAACTCAGTGTTGCATGTAGCGAAAACTATTGAATTATTTTAAAGAGATAACGTACTATGAAATCCTATGTTGTGAAACTAAAATAATGTTTTTATTGAAAACTAACTTTATTTCGCTCTTCTTTCAAAAATAATTTTTCATTAATGTCCTTTTATTTCAAAAAATAATTTCAATATTGATTTTAATATTTTACTATTATTTTTAAATTAATGTTTATCCATAATTTGTTTTTAAAAAAATGGTTTAAAAGAAATCAAATTATCATGATCAAAATGAGGTACATTATGAATTAATGGGGATAAAATCTGATTATAAAGTTTAATTTCTTTTATGGGATGACTTAAGATGATAATGATTAAATTATTAATCTATGAAACCGATTTTTTCCATGGGTTGATTATGTTATAGAACTAATTTGTAGAATTATGTTCATATCAAATACTAATGTATTATTCCAATTATATGCTATCATGGAACAACTTCTTTTATTCCTTGATGATTAATGTATTTTGATGTTCTGGTCATTATTCCATGACTCAATATTATGATATATTATATAATGGATATAGATTTCAATTATTATAATCATGTTCTTACACCATTATTTTCATGTAATGATTATGTGATCAATGATATCTAATTTTTTTTCTACTACTGAGATGAAAAATTTACAATTTTTTATGTTTCCTTTTACCTGGTTATGAAAAACATTATAATTTATGGTATATCAAAGAATAGGTCAAGTTATGATGAACATCGTGGGAGGTGACGTAGTTCACTTATGAACTAGTTTTTTATTTATTAATTATTATAAACTCTCTTTAAATATTTGATTATATAATGCATAATTATTTTTTATTTTAAATATTCATATAATAATATATGATATCTATTTTGAAAATAATGAATCTATATAATAAATGATACTAAAGTTAAAAATAGTTCATGGGGCATGTAAGAGACTATTCCAGAATATAGAGGTAAACCTTCGATATTAATCGGATACAATCGATAGTGGTCTTACATAAAATATCACCACTTTTGTAATGTATATCCTTGAAAGTTTATCAGTTAATATTTCACCATGAATATGAATTTAATGAGTAGTCTTTTTATGATGATTCACCACAACCCATATAGAATTATTTCATCTAGATGTTTTTAGAAGATCAGTGAAAACATCAATAATGATGTTTTCTTATTTTCATGTTTGTATAGGTAATGGTTTCATCATCCCCTATGAATTTTTCCTATCAACCTTCACGTGTTTATATATAAAGAAATTTTATCTATATTTTGCGATCTCATTTTTCATGTTCTTCCACAAATTATACACTCATAGATCTCAATACATGTTCTTATAACTTATTTTTATAAATAAGGTTGATATATGTGAAATATTCTACAACACATTCTTTATCTCATATTTTTGTACACATAGTAATGAATAAAAATCAAATAACTCTTTATTTATAAATTTTGACCTCCTAGGATTTACCTTTTCATATAACATCAAACTTCTTTATTTATAAATCATATCATTGAGAATCCTTTATCATCCCATAAATGGATGTTTGGCTATATATTTCACTTCCAAGAAAAATAGGTCCTTCAAATTTTTCATCATTTATATGGTTGTAGGATACTTTCTACTTAGAGAATCTACAACCTTATTCACCATTCATAGATAATAATGGATTAAGAAGTCTTATTCCAAAAATTGATCTAACTATATTCACTCGAACATTTAAAGACCCTTATGTGTTAATATATATTTTAAAAAAATTAATCAACCTATATTTCTAAATTTTCCCTTAATTGGTAATTTATCTATTTGACTTATTTATAGATCACTACAACTAACTCCATGTCATGAATTAGGAAAGTATGACCATGATATTTCGATTTACTTAAGAATTTTTTGATAACATTATCATTTCTCATCAGTACACTTACACATATCTTCATTGATACATTATTTTATGCTTCTAAATAAACCCCACATAAATGTATTTTAAGTACTAGTGTGGTGATAAGATTTATATTTCAATTCCTTAATTCCCTATTCATATTCACTAGTCTAGAAAATCATCACTCCATTCTGAGTTATTTTGGTTATTGGGTTTGATATCTATGTGATTTTTATTAAAAATCATCGGTAATCCATGTCTAGTCAATGGAGACTATATATATTTGTTATAGATATGGGTCTAGGTCTTTTCTTGATGGCCTTTTAATATTAGGCTCGATAAGATCCCTTTTTTATAACTATCTCCAATAATTATAGTTCATTCATCCAGAATATTCATTTACTATAATTTTAATACATCTTCTACCATAAGAAATTTTTTAACATGGTATTCAAATTCTATTTAGGATACCAATTTCTTGTTGAGTATATCATAATATCATATACATAAACGGAAAAATATTTTATATAGTAATCTATAAAAAATAAATAATTTAAGTTAATTAAAATATTTTAGAAGTAATATGCTGGAATTTGATCCCTATGAACTCATAGTGTCCATACACTATTTGAACTGTTGTCTTGGGAGAATCGTCCATCTTCACCACTGATTAAAAATATCCTGACTGAAGGTCCACCACATTGAAATAATAAGCACCACATAGTTAATCAAACAATCCCTCAATACATGGCAGTATAAAATTGTTATATTTCTTAAATTTCTTTGGATTTTATGATAATAAATATAGTGTAACATTGAATCATCCATTTTTTATGAAGATGTCTAGTTCACCCCAGAGTGAGGTACTTCAGCATGTAAAATTCTTTCCCATATTCTGTGTAAACTAATTCTTGAAATACTCCAACTCAAAATTAGATATTATATAATATCTATAAGATATATCCAAATACATAAGAATAATTGTAATTTAAATATCAACCTCTACGTTAAGAGGATTTCTCAGAAACTCTTCAAGGAATGGTTCTCTATAGTCCTTCGTAATAAGGCCACTTCAACCATGATTAATATTTTTTCCAATAATTATATATATATATATATATATATGATTCCTTAGGAAAACATACACAAACATGGGAATAAACCTCAAAAATAGATTCATCCTCCTTCCCATACTTGTAAAAAATCCGAGGATTATCTGGGATGTAAATAGTGATCTCCCTCACCCAATAATTGTTGTTAGATTTATATAATGACATCCGACCAATTCCCAATATAGCCTAAAATTCCACTGAAGGATGCATGAGATAAATTTTTGGGTGGTTCTGTCTAATAACATTAATGAAAAAGGTTTTATATACTTGAGATGTAATAATTAACCCATTTAATGTTCTCACATATAACTCATCCTTCGTGTTTTTGAGTAGTTTTAAAATAGTTTAACTAAACATCCCAAATATAAAATTATTTGTATAACTATAATCATATAAGAATTTTTATGTTAATGAATAGATAATTGTATCACATTTTAATATTTTAATCTAGTTCATTTCATTTTCTATATTTCAAAAAAATAGTTGGTAGAATACTCAAAAAATGAGAAACTATGAATATAGAAAGAATAAAATATAAATGAAAACTATCTTCAATCTTATGAGATTATAGGTTTCAAACTAGGTAATCAATTTTAATTTAAATAATAGGTTTACTAAAAAATATTCTATTCAACTCACCAATAATTTTTTGTATAGAGTTTTTTAATTTTTCGTACAATATCCATTAGAAGTGTCAGTCCAAGTTGGAAGAAAGGCCTCTTTGATATGCACCAGGTGAAAGTTGATTCAATAGAAAATTTTTCTTTTTGGGGTTACTAAGCCTAGGTATAACTATACTAGAGAAACATCCAGTTTTAGTACCTATACATGGGTGCAATTTCATGGAAACCACTCGCCCTATATACTTACCCAAAATTTCTAGATATTTTCCTTTGCATAGATCTATCCCTATGGATTTTAGTAATCAATTATTCTCTTATTAAACAAAAATAACTATACAAATCTTTAATACCAAGTATAGTTACCTAATATTTTTACCCTTATTATTGCCAATTTTAATCATAAATTTCCAAAACAAACACCACCCAAATATTGATAGGCCTGGTGTCTTTAGAATACTAGTCACAAGAAACATCAAGACAAAACTGAAGTAAAAAATCTTTATTTTAATCTAAATAATGGGTTATTAAATTATCTTTATATCCTAATACACTATAGGATAACTTATGGAATACATAAAAAAATGTGTGAAATAAAAATCAAGGTAAAAGAATAAAAATTACAAAGCATCATATCGTTTGAGTTGAAGAAAAAACATAATATAACAATTGATGAAGCTCATGAAAAGTCATATGGGATTATGAAATATATAACATGTAATCATTAGATTATAGAAAAATTGGAATGTGGCGTGAACATAAAACATGAAATAAGAAAAACTCAATCCTGAATTCCAAGACAACATCACATTATGGATATAATCTCATCATTGATTAGGTTTACTCCATAATCCCAAATATATCATCTCACGAGACAAAAGAATTACCCAATTATTTAAAAAATTAGTCATAAACATAATAATTTCCCATGGAATGAAAGGGGTTTCATAATATTACCTCAAATCATAATCCTATGATATTTCATATTATTCTAAACAATATATAGAATTAAATATTATAGACTTTTAAATCTAAATAGATAGGAATAGGAATAAAAAATGTTGTAAATTTAAAGAAAACTCATGATAAATTGTAGACAATTTGGAAGAGAATTGAATGTTTGAAATAGTATTTTAAATAATTATTTAAAGAATTTGGATAAATCAATAAATTTGGAAATTTTATATAACGCTATAGAAAATACTAAATTTTTTTCTAAAAAAATTCAATTATTAATGACATCATTAATTTTATTAAATATTTTAAAATATCCTTAAATTAAATTCTTAATTGATATAAAATTTACTCTTAATAAGATTATTGTGTCGAACCACCGCACAATGGTTCACCACCCTCTGGGATGCTCTTCCATCTGAGAAGAAAAAATTACTTTCCTGCTTTGGGATTTATCTAGAGTGTTACATTAATGAGGGGGGAGTTTCTATGTGTGGAGGGTTTAAAAAGGCCATTCTTGGGGATTACCTTTGGAAATAAGGAAAATATAGTTTGATTTTAATGAATTCATTTGATAAATTAATTTTAATCACGTATAAACCCATAAAAGGAACGGAGAATGTGATGGGTATATATTTAAGTGAAAAATATATTTAATTTAAATAATTACACAACATCAATGATAGGTAATGTATGTTTATGGAGAAATGGTTTATAACCTATGAAAAAATGATTGTTCGAAGTGATCTCATACTATATGTCAAGATTCTTTCCGTACATTCAATTAACATCCTAAATAATCAAATTAAATTACTTAAATACATAATTGAGAACATTTTGAATATATAATTTATTTTGAAAATTTATTTTATGTTTATTTACAACCACTTAATTGATATGTAAGCGGTAATTTTTCTCTTTGAAGGGAATTTGTTTCATGGTTCCTAGGTTTGGTCTTTTAAGGATAATTATTGATGTTCTTTTCAAATGATAATAAAATTAAAAAACAAAAATTAAATTACTTTAATGTCCTTAAAAAATTTACTGGACCCAAATATCGATAAATTTTGGGACATATGTATAAATCACTTATTAAAAATGTTACAATTATAGAGTAATTTTATTTTGGTGGTTTTATAGACCATAATAAGTATATTCATTTTATTTAGTTTAATAATGGTCCATTTAATAAATAAAACAAAATATTATATAATAGATGTGTTATCATATTGTATAACCATGATAATAATTATGTAACCGTACATTTAGGTGATGGGTACAATAGAAGTGTGTTGATAATAGACGTGGTGAACCAACCATGATGTGAATGATAATTTGAATTAATAATCTATTGAGGTGTGGGTAGAAGACAAAAATTACTTCATAATTTTAAAAATTAAGTGTAATAAAATAAGGATGATACTTTTTTATGTGGATTGTGAACATATGTGGGTGTTAGAATAATAATTTAATTGAAAAAGGTTTCATAATTTTCATTTTTCTTTGGTTGTCTCCTCTTATGTTGTCCGTTATGGGTCCAAGAAACGGTATTTGGTGACACAAACAACACTAGGATGTACGAGTGATTTTAAGAGGAATGGGGTGATATTTTTCATTATCCAGGGATTATAATATGTTAAGATATGGTGTGGTGAGGGGTGGTATTTATAATGGGAGGAGAGGGTTTTTTATATAATATTAACTTTTTATTATTTGGGCACAATACTATGACAAGAGACTATTAATCTGAAAATTTTCAGTTAATAGTGAATTGGTTTCAAAATAATGGATTTATAAATCATCCCATATGAAATTAATAATTTAGTTTACTAATAATAAACCTTATTTTTACATATGTCATTACTCAAACAAATTTCAACTATTTTAGAAAAATTCATAAAATTCACCATAAATTTTTTTGATGTGTATATTTAAAAAAATAAATTTTTTTTAATAGGTATATATATATATGTTAGATTTATTTTTATAAATAAAACAATAATTTATTTGAAAAATATATATTCTAATTTTATGATTAATTTTCTATCTCTTTGAAAATAACTTATAGAAACATAAAATAATATTATATTTATAATAATACTCCAAATAAATTTATAAACCTAATTAATGAAAATATACTTTATATGAAAATATTTTTTATAACAATTCATATAACTATATAATTTTTTAAAAAATTATATAACTTATTTTATCATTTTAAAAACATTTAGTTACTTTTATCATGATATAAATTTTAAATATTCTCATTTTATAAGATAAAAATATATTATTTAACTCATCCATAAGAGAAGAAACTTTTAAAATGATCTAGTTTCTATTTTTAATGGTTAACTTTGTAACTATTATATGGGTTCCCTAGCTTCTATAAATAAAATTTATTTCATTCATTCTTCATTCACATCTATTTTCTCTCAAGATCATAAATATTCTAATTTTTATAATTAATACAACATTACTAATATTCTGAATCATATATATACATATATAAAATGAGTGTGCTTATTTTGGTTCATTAAGAAGATCCATTGTTTCATATTTTAGTTATCTTATTTTCTATATTTTATAATATTTTAGTTTTTTAAATTATTATATACATTTTTATTTTTTAAATTTAATGTTCTTATTAATATAACAATGTTGGTTTTATCTATCAGTGCATGTTCTCAATATATCACTACATTAATAAATATGATACAATTATATAATCAATGGTGATATTCCATTCATAATATTAATGGTTTTCAAACTACACATATCGGCTAACTAGTGTGATGGATGTCTCATAACAAGACACATGGGGCCACCACAATAGATGGTGGCTAACAATCTTTATGGTGGGGTCTTTTGGGTTTTTAAATTTCTAAAAACTAAATTAATGTATTAATTTATTAAGTATAATAATTTAGGCCATTTCTCAGGTTATTTCCAGTGGTGTTTTATAGACCATCTTGTTGTGGTTGGACGTAGTTTCAGTGGGATAAGGCTATACAAAAGCTAAGGATGATATTAATAATTAGACAGACCTAGGACATACGTGTTGGGTGGTGAATTAAATGTTATCTTCTCCACTTTAAGATGGTGGTCCTTATATTTTCTCAAAATTTTATCAATGATTTTATTCATTGAAAAGTGTGGTCACTTCAATTTACCTTTTGTCAACCATGGAACTAAATATGTTCTCTTGTTACATAATTTTCTCATATTAATGGATTATTAATAGTGGTCTATGATCTTATATGGAATTTGACACAAATAGATTCATTAGATAATGTAATACATGAAATTAAAAAACTTATTTATCCTGGAGATCACCTTGATTAAGATACAAAACTAAATATTTTCTAGATCAATGTTTTGGGTGGTACCATAGTGATTACAAAGATATAATAATATCAATATATTAGTAATTTATCATGGAATATGGTGCACATGAAAATTTGACATTATTTATTGAATCAAAACATGTTAGAATGATCTAATTTTTTAAAATAATGGTGAATTATTTCATTAGTGAATGATGATTTTTAATAAAAACGGAATTATAAATTAATTTTATGAAATGTAAGTCCTAGATGAATGGTTTTGTGAATTATTAAAAGTTAATAAATTCCAAATTCTCATTTTTTACCCTTGATATTAAAACTCCCATTTTGGCAGTCTAGATATTAATGAAAATACCCCTTGGGGGTAGTTGACAATTTCAAAGATAACAACCATTTTGGTGGTCAATGATACGAAAAGTTTAACACCCTTTATTGTGATCTGGGATGCCCAAACGAAAACGCCCCACATGGTGGTTAATGAGTCTATTCAAAATAACCCTTTGGATTATACATGATACCCTATGTTAAATACCTTTAAGGGTGGTCCCTCATTCTTGATAAAATCACCCCTCAAGGTGGTCTATGATACTAATGGAAAAATACCTTTTGGTTTCCTATGAATCTAAATAAAACACCCATTGTGGTAATTTGTGATATTCCAAAGAGAATACATAAAATGATTATCTATGATACTAAGGAATCAACCCCAGTTAAGAGGTCAGTGATTCTAAAGAAAGAACCCTTTTGTGTGGTTCATGTTACTAAAAAAACACCCTATTATGGTGGTCAGGGATACTCGAATGAAAATACCACTTTGGGTGGTATGTGATACTCTAATGAAACCACCATTCAAGGTGGTTTTTGATGCAAATGAAAACACCACTTTTGTTTGGTCCATGATAAAAATAAAAACATCCCTTAGGGTAGATTGTGATATTTTAAAGAAATAACCCTTCATTTTCATCCATGATATTCTTTAGAAACACCATATGAGGGTTTTTTCATGATAAGATTTTGTTAATTATTTCATTTTCAATAAATATAATCTATTTGATAACTTGTGATGCATGAAACACCATGTTTTATCAAAAAAATATTACCGATTAAATTATTATTTATAAATAACCATTATATCTTAGAAATTATGTTTTTAGTTATGAGTATTACTAATAAAATTTATTAAAAATCATGGTTATCCATTGTCTAGAAATATAATACGAATAATTTGAATGAAAAATAAATGTTTTCTGAAAAACTAAATTAATCTAAAATATTGTTTTATCACACTTTTAAAAGATAATTTCATATTAATTTGGAAAGAAATTATAAAACTTATTTGATAAAATGAATTTTTTTTATAATAATAAAAAAATTGGTTTATAGTGAACTTTTTTGAATTTGGTGAAATTTGTAATTTTTTTATTAATAGTTAAGAGTACTAACATTTATAGGAATCTTCTTTTTCATTTAAAACAATTTAAAAGATAAATAATATTTTAAATTAGTTTCAATGTAAATTTATAATAATTCTATTATTATAAAAAAATATTTAGTTCAATCAATTTTATATTGAATTTTTATAAGAAAAACATCTATACTTATGAGAATTTCTTATATAGAAACAGGTCTTTTCATTGTGTCATTGTGTATAATTTTAATTTTTATTCTTCTAATTATATGAATTGATTTTATAAAAATGCATTCCATATATTTGATCATAGTAATTAATATTATTTTATAATTTAAAATTAATTGATTACCCTTATTAATAGTAAAATCAGACAAAATTAATTACCACAGTCAAGGTAAAAACTAATTTACCGGTGGTAAAACTAAAAGGTTATGTGTCAAAATGACCTATTGACATGTACATAACCCATTTAATGGAAATATATAGACCATAAAACATTAATATGTTGATAATTACCATTATTTTAGGCCTTTATCCAATTAAAAATGTTGGTATGATTAAAATTTCGGAAAAATTACATGTCTATCATCTCCCCCACTTTTAAAATTCTACACCTCTCCACATATAAACATTTTAAACCCATTTGGTTTAGTAAATAACTATTGAAATATATTCTTTAATCACCTAAAAACTTTTTAGATCCCTTTTTTGGTTGCAATTCCATCATATGATGATTTTCGGGGCACACCAAAAGTGGTTATCCGATAAAGTGGTAACATTTTTTAGCAATCATTTATATTTCGAATTTTCCTAAAAATATTCCAAATTTCATTCAGTAATGATAATATAATAAATATATTATATCCCTTAATGTTATATTTTATTATTTCTTGGTAATAAATTATAAATATCTCCTCTTCCATCCAATGTGAAACTAAACCTTCAATCATCTGTACAACTGACTACTGACTCACAAACAGATTAAACATGTCTTCAATAAAAACCGCTCAAGATTGATATATAATTATGGGTTTAATTTATAGATATATAATATTAATTATTAAATTATAATTACTTGATTATAATATCACATATTCATTCCTAGTTTCCATTCTATTTGAAACACGATAACATCGCTCTTGTGTACATCATACTACCATCTTTCAAATAAATGCAATTCTGTTTCCCATGTGATTTACATAGAACGTAATAAAGATAAATTTAATTAATACATGTGATATATATGACATTATACTTATTCATGAAAATTAATATATAACCATATTCATTTTCATTTCACCCATTAAGGTAATGAAAACATGTCTCAAGTGTACACAAGATCAACCACATCTACAATGTGATATGATTAATTTTCATTTCACAACTGTTAATAATTTTTTTAA
Source organism: Viscum album (assembly GCA_963277665.1). NCBI lineage: Eukaryota > Viridiplantae > Streptophyta > Magnoliopsida > Santalales > Viscaceae > Viscum > Viscum album. The sequence continues at coordinate 445,459,604 of OY728142.1, forward strand.
TAATGTATCCAATGAATAAATATGATATTTACAATATTATTATAATTTTATAGATTAATTATTTATATTTTATATACAAGAATCAAGAGTTTCATGAAAAAACATTCTTGGGGAAATAATGTAATTAACACCCAAAACAAGGATAATAATGAAATATTATTAATAAGAGAGTATTAAAATGTTCAAATAAGATAATTTATGACATTAAAAATACAAATATGGTTCTAATATAAATTAATAAAATTCCTTAAACAATTATACATGGCTTTTAATTATGTTAAACTAAATGAAATATCAATGTTATATATTTCATCTCAATTTCAACTACACTGAGACATTTTTGTTCATATGCACCGATTCACTTCTCTATGGTGTATATACAACCCATTTTATATATTTAAAAAGAATAATAATCTAATTAGGATGATTAATATTTATTTTCATTTTTATTTTTAAAGGGGATTGGATTTAGAAGTAATCAAGGATGTAAAAAAAATATTATACAGTCTCACCTTCTTTTGTGATTGATTACTTTCTGTTGAAATAATCACTTTATGGTGATAATTCTTCATTATGCCCAAAATTTCTATTAAATATCCATATTCTTTTTTATGGATATTATTATTTTATAAAACCTATACCATTATTATATATGGTGTTTAATTTGAATATTATTTTATTAATAAGGGAAATATTGAAAAATTCATATCCTTTATTTGATACTGATATTTTACGATAAAACATATTCATTCATGAATTAAATAGATTATTAAATACACAAAAAATAATATTTAAGTATATTTATTGGAGGGGTCCAATTATAGATATCCTCACATTTCATCTACAAGTCTCATGAAGAATATCTATTGGCCAAATTATATTGTGTTTTCCTATAGATTAAAATACTCGCGTGAATGGTATTTACCATATAGGTATCATAATGCCTAAAATATTGAAATAAAATAATTCAGAATTTCAATCATTGATAATTCATAAACTATTATTATCTATGATAGTTTCACATTGATATTTCCAGTGGGTGAATTTCATTCTAATTTTATTCATTAAGTTTATGTGTTTTTAGTTTCTTATGATTAAATATTCATTATGCCTTAACAAATTATGATAGTAAAGTTATTTATTAAATTCAATGTGTGTTAATTAATCTTCAATTACATATTGATGAAGCCTTGTTTATTTATGAAATATTATGTTGTAATAAACCGTTATTGGTCATTTGATATCACCATTGTTATTTGGCTTTCCTTATGATATAATAATGAAATCACAAATAGATACTTGCTCAGCCCCTGACACAAGCTCAATAGGTACTTCCACATCTCTCTTCGGTGTCAAACCTATTTTTTTTAAAGAAATACATTGTGAAATAGTTCTACTACTGGTGAAAGGATTCCATTCCTACCACTCCCATCATCCATAAAAAACAAGGAACTTGGGTCGTGATCTCTCCCAGTTTCTGAGTAATTGGCCCAGATCTGCCTCCATGGATATCTCATTCTTCATGATGAATATACAGGTAACCATCAAGAGATTCAAATGCCACTCTCCTATGATAAAAATCTATGTGGGCTTGGTATGAGACTATCCAATCCATACAAATAATCATGTATAATCCTGTTATATCAAAGACATAGGTATCCTAATGAAAACGATGGCCTCCAATCTCTAGCGAACATTCCATGCATAAAAAAATATCCTTATACTATTTTCCTAATGGAGTATTGATATTCATCACCCCACTTATGGACTCCACATCTAGGTTAAATCCATTAACAAGGTATGAATATATAATTTAATGAAAGGAACCAGGGTCAAAAAAAGCACAAGAAAAAGCAGAACCAACTAGAATAGTACATCTCACTATTGATGGACCTTCCTCACTCTCCAAAAGTGTAAGATACACATCCTGTAACGGTCATGCCACTCTTCCATGTGGTTGTATTTGACTCCCTTGAGTAAAAAAACATTCTGATATAGGTGCTCATAACCTGAAGCACCACATCCATTGCCTCTACCTCCTCTGCTAGTAGAACTCCAACTACCAGACCTATATGGTGTAGAAGTACATATTCACACACTTTGACTCGGAAAAGATTCCCCCTCCGTACAAGCATGATGATACATCCTATAGAACTTTTTGTAGGTTCCCCATATTTCCACATAACCTTCACTTAACTGGTGGTTGAGTAAAATGTGTGCGATTGTGTTCCTACATAATGCAATGGTGGCAAATCACGTGCATAAGATCTGGTGAATAGGTTCCTCCTGACTGTCTAACGTTTTTCCACTATCCTAACAAAGATTCTTGCGATGGCGCTTCTTGCTCTCAGAAGGAACACTCACTTATCATCCAGTGATAACTACATGTCCAGTACTAGATGCCACCTTCAGGTTCCCCTCTGAAATAAGAGCCCTATTAACCACTTTTGAGAATTTATTTAGCCTAAATATATTCACATGGGATGTAATTTCATACCTCAGTCCATCCTGTAATCGTTTTGCTAAAGAATCCTCATCTGCTTCCAAAGCTAGAGAAAAAAACTATAATTTTGTGAGACATTTTGTGTAATCCATTGTGGACATGCTTCCTTGGATCAGATACATAAACTATGATTCCTTCTCTCATCTCAGCATCTCTTGATAGAAGTGTTCCATGAATGTTCCATGAATTTCCTTCCAAAACATCTCAGTAGTCTTTCCAGATCAAACATGAATCTCCCACCCACACTTCATTAACCCTCATAAAATATGAACATCCAACTTGAACCTCCTCTTAGCTGGAGTCTCTAATTGGTCAAGTATCATCCTTATAAATCCAATTTAGAATTCATATACCTCAAGTCCAACCTCTATAGTAAAAGTAGAAGGGTGTTACAGCTAAAACTCTCTTGTCAACTTAGACATACTTTTCAGATCCTTCCCTTAATCTGTCCCTCAATAAGCAGTGTGTATTCATATCTCTAAAACCAAACAAACTTATTAGGTCTCATAATTTAACCTTATAACATTTACATAAGAGTATAACCTAAGACAACATGATTCAACATCTAATTCCCCCCTTTTTCCCACCACCCAGATAACGCTGAGACCTTATCACTACCTTTAACCATCTTACTCATAGGTCTTGGTTAATAAGGGTACACATATTCTCATTAATTAATTTACCAATAATTAATCACATTATCTCAAATTAATTAATTCATTAATTAAATAATTATTCCTACTCATTCATCAATAAATTTTCTCATTAGAAACCCATTTATTCTCATTTTTTATCATTATTTCAATTGCATGATATGGAAAAAAATTCAATTTCAACAACTTACCCATAACCCATTGTCATGTGAGTGCCTAGACTGATTTATGTCACATCAACTCTGAGTTCCTATAATTATGCATGCAGACTCAACTATCCTGTCTCTTTAGGACATGAATCAAAATTCAACAATTTTAAAAACAAATTTCACATCACACCACAAGTGTGTCACCCAAGGTGAAATAATATAAAACAATAAATACAGACAACAATAACAACAATCCCACCAAGAGTACTCATTTTCCACATTACATCGGTTTCAAACTCCCATGCAAGATATCATTAGCAAGATTTCACTCTTCCTAGTCTCTTGTTTATCTTTCAAAAATAGTATGAAAAAAGAAGAAGAACGAATTGAAAACTCCTTGGACACCACTTTGTGATGTCCCAAACTAGGAGCCACTAAACGGTTCCCTGAGCCAGTAGGCCACATTCCCTCAAGACAGCCTACTCATATTCTAGAGGTTGCCGAGTAATAGTGAGAGTCTGGTAAGTCTTTATTGGGGATAATATACCCTCTTTTATCTGAATAAAACACCAAAAAATGAAAATAACAATAACCAAGTGCGGAAGAGTATAAATAACTAGAAATAAATCCATTCCATATGATAACAAAAACATTAAAATTCAAAACACAACATAATGGTAAAACATGTTAGGAAAATGAAAATGTCATGTTTCTCCACGGGTGTCGATCAAGCGGCCTAAATAGGGTGTGAATACAACTCAGTAGGCCACCACCAATGGTGTCTAAAATAATTCCAGTCAAGAGATAGTGAATGATGTTATATAAATCATGATAATACAATGAATAATTAAACAGTTATAACATTGTCATATTATCTGTAATCATCACATTAGGAAAAGATTAAATTCATGTTTCCCATTTGAACCATCATTCACTATTATCAATAATATGGGGTAGGTTGTCAAGCCTAGTACCCGTAATCTCATTAAGTGTAGGTCTCTATGCCTATCACTCTATATCTCATCTGGTGTAGGATGTAATTCTTATCACCCTATAATCTCAAAAATGGATATCTGTTGGGGAGGAAGGGCATGTCCAAGTCCCATATTCTAATTGGTCTAGAACACCATGTCTAGAACCAAAAAATATCATCCATTCAATCATTCATTAATCCAAAATAATTTTCCACAGTATCCCATTAAAAATTCATTGATTATTTAAACATTTTAAATTCCATTAATTAACTCAAAAATTATGTAAGAACATAATTCATTAATGAATTCTTCAATTAATTAATTAATCAACCAGATTCTATTTCTAAATTTAATTCCTCACATTTAATTATCCATTTCAAATCACAATTTTACATAATTAATTCTCCGAATTAATTATCTATGAACAAAATCATGGAGCATAATTAACTCTCACAATTAATTATCTTTTATTAATGTCATGGCACATAATTAAATCACACTATTAACTATCTTTGATTAGTACCATGACATATAATTAAATCTCACAATTAATTAACTTTCATAGACAACATCATTTCCTAATTAATTCTCCAAATTAATTATATTAAAACAACCAATTAACTATCTCAATTACAATAACTCAACCCTATACAAATATCCAAAATATCTATTTTGAAAACACCCCTTCATTTTTTATCATGATTCAATTATCAATTAATCAATAAAGTAATCACAAGTAAAACCTAATTTTTTAACTACTCACTTTTAGGAAATCAATCATCAATGGAATCTATAAAATTAATAAAATCACAAACACTTATCAAAATCATGACTATGGGAGTTCTATTTAGACCACCTACCTTCTTTTAGTGATGAAAGATAGCACAAAGAAAATCCTCAAAATCCAAGTGTCAAGACGTTGTTGATCAAGCATCAGATCTATATCCTATTCCAAAATTAATATCAAAGGCATCAAAATCGTGAAAGACTAGATCTATATCTAAAATAATAGATCGAGATCTCAACTTATAGGTATATGTAATAACCCAGATCTTATTTTCATGTATGTTTTTTTTCTAGTAGTTTTTGAGAAAGAGAGAAAAATCTGGAAATTTTCGGAGTACATACCATGTACTTTAAGAGTACACGCCATGTACATCGATGCCACCGAAAGCCATGCACTGGCCATGTCATGGCCACACACACGGCATCGCAATGGTGACTTGGAGGTCACCTAAAGCAGAGTACGGAAAAAGTCAAGTACATGCCGTGTACTCCAGAAGTACACGCCGTTAACTTTCTTTTTATTTCGTTAAATGGACCAGGGTCGTGTCAAAACCTTATTTCCATCTTCTTCTTCACCTAATTCCATCCCGAGCATCCGAGGAGGTCGAATATTCTCTGATCCTCCGATCCTTCACCAGTTATCTAAATTGAACAATGTTAGTTACAATACAATCGCAGTGGGGAGTTCTTGCTTCTTCTTTGGCTATGTTTCCTGGTTCTTCCTCTTATGAGAGATATCATAGGTTGAACATTTTAGGATTTTTTACAAATATACTCCATTCTAGGCCAATTCATGGGCTGAGGATAAAGTATAACAATCTTCCGGGATCGAGGTAGGTGGTTTGTTTCCTTACATTGAATGTCTTTGAGTTTTTGTGCAAAAGTGACGGATTCCCGTGTTTCAGGTATCCCGAGTTAAGGATTTTGGTCCTATTGTTTAATTTCCATATATTTATTTTTAGATTAAGGTTAATTGATAACAATATATTCTTGTTTGAATATTTTAGGATCACCCCATGGGTGTTATCCCGGTTTGGATGTTTATTTCCATTTGGAACAGTTTGCATGCATGGGAAACCCTATTGCAATTGATAGTTTGCTTGTTATAAATTATTACATGCGTTGCCTGTTGTTTTAATTCTTTTTATGTAATGTATATTTCGTCCAAGTATTTTCTAAACTTACTTTGTTATTCAACCAGTCGATTACACATGACTGGACTGCTCGGGGCTGTGAGAACCAGGTGCGGGAGACCAACGTGGGAATAGACGATTAAGTGCTTACCTAGGGGGATTTTTGAAACTTGTTCTTCAACCAGTCGTTTACTCATGTATCGAGACCACAACAGGAATTAGACGTAAGATCTTCCTTAGAGAGTTTGTTTCTATCGTTGCATGACCACAGGGGAATCGACGTGAGTGCTTCCCAGAGTGTCTGTGCCTTTGTATGTTTACTTGACTATAGGGGACTGCTAGTTTGATACACCTAGAGAGTCAGTTTGAATGTGGATTGTTTTGTTGGGTTAGATGAGTCTGCCAAGCCAAATCACAACCTTGGATCTATTGGCCAGCTTGTTTGTTTAGCTCGTCTTTTAATGCCTTTTGTGTTACCTGTTTACCTCGGAATAGAGAGCTTTTCTAGATTCCTTGGTTGTTAAATTAAATGAATGAATTATTTATTAATTTAATGGGATTGGTAATTGGTATGATTGTTTACTCATATACACCTAGTTCATTACAACATTTAATTTCATTACTTCTGCTATATTACTCACTGACAGTAGGGCTCGAATCTTGTGGCGGTTGCCTACTCGGATTAGTCTCACGCCCTGTTCGGGTCCTAATTTTTATCCCAACAGGTTATATGGTTGTAGGTGTGGATAGGGATTGTGGCCCTTCTTCTTTAGGCACATGATTATTTGTTGGAGTTGGAGAGCATATGACCGAGCATAGGCTTGCGATGCAGCTGGAGTTACTATTTTCTTTTCGTACTTTTTTTCTCAGTTGTATTTCATCATGTTGTTTTGTTTACTTCTTTCCTTAGATACGTTTACATGCTGCATCATTATCATCATTACTATATATTCATTTCTTCTGCTGTTTAGTTTCAGATATTGTATGTTTCTTACTGCTTCCTCTATTGACTGTTATTTCCTTTCCCGTGTATACTTTACCAAATGAGGTCATAGTTTCCCCAATGACTCACCAAGGCCCTCACTACTATTCAGAAGCCTATGGAATTTTGGGAAATGCGCTTGAGGTCATGTGGTGAACCGCGTATAGGGAACCAGTTGAGTGGCTATGAATTCGGGTCATTACAAAGTTGTATCAGAGGAGGTTTCTTTTCTTTTCTATTAACTTTCTATTTAGAGACATTAGACAGGGAGACGATGGAATAGGTAAATGGTAAATAGCTGTTCTTGGGAGTTCTAGAACCCATGTACAGGGAAAAATCCGGGTTACCTCAAATATTTCAATTTTCATGTTTTTCAAATGTTACAGTTTAATTGAATTCACTGTGGGGTGGTGCACTTGTGTTGTGTTGTTACTGTTTATTTGATTTTGGTTCTATTTTATTTCAAACTGATGAGATGAGGGTATTCCATCTCATGCATCATATAGGCACTTGTTATAAAACAACATGTCATGAATTTTTCCATGCCATCTAAATTGCATTAGAAGATTCATGATGTTGTGATAGAATTTGTGACTGACTATGCATGCTGTTATGATAGCTGCTATGATAGAATACCTCCTATGTTGATAGGGTATTGTTTGTTTATAGCTTCTTTATCATAGATGCCAAACTTTGGTCTTGGAGGTGTTATGGGCCCTCAAGGATCGAAATTTGGTGGATAGTGGGTTTCTTATATGGTCTACTTGTTATATGCATTGTTATGATGCCAAGATTTGGTTCGCGGGGAGTATGGGCCCCCACGGATTGTAATTTGGCACATAGGTTCTTATTTTAGTGTTGTTTAGTAGTTTTGGGGGTTCTTGTATGTGTATTTCCAAAAAAAATAGACAACACATGGTGTGGTCTTATGAACACACTCCATGTATTCTTCTATTCGGGAAGAACTACTTTTAATGGTTAAACACCTTGAACTTGCCTTCCGTGTGACCTAGCCATGTAGTTGAATACATGGGTTGGGAAATCTGTAGGAAAACATGTCCTATACCATGTTGGCAGGCCATGCAGTAGTGGTCTGTGTACCAGTCTATGTGGATAACAACAGGGACAGTGGAAAAATCTTAAGGACAGGCCCTGTAGTGGACAAACTAGTCATGTAGTTTCCTGCTGGGACAGTCTGTGTTTGTAACCATGTAGAAGTAACCAGGTAGGGAGAAAAAGGGTTAGTACATGTCGTTTATTCTGAGAACATTCCATGTAGCCGGGTGGATTACATATACATGTATGGCCAAGGTACATGCCTAGGGTAAAATTTCAGGAAACACACGGTGTAGTGGTACTACACACTGTGTAGTCATGTTTTCCCCAAATTTTAGAGTTTTTCTCTCCGATTCCATTTTATTCTCTTATGTTTAAACTGTGTTCATTGTTAATTATGGTGCACATATGACCTTGCAGACTCATGCCTCCAAGACGCCCTCCTATTGCACGTCAGGATCCAGGCAGCGACCGTACGCATGATACGACTAATCAGGGACTACCAGTAGTTCCGCCTTTCATTCCGGACAGGACACCTGCAGTGATTTTAGACATTGGTGTCGATGTTCAGTTCAGTGAGGGTTTCATGAGATTCATGCAGACCTTCCAGGGATCTCAGCATCCTGCCCTGTCTATGGCAGAGCGGACATAGGTTTTTCAGTAGCAGCATCCTCCGACATTCACAGGGGATGGAGGACTACAGGCTATGGAGACCTGAATAGAATCCATTCTATTGATCTTCAATCACATGTAGATGCCTCTAGAAAAAAGAGTGATTCCCGTGAATTATATGTTTTGAGATTCCTCCAAGAGATGGTGGGATGTTGTTTCGCAGGTAGGGCACCAACAGGCTATGGCTTGGGATGAGTTTCAGCGTACGTTCTACGACAACTTATACCTGGCGATGCTGAGGGCTGATAGAGCCAGAGAGTTCATGAACCTACAGCAGGTTTCTATCATAGTTATGGAGTATTCCTCTCACTTCACAGAGTTACAATCTTTCACTCCCATTCTGGGGAATGACGAGATATTTTTAGTGAGGATGTATGAGGAAGGCCTCATACCAGACATCAGATCACAAGTGAACATCTTTGAGTTGAATTCTATTACTCGGGTATTCAAACAAGCACTTATCACGAAGAGAAATCTGAGTGAGACTGGAGTTGTGGACCTGGGTATTTTATCATCCAGGTCTAATTCATTTCAGATGGTTATTAGGAAGCACCATCGAGAGTCTACACGATGTGACTTGAGGAAGCGAGGTATTCCATCTAGTAGATGGTATCTTTTTTATAGCAACCAAGTGATGTGATATCATTTTAGAAAAAGTGGGCATAAGAAGCCTCAGTGCCCGAGAGACCCAGTGGAGTGCCGATCTTGCGGCAAGATGGGTCATCTACAGTATTTCTGTAGGGGTTTCCTTCCAGCAGCTACTGAGAAAGGATCAATTTTGACTCCGCGTATAGGAGCAGGATTACCTGTTCCATAGCAGACTAGGGGATGGAGTTCATCAGGTCATTCAGGCCAGGGGAGAGGACGCAGAAACAGTGGTCAGGATAAGTGAGGGTTAGCCCAGGGATCTCAGGCTGCTACACAGGGCCGTGGTGCAGGCCAGACTTTTACGGTAGAGCATATTCATCAAGAGCAGGATCATGGACCTTCTACAGTTCGAGGTACGATTTTTGTAGCCTCATTTTTATCCTCTACACTTTTTAATAAAGGAGATTCTCGTAGAATTATTTCTTTGTATACTTTGGAAAGCCTTAGACTTATTGTTTATACTTTTAAGGATATGATGACGCTCGATGCTCCCTTTGGAATTAGAAATACTAGTGCGTGTCAGTGCTTAGACTACCCCCTTGAGGTTGGTGGGAGTTGTTTTTTGAGGAATCTCTATGTTTTGAAGATGACAAGCTATGATTTCATTCTTGGGATGGACTGGTTAGTTCCCATCCAGACCTTTGTCGATTTCTAATATTGTAGGGTGAGTTTCACATCACCGGGGGTGGATCTTTTCATCACAAGGGAGAATGCGTTGTCCAGGCGAGCAGAGCTGGAAAAGAGCATCATGGGTAAGAAGGTGTTATGGCTCAGATTGGTAGATTATATCTTGATGACCATGAGACTTCTCAGATATATTTTCCTCTAGTGTTTGATCGCTTTCTAGATGTCTTTCTGGATGACTTTTTCAGGTTTTCCTTTAGAGTGAGAGGTAGACTTCTCTATTGACCTTGATCAAGGAGTAGCACTGGTATACATTCCTCATCATAGGATTGCTATACCTGAGTTACAGGAGCTCATGAAGTAGTTAGAGGAGTGGCAGGAAAAGGGTTTTATCTGACCCAATACTTCTCCTTAGGGTTCTCCCGTTCTGTTTTCAAAGAAGGGGGGGTGGTACTTTACTGCTTTGTGTGGATTATCGGAAACTAAACCAGTTGATGTTCAGGAATCGATATCCATTTCCACGGATAGATGATATCTTTGATCAGCTTCGGGGATCCATAGTGTTCTCGAAGATCGACTTGAGATCCGGTTATCATCAGTTGTGTGTCATATCATCTGATATACCTCTTACAGACTTCCAGAGGAGGTATGGTATGTATGAGTATTTGGTTATGTTGTTCAGTCTCACGAACATGCCAGCAGTTTTCATGGAGTTGATGAACATTTTTTCCATCCTTACTTGTATTCTTTCATGGTGGTTTTCGTGGATGATATCTTGGTGTACTCTCACACTCGACCTGACCATGTTACCCATCTTCCAATAATTTTTAGTACACTGAGGGAGCATCAGTTATATGCTAATATCTAAAAGTTCCCATTTTGGATGGACGAGATTTACATCCTGGGTCCTGTCATCTCAGAGACAAGAGTATCAGTATACCCAGAGAAGGTGAGAGTAGTAGTTACCTGGGAGCAGCCGAAGAATGTTATCGAGGTATGAAGTTTCTTAGGGCTGGTAAGTTACTACAGGTAGGTTATACATGACATCTCATGCTTAGCATCGCCATTGATGGGATTAAATAAGAAGGCCGTGAAGTATGTTTGGTCATAAGCCTGTGATTCAGCCTTTCATAAGCTGAAGGGGACATTGACTTTCACACCAATTCTAATTTTTCTTGAGTCGGGCATGATTTATACAGTTTTCTGTGATGCCTCTGGCATCGAGCATGGAGCAGTGCTTATGCAGGAGGATTGTGTTGTTGCATAAGGATCTCTGTAGTTGAGGCCACATGAGAGGAACTATGCTACGCACATCCTAGAGTTGGTTGCAGTTTTTCATGCTTTGCGTTGTTGGAGACATTATCTTCTGGGAGAGAATTTTGTGGTATATACTGACCACAAAGCCTCAAGTATATCTTCACACATAATTGATTCTAAGATAGTGGAGGTGGGTTGAGTACCTACAGTATTTTGATTTCGATCTTGCTTATATGCATGGGAAAGGAAACTATGTGGTAGACACACTGAGTAGGAGGACACAAATACAAGGAGTTCAGGAGGCCAACATCGAGTGGCAGCTTATTGATCTATTGTCTGAAATGCATTTGGAGGTGCACGACAGACATGGTCATACTTTGATTTCTTCTATATCTTTTACCACTACCCTTGTATATCGAGTTTGAATGAGGCAGCAATCATATTCTGAAGGACTAGTCCTATGGAAAAGCATGTTAGGAGAGGTCCCTCTTCTAGGGTGGACCGTAGGCGAGGGTGAGATCCTGGGTTTCTAGGGATGTGTATGGGTGCCATCAGATATACTTGAGGAGATGATGCAAGACATTCATTCCTCAATTTGGGCAGTTCATCCTGGTGTCACCAAGATGTATCATGATCTACACTGCTAGTATTGGTCTCCAGGTATGAAGTGATATGTTGCTATTTTTGTCATGATGTGTTCCACCTGTCAGCAGGTGAGGGCGGGGCACCAGCATCCAGTAGGTATTTTACAGCAGCTACTCATTCCCGAGTGGAAGTGAAATGCTATCGCAATGGACATCGTGATAGGGTTATCGAAATCTCCTCAAGGGAATGACGTGGTATGGGTTGTCATTGAGAGGCTGATGAAGGTTTCTCACTTCTTACCGATTAAGGAGACCTTCGGTGTTGATGAGTTTGAACGGTTTTACATTCGTGAGATTTAACGCTTTCATGGGGTTCCAAGTACTATCATTTCTGATAGAGAATCTCGCTTTACGTCCCATTTCTGGAAAGGGATATAGAGAGCTTTGGGTATACAGGTACTTCTGAGTATAGCTTACCATCCCTAGACAGATGGCAAGTCAGAGCGCACGATTCATGTGCTAGAGGACATGCGACGAGCATGCGTCATTGATTTTAGAGGTTATTGGGAGAGAAATATACCTCTAGTGATGTTTTCCTACAATTATAGTTTTCAAGAAACTATTTAGATGGAACCTTATGAGGCTTTATATAGTAGGCCATGCCGATCACCCTTGTGTTGGCTAGAGGCAGGAGAGGCAGCTATGCTGGGACATTGTCTTGTTCAGGAAACCACAGATCTGGTGGAGTTGATTTAGAAAATCATGGCTACTACACAATCTCGGTAGAAATCTTATGCTGATCAGCAGAGACGACCTTTGGAGTTCAATGTTGGAGATCAAGTTTTCCTACATGTTACCCCAAGGTTGGGACACAAGAGGAGAATGAGATAGGGTAAGCTTTCACCGAGATACATTGGGTCGTCTGAGGTTCGGGACAGAGTCGGGCTATTGGTCGGAGTGGACACTCAAGAGGGGGGGTGAATTGAGTTCCAATTAATATTTCTGTTTAAATACTTGGTTTTAAAATCCCCCAAATAAAACACAGAATTAATCTGTAGTGAATTTGTATCACAATAATGGTTTTGTTAGGTTCTAAAGGGATTTATCATTTCCCAGTTAATCAAAACAGATGATTTGATTAACTTTCAAAACTAACATACTGATTTACAGCTAATATAAACACTTTCGAGTTTAATTATCAAAGTGACTTTAAAGTAGTTTTGGTTTTAAAGTAATTAGCAGCGGAATAAATAAGAATAACTTTGAAAGATATAGCACAGCAGATAACCAAGAGGTTCAGTCTCAACCTGAGACTTAGTCCTCTCAACAATTTATATAAATTTGATCCACACCGTGGATCGGGGTTCACAGCAGATTATAATTATCCAGGTCCAAGACCACTACCACTGTTATTCGTGAGAAACAAAACAACAACAACCAGCTGTCTAGGTCACACACGACCTCTACCACTATTACAGTGGGAAATAAAAAGACATAAAGAGTTTGCTGAGGATTTTCAGATCCTCCAGTTAAAGTACAGGAGACAGTGTGTGTGTTAAATACAGCAGATAACATACACTACTCGAAATGTAAAATAATGAATCACAGAGCAGAGATGTAGAGTTTAGAAATGGATCTAGTGATTGTAGTGAAGCTTTGGACTCCTTGGGTTTGATCAGAAATGGTTCTGAGTCCTCTTCTAGTTTTTTCCTGATAAACAGAGTGTCGTCTGCTTGGCATCCAGGTTCAGAGATAGTGAAAGATGTAGTCGATGAAGTTCTTCAATGTCCTTGTGAATGTAAAGAACTCTGCTTGAGTAAGCTTGAGTGTGTATGAGCTTCTATGTCTTCCACAACTATCTCATCCACCACTCTTTGCACTCAAATGTGTCTCTACCTCTCTTTGCACCAACTTGGACTTCTTTTATTTAAGGCACGAGCTCCATCAAAAGAAATGATTTCTTTTTGCATATACGATGTACAATTCCCTGACATCCAACAACCTTCCTTAAATAAATGACAGAGCATTAAAATATACCTAATATGATCTTTGGTTAGATTAAATAAATATAAAGAAATTCAAACAGATTTTTATGACTATCGGTGAGTCAAGTGATCGGTAGGTCATCAGCATCAGCATTGGTGGATAGACATCAGTGTGTCTTGATATGTGACTCAGATGATCAGAATCGGTGTGTCATGATCGGTGACTCATTTGATCAGCATCGGTGTGACATCATCAGTGACTCAGATGATCAGCATTGGTGTGTCATGATCAGTGACTTATTTGATCAGCATTGGTGTGTCATGATCGGTGAATCATTTGATCAGCATCGGTGAGACATCTTCGGTGACTCAGATGATCAGCATCGGTGTGTCATGATCGGTGACTCATTTGATCAGCATCAGTGTGTCATGATCGGTGACTCAATTGATCAGCATCGGTGAGACATCTTCAGTGACTCAGATGATCAGCATCGTTGTGTCATGATCGGTGACTCATTTGATCAGCATAGATGTGTCAGGATCAGTGACTCATTTGATCAGCATCAGTGTGTCATGATCGGTGATTCATTTGATAAGCATCGGGGTGTCATGATCGGTGCAACCGTTGTCTTTTGATATAGATCAGTGCGACCGTTCACTTTTGATATGGATTGGTGCGACCGTTCACTTTTGATATGGATCGGTGTGACCGTTGTCTTTTGATATGGATTGGTCTGACTGTTCACTTTTGATATGGATCAGTGCGACCGTTCACTTAACAGAAAACAAAGTGTCTGTTTGATCCAGAAGACTTCTAGAATACTTGTAAATCAATAACAAGAACAGATAAAAACATGATCCAACCGATATAAACAGATTCACTAATATATTGTGATTATGTATATGAGAAATCTTACCGGATTAAGTAACGATAATTTGTGATTATTAAAACAGCAATCATATGAAGGATTCAACAATCATCCAGAGGGATCAACAATCTCCCCCTTTTTTATAATCACAAATCTTCATCATAAATAAAAATAATATATCATCAATAATAGTGACAAGGCATAATAAGAATAAAAACACAATAAGATATAAATATCTCCTTGAATTTATGCCTTTGTATATTTATGGAAACATTGCTCCCCCTGCCATAGTATGTTTCTCCACCATAGATATAAATCTCCCCCTTTGGGATAATCAAAAAGGAGGGAAAACATATAAAGAAGGGATTAAAAGAAGGAATCATAGAGAATAGAGAGAGAGAAAAAAAAGTTTTTTATGTACATCAGAGTAAAAACAGAACACTGGTTACCCTATCAACAACAAGACAAAACTATTTCTTGGGATGTAACGGGGCTCTGCCGTTGTCAGAAGGAACAATGGTTGGTAAGTTGAAAGGCCTGGAGGCAGGGTGAACTGGGAAAATTTAAAATGGTGTTAAGATGACTCTGGAAGGTGGAGGAGAGGACTCCACAGAGATGTGTTGTTGAGCAGTAGTAGCTGGTTGAGAAGATTGCTGAAGAACTAGTCGTAGTTGAGATAGAGCTTGAGCAATGGAGATCTTATTTGGAGCAACATCAGAGGCACTGAAAGGTTCAGCAGTAGGAAGCACAACGGCTGTGGCTTGGTCATTCAGATAATGCTTAAAAAGATTTATGAAATCCGGAATAACTTCTGCATCATACTGCATAGCCTTCTCAAAATCATCCTTATTCTCCAGGAACCTTTCCAAAGGTAGGAGTAATATCTTGTAACTGATGAACTTGAGTCTTGAAAGCTTGTGTGACTGGAGGTAGTTTCAGATTATTAACCAACACCTTGAAATTCACGGTCATCTCATGCTTGGTATAAATATTTGAAAAATAATGATCAACATTTTCCTTGATCTATTTCTGAGCTTTATTGCCATCTGCTGAATATTCTTTTACCATCTTATGAATGTGATCATTGTGCTCCTTCATCTTCCTCAACGAGTATAAATCATGAACTTGTCTAATGGTGGTCAATTCATCATGCACAATCTTCCTTAGAGCCTATAGCTCATGAGTAGTGATCTTGGTTACTTTGGTTGTACTAGCGTGAGCAACTATCTATGTTATCTCATCTTTCAACTTCCTCATATCAGACTTCTTAATATGTTCAATTAGATTCCTCAACACCTAAATCATACCAGAGATGGTTGATCTAAATTCGTTTGATAACGAAACTAAGCCTGATTGTAGATCCTTCATAGTTTGATTTAGAGAGGCTATGTTCCTGCCAATAAACTCACCAGTATTTTCCAGGTCTGGTCTAATAACATTTGATACTCTTGTTGATAAGGCTTCCAAAGAATCATCAGAAACTTGCAGAGAAGCTTGAGTAAGAGCCTTTGAAATTTCTTCTCTGACTGTATCTCTCACAGCAGCAAGAAAATCAATTTTGAACTTATTAAAATCAGACTGAGAGACAGTAGAACTAGGTAGATGAACATTTGCAGCATCAACAACATGATCAGACCTAGCCTCAACTGGTTGGCTTTCCATAACAACCGCAGTAGATTCTGATTCTTCCTATTCTTCATCAGAATACTCTAAACCCAAAATAGAAAAACCAGGGTAGTCATCCCAGACCAAAGCACAAAGTGTATATTTCGGTTTATCATTACTTGCTTTTCCACTGATTTCTAGAGATTCTCTCTTGCCACTGGTATTTGTTTCTTCCACAGTTTGATGTGGTTCTATTGGAGGTTCAACAAGACCATCCACTGGTTGGTTATCACCATCATCATCTTTATCATCATCATCATCATCTCCATTCCCATTTCCATTCTTCATAGAAACTTCACTGTCGGATACTTCAGTGTCACTAGCTTCTTCATCACCATGAACTGGTTCTAATTCAGGTAAGGCTAAAGGTGGACTGGCATGTCCAAAGTCTATTCTTCTCTTAGGGATCACATTATCAGGATAAATCCTATCATCAGGAGGTGACATACTTCCTTCATCTATTTCAGCTTCTTCCATCCCTTGTTTACCAGACTCTCCAGTGTCCTTATTCCTTTCAACATCTACTTCTTCCTCATCATCAGAATAAATTGTCTCCTCATCTGATTTCAAACCAGGGTCTCTCAAAACATTCGGCCTCTTTCCATGATCAGTGGGATTGTAGGATTCATAAAACATGTCCTCATCAGCAACCCAAAATCTTTTCCATGGGTTCCAATTTATTTTCACCCTTTTACAAATTTCATTGTTAACACAAAAAGCACTATCAGATTCAGCTATCTAATCAGCTTCATCAACACATTCCAGATTCTTTAACATAGCAGATATCATTTTGGAATAGAACAGGGCAGTGGATTTCATAGAAGGTTTCACCATTCCAGCTATGTTCACCATTAGATATCTACACAAATTTATCTTCTCAAGGGTCTTTAGTAAAAACTATAGAAAAACATCCTGGAATTTTACAGTAGAAAAATCTCCTTTCCTTTGGAAAATTTGGTGCTGAATAAACTTAAAGAAAAGTATACATTCACCATCCAACTCTGAGGATGTGATTCTCCTTGACACTCTGTTTCCAGTCAAAATCTCTAAATCTAACTCATAAGAGAAGTATTCAGTGGTTGGAGGAATGTTTCTAGCATAATCCTCATACCGACCCTCATGGGTTACATTTAAACATTCAGCCCATTATTTATATGAAAAAGATATTTTCATTCCTTTCACTACAGAAGACATTCTGGAAGCCTCTACACCATCTAAATTAACTTTCAGATTTATATAAAACACATGCAGTAGCTTTGGGTAGTACACACAAGCATTATCTAAGAACCAGGCTTTCCATCCTTCCGATTCTAAAAATTGTAACAACAACAACTTACTTGTCAAAAGCCAGGAAGAACTGACTTCCTTTTCTACAGCAACAATCTGAGTTTCCAGGTTCGGATTTACTGATCTTTGAGTGGTACTACTCGACTCGCATCGAGCACACTTTGACGGTACAGGACTGTCTGATCCTTTGCTTGGTCTCTTTTGCTTAGCCATTTGATGATTCTGGGGGATGCCGGAGTTCGAATGTTCGAATTAGAGGAGAAGAGAGGATATAAGGCTTGGCGGGAAATGAAAGGTTGACGGTTTGGGGAATAGAAATAGTCGTGTATCATTTAATTCATCATTTAGGGTTCCCATAATAAATATAAAAGTAATTAATTAATTTCAACATAATAAAAAGTAATATAAATATAGATTGGTTTGACTGATCGGTTTCACAGATCAGATTCACAGATTGGTTTCACAGATCGGTTTCACAGATCGGTTTCACAGATCGATCATACACAACTCTTGTTTAATAAA
Source organism: Viscum album (assembly GCA_963277665.1). NCBI lineage: Eukaryota > Viridiplantae > Streptophyta > Magnoliopsida > Santalales > Viscaceae > Viscum > Viscum album. The sequence continues at coordinate 445,477,953 of OY728142.1, forward strand.
ATTCATTCTTTCAGAGCATAAAGGATTTGTAAAAATAACAGCTCGTTGATGTTCCGAACTAAAAAATTATAGAGAAATATTACCTTTCTGGTAATGATCTCTTAGAAAGTGATGTTTGACATCAATGTGCTTAGTCCTAATGTGAGACACAAGGTTCTTAGATATGTTGATCGCACTAATGTTGTCACAGTTAATTGAAACATGTTTAAAATCAAATTCATAGTCCAATAAAGTGTGTTTCATCCCCAGAATCTGTGCACAGCAACTACCAGCAGCTATATATTCTGCTTCAGCAGTAGACAGTGATACTGAGTTCTGTTTCTTACTACACCATGATACTAGGGACTTTCCAAGTAAATGACATGTTCCAAATGTGATCTTCCTATCTAACTTACATCTAACAAAGTCAGCATCTGAAGAACTAGTTAGGTTAAATGATTGTCCTTTTGGATAAAACAAACCTAAATTCATAGTATACTTAAGATATTTAAAAATCCTTTTAACAGCCAGTAAGTGTGATTCTTTAGTATTAGCTTGAAATCTAGCACACATACACACACTAAACATAATACCTGTTCAACTAGCAGTAAGATAAAGTAAACACCCAATCATACCTCTGTAATTGGTTTGATCAACAGGTTTCCTAGTTTCATCTACATCCAATTTATAGGTAGTACTCATAGGTATATCACTTTCCTTAATACTATCCAACCCAAAACGTTTTAATAAATCCTTAGTATATTTACTCTGATTTAGAATAATACCATCTTTATTTTGAAAGATTTGAAATCCAATAAAATACTTAATCTCTCCCATTAAGCTCATTTCAAACTCATTTTGCATAACCTTTGACAAATCAGTACATAAGGAATTTTTAGAAGATCCAAAAATAATATCATCATCATAGATTTGTACTATTAAAACATCTTTTGAAATCCTTTTTATAAAAAGAGTGGGATCAAATATTCCTTTTGTAAATCCTTTTGAAATAAGAATGTTTGAAAGTCTTTCATACCAAGATCTTGGAGCTTGTTTTAAACCATATAAATATTTAGAATGTTTAAAAACATGATTTTGAAAATGAGGATTTGACAAACCAGGTGGTTGTTCTACAAAGACATATTCAACAATAAAACCATTTAAAAAAGAACTTTTCACATCCATTTGATATAACTTGAAATTCAGATGTGATGCATGGGAAAGTCGGATCCTAATAGCCTCTAATCTAGCTACAGGTGAAAAGGTTTCCTCATAGTCAATTCCTTCTTCTTGATTGTAACCTTGTGCAACTATCCTAGCATTGTTTCTAATGATGTTTCTAGATTCATCAACTTTGTTTCTAAACACCCATTTTGTGCTTATGGTTATAGTTTCCTTAGGTCTTTCTGCTAATTTCCAGACTTTGTTTCTTTAAAATTGATTTAGTTCTTCTTTCATAGCCATTACCCAAAATTCATCATTGATAGCATCATTGATATTCTTAGGTTCTAACTATGAAATAAAAGCTTGATGTTCAACCTGATTTCTTAGAGAAGATCTAGTCTGTGTTCCTCTATCTAGATTAACTACAACAGCATCTAAAGTATGGTTCTTTAGAATTCTAGTTGGCCTAGAAAAGGTCGGGATAGAGATTTCAGATTCATCTACAGGTTGAGGTTCAATAGAAGTAGGTTCTGGAAAATTTCCAGAACTGGATGTTTTAACTACAGGTCCACTGTCTTTATCATTAAGGCTCAAAATAGAGAGGTCATCTTCAAGATTTTCAAGAGAGGTCTTAGGTTCATGTGGATCAGTTTCATAAAATTTGATATGAACAAATCATTCCACACATTTGGTTCTATCATTGAAAAGTCTATAGGCTTTACTAGAAATAGAGTAACCTAGGAAAATTCCCTCATCACTCTTGGATGCAAATTTCCCAAGTTTGTCTTTAGTATTAATAATAAAGACTTTGCAGCCAAAAACTATGAAGTAGTTAACATTAGGTTTCCTATGGTTCCACAACACATAAGGGGTCCTCTAAAGAACAGTTCTGATCAAGACTCTATTAATAACATAACAAGATGTATTTACAGCTTCAGCCCGAAAATAAACAGGTAGGTCATACTCATTAAGCATAGTCCTAGAAATTTATTGTAGGGTTCTATTTCTTCATTCTACTACACCATTCTGTTGGGGTGTCCTAGGGGAATAGAAATTGTGACTATAGCCACTGTGTGAGCAGTAAGATTCAAACTAACGAGTTTCAAACTCAACACCATGATCACTTCTCAGGGTTTCAATTTTATGTCCACTAAGGTTGTCTACATACTTGTAATATTTTACAAAGCAAGAACAAGATTCACTATTGTGAGTTAGAAAATATACCCAAGTATATCTAGAAAAGTCATCTACAAGAACACATACATATTTCTTCCTATTTATACTAGAAAATCTAGAATTTCCGAACAAATCCATGTGAACCAACTCAAGAGGTTGAGAAGTTGAAACTTCTTTCTTTGATTTAAAACAAACTTTATGTTGCTTTCCCTTTTGACAGGTATTACAAACTTTGTCTGCTGGAAATTCAAGTTTGGGTAGGTCTCTAACTAAGTTCTTCCTAGAAATTTTTCTATGTGAATGCACATTGTAGTGTCCTAATCTTCTGTGCCAAAGCCACGACTCTTTATGAAAAGCATTTAAACATGTAATATTATGCTTAGATAATGAATTTAAATCAACAGCATGAATATTTTCATTTCTTAAAGCAGAAAACACTAAAACATTTTTAGAATTAAAAACATTGCAAGAATTGTTTTCAAATTTAACATAAAAACCATAATCACATAACTGATAAATACTTAAAAAAATGTATTTAAGTCCGTCAAAAAATAAAACATTAGAAATTAATACTGAGTCAGTGTTACCAATCTGGCCTAAGACGATGATTACTCCTTTTGAGTTATCACCAAAAGTGACAAAGCCTCCATCAACTTTTACTAAACTCTTGAAGCCTGAGAAATAACCTGACAAATGTCTTGAATATCCACTATCCAAATACCAAGTATTTCTATAGGATCTATTTAAGTAGGTTCCCTACAAAACAGATTTAGATAAGAAATGATTTTGGTACCCAAATCTTCTTGGGTCCAGACAGGTTAGCCAATAAAACTTTAGGTACCCATATTTGTCTAATGGGTCTCATAAGATTTCTAGAGTCAACAAATTTTGAAAGATAAACCTTATTAGATCCAAAACTATGAATATAACTAGTTGAAGCATATGAAGTTCCAGAACTAGCTATACTCTATCCAGATTTAGGAATGAATCTAGTTCTGGAAATTTTCCTTTGTCCAGGTTGGTATCCTATACCATTAGTGTATTTAGGTGCTATTTTCTTACCTAGAATCTGAGTAAGAGTATCTTTGCCATTGGTAAATTTCACTATGTCTTTCTTGAGTTTCTCATTAGATAATTTCAGTTCATTGTTTTCTTTAAGCAACTGAGCATTCTATTCCATTTCAATATCAAGATCAGATTTATGTTTAATAGTTAAATAATACTGTTTCTTTAAACCTTTGTATTTGGGTTTCAGCTCATTACAGGTTTCATTTAACATATCACAATTCAAATAGTTCAGATTTTGACATGTTATCAGAGTTAGTATCATCTTCAGAATAATAAGAATTTAAAGCAGGAGTTTCAGCTGTTACCTCAGAAGTGTTTGTCATAAAACACATGTTTGCCTTATTTCTGTGTTCAGTTTCAGAAACTTCAGATTAAGTGGAGCTATCCTCAGAAGCACTCCAAGTAGCCTTGATGGCTTTCTTACAATTATTTTCCGTGTATTTATACTTCATCTTGTGTTTCAACTTTAGACAGTCTGCTTTTATGTGTCCCTTTATTTTTCACTCATAGTAGACAACTTCATTTGATTTGTCAGATTTCTTCCAATCCTTTTTCCAATGTCCCTTGTTGTCATACTTACCATTATAATTTGATTTTCGGAAAAACATATTCTTCCTATAAAACTTCTTAAACCTTCTGGAAATGTGATCCATCTCAGCATCACTATCAGAAGCACTTTCACTGTCTCCACAGCTTGAACTTTCATTTATATTTTAGAGCTTCTCCTTATCCTTGTTCTTTGAAGTTGAAGTCTTGAAAGAAATAGACATCCTTCTAGGTTCATCTTCTTCTTCTTTGTTATCCTTGAGTTCCTCTTCATACATCATCAACTTTCCAATTAGTTCCTTGACTGGAAGTTCACCAATATCACATGATTCTCTAATTGAGACAGAAGTTCCTCTCCATCTTTCCGGTAGACATCTCAGAATTTTCATAATTTTTTCCTTTGCTGGAACAACATTTCCAAGTGAATTCATACTATTGACGATCTCATTAATTCTGAGATACATATCAGAAATTGGTTCATCAGGCTTCATTTTAAAATTATCATATTTAATAGTATAAGTATTTAATCTCATTTCCTTAGCATTAGTTGTTCCTTCATGAGAAACAGCTAAGGTATCCCAAATTTCATAAGTAGTTTTACAAACAGATATTCTATTAAATTCCTCATCTACTAAAGCACAGAACAGAGCATTCATGGCTTTACAATTATTATTGTAGGCTGTCTTAGTAGCTTCATTCCAAGTAGATCTAATAGTAGTAGGAATTTTATATTCAGATTTATAGTTGTCCAAATATCAAAACCCATGCTCTCTAAATGAATTTTCATCTTGATTTTCCACTAAGCATAGTTAGTGCCATTGAGAAATGGTTGTATATTGGTAGCAACACCTTCAAGTCTGCTATCCATGATAACTTACTTAAAGCAAATATTTTAAAGAGATAAAAATTTAGAAACTACAGAAATTTTAAGAACTTTAAAATAAAACTAAAATCACAGTTGAAAAACAGAGTACTTCAGAATATATTTATACAACCCTCTTATACCAAATTTTGGACATAGTGGACACTCAATAGGGGGGGTGAATTGAGTTCCAATTAAAATTTCTGTTTAAAAACTTTGTCTTAAAATTCCACAAATAAAACAAAAAATTAAACTATACTGATTTTATATCACAATAAAGGTTCTCTTAGGTTCTCAAGGGATTGATTATTTCCCAGTTAATCAAAATAGAAGAGTTGATTAACTTTTGAAACTAACTTACTGATTTAAAGTATATATAAACACTTGAGAGTTTAATTATCAAAGTGAATTTAAAAAAGTTTTTGTTTTAAAGTAATTAGCAGTGGAATAAGAAGAATAACTTTGAAAGAAATAGCACAGCAGATAACCAAGTGGTTCGGTCTCAAGCCGAGACTTATTCCTCTCAGCAATTTATATAAATTTGATCCACACCCTGGATCGGGGTTCACAATAGTTTACAACTGTCCATGTCCAAGACCTCTACCACTGTTATTCGTGGGAAACAAAACAACAGCGACCAGCTGTCCAGGTCACACACGACCACTACCACTATTACAGTGGGAAATGAAAGGATGTAAAGAGTTTGCTGAGTATTTTCAGATCCTCTAGTTAAAGTACAGGAGATAATGTCTGTGTTAAATACAGCATATAACACACACTGCTCGAAAGGTAAAATAATGATTCACAGAGCAGAGATGTAGAGTTTAGAAATGTCTCTAGTGATTGAAGTGAAGCTTTGGACTCCTTGGGTTTGATCAAAAATGGTCTTGAGTCCTCTTCTAGTTTTTGTCTAAGAAACAGAGTGTCGTCTGCTTGGCATCCAGGTTCAGAGATAGTGAAAGATGTAGTCGATGAAGTTCTTCAATGTCCTCGTGAATGTACAGAACAATTCTTGAGTAAGCTTGAGTGTGTATGAGCATATGTTTCTTCCACAAATATCTCATCCACCACTCTTTGCACTCATATGTGTCTATACCTCTCTTTGCACCAACAGGGACTTCTTGTATTTATGGCATGATTTCCAGCAAAAGAAATGATTTCTTTTTGTAGGTACGAGGTACGGTTCCCTGACATCCAAAAACCTTCATTAAATAAATGACAGAGCATTAAAATGTACCTAATATGACCATTGGTTAGATTAAATAAAGATAAAGAAATTCAAATAGTTGTTTATGACTATCGGTGAGTCAAGTGATCGGTAGGTTATCCGCATAAGCATCGGTGGCTAGACATCTATGTGTCATGATCGGTGACTCAGATGATCAACATTTGTGTGTCATGATCTATGACTCATTTTATCAGCATCGGCGTGACATCTTCGGTGACTCAGATGATCAGCATCGGTGTGTCATGATCGGGGACTGATTTGATCGGCATCGGTGTGTCATGATTGGTGACTCATTTGATCAGCATCAATGAGACATCTTTAGTGACTCATATGATCACCATCAGTGTGTCATGATTGGTGACTCATTTGATCATAATCAGTGTGTCATGATCAGTGACTCATTTGATCAGCATCGGTGAGACATCTTCGGTGACCATATGATCAGCATCGGTGTGTCATGATCAGTGGCTCATTTGATCAGCATCGGTGTGCCCTGATCGGTGACTCATTTGATCATCATCGGTGTGTCATAATCAGTGACTCATTTGATCAACATCGGTGTGTCATGATCGGTGAGACCGTTGTCTTTTGATATGGATTGGTGAGACCGTTCACTTTTCATATGGATCAGTGCGACCGTTCACTTTTGATATGGATCAGTGTGACCGTTGTCTTTTGATATGGATCAGTGCAACCATTCACTTTTGATATGGATCGGTGCGACTGTTCACTTTTGATATAGATCGGTTCGACCATTCACTTAACAGAACAAAAAGTGTCTGTTTGATCCAGAAGACTTCCAGAATACTAGTAAATCAATAACAAGCACAGATAAAAACATGATCCCACCGATATAAACAGATTCACTAATAGATTGTGATTATGTATATGATAAATCCAACCGGATTAAGTAATGCTATTTTGTGATTATTAAAACAGAAATCATAGGAAGAATTCAACAATCTTCCAGAGGGCTCAACACGGGCTGGTTTCTTATAGGTTGCGGTTACCTTAGAGGTACCAGGCTATGCACGATGTCTTCCATGATTCTCAGCTTCGACGCTAATTCTCAGACCCATCTCATGTTTTTTAACCCAAGGAGGTTGAGCAAGAGCAGGATGCATCATTCGAGAAGCATCCTGTCAGGATTTTTTATCATAGTTCAAAGGTACTATGTGGATGGTCAGTTCATCTAGTACAGGTTCTTTGGAAGCACGACCGTATACAAGAAAAGACTTGGGAGAGGGAGGCCGATATGCGATCAATGTGGCCATATTTTTTCAAGGTTTTTTCTTTTCTAACTTGTTAGGGATATTTGGGGATGAATTTCATTAAGGGGGGATGTTTTTAAGAACCCAGATCTTCTTTTCAGCTATGTTTTTCCTTTTCTGGTAGTTTTTGAGAAGAAGTGGAAAATATGGAAATTTTCGGATTACATGCCATGTACATTATAATTACAAGCTATGTACTTCATTTTCACTAGAATTCGTGTGTTGGGAATGTCATGGCCACACACACGGCTAAGTAAGAGTGACTTGGAGGTCGCCTAAAGAGGAGTACAGAAAAAGGAAAGTACACGCAATGTACTCCAGAAGTACATACCGCATACTTTCTTTTTATTTTTTTAAATGGACCGGGGTCTCATCTAATCCTAATTTCCATATTCTTCATCGCCTACATCCATCCAGAGTGTCTAAGGAGGCTGAATATTCTCTGAGTCACTGATTCATCACCATTTATCTGAATCGAACACCATCTGTTGCAATAGAATCGCAGCAGTGATTTCTTAGTTCTTCTTTGGCCATGTTTCACGATTCTTTCTCTTAGGAGATTTATTGTAGGTTGGATTTTTTAGACCTTTTTGCATATCTACTCTGTTCTTGGCCGATTCACGGGCCGAGGTTTAAGTATATCAATCTCATAGGATCGAGGTAGGTGGTGTGTTTCCTTATGTTGAATGACTTTGAGTTTTTGTGCAAAAGTTCCAGATTCATGTGTTTCAGGTATCCCGAGTTATGGATTTTGGTATCATTTTTTAATTTCCATAGATTTCTTGTTTGGATAAGGTTAATTGATAATAATATGTTATTGTTTTCATGTTTTATGATCACCCCATGGGTGTTATCCCTGTTTGAATGTATATCACTGTTTGGAACAGTTTTCCTGCAAGGCAAACCCCATTGCAATTTCTAGTTTTTGTGGTTATAACTGATTGCATATGTTTCCTGGTGTTTTAATGATTTTGATGCATTGTAGATTTTAGAAAATTAGATGCTAAACTAAATTAGGGCTGTTTTCAGTCAATTACGCACGACTGGACTACTCAGGGCAGTGATAACCTGGTGAGGGAGACCAAAGAGGGAATAGATGATTAAGTGCTTCCCTAGGGGGTCTGTTAGAATTAGTTTTGTGCATAGGACCTACGGTGTTTGGACTTTGTGCTTCCTAAGTGTGTACTTAGTTTAAGCACGTATCGAGACCACATGTGGAATTAGATGTTATAGCTTCCTCAGAGAGTCTATTTCTATTATTGCAATACCACATGGGAACCGACGTGAGTGTTTCCCCGAGTGTCTGTTCCTTTGTATGTTTACTTGACTATAAGGGTCTCCTAGATTGTGACACCCAGAGAGTCAGTGTGAATGTGGATTGTTTGGTTAGTTTATATGAGTATACCAAGCCGAATCACAATCTTGGATCCATTGTCCTACTTGTTTGTTTAGGTAGGCTTTTGATGCCAGTTGTTTTACCTATTTACCACAGAATAGAGAGCTTCGCTAGATTCCATGGTTGTTTAATTAAATGAATGAATTAATTTTTAAATTAATGTTATTGGTAATTGGTATGATTTTTTAATCATGTACTCCTAGTTAATTAATAAATATACTTTCATTACTTATGTTATATTACTCACTGACAGTAGGGCACAGATCTTGTGGTGGTTGCCTACTGGGATTAGTCTCTCATAATGTTTGAGTCCAGTTTTTTGGCCCAAACAGGTTATATGGTTGCAGGTGTGGATATGGATTGTGGCCCTTCTACTTTAGGTACATGATTGTGGGTTGCAGCAGGAGTGCATAGGACCGAGCTTAGGCTTGCGATGATGCTGGAGTTACTGTTTACTTTTTGTACTTTGTTTCTCAGTTGTATTTCAGCATGTTGTTGTGTTTGGTGCTTTCCTTAGATACTAGTACCTTCTGCATCATTATAATCGTTAATATATATTCATTGTTTAAACTATTAAGTTTCAGATATTGTATTATTTTTTCTACTTTCGCTATGGACTGTTATTTACAGTCCCTTTTATACTTTACCAAAGGAGGGCATAGTTTCCCCAATGACTCACCCAGGCCCTCGCTGCTAGTCCGTAGCCTCTGGGATTTGTGGAAATGTTCTTGAGGTCATGTGGGGAAGTGGTTATGAGGTATTAGTTGATTGGTTCTAGATTTGGGTCATTACAGTATAAATTGATGAAAACAATGGGTATCTTCCACGAAAAGATCTGGAAAACCTATGATAATGGATGGGAGAAACATCGCGATGAAATCTACATACTTGAACAAGAATGGATATTCTATATGGTCATTAAATATCAATTAAAATCATTATTACTATGTGAAATCTATCTTGAAGGCTCCAAGATCACCCGGAAATTTTCAGGCCTGAGGTTAAGTCGAATTAGAGATGTTTTGGGGGTTCAGGTGGTTTTAAAACCAACTTTCTGATTAAACTACTCAGCACACACGACTTCACCTAGGAGGTCACACGGTTAGGAAATATTGTGTGCCAACCATGATATCTTCCACTTCATGCATATATAAATGGTTAATGTTTAGAAAAACCATTTTCTAACCATGCTGGCCTCTACTGTCTGCATTGTTAGCTTCCACACATTTTGGCCAAACTGTGCCAAACCGTGCACAGCTCCATGTCTTTCTAGTTTCATTAAAACATCACCCAAAATCACCCAATGTCATAACCCAACCCAAAGTTACTTAATAATACAAAAAATTTCCAAAAAACATGCTTTATAGCTCTCAAAAAAATTCAGGGATTTACAGAAAAAGTAATAACAAAACAAAACAGAACATACACAAAAATGTAGTTAATACCTAACACGTGATTTTTATTATAAATTGTTTAAAACGGGTAATAAATGGTTATAATTGAATCATATATAGTATGATAAATATTATTTACTTATTAAAATATATGTTTAATAATTTTATATATAATATAAAATAATTTTGAACATGTATTAATTAATTTGATACATAAGATAGGATATTTATTTATAACTTTTATATCTATAAGATATATATATATATTATTAAAAAAAATTAATTTTATGTGGTGTATATAATTAACATGAATATATTTTATGATGATTCTACTCAAAATTATGTGGATTTAAATATCCATTATAGGATCTCTCTTTCATGTGGTTTATGGTTCAAAATTTACCCATGTTGTTTTGGATTTTCACCTCAATTTTCTTTACTTGATACATATGTTGTGTTATACACATATATTCTTTTTTTAGATGTATATACTATCATTTTGAAATGATATATCATGATTTCCATTATATTCCTATAATATATTAGTTTTTATTTAATTCAATTCATTCTTGGGGATTACAAATCAAGGTTACCCAATTGGTAAATGTTTTCTGATACAGTCTAATGGTTTATCAAGATTGTATATGTTTATGATTCTAATTATGAATGATTATGATCCATCACTCAATAATCTCATAAATTTTCTTCTCCTCTAGTTATTTTATGATAATACAAATTTTACATTCATTTTACTCTATTTTGGTATTTAAAATTCAAATTATTTAATTTTAGAGATATTATAATTTATCTATTTTCGGTCAAAAATCTATTTTTATTTCAAAACCATGAATGATAGAAATGTTTTTTAAATTATAAGAATTATTTAATAATGAAATTTTTATCCATGTATGAATTTTTTAAATTTTTATAATGATTTATTCTTGTAAATTTCTGAACAATTCCCATTTGTATGTTATCAAAAATGTGAATGAAATCATTTTTTAAACTGTACGAGATGACTATTATTCTCATCCATCAACGTCAATCATTGTTTTAAATATTACTTAATAATTTTCCAATGTTATTTTCAAAGAAAATTATTTTAAAATTGTTTTATTATTAAAATTGTTTTTTCAAAGTTGGAATGATATTCTTCGTAATATATTTTTTAAATGTCCTTTTAGGATTTATTTATAAGTTTCATAGTTTATTTTCAATGAAATGTATTTCCAAAAAAAATTGAATTTTTTTATTAAATATATATTTTCAGTGAATTGTTATTTTCCACAGGAAATGTTCCAAATATATTATCAAAATAATTTTCCATCAAATATGACATCCTTTTATGTTATCTTTTCATTGATAGGGGTAAGATCTACGTATAACATTCAAATTCTTTCTCTGTGTGGTATATGTCTATTTTGAAAATAATTATATGAAATACAATTCCTGTCTATGGGTTATAATATTGTAATATTCTTATAAAACCCACTTCTTCTTTTCAATGGGTTATACTATGATGAAATAATAAAATGTATACAAAACCCATTTCATTTACAAGGGTTATGTTGTGATCTAAGGTTTATGAAACTAATTACTTCTCATGGGATCTGATAATATGATTTTTTATTAGCTTGTAGTAAAAAATGTTTAATATTAATTATGTGATTTTTGGGACATATATACCCCTCCTATGTATTCTGCAATGATTGAAAAATCATGTGATAAAGAGAAATGGAATGGTTGGGTGACACTATTTTAATCAAGGACTATGTAAACTATGATAGTCTTGGGAGTGAACCATAACTAATATGATGGTTTGGGGAGAGAACACATTCCACTATGACTGCCTTGTCAGTGATCATTGACTCCTAAGAAAAAGATATTGTTTTCTTATGTGTACACCACAACTCTTTTTCTTGAACCAAAGTAATTTTTTCCTTGTTTATGTTCTTCTATTTTATTTATGATTATTATTTTGTGAAATTCCAATATCTATGGCATGACACAAGATTATGATCTTTTATATAAATGCAATGGTTTTCAAATGTTAGGTCTATATTCTCATACACTTATTCTCATGTTATGGCTACATATCTCCCATGATTAACATCATTGATAATCTGATATCACCGTTTTTAAGTCTCACTTCCCTCATTTATAAAAAATGTTTTTATGTATGGTATGTCTAAGAAGAGTACTATTTGGGAAGATCATTATGGGATTTGTTGATGATATTTCATGAAATAAAAATGTTTTTAGTCTTGAATCCAATTTAATTATAACTATAAAATCCTCAGGAATGTGTTCATGTAATGAAATGATTATTCATCTAAAAGTGTAATATTTATATATGATAAGTATTGGGTAATTACAATTTTTGTTCATAATAAAGAATCTCAAAGTAGAAAAAAATAAATTATGACAATTAAAAGTAGGTTTTGGAATTCCATGTGTGGGATTAGATTTTTTGATTTTATCTCCATGTAATTGTTTAATAAAGATTTGTAAAAAAGGAAAACTGAGCACTAGGTATATCAAATCCTTTGAAATCCTTAAATGTATTCGAGATGTCACTTACCATTCAATAATGCAACCAAGTCTCTCAAAAGTACAAGATGTGTCCCATATACCATGGCTTAGGACATACATATCATACCCAACACATGTGGTCACCATTGTTAAAATAGATTTAGAACATAGTCTATCTTAATGTTAATAATCCATATATATCCATTATACTAGAGAGATAGTTTTGAAAAATCGGATGAACCGACTTGTAATGGTACATTGGTGAAATCACAAAATGGAAGAAGGAACAAGGTAACTAGAGGTTTATATGAAGTACAAATAACCTCAACTCTTTAGAATATAATATTAATAAAATTTAAAGGGTGATATTTTTATATGATAGAACATTGTATCACCCTGTGAATTTATGATATTTTTCTTTTTAATGAAATGAAACCTCTTCTATAGCTTGCGATGCATGTAAGACCGGGTATAAAGGAAATGCGATAACCTATTAACATTTTATATAATCAAATCCATTATAACCTATTTGTTAATTTTATTGTATGATTAGGACTAAAATTATTATATTAATAATTTTTACTTATTGATTAAAAATAAAATAAGAGTCAATTCAAATAAAAAGAATTATTTTTTTAAAAAATTATTTTTTTAAAGGTTGTTTAGTCAGAATTTTTACACATAGTTTAAAAATAAATTTTCAAAATCCAAAAATATATATTTAATAAAACTTCATTATTTTTTTAATAATAACACCCAAATTATATTGTGGTTAATTATTGGGAATTTATCAAATGTTTAATTTTTTGATGAATAGTAATAAATAGTAATTTTTATTGAAAATTAATTTTCATAAAAGTTGTTCATATAGATAAATTATTTTATAAATTAATTATAAAGTATAATTAGATATAAAATATTATAATAAATAAAATTTCATTTATTTTAATCAATTTCATATTAAATATTTATATTAAAACCTTAATATTTATGTTATGTTTCTCTTTGGAAACTATCTTTTTTATCATGCCTTTGGGTACAATATTTATTTGAATTCTACCAATTTTGGGAATTGAAATTAGAAAAATGGATTCCATATTTTAAATCATAAAAATTTATACTATATAATAAGTGGAACATAATTTTTTATCACTGTGAATAGTAAAATAAATAAATTTTAGTTTCAACAGTTAAGGTGAAATCTAATTTCCTCTCTTTGTTGATCTAATTCGGTAAGGCCATTTTTTTTAACTATATCGACCAAAATAATCCCTAATAAAAATATTTTCTCCCCCAAAGGCCAAAATTGGTTCTCCAATCGATCTATAATTGATCAAAACACATTCTTTATCAAATCGAAGGCAGATTCTTTATCTAAGTGCCTATTCTTCATTGTTTTCTTCACATTATATTATATCTACTCATCTTTTCATTTATTTTTAATTGATGTAAACTACTATGGGTATATCTAAATTTTTTATGACAAATTATGTTTTATATTGTGTTTTCCATGTTCTGGGAGGAGACCATGGGCAGTATCTATGAATATTGACCCAAGAACATTAGGCATTATTCGTTGGTTTTCGGTTTCCATCAAAACAAGTGAGGTAGGTGGATTTACATTCATCTCCCCCTCCTAGAATTAATTAGATGTAATTAAAATTCATATTTTGATGAAAATTTAATTGTGTTTTTATACTGTACAGTTGTTCACACTTTTTAGTGATAGGTAGTGGAAAATGCTGAAAATTAGGGGGTTTTGTGAAAAAACCCCAGTTTTTTATCATAATGGTGATTTTAAAATTATGGATATTTTATAATTAAAAAAATTATTTATATTAAATTTTCTAGTAGATATATGGGTTTTTTAAATGCGTTAATGTTTTTAAATTTTATGGTTGGAATGTTTTCATCAAATGGGATTTTTTATTGAAATATGTGCAATTGTTGGAAATTGGTTTTTGTTTTTGCAAATCATGGTGTGAGTATCATATTTAATTACTGGGAATGGTTGAAATATGATCATGTGACTGGTGAAAATGATTAAATGGATGATAAGGAATAATTACATTGTGAATTCTAGGTAGATCGGTGAGAAACCGCAAATGAGTGTGGAACTATCCTCATGATGCATTCATTTTTGGTAGTTGTTATTATGTGGGGTTTATTTTTTTTCTATGTAGTTTTAAGAAAGTTTATTAATGATTTATTTGAATTTTTATATAGAGTATATCTTTCTGGAATATTAGTTCACATTGTATTAGTTTATATGTTGTTATTAACTAATTTGAGACGTGTTTATATCTAGTTATAAATTGTTTTTTAAAATTATTTAATATAATATATTTTATATAAATGTATCGAACACTTATATACTATTTGTGTGAGCAGTGAATTCATTGGGTAAATCCTAATACGTTTTATAATCACCCCTAATTTTGGACATTGGTTCTTTTGTAGATGTCATCATCTGGGACGTGGGAAATGGTAGGGAGCCACAGGTTTTGGGCACTACTTTTTGAGATGTTGGGATACCTAGTGGTGGTGGTGCATAAAGATGGTAGAGCCTAGAGTCTTTTGGTTTTCTTATCTTATTGAGGTATCTTCTACTGTTATTTTTATGTCTTGTTGTCTTCCAATATAACACTTTTGTTTCTGCTCACATTGGAATAAAATATATTCTAAATTGCCATTATTTTTATCATGCATCATTATCTACTATGGATTTTGGTTGGTTAGATTATAGTTTACCTTTAAAAGGGTTAAACTTCCACCAGAGGTCATTGAAACCCTTAAGTATTTATTTTTATCCTTTTTCATATTGTCGATGTCACCTAAGTCCCAGTAATGACTCATTGTGTTCTCAATACAATGAGAAAGATTGGGTCATTACAAATGGTATTAGATTGGTCACTTCTCTATTGAACAAGTAGACTTGACTTTTAGTGGTCTGGGAGGTGAAATCCTTCTTATTTATTCTTTATTTGGTCTTCTTGGAATAGATTAGGGTTTTTGGTACTTGAAATTTAGATCATAAAAATACATAGTGATCCTTTTTATAATGAACTTCATGTTACAATGGAGTTGGGTATATAAATGCTTTGGAAACACTAGTATGATACTTTAGTCTTATTATCTTTTGTTTGGAAAATGAGACCAGATTCACATGCATTTTATATGAAGGAATTCCCACTATGATTTCATATTTCATTTTCTGTAATGACATATGATTGAGATCGTTGTTTTAGTTTTGGAAAAAATTTAGAAAAAGAATCAAATAAAATACTTTGAAAATGAAATAGTTGATGTATTTTGAAAATGTTTTGGTTTTCCAAATAAAGAGTGGTTTGTTCTAAAAAATGGTTATATTTGGATTGAAATGTTATGATATTTATTTTAGAGAATTTTACATGTCAAGAAATTCAATTAATTGAAGTTATAGGCTTATAGAATATGGTGTTTGTCTAGAAATAGAACCTGGTAAGTGGCCTATAAACCAACTATAGTAAGTGGCTGAAAATGTGGTTTCAAATCATCCATAGCTAAACCAAGATTTGGTGGAAAGTATAGTCCATTAATTCGAAGATGTTGACATAGGGAACCAAAGCGATGATCCATGATAGGTGGACAACTGTATCGATTTTCAGAATCATAATTCACAAATCATCCGGGGAGATTTGGAATGAGATATAGAAGTGGGCTGACTAAAGAGGATGAATTGAATCCTACAGTTAATCGACACACCAGTGGTCTTGTAGGTCAAATTAGAAACTTATATTCTATAGAATCTTGCATGCTAGTGCTAGTATTTGGTAGTTCTAGCTAAATTAGAACCAGGTGTGAGTTGGGATGATTTTGAAGAATTAATTAACAGAAAATTCTATCCTCACACTTTCAAAGTACAGAGAACGACATAATTTTTCAGCCTAAAGTAGGAGTGCCTCTCTGTTACTGAATATGAGAAACAATTCCGGAATTTAATGTTATTTTCAACAGAATTTGTAGCAAGTGTGATCTTAAAGGAATAAATCATCATGTATGGACTCATGTAGAATATTCAGTCCAAGATTGTGGTACTTTGTATCACAGGTTATAAAGAGATGGTAAATAGGGAATCTGTGGCTATGCAGGATATCTATTGAGATATGGGAGGAGGGAGAATGATAATACTAACAAGAAATGGTAGGAACTCAACTAATGGGAGAAAAAATAAGACAGACACCTTTTTCAGGGTAGCAATGAGAATCAATGTCAAACCACTGGAGTAATAAATCTTCCTCCTAAACTGAAGGGCCAACCAAAATGTTATCTGTGTGTATAGTTTGACTTTTTTTAGAGAGATAGTATGACACAACCTTGAAAATGATACAACTATAACAAAATGGTACATCTTCAGCGATATGGTTGTAGTGCTCCATGTTCGGGTGCTCGAGTCACTACTTAAGTATCAGAGATATCATATGATTCGATAGGGCGGGCCATTAGAATCAAGTTCACCCATAGTGTAGATATATCTATAGTAATTATAGGAACACCATGACTCACCAATAGGGGAAATCTCAGTTTGAAAGCAAGGAGTAGTGTTCCAAGACAAAGAGGATATATCCTGGAGAGTAGGGGACTCTAGATGATTAGGCTAGATTTTCTATAGTACAAGGTATGATTTTATAGAATTATAAGCTTCTTCAAGCATTTTTGTGTAAGCGTTCATTAAATTACATTATTTCTTCTCATACTTCTGATTTCATAAGTTTACAAATTATAATGATTCCTTTTGTGAAAATATTTTAAACTCCTCTTGATGAAAGAGAATATTGAGCCTCCGTGTATAGAGTGTGTTCTATAAATATTAATGGAGTTTAGTAGAAATTGAATTTCTTAGTGCTATAGATGGAAATATTTTATGTAATCCAATGAATGGATTGGTTGAAATTATTCAAGAATCACATGAATTTTTTTAGTAAGATAGTTAGTTTGAAAACTGAGGACGACATTGTAAATATCTACAGAGGAGTGACAGTTAGTGTTGGTGTTTTATAATATGCATGTGGATTGTTAAAATAAAGCTGATTTTATAATTTTCTTCTTTGTTTTGTAGTTCTTCATATGATAAAAATGGTCAAAGAAGAATAGACACATGATTTAGAATAGTTTATTATGAGTTCAAAACTCAGTGGTGGGGAGACCATTGAAACCTGGAAACTAGACAGGGCTTCAATTTTTTGGTTTAGATATTGAATGGTAGTACCTATATCTTGTTAGGAACAACATCTACATGACTAAAACCATTAAATATGGTCTATACATAAAAACACACAGAAGATGTATATGGCATTGAATGTAAAATTTTGGGGGATCAGCATGAGAAAGATTGTGTCCATGTCTGTCTCATGGTTCTTAACTTGTCAGCAAGTTATGACAGAGCATCCTAGACTAGTGGGTATCTTGCAGTCCTTAACAATTCTGTTATGGAAATTGGAGAAAATAGATATGGATTTTTCATAGGTCTCTCAATAATATTCTGAAAACATGATTTCGTATAGGTGATAGTGGATCGACTCTCCATGTCAACCAATTTCATTCTAATTTGTTAAAATCATACGGCGGATGATCTATCCAAAATATATATATCCAAGATGTTATAAATAGACATGTAATACTAATTTTTCCAGTCTCTTATATATATCTATGTTTAAAATATAGTTTCTGTATGTTCGTCAAGAAATCCCTCGGAACTCAATTGACTATGACTTCAGAATATCATACTTAGAAAAACGTGTAATCTGAAAGGATGATACAGACATTGGAATAAATGTTACATGCTTATTTAATGTATTTTGGCGGCTCATGGAAATATAGCATTCCATTGGTGTAGTTATCATACAATAACATTTATTAGGATTTGAAATATTTGGCCATCTTTGAATGGTTCTATGTGAATCCTTATCTTTCTCCACTGTGTTGGGCGGAAATAGGTGAGACCACATTAGTTAAGTTGATCCTTGTCCAAGAAAAAATGGAGAAGATATATTTTATTAGAAAGATAATGAAAATGTCTTAGATTTGTCAGAAATAATATGCAGAACAATGTTGAAGACCATTGGTGTTTTCGGTGAGTGATCATGTGTTCTTGGGGATATCTCCAAGGATTGGACATCACCATTTTTAAAAGTAGGGAAAATTGTATCCCTGATACATTGGCCCTTTCATGATGCGGGAATGGGTTGTAGAGGTGTATTATTAGTTTTCATTTACACCATGGTTCATTTTGGTGCACAATGTGTTCCACGTATCTTAGTTTAAAAATTATTATCCTGATCCAAACCATGTGATCAGATGGGATCACATTGACTAAGAACTAGATACTTCTTTGGTATATATCCAGATTCAGATTATGGATTGAAAAAAGAATGTCTTATGTGTAAAAATCATCAGTTTAGAGTAATTTTTATGGAATCATAGTCAGATTATAGAAGAGACTGGGGATCGTGAGAAGGAAATGAATGGGAAATGTCCAAAACTCTTTTACTGCAGCGATTGCTTTCATCTTTCCAGGGACGGAAAGACAAATGGTGGGGAGAATGTTGCACCACCAGCCTATAGTATGTAATCCTTACCTAATGTTTTTTATATTTTTAAAGGTTATATGGGAGACAGGGGGACAATTTTCAGAACTTTTTGAGAGTTTTTTGTAAAAAAGTGGTGCACAGTCATTACACGGTTTGGCCAAAACGTTCAAGGACAAAACTAATTCCGTATAATTAAAGATATAATTTGGTTTGGCCATATGTTTGTTATTTTTAAACCCAAATAAACCCTAACTCTAATTTTTTCTCCGCAATGTCCAAATGATGTTCTCCCATTGATCTAGATGTGATTCGAACGCATTCCTTGGAAAATCGAATGTAGATTTTTATTGTAAGTTCATGTTCATCATAATTTTGTTAACGGTTTCATAGATATACTCATAAATTCATATAAGTTTCTAATATATACACCATATTGGTAAAATACATGTGTTTTGAATCTAAATATGGTTATAACTAGTGTTGTTCATGTTAGGGGAGGATATCTTGGGTGATTATTTGAAATCTTGAGCTGGATTCTTGAGCTTTCTTCATCCATTGTCGGTTTTTGTCAAAATGAGCACGGTAGGTGGAATAAATCTTATTTTCACATTTTGGAATTTATTGGTGTGAATTAAAATTTAGTTTTGAGGAAAATTTAATTTCATTTTTTCTATAGAAAAATTTTACACTGTCATTAGTGACGGTTGGTGGAAAACATGGAAAATTGAGGGTTTTGTGAAAAAACCATAGTTTTTTATTTTAAATGTGGATTTTAAAATTAAGGATCTTCTATAATTTTTTAAAATTGATTTACATTGAATTATTTCATTAGATATATGGGTTTTTGAAATTAATTAATGTTTTGAAATATGATGGTTGGAACGTTTTCATAAAATAGGTTTTTTATTGAAACACGTGAAATTGGTTGAAATTTGTTTTTTTCTGGATACCGTATTTTGTGAATCATATTAGATTTCAATGAATGGTTGAAATAAGATCATATTATTAGAAAAAATGTTTTAATGACACATGGGGAATAATTACCTTTTGACGACTTGGAAGATCGATTAGAAACCACTTATGAATATGCAACAGTTATAATGATTCATTTTTTTGGTAGTTTTTGTTGTGCGGAGTTTATTGGTTTGACAAAGTTTTTTTTTGAATGTTTAGTAATGAAATATATAAATTTTTACCTAGATTATATCTTTCTTGAAAATTGTTTCTGATGGATTTAGTTTATCAAAATTTAAAAACTGTTTTGAGAAGTGTTTATATTTAGTTATAAACTATTTTAAGATTTTTTTAAATAAATGGTCTTATATAAATATGGAAAACATTTCTATCATGGTGTTGTGAGTGGGGAATTAATTGGTAAAATCTTAATGAGTCTTATACTCACCCTTTATTGGGTATTTTTTTCTTTTATAGATGACATCATCTAGGATGTGGGAAAATGTTTGGTACAACAGGTTTTTAGAACTACTTCTTGAGTTGTTGAATTTTATGGTGGTGGTGGAGAATAGAGCTAGTGAATAATAGATTGTATTGTTTATTTTTTATACGTTTGGAGTTATATTCCACTATTAGGTTTTTTTCTAGCCATCTTCCATTGTAAAAAAAATTTGGGGGTCACTTTGGTCTAAATTTTTTTTAGAATTGTCACTATTTTTTCACGTACAATATATATGATATGTTTTGTGGATGGTTTGTCTATATTTTATGTTTATATGGGTAAATAATCCTCCACTGGTCTTTGAAACCCTTTGGTATTTATTTCCAGCCTTTGGCATCCTCAGAATGTCTCGTAAGGCCCAGTAATAACTCATTATGTTCTCAATCCAATGATAATGAGTGGGTGACTTCATAAAAATGTTTCCAAAATGCATTTTGTTTTAATTTTTAGACCTTATAACCAGTAAGGTTAGATAAATAACCATTTTTTAGGCTTCTAAAATTATAAAAAATAATTTTAACTGAATCTTTTAAAAAATTCCATGTGCGCCCTCTCTCCCCCTTATAAAAGGCCACCCTCTATCATCACCACATCACACATACAAGACATTTGGATTGAAAAATACATACTCTAATAACATCTATAATACTAAAAGAATAACATAGATACATTTTTTTCATAAAAAAATCATATGATGGATTTTGGCGAAAACCTAAAGTGGTCACCGAAAGAATATGTTACATTTTTATATGATTGTTTTTATTTTATTTATTTTGTACACTCCATAATATTATATTCAGTATTGGTAAAATAATATCACAAGTATTTACCATTTAAATATATTTTATTATTTTTATTTCATAACCTATATCCACCTTATCTTCCGTCAAATTTGAAATGATGATGTCAATTGTCTTTAAGGTGGACTACATCCTCATGAACTAATGGAACTCGATTTCCATAAAAAAACTCAAGACTTTATATAAAGTTCAATTTAATATATATATATATATGTATGTATATATTATTTCTCATATAATTATACTAAGTTAATTATAATACAACAATTCCTTCTTAAATTCTCTTCCATTTAAAATATTATGACGTCACTCGTGTGTGCAACGAACTAAACCCTCGTTAAGCGATGCAATTTATTTTTCACATGCACATTACATGGATTGTAATAATGGGAAATTTTATTAATATATGTGATATATATGAAATAATATTTAATATATAAAATTAATATATCACCCAATTAATTTCACTATCACCCGTTAAGGAAATGATATCATCGCTTTTGCATATGTGCGACCTATAATTTTCCTGAAGCGATGTGATTCATTTTACATGCCCATACTTTATGAATGGTTATTATAATATATATAATGATTTAATGTGATATTTATAACATTGTTTTAATTTAATATATCATTTTCAAATATCCTAGGAACATTAATCATAACATTCATGTTAAAATATGCATGAGAAAATACTACATTCATCACATGAAATAATTAAAATAATTTAATATTATTATAAAAATGGAGGTAAAATGTAATAATAGGATAGTATTTAATATTAAAAAAAATATTATGGTTCTTATATCAATTCAATTCATGATTAAAAAAATTATACATGTCGTTAATATATGTTTCACTGAAAGAATGCTTCATGTATGGGACATCATCTCAATTTCCATTTCATTGAGACATATTTGTTAATATGCACCTAACAAATTTAATGTGGTGTATCTATATCCCATTATATGTATGTAATGTAAATAATTATTTATTAATGATGATTAATTTTTCACTTCATAATTATTCTTCACGGGGTTAAAATTTAAAGGTTACTATGGATGGAATAAATATTGTACAATCTCACCATCTATTTTTAATGATTAAATTTTCTTGAAAAAATAACATTATTTTGATAATTATTTAGTGGAAAATAAATTAATATTAATTACATATTCGTTAATAATGGATATTTTTCTTCAATAAAAAGTATAACATTTTTACATATGATATTTACCATGAAAGTTATTTAATTATCTTGGAAAATATTGATAAATATGTATCATTTATTCAATATAGATGTATGATGAAAAGGGATACAAATTGATGAATTAAATAGATTATTTTAAAATAAAAAATTATTTGTACATGATGTTATGGGTGGGGATTATTTATAGATTTTACTTAGTTTCATTGACATGTCTCAAGATATTATTCGGTTGGCCATGCCAGATAGATTTTTACCTATTTTTTTAAATTATCCTCTAAAAGTTATTGATAGTATAGGTATTATAACTCATGATTTCATGAAATCTAAAAATTATTGATTTATTTAATTTTTTATTATCTTATTATTTGTATTCATTATATTTTCTCATCGATTTTGCCTCTAATTGAATTTCATTCATATTTTATTTATTAGGTTGAATGTGTTTTCAGTTATATATATTTCCATATTGATTATTCCATAACAAATTATGATAGTAAAGTTATTAATAATATGAACTGGGACTTATGACATCTAATTCTCTATATTTTTTATTCCTTATTCATTAATGATAGCGTTAGGTTTTTGTAACCAATAATTATCATATTAAGACACCATTATATTTTTCCTTTCCCTAGGATTTGAAGAAGAAATCATTAAATGAGTTTCTAATATTACTACTATTTTATTTTCTATGTTTTATTTTCTTTTCACAATCTAAAGTGGGTATAATTTATATATGTGTTTCTCAATAAACACTAAACTGATTAATCCGTTGGGATGCAAGAACTTGTATCTAATGCTAAAGTAATTATGTAGACATCGACTGCATGTCAATGGATTTTGGGTCATTTCACAATGATAATATAATAAAACATCATACAAGAAGGATATGAAAAAATAATTATGAGGATGTTATGAAAACTATATAAAGAGATTTCAAGAAAATTCTCTATGGGGAGGGTGTAAAAACACTTTATTGGAAGATTGTGAATACTCCCTATAAGAAGGTCATGAAATATATTTATAGGGATATTGGGATAAAATAGTTGGTATGGGCACCGCAACGTGATTAGATATACTCCATCACTAACCAAAGTAGTAATTTTTTATTAGGTTCATCAACCTAGGGATTGAAAATAGTATTTTTATGGTGGGACTTGGTTCTCCTATGTGGTTACCTATGTTTAATGATTTTTAGCACATGAAAAAGAAGGAATGGTCGGGTTTTTTTATTGAAATAGATAAATAATGACATAACATGTTTTGTTTATGATTCATTTAGTTGTTATTTATTTTTATTACCTCAAGTTGTAAGGATATAATGGAACTAATTAATGGTTTTTTCTAGATTTTTCTTTTTGCGGTGTGAGTTGTGCATTATGGATGGTCACTTTAATAGTTTCTTTTATATTATCTCACCATTTATTGAATTTCAATATTCTAGGAAGATCCCATATATGTTTCCCATTTATCATTGATGTGTAACAGTCACCCTTATATATTTACTTATTTTTTAGACCGAATAAATTCTGTTTATTTTATTTTTCATAGTGGGGATATTATATTATCCAATGTTATATGTATTCTCTGATATATTTATTATCTCCATTTGAGGGTTTAATAATAAAAATATAATTAATTTTAGTAAATATACATGATTAATAATTATTGATAATGAAAAATAAAAAATATCAAAAATATGGTTTTAAATAATAATAATAATAAAAATAATAATATAAACATTTATTATAAAAATATTAATTGAATGATAATAGAAAATAGTGGGAGACCCCCCAGTGATCTCCCTCATCATGGGAACCTCATGGAGGGTCCACTCCTTAAAAAATCCATATCACATGTAGTTCCAGTTTTTGTTAGATTATCAGAGGAATAAACTACTCTCCCCTCTTTATCCATTTTTGTCATCTATTTTACCAACACACTAGATTTAGGTGAATCTGACGGATCATTGGAATGGATTCTCTCTAATGTTGATCCAAATTATTTATTATAGGGATCATTAAATCCATACTTAGTTATTTGGGAGTCCTCTATCAAATGAAACACTTTGTAATTTTCTCATGGTCAATTCGTGATGGGTTTTTGTAATCCCCCAACCCCAAAAGCCCAGATTCAGTGCATTATTACGTATCTTTGGTATGATCACAAAAGATCAGTTATGCAAAGACCGATTAGTTTAGTAGCCTTAGATGTACTAGATATATTCATATTGTTTACATTACATCATAAAATAGAAAACTACAATAACATTGTTTCCATAGACAACACTGAGATCCCAAAGATAATCTCGGCAAGTCAGTCATAATAATTCTCCGCATCCGGGAAAAATAAAACATACAACGGGGTGATCTCAGATGCTCATTAAGGATAGAAATATAGCCGAAAATGTCATAAATAAGTATAATCATTTTATGAAATGTATAAAACTAAAACAAAAGCCTTTTAGACATAAAATTTATCATAATATGGAAAATATAAATCAAAATAATTCTATTTACTTGCTCAAATGGATATTCTACTAGTCGAATAATCACATGAAATATCAATAGAAACTTTCATAATGATGGAATGCATAATTCCAGGCTTTATAACCACATAGTCAAGGCCTTGTTTCTAGACTACACATAATATTTTGTCAAGTACTTTTTCCCAGAAATTAGTTTGTCTCATTAGACCTACTGATGCATCAAGGAGCTATAGCGGTCTCCACCCGTCACATACTTAGTCCAATGCATTCCTCATATGAAAAGTTTTAAACATAACATAAACATTCATGTTAAAACTAGAATACGAAATGTAAATACTTTATCCAAAAACCATGAAAGGTAGAAAAATAACACATCCACAATGAAACAAATCACAAATCCATCAAAACAAAATGAACGATTTGTATCATAATAAATCAACTTCAAACAAGATTAAAATCTATTAAAGGATGTTGACATATATGAAAATAAAAAATATTTGAGAGAAATATCTCTTTATTTTTTTGAAATCATTTAAAGTTACATAATTAAAAAAGAAAATATTTATTTTTAAAATATTTTTATAAGATTGTAAGGAAAGCATCAATGATGTTAGAATGGTGGAATATATATGCACCCACCGTATAACATAAAAAAATCGTACCTTATTTTTGTCAAAAAGGTCATAAAGTAACATGTTTGGAAAATGACAGAAAGATTCCTTTCAAAACATATAAGGTAAAATAGGGGTATAAATGACTTTAACACTTTTTCTAGTAAGTAGTAAAAATGTTTTGTAATACATTTTTTGGAAAAAACGGATGTGGATGATAAAGAGTTCCTAGTAGATAATTACATATAAACAACCTTGAATAATGAAGAGGTTGTAGAATTAACCCTTACCTTGTAATTTTCCTTGGTTGAGGGTAGGTTGACCTCCTTTATAATGGTGAAATAATTGTTAATAAATTATACAAGAATCATATAAATTAATATGATATCATATATGATCTTTGAATATTGATTTGTTCATAATATTTTAGTGTTATTGTCGTTTCGGGTGTTAACTGATTTGTTTTCATTTATAAGATTAGTTACGTAAGTAATTTTTGTTACGGATAAGATGTATATTATTCATATTCAGAATGATATTATGTCTTTAAAAATTATTTTTAATCATCTAATGAAAATTATACTTGAATGGATATGATGGGGAATAAATGTCATCGTGTTCGTGGAGACGGTAATCCGTACGTACGCACGAGAGACAATATCATTCTTTCCATATTAAAATCATATATAATTTGATGTTATATCTTATATAAAAAATAATTATCTTTTATTATTTATTATTTACATCATTTATACATCATTATTATACCCAAAAAAATAATAATGTATATAATAACAATTACACCACGACGTGGAGATAGTAAGCCATACATACACACGTGTGGTGACATGTCATTCATATGATAAAAATAATAATGAATATGGTTATAATATATTTATAATAACATCACAGTATATAGATGATACTGGAGTTATTATTTTAGAATGGAAACAACAAGTATAGAATAAGTGGGAGAAGAAAAACATGAAATAGGTGGTGAGATATTTACCTCTTCTTCGGGTTCTTCCTTTTGATTTGATCGAAAGGGATCCTTAGGTTGGCTTTGTGACTAATTAAAGGCCTCTAAGATTAGTGGAGGATAGTTGAGAGGGTATTTGGGTAGGGTTTGGATGATCCAAATTTATTTTAAGTTGTGAATTAGAGAGATGGAGAAGTGCCCTTTTATAAGAGGGATGAGGGGCACTTAGGAAAAGATAGAAATATTATTTGATAATAAAATCATTTTAAGTTTTTAATGAATCCAAATTTATTTATTTCAATGATAAGGTAGTAATGGGTCAAAATACACTCAACCAATAGGTTTTATACATGTTTGGGTCACTATATTAACTTTATCTTTTAGATTTTACTCTTAGTTAATTAGTTTGACATTTACAATGTCTATTTGTATTTTTATATTATATGGTTAATAAAATTACTATAATAAGCCAAGTGAACCCCAAGTGGTTCATTATTAATATATATAAAATTATCTAATTCATTTGGCCGATCCTTATATTTTTAGGAATATTATATCTATAAGGCCCCAGCCTTAAACCTTACTTAAACTTGAGTTATTACAAGATTACACATTGAGGATCTTTTCAGGTTTAGAGTTTTAGAGAATTAGATCATGAAACATGCATTACATTCCACATTTAAACAAGGTGGTTACATAAAAGACAATATTCATTCTTCCCATCAATGGAAACCTATTTAAAATAAAACACGGATTCTTTCTTGACACATCCTTGACACTATCGTCACATCATGTACCTTTCCCTTGACCTGTGAAAAGCATTTCAAAAACATGGGATGAGAATAAAAATCTCAGTAAGGGTTATAAAAATATGGAAAGAAAACATGAGTTCATATATACATAAGAATGAAATCATACTTTACCCATAAAACATAGGCATATCAAATCATGAATAAATCAGAGAAAAAATAAGACATAAGGGTAACTTGAGGCATTCATAACATTCTTACGTAGGAAGTAACCCTCTTGGTTACGTTTGGAATACCCATCATAGTATATTCCCTAAATCTCTTCGGAGAAACCTTAACGTTTCACTCCTTCGCATTCCCCAATGCATTGGAGAGCTATATCGGGCTCACCCGCCCTTAGTTTATCACGGAACCACCCGTTCTTCATAACAATGCCCAAGAACCATAACATAATCGTATCACATAAACATG
Organism: Viscum album; assembly: GCA_963277665.1. Lineage (NCBI taxonomy): Eukaryota > Viridiplantae > Streptophyta > Magnoliopsida > Santalales > Viscaceae > Viscum > Viscum album. The sequence goes on from OY728142.1 coordinate 445,505,902, forward strand.
AATAAAGGAAACATAACATTTCCACATTTCAATCACAATATAACATTTTAGGATATTGAAATAATGAATCCATTGAAAAAGAAACCATTTCCAAAACCATTTAAAACATTTAATAAAGAGATTTTTGAATAAAAGTGTCCCATACCACCTTGAAGCTTTTAACATTTTAAACAATTAATATCCATATAAATAAATCCTTAAAACCATTTTGAAACCATGGATATTAATAAGAACAAATAATTAAAACATTTAAAATGATATTTTGGTTAAAGGGGTTTTACCAAAATTAGAGACACTTGAATACAATAATCGAGGAATAACATTTAGTCAGAACTTTATAATATCATGAGAATAAAAGGATTCATGATATAATACTCCAAAGGACAGTATATACACCATATAAGAGTGAATTGGTGCATAACAACAATGAACCCTCAATAGAAATGTGAAATGTGATGAAATCCCTTATAAAGAAGGTATCCTTAAATTAAGGGAAAATAAATCTCAAAAATATATGTGACAAATATATATACACCCAATATAATTAGATATTAAGTGTAAAACAATAAAAGTTCATTCACACATATTCAATGGATGACATATTCAATGACTACAAGTTGAACCCAAAGAAATCGAAATTGGGTTAAAAAGTTCCCTTGACAGCCTAACGGCATCACATCAAAATGAGTTGATGAGAGATAAAAAGTGTATCTCATCACTTGGAAAATAAAATTTACATAAATAAGGATATATGAGAACATATCCCAACATAACAATATGTAAATTAAAATACCCAACAACAGAAGTCTTTTAAAAAAAAGAGGGTGAAAGTTTCCCTTACCGACTTCGGTATCTTTTGAAAAGTACACCCCATTGAAGAAGTGTCATACAATGAATATGTAAATACCCATAAATGGAATTATATTAAAATAGGATTGTAATAGTGGGCAGTGCATAAACCACTCAATAGAAATTGTGGCAAATGTAGCATAAATCTCACGGGAATAAAAGTGAGATGAAAAATCTCTTACGAAAACTCGGCAGCCTAACGGCGCCACTTAAAACTTCCGAATATGGATTGATGAGATCAAATAGGGTATCTCATCACATTAAAATAAAATTTACATCAAGAGGAATATAAAAGAATATCCCCCATCATTACAAAGAGGATCTTAAAAGAAGTTACATAAAGGAGAGTACTTAAAAAGAAAGAGAGGAGTAGGATCCCTTACCTCGGGTCCGACTTGACTCGATCGTTCTTTAATATCCTGAATAATAAACTTGAGTTAATTTATACTTCCTTAAGAACCTTTTCCAAGTTCATTATTCCATTTATATCAATTATTGACATGTTATAAACATTATGTAATCATTCAAATTAATAATGTTCATTTTGTCAGTATTTGGTTCATAAGTCGAAAGTGGACTTCTTACAATTACATGTTGTTCGTGTGGCCAAATGTTTATTATAAACAGAATTGTATTCATGATGTAGATATCATATATTTCATATATATCCAGTACATTCATGCATTTATAACATTACATAATCATTTAGAGGTAAGAAATGAAATGCACCGTTCATGGAGACGGTAAGCCGTTCGTACGCATGAACGCTACTTCCAATTCTATTTCGTTGTTTATAGAATGGAATAATAATTATATAAAGGTATATTATAATTCCAGTATAATATCATATATAATATCATCGTTCCATCCTTTATACGTCCCACATATGGTATTTAACGAATCAAATCACTTTGAGGGGGCGGTAGTCCGCACTTCCTTAAATGAAGATATCGCGTATATCCATAATGGAAGCCATAAAGGTAAGACACAAATGAAAAATAAAGAAGCATAAGTAAAAAATTAACATATTATATATCATATATAAAAATAGTGACATCATAATGGCCACATTTGAAGGTGTTAAATGAGTATTGAACAATCATCGTTTCGGGAGGCAGAATTTCGCCATCCACGGAAACCGTATGTTCTTTAACCATTTGATGTAGTTGTGTGAGAGTGTAGCTCGAATAAATCTTATAACAACATCCTAGTATATTTAATATACTGGTGTTGTTACAAAATAAGTAAATAAAAAGAGTTTATGGGGTTGTAAAAACAAAATAAAACAAATGAACATGAGAGAATGAATTACCTTTAAAAGTGTAACTCCTTTTGATTTGAGCCTAAAGGATTCCTTTGAAAGGATTATGCCCAAACTGAATCCTCTAGGATGAGGAGAGGGATGTGGAGAGAGTAAATGGGCAGGGGTTGGCCGAGACAAATGCTTTAGGAGTGTGTTAAATGAGGTAGAGGTGGGGGCCTTTTATAAGAGGAGAGGAGGGGCACTTTTGGAAAGTAAAGAAATATTACTTTATTTGAAAATGTGTTTCTGTTTCAAAAGGTCCCACATTGATATAATTCGTGGATAAGGTGATAAGGGTTCGAAATCCACCCATCCAATAAGTTTTGGACATGTGTAGTTCGTAGATTTTACATTATCTTTCCATTTTATTTAAATCGTCAAATAATGATGTCATCGCTGCATCATTATTATGTCATAAATAATTTAATTTATTTAATGTCTAAAAATTGTATAAAAAAAATACTAAGATGTAGGAAATCGTTTTAGCTTTCCAATTACTATTTATAATAAAAAATATGACTTGTATAACCCCACTTAAAAATTGTTTTAGTAAAACATATCATGTTTGTGTCATTTTTACTTTTACATTAAATAAAAAGTTATTTATGTCATTTCCCAACCAAAGTGGATCCATGGGGTCCCCAAGTTGACCCATGGGTTGTCTTGGTCGGCCATGATACAACCAATGAGGGTAAGACATGTTTCATGCTCATCTCATTTTATTAAATCATTATTTTTACCTTAAACTACACTAATTACCACTAATCGCGATTAAAAACGTAATAAGTTACTATTCACCAAAAAATTATTTTAATCTCATTGAACCACATTTTACTTCTTAATGACAACCATGTATGTCGGATTTTTGAAAATCAAAACACAATGATGGCAAAATTTCATTTAAACGGAAAATCAGTTTTTATAAGTACCACTTAGGGGTTTCACTATTCATCAAAAATTGAAGTTTTTCAGAAAAATTCCAAAAATTCACCCTAAGCTATATTTGATATTCTGAATTCAAAAAAGAAGTCTGTTTTACAAAATTCAAAACATATAAGTCACATTAATTAATTTAATAATTAATTTCCGATGTCATGACAAATAGCGTGTTTTATGAAACAATAAGTATCAAAAGATTGACACTAGTTTAAGTCTGATTTCAAAGTGAAATTGATTCCAACGACCACTATTGGATTTAATGGTAAAAATATTTTCTAATTTCACTTTAAACCCAATTCAAAATATAATCTAATCATATAAATAAATTATATTAAAAAGTGGTTTTGAATTAAAATACAACATTTTACACTATTCATTAAAAAAATGAACTTTATCGGAAAGATACCAAAAATTTACACAAAGTAAATTTTGATGTCCCGATTCTTAATAAGAGTTTTATTTGGTGAAAAAGAATGTTTAAGAGTGAAAAAAAGTATATTTAATAACGGTTCTCCATCAAAAGGTGATAAGTGAACCTTTAGTGAAAACTAGGGCATATACGCCTAAAATTGAGTTCTTTCCGTATTTTAAGCCTTTATCTTTTATTGTAAAAATGTAAAAATATTTAAGAACATATATAATCATATTTTTAGTTATTTCTATCCATTCCCGCCATTACAACGGCTACATGTTAACTACCATTTAAAATAATATTATTTTATTATTAGAGTGCAACGTAAGATTCCCAAGAAACTCGTTGTTGCGTGTCGGGTACGCCATCGAGCATAGCGTCCCCTTTAAAGTCATATTAATATTTTATTCACAAATATGGATAAATATGAAAATTTCATATTCTTTATTTACCTGGGGTGTTACATCCTTCCCCCCTTTTGGGAATTGCGTCCTCGCAATTTTTAAAATTGGGCTTGGAAACATCCTTGAAAGTCCCACATCGGAACAAGAGTCGGTAAAACAATCACTTTAAAATAAAGACAGATAAGTACAAAGGTCACCCGAGTTAACCCATACTAGGATTCCAAGTATGAAAACATGGACATGGAGGAGAAAACATAGGGTCATGTTCCGATGGAGAGTGATAGAAAACATGTTTTGGAGAAAGTTAACAATAAGAAAATCACAAACTTGTGATGGGTTAAACGGTGTTGGGTTCCCCAGTAGGAAAAGTTAATAGACAACATTTTTGTTTTAAGTTACTTTTTATTGAGGAATTTATTCATAAGGAAGCATAATCACTTATCATGTTGACTTTCAACTTTTACTAGATTCCTTAGTCAAACTCATATTTTTTCCAAAAGTAGAGTATTTAGGGAGACTTTTTCGCATTAAGAGTACTATAATCAAATTCTAGAGAATCACCTAATCCCCAAAAGAGAACTATATACATCCCATGTATTTAGGCTTTAACCAAAACCAAAACAAAAAAGGTTAGTACAAGATCAGATAATCTAGAAAAAGATAACCCCTTATTAAAAGAAAATCTATTCTTAATCTCCAAAATTTGTCCAACAAAACCCAAAGTTCAACGAGGACCATTCTATAATCAATTTTTCTATAAAATTCTTCAAAGTAAACCAATTTAAGATTGAAACCCAAATATTTGAAGGATTTAGTCACATAGTCTTCCAAGTTAAATTGTAACATTTATCTCCAAACAACATTAGTTGCTCCTAAAGTCTCGTATTGAAAAGTAATTAACCTAATCACATATCCCCTATGATAGGTTAATCATTTTCATAAATAACCCAAAATCAACTTACTCTAAATTCATAAAATCATATAACTAAAAAGAATCAGTCAAACTAACCAGGGACTTCACGTAGTCCAGTGGTAGGCGATTAATACCAGTCGCACTTTGGTTGTGGGTTGGATTCCCGCAGCTTTGTCCGACGCGACGGGTAGTCACACGGTCTGTGTGTTGTCCTTTTTCCAAAACTATATAATTCTTAAAACATTCCCCAAAATGAGATAAAATCTTTAAAGATTATCATAACATATTTTAACCTCATGTTTATCTCATGCCTTTCATTTTCCATCAGAACATATAATAAGCCATAATTACCTCAAAAGTAAGGATCATATAAACCCTAATGGTTACCTTAATAATTATTACCTGAATTTTTACATCGAGTTGGCCATCTCGTACATGATGCACTAGAGAACTCACCAAGGTTGAAGTGGTTGATCATGACTCCTTGATAGTTGGTTTAGAACAACCATGAGTTTCCTCATTGAATCCTCCATTTTATCTCGTATCATAATCATAGATCCACCAAAGTTTCCTTCAAACCAATTGTCACTTTGGTGCCTGCGAGATCCAGCCATTCACTAAAAACAGAAATGTCAGTGTGAGTATATCAACAAAACCATCATGTACTAATGAGTAAGATAAACACTAAGATATACTTACTCATTCACTTTATCTAAAACTAGGGCTCTTTCTGAAATCCTAACCATTATGGTAATGTCACTTATGCTTAAACAATACCCTAACCTCTAAAGTTATCTAAACCGACCTCTGATACCAACTATAAGGCTCCAGCCATAAACATTACTTAAACTTGAGTTATTACAAGATTACACATTGAGGATATTTTTAGGGTTAGAGTTTTGGAGAATTAGATCATGAAACTTGCATTACATTCCACATTTAAACAAGGTGGTTACATAAAAGACAATATTCATTCTTCCCATCAATGGAAACCTATTTAAAATAAAACACGGATTCTTTCTTGACACATCCTTGACACTATCGTCACATCATGTATCATTCCCTTGACCTATGAAAAGCATTTCAAAAACTTGGGATGAGCATAAAAAGCTCAGTAAGGGTTATAAATATATGGAAAGGAAACATGAGTTCATATATACATAAGAATGAAATCATACTTTACCCATAATACATAGGCATATCAAATCATGAATAAATCATAGAAAACATAAGACATAAAGGTAACTTGAGGCATTCATAACATTCTTACGTAGGGAGTTACCCTCTTGGTTAAATTTGGAATACCCATCACAGTATATTCCCTAAATCTCTTCGGAGAAACCTTAACGTTTCACTCCTTCGCGTTACCCAATGCATTGGAGAGCTATATCGGGCTCACCCGCCCTTAGTTTATCACGAAACCACCTGTTCTTCATAACAATGCCCAAGAACCATAACATAATCGTATCACATAAACATGAATAAAGGAAACATAACATTTCCACATTTCAATCACAATATAACATTTTAGGATATTGAAATAATGAACCCATTCAAAAAGAAACCATTTCCAAAACCATTTAAAAAATTTAATTAAGAGATTTTTGAATCAAAGTGTCCCATACCACCTTGAAGCTTTTAACATTTTAAACCATTAATATCCATATAAATAAATCCTTAAAACCATTTTGAAAACATGGATATTAATAAGAACAAATAATTAAAACATTTAAAACGATATTTTGGTTAAAGGGGTTTTACCAAAATTAGAGACACTTGAATACAATAATCGAGGAATAACATTTAGTCAGAACTTTATAATATCATGAGAATAAAAAGATTCATGATATAATACTCCAAAGGACAGTATATACACCATATAAGAGTGAATTTGTGCATAACAACAATGAACCCTCAATAGAAATGTCAAATGTGATGAAATCCCTTATAAAGAAGGTATCCTTAAATTAAGGGAAAATAGATCTCAAAAATATGTGTGACAAATATATATACACCCAATATAAGTTGATATTAAGTGTAAAACATTAAAAGGTCATTCAAACATATTCAATGGATGACATATTCAATGACTACAAGTTGAACCCAAAGAAATCGAAATTGGGTTAAAAAGTTCCCTTGACAGCCTAACAGCATCACATCAAAATGAGTTGATGAGAGATAAAAAGTGTATCTCATCACTTGGACAATAAAATTTACATCAATAAGGATATATGAGAACATATCCCAACATAACAATATGTAAATTAAAAGACCCAACAAAAGAAGTCTTTTAAAAAAAGAGGGTGAAAGGTTCCCTTACCGACTTGGGTAACTTTTGAAAAGTACACCCCATTGAAGAAGTGTCATACAATGAATATGTAAATACCCATAAATTGAATTATATTACAATAGGATTGTAATAGTGGGCAGTGCATAAAACACTCAATGGAAATTGTGGAAAATGTAGTATAAATCTCACGGGAATAAAAGTGAGATGAAAAATCTATTACGAAAACTCGGCAGCCTAACGGCGCCACTTAAAACTTCTGAATATGGATTGATGAGATAAAATAGGGTATCTCATCACATTAAAATAAAATTTACTTCAAGAGGAATATAAAATAACATCCCCCAACATTACAAAGAGTAGCTTAAAAGAAGAGACATAAGGGAGAGTACTTAAAAAGAAAGAGAGGAGTAGGATCTCTTACCTCGGGTCCGACTTGATTCGATCGTTCTTTAATCTCCTGAGTAATAAACTTGAGTTAATTTATACTTACTTAAGAACCTTTTCCAAGTTCATTATTCCTTTTATATCAATTATTGACATGTTATAAACATTATGTAATCATTCAAGTTAATAATGTTCATTTTGTCAGTATTTGGTTCTTAAGTTGAAAGTGGACTTCTTACAATTACATGTTGTTCATGTGGCCAAATGTTTATTATAAACAGAATTGTATTCATGATATAGATATCATATATGTCATATATATCCAGTAGATGCATGCATTTATAACATTACATAATTATTTAGAGGTAAGAAATGAAATGCACCGTTCATGGAGACGGTAAGCCGTACGTACGCATGAACGCTACTTCCAATTCTATTTTGTTGTTTATAGAATGGAATCATAATGATATAAAGGTATATTATAATTCCAGTATAATATCATATATAATATCATAGTTCCATCCTTTATACGTCCCACATATGGTATTTAACGAATCAAATCACTTTGAGGGGGCGGTAGTCCGCACTTCCTTAAATGAAGATATCGCGTATACCCATAATGGAAGCCATAAAGGTAAGACACAAATGAAAAATACAGAAGAATAAGTAAAACATTAACATATTATATATCATATATAAAAATAGTGACATCATAATGGCCACCTTTGAAGGTGTTAAATGAGTATTGAACAATCATCGTTTCGGGAGGCAGAATTTCGCCATCCACGGAAACCGTATGTTCTTTAACCATTTGATGTAGTTGTGTGAGAGTGTAGCTCGAATAAATCTTATAACAACATCCTAGTATATTTAAGATACTGGTGTTGTTACAAAATAAGTAAATAAAAAGAGTTTAGGGGGTTGGAAAAACAAAATAAAACAAATGAACATGAGAGAATGAATTACCTTTAAAAGTGTAACTCCTTTTGATTTGAGCCTAAAGGCTTCCTTTGAAAGGATTATGCCCAAAGGGAATCCTCTAGGATGAGGAGAGGGATGTGGAGAGAGTAAATGGGCAGGGTTTGGCCGAGCCAAAGGCTTTAGGAGTGTGTTAAATGAGGTAGAGGTGGGGGCCTTTTATAAGAGGAGAGGAGGGGCACTTTTGGAAAGTTAAGAAATATTACTTTATTTGAAAATGTGTTTCGGTTTCAAAAGGTCCCACATTGATATAATTCGTGGATAAGGTGATAAGGGTTCGAAATCCACCCATCCAATAAGTTTTGGACATGTGTAGTTCATATATTTTACATTATCTTTCCATTTTATTTAAATCGTCAAATAATGATGTCATCGCTGCATCATTATTATGTCATAAATAATTTAATTTATTTAATGTCTAAAAATTATATAAAAAAAAATACTAAGATGTAGGAAATCTTTTTAGCTTTCCAATGACTATTTATAATAAAAAATATGACTTGTATAACCCCACTTAAAAATTGTTTTAGTAAAACATATCATGTTTGTGTCATTTTTACTTTTACATTAAATAAAAAGGTATTTATGTCATTTCCCAACCAAAGTGGATCCATGGGGTCCCCAAGTTGACCCATGGCTTGTCTTGTTCGGCCATGATAAAACCAATGAGGGTAAGACATGTGTCAAGCTCATCTCATTTTATTAAAGCATTATTTTTACCTTAAACTACACTAATTACCACTAATCGCGATTAAAAACTTAAAAAGTTACTATTCACCAAAAAATTATTTTAATCTCATTGAACCACATTTTACTTCTTAATGACAACCATGTATGTCGGATTTTTGAAAATCAAAACACAATTATGGAAAAATTTCATTTAAACGGAAAATCAGTTTTTATAAGTACCACTTAGTGGTTTCACTATTCATCAAAAATTGAAGTTTTTCAGAAAAATCCCAAAAATTCACCCTAAGCTATATTTGATATTCTGAATTCAAAAATGAAGTCCGTTTTACAAAATTCAAAACATATAAGTCACATTAATTAATTTAATTATTAATTCCCGCTGTCTTGACAAATACCGTGTTTTATGAAACAATAAGTATCAAAAGATTGACACTAGTTTAAGTCTGATTTCAAAGTGAAATTGATTCCAACGACCACTATTGGTTTTAATGGTAAAAATATTTTCTAATTTCACTTTAAAACCAATTCAAAATATAATCTAATCATATAAATAAATTAGATTAAAAAGTGGTTTTGAATTAAAACACAACATTTTACACTATTCATTAAAAAAATGAACTTTATCGGAAAGATACCAAAAATCTACACAAAGTAAATTTTGATGTACCAATTCTTAATAAGAGTTTTATTTGGTCCAAAAGAATGTTTAAGAGTGAACAAAACTATATTTAATGACGGTTCTCCATCAAAAGGTGAAAAGTGAACCTTTAGTGAAAACTACGGCATATACGCCTAAAATTGAATTCTTTCCGTATTTTAAGCCTTTATCTTTTATTGTAAAAATGTAAAAATATTTAAGAACATATATAATCATATTTTTAGTTATTTCTATCCATTCCCGCCATTACAACGGCTACATGTTAACTACCATTTAAAATAATATTATTTTATTATTAGAGTGCAACGTAAGATTCCCAAGAAACTCGTTGTTGCGTGCTGGGTACGCCATCGAGCATAGCGTCCCCTTTAAAGTAATATTAATATTTTATTCAAAAATATGGATAAATATGAAAATGTCATATTTTTATTTACATGGGGTGTTACAATATCAATTAATAATATTATATTTGTTTTAAAGACTATTTTATACCAATTTTGACACTATTTGTATTTTTTTTATAAATTCATAACAACATTATTACATTGGAAAAAAAAATTGTTTAATCAATCATAACAGGTCATATTAACCTATAATATTAGTGGAATTCATAAAAATTATCGAATTACATTTATTTGAGTATTTATAATATTAATTATCTTAATATTTTAATAATTTGGTAATTACTGCATCATCATTGTGTCATAAATAAATTAAATTATATAATGTATAAAAGTTATAAATATAATAAAATTATGTATTAAATATTTTTATATTTCTAATTGATATTTATAGTTTAATTTATATTATGTTTATCCCTATATTAAAAATATTTATGTTATGAAATCTTGAATTTTACACTACTAAATCTTCTTTGAATTAAATAATAATAAATGTCCTAGTCTAATACTAGTGGAACTAAAGGATCATATTTTATTCTTAAAATCATTTTTGCTCGAATAATACTTATCCAGAATAATTTAGAAAAGTGTTAGGGTAATTATAATATCATTTTTACCTTTGATTTCCCTATTTACTTTTAACCGCAGTAAATAAAAATAAAAATTTACAATTCACCGATAATTATTTTCATATCATTGAACCACATTTTATTTTCTGATATCAAACATGTCTCTCATATTTTCGATATTTAACTCACAGAAGTGGTAAAATTATGTTTTATGTAAATTTGAAAATGCAACTAGGAGGTGGCTAAAAGACGGTAAAAAGTTCAACAAAATTTTTATATATATAAAATTATTATAAACTGACTCCAATGAAATATATTGATAATATATAGGTATTATGTATCTATATTTACCTAAAATATATCTAAATAAAATAGATAATTATTTAAATAGAAAATCGATTTTAAACTATAACTTCGTGTTTTTCATTATTCATAAAAAATTGAATGTTTTCAGAAAAATACCAAAAAATCACCCTAAGACAATTTCAATATTCTAAATCCAAAAACGAAGTCCATTTTGTAAGATAAAATTTATAATATTTAAAAAAGAGGGTATTTCTGTTCATAATGGCTAGTTTGATTGGTTGTGGTTTGTTAGAACTCGATGTTGCGTACAACACACACTATTGTATTATTTAAAGAGAAGCATACCATGGAATCTTGGGGTGTTACATTCTCTCCTCCATCAAATAATTTCATCCTATAAATTTCTAGAACATTAATGCATAAAAATACTTGGGTGGTTCTTCATCATAAATTCCTCGGGTCCCCACGTTGCCTCTTCTATCTTATGGTTTCTCCATATAAATTTTACCAGACGAGTCTTCCAGTTTCTCAGCAGCTGTTCTCTTATATCAAGAACCTTGATATGATCTTCACAATAAGAAAAATCGAGTTCCAGTTCTAATCCTCATTGGTGATTGCATGCATTGATTCAGGCATTTATTTTCTCAACAGTGATACGTGGAACAAATCATGATTTTTAGAGAGACTTGGAAGCATTGCCAAATGGTAAGCTATAGCCCCAATTCGTTCTAGAATTTCGAAAGGTCTGATGATCCTGGGACTTAATTTTCCCTTATTACCATAATGTATAACACCCATCCATGGATATACCTTCAATAAAACATGATCTCATAGCTAAAATTTCAAATCCTTCCATCGTTTATCAGCATAGCTCTTCTCCCTACGTTGAGCTTCTTTGATGTGGGTTTGGATTACATTCACCTTTTCCATCATTTCCTCCACATGTTTTGGGCGTAAGAGTTTTATTTCACTAACAACATCCCAACAGGTTGGTGTGTGACATCTTTTTCTATATAACACTTTATTTGGTGCCATCTAAATACTTGAATGGAATCTATTGTTATAGGAAAATTCTAACAGATGTAAATATTGATCCCACATACCTTCAAAGTCAAGTGATAAAGATCTCAATAAGTCTTTTAAGGTTTTAATAGTCCATTCGGATTTTCCACCTGTTTGGGGGTGGTAGGTAGTGCTCAAACAAAGTTCAGTATCTAGGTATTTCTGAAGAATTTTCCAGAAACTTGATGTAAAACGTGGATCACGATTAGAAACAATATATAGGGATTCTCCATAAAGTCTCACAACTTCATTAATATATAGTCTTGCTAGACGTTCAAGTTTTAAATCTTCTCTTATATCAAGAAAATGTTCTGACTTTGAAGTTATATCAACAATAACCCATATTGTATCATTCCATCTAGGATTCTTGGGTAGTCCCATGAAAACGTCCATCATAATATTATCCCATTTCCACTCAGATATAGGAATAGGCTGCATAAATCCTCTAGGATGCTGCCTTGTATCTTTCACTTGATGACAAACCATTCATCTTGACATAGAATTAGCAATATCCCTCTTCATGTTGTCCCCCAAAAAATGTTCCTTAAAATCTCTATACAACATAATGCTTCCAGGGTGTATAGAGAAATTGGATCTATGAGCCTCATCCAATAATTCTCTTTTTAGATCAGGTATATCAGGAACACACAGTCTCTTCCCAAATTTAAAAATTCTATCTTCATACACAAAGTCACTCAATCTCCCATCATTCAAAACATTAATCTTCTTTAAAAACACTTCATCATCAGGCTGAGAACTCTTTATCTTTTATAGTAAATATGGTTTGGCAACCATTTGAAAATGATTTTATGTTCAACCTTCCATGGTTATCCCCATGTCCAACTTTAATAGATCCTTGTATATAGGATCTTTTTCAACTCTTATCATGTTCAGAACTCTATTATCCTTTCTGATCAAAGCATCCACCACCATATTTTCTTTCCACAAGTGGTATTTTATGGTGAAATAATAATCCTTAAGTAGTTCAAGCCATCTCCTTTGCCTCCTATTGAGTTCTTTCTGTGAGAAAATATACTTGAAACTTGTGTGATCGGTTTATATCTCACATTTTTTCCCATAGAGATAATGTCTCCATATCTTCAAAGAACACATTACAGCTGATAACTCGAGATCATGAGTAGGATAGTTTTTCTCATTAATTTTTTGTTGTCATGATTCATAGGCAATAACTTTATCATTCTGCATAAGGAGATAACCACGTCCTTTCTTTGATACATAACTATAAATAACAAACCCATCATTCCCAGATGGTAGAGTAAAAATATGAGCATTGACTAATATTCTCTTCAATTATTCAAAACTTTGTTTACACTCCTTTTTCCAAACAAATTTAACCCCTTTACGTCTGAGATTCGTTAATGGGTTATCCAATCAAAAACATTCTGCATGAAACACCTATAATAACCTACTAACCCAATAAAACTATGTACCTCAGTTATATTCGTTGGTTCTGGTCATTTAGGGATTTCCTTAGACTTTGAATAATCAACAGGGATTCAATCCTTAGAGACAATATGTCCAATAAAAGAAATCTCTTAAATCCAGAATTCAAACTTGCTAAACTTCCTATATAATTCTTGTCTTATATGATTCTTTAAAATAATGCGCAAGTGATTTTCATGATCTTCGTTGTGTTTGGAGTATACCAAAATATCATCAATAAATACAACTACAAAGAATCCATGATATTCCTTGAAAACAATATTCATTAGATCCATGAAGACATAGGATGCATTAGTCAATCCAAAAGTCATTACTATAAACTCGTAATGCTCGTACCTGGTTCGAAATGTTTTTTTTGGAATGTCTTCCTTCTTCAAACACAACATATGATATCCAAATCGAAGGTCAATCTTTGAAAAGTATTGAGCTCCATGAAGTTGGTTGAATAAATCATCAATGAGAGGAAGGGGATACTTTTCGTTTATTATTATAGCATTGATCTCTCTGTAGTCAATGCACAACCTCATTGATCCATATTTCTTCTTAACAAAAAGAATAGCTTCTCCCGATGGAGAAAAACTAGGGCTAATAAATGCCATATTACTCAATTCCTATAGTTGTTTCTTTAGTCAAACTAATTCCATAGTATCCATTCTATAAAGGGTCTTCAATATGGGCCTTGAACCATGAATTAAGTCAATGGAAAATTGAATTTCCCATTTTTGAGAATGTCCAGGTAATTAATCTAGAAACACATCAACATAATCTTGCACAATATGTACATCCTCTATTTGAACATAATTTTCCTCACCCACAATTATTTCATTATCTTCCTCCCCAATATTTGAATTTAGTTGAGGTACTGGGGTGGATATAGATAAGAATTAGGTGGTGAAATATCTGCTCTAAAGATAAGGTGTTCTTTATCATCGTCATCAAAAATTGTAACCTCCTTCTTCTTACAATAAATCTTTACATCATGGTACGAAATCCAATCCATAACAATGGTTATATAAAATTAAATCATGGGTATGATAATGATATTATCATAGAAATATTTCTTATATTCCATAATAGGGACTGATTCACAAAACTTTGTTGTAAGGATACTTCCCTTAAGAGTTTTTACTAAAAAATCCCTTGTTAAATCAAATTGGAAATTTCTAGAAAACTGGGAAGATATAAAATAATGTGATGATCCAGAATCAAATAATGCATTGGCTAAACTGGAAGAAACCATTAAATTACCTGCCACTACATATTATGTAGCTTCAATCTCAACTGTAGTGATAGCATAAGCTTGGCCTTGATCCCTTGGCCTTTTTGAGGTAAGTTCCGCTAAATCTTATGAAATTCATATGAATAATTTCCCATTTTCCTACAATTGTACCATTCAACATTAACAACCTCTTTCTTCCCCTTGCAATAACATTCTTGGTGGCCTTTTTCACCACA
The DNA here is from genome assembly GCA_963277665.1 of Viscum album. Taxonomy (NCBI): domain Eukaryota; kingdom Viridiplantae; phylum Streptophyta; class Magnoliopsida; order Santalales; family Viscaceae; genus Viscum; species Viscum album. Next base: position 445,520,979 of record OY728142.1, read on the forward strand.
CAGGTAACAGAATCCCATTCCATTCAGAAAAGTACTAGGGTGTTTCTTCCAACATTTTCTGCAGAATGGATTTTCAACTTTTCCCTGCTTCCCCTTATATCCATTTTTAGAGTGTTCAACAGATCTCTTATTCTCTTTCATTTCTTTAAAGTTGTAACACATAGATATTTTTTTCTATCTTGATAGAACATGAGAAAATATCTTTGTGTGATGAGAAGGATTGTGAGACTAATGCTCGATGAAAAAATGGTTCTAATCCATCAAAAAAACAGTCAATCTTACTTCCTGGGATACGTATATAATCTACAACATGCCTCTCTAACCATTTAGTGTTATCTTCATACGTTGCGACATTCTCATCCTCCTTTTGCCTTAGACTCAGAAATTGCCTTTCCATATCTGCTTGATGGTCATGGGGAAGATATTTTTCCATGAAAATTTCTCTAAACTCCCTCCATTCAATATTTGATACTCAATCATCTTCCTTTGTGTTAGGAATCAATAACCACCATTGATCAGCAACTCCAGTGAGGCGGTAAACTGCCATTACATCTTTTTCTCTTTCGCAACTCCCCATGTTGTGAAATATTTTCTCTAAGGAATTTATCCATTTCTCAGCTATTAATGGATTTTTAACCCCATTGAATGATGGTTGTGGTTGCCTCATGAAGAAATCTAATATTGATCCTCCACGCTGTGGATCAGGGTTCTTCATATGGGTAAGGTTATTATTCATAACTGAGTGAGTTTTCCCAGTATAGTGATAAGCTGATCATCACCATTTGTATCACCAACTCCACTATAATTATCCTGAACTAGAGGGAAATATCTACATGGAGTGCATGAATTGATACTATTTCCATTCCATCCACTAGGATCCATTTCAAAATTATGGATTCCACTATATTAGTTTAGGAATCACAATACATAATTCCAAACTTATAACATCCTTAAAATAAATTGAAAATTTTATGGATATAATCCATAATCATAAAAAAAATATTTTCTTTGAGGAGGTATATACTCAAAAATCTTTCATACTAGTTTGTAATGAAAATGTGGATTATCCTATGCATATCCCCTAGGAGTGTCATAACCTAGAGTGTAGCAAGGCCCGTTGTTGTGTACTAGGTTACCCCGGGTCCAGCCCGAAACTCCTTGTCAGAGTTTTCACTCCTAGGTACATCCTTTTCAGAGATGCTTCAACCTTCTCATATCTTGACATGGATTTTTTTCTTGAAAAATAAACAAAATATTTACATTGCCAAATTCTAGGAAGTTCTTCTATAAAAATCCTCAAATACTATCTTTGGGTAATGTCCTCTAATCAGAGTTTTTCTAAATCTATTTTCCAGGGTTTATACTAAACATACTTTCATACCAACTGTAACACACCAACCCCAGAAGCCCATAGTCAGTGCATTGTTATGTATAATTTGTATGATCATAATAGATCAAGTATCAAAAGACCAATTAGTTTAGTATCCTTTAAAGTACTAGATACATTCATAAGGTTTACATTACATCATAAAATGGAAAACTAAAACAATATTGTTTCCATAGAAAACACTAAGATCCCATAGAATATCCCTACAGGTCAGTCATAATATACATTTTCACATATTGGGAACAATAAATCATAGAAAGGGTTGAGTTCAGATGCTCTGTAAGGATAACAATATACCAGAAATATTCATAAATAAGCATAAACATTTCAGGAAATGTATAAAACTAAAACAAAATCCTTTTCAACATAAACAAGATCATAATATGGAAAGTATATATTAGAATAATGTCATTTACATACTCACATGGATACTCTAATAGTCGAATAATCACATGCAATATCAATTGCCACTTTCTTAATGATGGAATGCATAATTCCAGACTTCATAACCACATAGTCAAGGCCTTGTGCCAAGACTAAAAAAATATTTTGTCAAGGGCTTCTGCCAAAACACGAGTTTTTCTAATGATACCTACTGATTAATCGAGATGCTGTAACGGGTTCCACTCGTCACATTCTAAGTCCCATGCATTCCTCATATGAAAAGTATTAAACATAACATAAACTTTCATATTAAAACAATCATACGAAATATCAATAATTTATCCATAAAAAATGAATGGTAGAAAAATAACACATCCACAGTCAAACATATCACAAAACATTCAATAAAAAATGGAATATTTTTATCATAACAAATCTACTTCAAACAAAATTAATTTCCATTAAAGGATGTTGACATCGATGAAAATCAAATCATTTTGAGAGAAATATCTTATTATTTTTTTGGAATCATTTAAAGTTAAACAATTATAAAAGAAAACATTTATTTTTAAAAGACTCTTATAATCTGTAAGGGATGATTTGACGATGTTATAACAACAGAATATAGCTGCACCCACCGTATAAGTTAACAAAACATTCTTACCTTAATTCTGTCAAAAAGTTCATAAAGTAACTTGTTTGGAAAAAAACGAAAAGATTACTTTCCAAAAGTATAAGGTGAATTAATGGTATAAATGACTTTAACCCATAGTCTAGTAAGTAATAAAAAAAATTTGGGATACATTTTTTGGAAAACATAGATGCGGATGATTCATAGGTCCCAGTAGATAATTACATATAAATAACCTTGAATAATGAATAGGTTGTAGAATTAACCATTACCTTGTACATTTCCTTGGTCGAGGGTAGGTTAAACTAATGTATGATGGTGAAATAATTGTTATTAAATTATACAAGAATCATATACATTAATATGATATCATATATGATCATTTAATATTTCTTTGTTAATAATATTTTAGTATTATCATCGTTCCAGGTGTTAACAGAATCATTTTCCAATATATGATTTGTTAGGTAAGTAATGTTTTTATGTATAAGATGTATCTTATTCATATTCAGAATGATATTAAGTCTTAAAAAAATATTTTTAATCATCTAATAAAAATTATTCATGAATGGATACAATGTGGAATGAATCTCACTGTGTTTGTGGAGACGGTAATCCGTACGTACGCACGAGCAACAATATCATCCTTTTGATATCAAAATAATAAATAATTGGATGGTATATCATATAAAAAGAATCATTATCATGTTATATTTATTATTTACATCATTTATACATCATTATTATACACATCCAAAAAATAATGTATGGAATAACAACTACACCACAACATGGAGACGGTAAGCCGTACGTATGCATGTATGCTAACATGTCATTCAATGAATGGATAAAATTATGAATATGGTTGTAATATTTATAATTACATCATATTATATAGAATATAATGGATTTATTAATTTATAATGGAAACAACAAGGAAAGAAGAAATGGAAGAAGAAAAAACATGAAAAATGTGGTGAGATATTTTCCTCTTCTTTGGGTTCTTCCTTTTGATTTGATCGAAAGGGATCCTTATGTTGAATTTTTGACTAATGTAAGGCCTCTATGATTAAGGTAGGACAGTTTAAAGGGTATTTGGGCAGGGTTTGGCCGAGCCAAATGGCTTTGAAGGTGTGAATTAGAGAGAAGGGGAAGTGAACTTTTAAAAGAGTGGTGAGGGGCACCTTAAGAAAAGTTAGAAATATTATTTTACAATAAAATAATTTTCGGTTTATAATAGATAAAATTGATTTATTTTAAAGATAAGGTGGGAATGCGTTAAACTCCACTCAACAAATAGGTTTTAGATAGGTTTGGGTCACTATATTAACCTTATCTTTTAGATTTAACTCTTAGTTAATTAGTTTGACATTTACCGTCTCTCATTGTATTTTTATATTATATGGTTAATAAACATTCTATAAAAAGACATGTGAACCCCAAGTGGTTAATTATTCATATATATAACCTTATATGTGTCATTTGGATGATCCATATATTTTTATAAATATTATAACAATTAACAATATAATATTATTTTTTAAAACTCTTTGATGTCAATTTTGACACTATTTGGTATTTTGTTTTTTCTAAATTAATAAAAGAATTATTATTTCGAAAAAAAATTATTTAATCAACTCTAAAATGTAATATTAACATATAAAATTAGTGGAATTCATAAAAAGTCTCAAATTATATTTATTTGGGAATTTATAATATATTTTTTTAATATTTCTTTAATAACGTAATTACTACATTTTCATTGTGTCATAAATAAATTAAATAATTTAATGTCTAAAAATTATGAATAAAAAACCATTATGTAGGATATCTCTTTATATTTCTAATCTAATTCATATGGAAATTAGGATCATATTTTATTCATAAGGTTTTTTTGTTGAATAGAACTTATAAAATAGAATCAAGACATATGTTAGGGTAATTATAATATCATTCTTACCATTGATTACCCTATATACATTTCACCGCAGTAAATAAAATTCAACAGTTACTATTCATCAAAAAAATATTTTTATCTCATTGAACCACATTTTACTTACTGATATCAACCGTTTCTCTCAGATTTTAAAAATTCAACTCACACAAGTGGTAAAATATTGTTTTATTTAATTTTCAAATGCTTTTAGGAGGTGGGTAAAAGATTGTAAAAGGTTAAATAAAATATTCTTATATCTAAAATTATTATAAACTGACTCCAATTAATTACATTGAACATATATAGGTATTATGTATCTATTTTAACCTAAAATAAATTTAAATAAAATAAATAATTTTTTAAATAATTTTTTTAAATGATAACTGAGTGTTTTTCACTATTAATCAAAAATTGAAAGTTTTCAAAAATATACAAAAAAATTTTCCTATGATAATTTTGATATTCCGAATCCAAAATTGAAGTCCATTTTGAAAGATAAAATTTATTAAATTTCAAAAATTGGGCATTACTATTCATAACGTCTAGTTTGATTTGTTGCGGTTTGTTAGAACTCAAAGTTGCGTACAACACACGCTAATATATTATTCAAAGAGAATCATACCATAGAAGCATGGGGTGTTACAGTTTTCTTCTTTCCTTATATTCTAATTAAAAAAAAATAATTATTTTTCATTAATTTTTTGGTTTAAATTTCTAACAATAGTATAAATTAGTTATATGTATTAATTGAAAGAAAAATAATTTTTTAGTTTTATATAAGTTTCATGGTTTTAATTAATTTTAGAACTTTTTATAACATGTTTTATGAAATTATGTATCCATATTGTTTTTAAAATTAAAAAAAAAATCTTTTTTATGATGTGTTTGAGGTTTATAATAATATTTATGTCTTTAGAAATGATATTCATAATGTTTTACATAAAATTGATATTGAAAAATAAAATTCCATTATTGATAAATTATTTAATGTTTTTATTTTATTAACGTATATGGTTTGCAAAAGAAATTTATCTATTTTTGTGGGCATAATGAAGAAAATAATACTTTTTTATAAATTGGGTGGGAGGATTATTTAAATTTCTTTCATAGTTGAATTTAGTTTAAATGGTTTAATATGTTTGTTCTAAATTAGTTTACCTTTTATAAAGAGACTCAAAATACCGAATATATTTCTTAAAGGCCCATTTTTATATTGGAATTGTGTTCTGAAAGAGATGTAGTGTGTGAGACACTCTTTATCTCATCACTAGATCATATCCTAATGAGAATTTTTTCATATTGATATATATTATTGTTCAATGGAAACATATTACATTATATATAATTTGGATATGTGGTCAAGGATGTTCCATGAAAGGGAGATGGAGACAAGTGTAAGACTATGGATTTTATTTATTATTGGATGTGATAATTTCTTTTTTTTCTCACCCTAAATATCTTTAGTGGTCTGGACTTCATTAACTATGTAAGTATAGATGTTTAAAATATTTAGTATATAAAGTGTGGAAACATATGTGAGGTTCCTTTTGGACCTAGTATTATGACAGTTTGGTCATGTGGATAGCTGGTTCTATAGGACTGCTGAAATGATGAGAGGATCTATAGTGAACACATAGGAATATCTTAATTTGTTCATGTTTATATACATGAGGTCTAGTAAGTATTAAAACTATGAAATAATATATACCTTTATTCGTTTATTTATGGATTTTAATTGATTTATTCAAAAATGTGCTTGGTGTGTGTTGAATTGTTCCAAAAACAGGTTTCCAAGGTTCTAAAAGAGTTAATGAAAGATAAGGAATATATTGAATTATTAAACATCATGGAATCTCATTACAAGTTTTGAAGCATGGGTCCACATCATCCAAGATGTCATGAAGAAATTTGTGACCAATTTCATGAATATTGCAAGAGGAAAATCCATTATATGTTGGGAGTGTCTAATAATTTTCGTGAATCATTTAAACTAGAAATATGCTTGAAGATATAACTAAAAAAAGGTATAAGTCATGATTCTGGTATACTCGATGTGAATGTAGTCAAATAATTAAATATCGGATAAGATACACATGAGATACATTTAGATTAAAATTTATTAGAGAATCAAATGGGTGGGACATTACACAACATGAATATCATTACACGTCATGTAATTCTCCACCTATAAATATAGCAACCGGGTAGATGATTTAAAGAGATTCTAGAGTAGAAAACATCTTTGTTTTTCATCCCTTTCTAATTAGCTTCTATTCCCTCTCCTATATTCTCAAATATTTTTATATCTTTCATTATTTTATAATAGTACAAGCATTTTGTATTGTTTTCCATCATCACATTCTTTCACTTTTTTCATCATCACCTTCATTCATCTTCATTCATCAACGAAATCAGGTTGTATTAATTTGAATTCTCATTTCATGTAGGTAGTTATTTAAATTATGTTTTAAATTTCATAATAATGGTTGTATAATCATTCCCTTCAGTGAATCACAACTGTTTCATGATTATGAACTATTTAAATTCAATCATTATTAAAATGTTAAATAAAATTTCAATTCTTATTTTTTTATGTTCCATCCTTCCATGAGTGGCTAAGACACATGGGGTAGGGATCAAGATTAGTTGTATCTGAACATAATATATCATTAATTTTCAATTTGGTAACCATAATTATTAGTAATCATGCTAAATAATTCATGTCTACCATATTTCTTCGAAAATCCATTACCACGAGGTATTCTTGTGAAGGAACCTATCCTAATTGGTGTAGATTAGGTTGTAAACAATAGCCTATAATGTTTTCTACCTTTTAATCCATGATTCATGCATCTAGATTGTCATTATTTATTCGATCATGAAATAGTTACCTCTTAGGTAAAACTGGTTGATTTGATAAAAATGAACTATGCACATTCACTTTCTTCACATCCTAAACCATAGGATCCTACCATGTTATAATTAAGATAAACCTTTCTACATATATGTAAAATTGATCTTGATCCCTATCTAATTCTATAAACAATCCCTCAAATATCTTGTTATATCATTCCCAGTGTTACGAACTCACTCATTGACAAAGGAATGGATTATTAGTTTTCTATTTGGATAACTCAATTAGTCTTAATGATGTTTTATAATTAATATAATGGTGTTACTAGAGAATCTAGGGAACATCAGGAGCTTTGTGCTTTGAAAAGGTAGAAGAAGACTGGGCCGCAAGGTTTGTCTTCAACCATGAAACCCATGCGCACAGTTGTGCAGCTGTTACTGTAGAGATATGAACGGTATATGCACCGTTAGTGAATACATTCCTAGAGACCATGTGATGTGCCCATTAAATAAGTGGAGTAGACACGGTTTTCATAGGGTTTGGAAAACCATGTGGAAAAACTGTGTGATCCCATTTTGTAGGAGAAATGACGGTTTTCCCCTCCCTTATTTACGTTCTAATTTCCTCTCTTTTCCTCACCTTAAGCAGACAATTCATTCCTCTTCCTCTCATACGTTTTTAAAATATCATCCACCTTTGATTATTTATAATTCTCAATATAGAAACAAATTCTCAATCCAAGAGAAGTATTGGATATTCCAAGGTAAGTCTAACCTTGTGTGCTCCTCCTTCCTCACTAAATTTCTACATATGTTCTGCAATTTAGATGTCAGATCATTTTTCCTATTTTCATATCATTGGAAAATAATTATACCTACTCCAACATTATCTAAATATGAAGTCAATTTCTAGTGGGGCATATTCTGTGACCCTAAGGAAGGTGGTGATGTAGTATTCAATTTGAGTTTTGGCCATTTCATATTTATTCATTCGTTTCGTGAGCCAACCTTTGCTGTGATCCTCTATAATTTTTATTCCATAATTTCTAAATGACCCTATAGCCGTGATATAGGTGAATTTAGTTTGGATTTGGTGTTTAGAGATTACCCCTGCTTAGTATGGACACCCAGTGGGTGTGCCGCCAAAATATTCCATTTTAGGCCACTTTCCCAAAAATTTGTAATTAAAGTTTATAGCACTAAGCATAATTATTAATTTAAATTGACCTTATGACATGTGTTTTTGTATATTACAAAGGTGACTCAAAGGTTCTTAGAGCCTTTTTGTTACTAATTTTTCAAATGGGTATATAATTATTTGACTTCGACATTATAACCTTGACACCTTAACTAGGAATGGATTTTCCATGTTAGGAAAATAGGATGGTTTTCATTGTAGGTGGGATAGAATGAGGTGTACTATACCTTATAAGTGATGTGGATAAAATAGAATTGTTTCCATGGATTCCATGGATTACACTTGTCTTGATTTATTATTAATGACAATGAGTAATTGTTCTTCTTATTTAATTCGAAATGATGTTAGATTATTTACCATACATTATATTATGATAATTCCTATGATAATTTTATGCTTAAGACATAAATTGGGAATGTGTGGATAGAATGTATTCATACCCCACGCCACTTATGAAATTTATGGGTGGGAGGCATGTTTACACCACACCATATATAACCTCTATGTATATATGGCCACTAGACATTCATACCTGGTACCAGTTATAACCTCTGTTTTGATGGGAGACATTCTTACACCATGCCAGTCTCATGTAGGGAGGGGAAGAATCCTTACCCAATGAGAGTATATTCTATGGGTGGGAGTAATTATTACACAATGCCATCTATGAATATAAATATATATGTATGGATGATAGGCATTATTACCTTGTTCCAGTGATAACCTATATATATACCTAGTGACTTATTCATACATGCCAGTATTGAGTTGAAGCAGGTAGACTCACCAACTATCCATTGGGAACCTAAGTGGGAGAAAAAAACTATATTCTATATTGCTTTACTTTCCATCTATTAAATACATCATGTTTACAAATTAATTCCACTCGGATTACACATAGAAACCATTGATGGTGGCCAAATGATATTTATATCACACCCTACTTGGGCCACCATTGGCACCCAAGAAGAATGTTTCCCTATAGGTATGGATAGGGGAAGGCCCCACTCATCTGGAAGTTGACCCTTTTTCTTTAGATGGATAATTGGAGCAAACGAATGGGATTAGGCTCGAGATTCTATAAAAAGGATTTTGGATTCATTTCTATTTTAAAATTATTTATCAGTATTCCTACTTCATGTTTTCTATTACCATTTTATCTTGGAATTCCATGAATGCATATCTCAATCAAACACTACCAATGAGGATTTTGTTATATTATTCAGTCATCAGTGGTTCACTTTATCTTCTTGTACGTTTATGTTTCCTTTATTCCATGTTGTTGTAATATTTATTGTGTACTCTGATATAGGGAATATTATCCCAACTAATTTATCTTCACACACCTACTACTAATCGGTAGCCCCTAAATTAAGGGAGGCATTCCATGTTTTATGTGTCCAACTGGGCTCGGGGCATAGGTTATGTAGAAGCTGGGCCTAAGATGTCAAAAATTGTTATTATAGTGGTTATTTTATTGGTTGACTATTTGGAGATATTATATTAGAGATTGTTAATGCTTTGGATGTGTTCAAAAGTTATTCCTGGGGGTCGCAAACACATGTAGGGTGTGGGGCCCAATTTTTTTAAATTATTATTGATATAGATTCTTGGATTACTATTGATATCATTTCACCACTTGGTGCATCACACGTTTTGTGATGTCATTGATATTGTTCATATTGGAATTGTGATTTCATAGCTCAACCTGATGAAATGAGGGTTATGTGTTAGAACATGCACTATGATAGCCACAACATGAATAGACCACACATTTTTCTATGTCATGTTTAAATTTTTAGCAAGCATTTACTATTGCATGTTTTTATTCCTTATTACATATATACAATTGTGTTGATACCTTTCTGCTGGATTCAGATCATTCTATGTGGTGACTTTAGTGGGTCCCAATCATTGATTCATAAGGAGTATGGTACCTCATGGATATGAAAATTGAATTCCAAGTATATCAAAAAATTTAGTAATGATATATTCACATGGATAATAAAAATTTATGTGAAAACAACATCTATATGAGTGTTATTTTTTGACTCATAAGTTTTATGGGCCCTAATTTACTGGAAACTGAAATATTGTTGGATTAAACCTATTGATATTACTAATAACTTGAGAAAAACCTTTCTGTATATTCTAAATGTTGAAATTTGACCCAAACCTGACCTTAGTAGTGGGTTTTGGGTGCTTCATTGTACTTATAGCATGTCATGGTTTTTTCTAACATCTAGTCCCAACATTGAAGTATGTAGAGAGGAGTGTCTATTATTACATGAAGGTTGTACTACTTGTCCATGTATCTTGAATGCAACCCACTAAAAAGATTAAATCCCCTCTATGACGTTCATTTGGAATTAAATAATTATTCCACCATGATATCCTCAAGTCGGGCACCCTGAATTAGGTGACAATCATGTTCCCGAGGTGGAGGGTATTGAGAGTCCAGTTGTTCTTATATTTGAGCCACCTATTGTTCCTCATCTTATACATGAGTTAGGTGCCAAAAACTAATTTCTAGAGGGATTCATGAGCTTGATGAATAATATTTACAGTAGAGTGTGACCTTCCCCAAGAATAAAAGAGTTGAATCATGATATTTAGCAGCAACATCGTCCTATTTTTCCAGGGGATGGTGAACCACTTGTTGGGGAGTCTTAGATTGAGGATCTCCTTTCTATATTTGAGCACATAATGAAACCTCTATAGCAGAGGGTCAAACTAGCATCTTACATGCAACATGAATCATCTATTCCATGGGGGGATGTCATCACCCAGGTAGGCCAAGATATAGAGATTTTTTTGGGCTGACTTACAGACTATCTTTTATGACTACTTCATTCTCCAGACCCTGAGGGATGAAAGAGAAATAGATTTCCTGAATCTGCAGCAGAAGACCATATCATTTATGATTACTAATCCCATTTCACTTAGCTACACCATTTCACTCCTCTAGATTATAATGATTAGTTGGATTCTAGTCAATTTGAGGATGGTCTGTGTTACGCCATCTAGTTGCAAGTCAATGTTTTCAAGATGACAAAAATTTTAGAAATATTCAACCAAAACCTAATCAATGAATGCAATTTAAGAGGTGTTGAGGGTAAAATATAAGGAGGATTGAAAACTAATTCTCTAGTGGATCTTTTCTGGGAGAAAATGACATTTTAGAGAGTCTCGTAGGAGATGAAATGGTCTGATCCCTTTCTATGGTGGTTCTCTTATATTTTATTAGTAAGGAGCAGCATGGAATTTCAAGAGCTCATGTACACAAAATATAGTGGGGTGTAGAGTTTGTGGTTGGATGGACCATCTCCAGCATTTCTTTCTTAAATTTCCTTCTAGTTAATAGTGATATAGGATCTTCACCCACTCCTCATTCAATGGTGGGGTTGGCCAGATCACAATAGAAATGGAGGTGGAATACCGCCAGTCTATCAAGACGTCATGGTGTCCGAGGAAGAGAAAACTAGCCTTATGATTCCTAGTGATAGATGAGCATGCCAACTAAGTGTAGCCAAGTAGTGACTTGGACCTATGGTACATTCCAGTTACATGTTGTCTAGCCTAGGTTGTAGGAGGAAAGCATCAAACCGTGTATTGTCTGAGGTTATGTTCCAGTAGCCTCCACTTTATTATCCACATTGTTTGATATAGGTACATCCCAATCAATCATATACGAGGAAATAGTTGGGTGTTTGGGCCTAATATTTTAGTACTATAATGGTTTTATGATTCTAGATACACCCTTAAGTATCAATTCATAGGGTGTTCACTGCTATTATAACTGCACCATTGAAATAGGTAGTTACATTTTTCAAGTGGAATTTGTACCTTCTCAGCATGATGGGTTTGATGTAATATTTGGGATGTACTGGTCAATTCCATACCAATCCCAAATTGACATCTATCATCGTTGGGTGACTTTTACAACACTAGAGGGTGTCATGTACATGCAAACAGGAGAATGGGATATTGGTGCGGCATGAGAATGAACCGAGGACTAGAATCTGGGTAGCATTATGGAATAGGTTTCCAGTTTTTTTCTTGTTAACCAGGGGTGGAAATCCATGTTTTTCTCCTACAGTGGATCATTTTAGATATGCTTTACTTGATGAATTCTATAGTCTACCTCTAATTAGATATGTAAATTTTCATATTGATCTTGTTCAAAGAGCATTCCTTATGACCATTCCTCTATATAAAATGCATCCTAAAGAGCTTATTGAGCACACAACCATTTAAAGGATTTGAAGGTGAAAGGTTTTATACACTCTAGAACATCACCTAGGGGTTCACCTTTTGTGTTTTCAAAAATTATAATGGTTCCCTTAAGAATTGTGTGGATTACCATCAGTTGAATCAGTTGACTATAAAGAATCAGTATCCTTTTCCTAAAATAGAAGACATATTTGATAAAAATCAAGGACTGGATGTGTTTGAAAAGATAATTATAAGGTTAGTATACTATCAAGTGCACCTTAGGACTTCATATGTACCTTACATAGCTTTCTAAATTAATAATGGTCTCTACGAGTACCTGGTAATGATGTTTGGACTCTCAAAGGCACCTGTTTTTTCATGGATTGTATGAATTGGGTTTTCAACCTATATCTAGATTAATTTTTCATTGTATTCATTCAGGAAATGTTAGTATATTCTATTTACAGATAGAACCATGCTAGTAATTAAGTTATTGCGATGAATATTCTAAGAGAGAATCATCTCTATGCTAATCTCACCGAATGCCACTTTTGGATCGATAAATTTCACATCCTAGGTCATATCATCACAGAGTCAAGAGTTATTGTTTACCCATACAATGTGAGGGATATGGTTTATTGGGATAATCCCATGATTTTATTTGATACTCTAAGTTATTTAGGGAATACCAGATACTACTGACACTTCATTCGGGATTTTTCATGCATCACAGCACCACCTACATGCTTGATGAAGAAGGGTGTGAAAAAATAATGGTCAAAAGTTTGGGAAAAATTCTTTTAGGAGTTGAAGTGAATAATTACTTCTTTAATGATAATGATTATTTTAGAACCAGTCAGGGCTTATATAGCCTATTGTGATGCATCAGGTATCAAACATGGAGATGTTTTGATGTAGGATGAGTGAGTCATTGTGTATGGTTCTCTTTAGTTGAGGACTAATTAGTGTAACTATGCAACACACGACCATGAGATCACTTATATTTTATAGTCCATATAATTTTAGAGACATTGTCTCTTAGGAGAGCACTTTGTGGTGTGCAGAGACAAAAAAATCCTCAAATACATCTTCACACAGTGGGATCTGAATCTCAAATAGCGTAGGTGGGTTCAGTACCTACAATCATTTGATTTAAAACATTCCTAAACTCCAGGGAAATAGAATTTAGTAGACGATTATCTAAGACAAAAGACTCAGGCTCAGGTTGTTTATGAGTCCTCTGATGAATGTATGATTATGGAGTTATTCATGGAGATGCATGTTAAGGTTCAAGAGGACCATGCTTAGACTCTTCTCTCATCCACAATGGTTATATCTACAATTCATGAATGAGTAAGGTTCAGATAACTCTCTAATCCTAATTTCATAATCCTACGGCAGAGTGTTTTTGATGATGATACATCTTCAAGTTAGTTAATATAATGGGGAAATACTCTTCTATAATGTGGGAATATATCGGTCCCGGTAGAGATCTGGGAAGAGTTGGTGAGGGATTTCCCCACAGCAACAGGGGAAGTTCACCCTAGTGTCACCAAAATCTATCGATATCTACAAAATCAATATTGGTGGGTGAGTATGAAGTGTGAGATAGTCAACATCATCACATGGTATTCCACCTGTCAGTGGGTGAAGTTGTAGAATCAGTGTCCAGGTGGGAATCTTCAATTACATTCTATTCTTTATTGGAAATGGGATGATGTTTCGATGGAATTCATGACTACTTTACCTAGATAACCTCAGGGAAATGACATAGTGTTGGCATTGTTGACCATCTAATGATGGTCTTAAACTTCTTACATATGTGAGAGAACATTTCAGTAGATGATGTTAAAAGAATGTACTTCAATAAGGTGGTTCATCTTCATCAAGAACCTTGTTATATTTTTTCTAATATAGACACTTGTTTCACATCACGGTTCTGGTAGCGGTTTTAGAGGGCCATCTGTACATAGGTAATTTTGAGGATGGCATATCACCCTCAGACTTATGGGTAGAAGGAGCATAAAATTCAAGTGATTAAGGAGATTCTTTGTGCATGTCTTCATGAGATTGGGAGTTCTTAGGAGAAATATATTCCTCCCATTGAGTTCTCTAATGACAACAACTTTCATGATACCATAGAGATTGGTACCTATGAAGACTTTTGTGGCAGGGATTTTTTCTCACCACTGTGATGGTTGGAGGCTTAGAAATCAATAATGAATGAGCCAAATATCATGTTTGAGACATTAGAGTAGATCTAGATGATCAATAAGAACATTTTGATAGATCAGTCTAGACAGTAGTCTTATACCAATAGACACCTATGACCTCTTGAGTTCGAGGTCAGATATCGAGTTTTCTTGAACGTCATTCCATGGTTGGGAATATATGTATTCAGATGTAGGGTAAGATATAATTTTGATTCCTTGGGCCTATTGAGGCAATGAATAATATCAATGTTCTTTCTTACCAGTTGGAACTTTTTTAGAGATACTGGTATGTACATGATTTCTTTCATGCATCTCAGCTTTTTCGATATTTTCAAGACCCATTACATGTCTTCCAACCTGCTGAGGTTGATCTTGATATGGATGCCTCCTTCAAGGAATATCCTCTTTATATTGTTGATCATAGCATGAAGAAACTCTGATGAAGTTATATTCCTATTGTATGGGAGATATGGCACCATGAACGGGCACAAGATGAGACATAAGAGTGGAAAGCTAATATAAGATCACAATTTCTATAACTCTGTTATGAAAGGACCACTATAACCTCTGAAGGGCATCTCGGGGATGAGTTTATACAAAGAGAAGAGGTTGTAATGGCCCGAATATTTCACCAAGTTGTGGATCATTATTTTTATTTTTGGATAACATAAATGTTTCTAATGAAGTCTATTAATCAAGATAAGGAGGTTATGGGAGAGTCTGAAGAACTTATGGAGTCCAATGCTCTAAAAAGGAGAAATAAGACTAAGTTTCATGGTTTTTCTTCAACCGTACGACCCAAGTAGATAATTATATGGCTATTGCAGTAGGGATCTACATGCTATAAACTTGGAAAGTGAAACTATTTAAGGATACCATGTGATGTACCTTGTAGGGTAGTAGAGTATGGATGGTTTGTGCATAGTTTGGAAAATCTTTCCCAGAAACCATGAAAGCATGTTTTTTAGGAAAAATGACTATTTCCCCTCCCTTCTATATATTCCAATTTCCTCTATTTTCCTCACCTCTAGTTGACATATCCTCCCTCCTCCTCCTGTAGGATTCAATAAAAATAATTCCTCTTGGATTCTTGCTACTACTTCATCTGGTGATAGATTCTCAATTGAAGAGAACCATTGGATATGACAAGGTAAGCCTAAACCTACATGCTCATCCTCCCTAGATAAATTTTACCATATGTTGCACTATTTAGATCCAGCCTCATTCGCCATGTTTTAAGGGCATTAGAATAAAATGAGGTCGATATTCAACGAGGCATCATCTATAACCAAATGGAAGGTGGTTATGTACTTTTACATTTGAGTTTTATCCATTTCGTAATTATTGTATCATTACATGATCCATCCATTAACAAGATCCTATTTTTTGTTGATTACTTCATGTATAAATGACCATAGATCATTGATAGAGGTGAATTGAGTTTGGATTAGGGGTTTATAGATCACGGTTTCATTGCATGGACAACCATGGGGCGTGACACCCAAATTGGCCATTTTAGGTCAATTTCCCAAAATGTATTTTTATGGTTTTTTGTGCCCATATTTGTTTTTAATTTAATTAGCAATTATCCCATGTGTATATTGAGTGTATCATGGTGACATAATGGTTATTAGACCCTTTCGGTTAGTAATTTTCCAAATGGGTATATGAATATTTTACATCGACATTTGGAACATGACACCATGACAAGGAATGGATTCTCCATGTTTAGAAAATTGGACGGTAGGGTATGTATATTTGTAGGACGAGTTGGATTAAACCTTATAAATGATGTGGATAGAATAAAATGGTTTCAAGGGATGGAATGAATTTCCCATGACTTCATTAATTATTAAAGGCATTACATAATTGGTTTTCTAGTTTCATTTGAAATGATATAAAATGGTTTTTAGGAAATTAAATAATGCGAATGATTATGATATTTCTAGGATTATGACATACAATGTCAATGTGTTTTCATGATTCATTCATACCCTATGAAGCTTATTAAATATAAGGGTGGGAGTCATGTTTACTCTATGCTATAGATAACTACAATTTATATGTGGTTGGGATGAATTCTTATCCCTTTTTGGTTATTACTTCTGTATGGATGCGAGTCATTATCACCTCATTATAGTATCATGTATGGATAAGAGAAATTATTAAACTATACTAGTATCTAATATGGGTTTGAGGAATTATTACCCCACACTATATATATATATATATATATATATATTTTGTGTGTGTGTGTGGACGAGAGGAATTCTTACCTCATTCCTATGATATCCTATATATATGTATACCTAGTAACTTATTCACACATGCCATCATTGGCTTGAAGAAGGTAGACTCTCCATGTTCCCTTTAGTAATTTGGGAGGGAGGTAAATTTTTTATGCAGTATTGGTATACTTTTTTGCTATTAGCTATACCATTGTTACTTACGAGTGTAACTCAGATAACACGTAGGCACCGATGGTGGTGGAACTCTGTGATTTATCTCACACCCTACTCAGGCCACCTTTGGCACCTAAAAATATTTTTTTAATATAGGTATGTACAGGGGAAAAGACCACCCATATGTATATTGGATCTTTTTCTTAGACAGATCATAGGAGCATAGGACTATGCTTATGATTGAGATTATATGGAGAAGCTTTTTGATTTTGTTCTATTTTTTACTTCTGTATTTGTATTCCTTATTCTTGTTTTTAGATCCCATTTTGTACTGGAATTCCATGTATGAATATTTGTATATGTAAATTCCTTTGAGGATTTTATTTATATAATTCAGTCTTCCACTATTTACTACATCTGTATGTATGTTTAGGTTTCCAATATTCCATGTTGTTGTTACATCCACTGTGTTCTCTAAGATGGGGGTTTAGTCTTCCAGATGAAATACCTTCACAACTACTTTTCTAATCGATAAAAACAGGCTAAAGGGGATACGTTCCATCCGTATTGTGTTCAATTGGGATTGGGGCATGGGTTATGTGATAGCCGATTCCAGGACATCACATAGATGTTGAACCTACTATCAAGGACTCCCACACCAAAAGTCTCATTCCATAGGTTGACAATGTCATCTTATGTTCCCCATGAGATTGAACCCAAATAGATTATATAAAATTCCCTTATATAATGTGATGTTTGGGAAAACAATTCCATTGTTATCTAATTGCTTCCAACATGATTTCAACGTTTCATGCAAGCACATAAAATTTTGGAACCATTTTCAGGGATTAAATATTTGTGCATCACACAATCAAACCTTTGTAAAAAGACATGGGATTACCTTTCCCACACCACTTTATCTTATTTCTATTTTTATATAGAAGCATAGTGCATGTAACAATTCTATTAGACTGATTAAAAGTTTCATGATACACAAAAACAATTAGAATTTGATTCCACAAACGAATGACATATTTCTGCACACCACCAGTCTGCAATGACCAACACAAATAATCATGAAGACCTCAACCAACACAACCCTTAGAACATGTGGAATGTAATTCAAGGAGAGAACATGATATAGCAAGAAAGAACCATAATTGATTTTGGATCTCAATCAATCCATGATGTTACACGAAGCATATTTTTTCATCCTATAAAAGACCATACTTTTTATATCAAGAAAGGAATCATTAATATGATCAAGAACATGGGACAATATAGAATACTTAAAAGAAAACACCCATATAAACACATATCTAACTTCATAGAAGTTTGTGACACATTTCACAGATAGGGATCATAATCAGACACTATCAAACTTTGGTTTTTTTCATTTTTCTATGATATTGAGCCACAGATTGGCTTAATAGTCATGATGCTGAATATATCACAGTTTTGAATGATCTTTAAATTTTTTTGACTAATATTTCGCACTAATCAAGACTAGAATGCTCCAAAATGAAATTTAGAACATTTCTCATAATGATGTAGAAACTTCATGGAAATCATGGGACGGATTTAAGGAGTTGATGAGGACGTTTACACACCATGGAATAAATTTGTGGATTCATCTAATTTTTTTACCAAGGTATCCAACGAGATGAATGAATAGTCATTAATGCTTCATCTGATAGAGGTATGTTGTTTGAGACACCTGATGTCAAAATAGATATTTTAGATCAAGTCTTACACAATTCCACGCTATGGAAAAGTGATCATAGACCACCTCAGGTTGGCATCCTCCATGTGGATAAAAATAGAAGAGTATCCTCATAAGTCAAAGTGCTCAAAATTAATTTAGGATCATTCCAGTTATCTTCTACACCACCCCACCAAATCCTGTAATGGAAATGAAGTCATGTTAAAAGAGATAAGGACAAAACCTATTCCAAGATCTCATGGAAGGATTTGATGAACCATAAGTTCCTGATTTTATCTACATCAATTAAAATCAGCAGAATCATCCATTTCAACAGTAGTAATTGTATTATCAGAAGATTCTAATTCATTAACCACATTAGAAAAATAAACTCTAAAGACAATAGTGAAGTGGTCAAGAACCATTTCTATATCATGGACTAGCAAGTTATCCTCTCATAAACCATGTACCAAAACCTCAACAACAAATGCATCGACATCCTTTCCGATAAAGAGAGAAAAACTTTTCCAACCAGTTCAACCAAGGACTCAATAGAAACCTACCCCTCTCCAATGTAACATAGACAGCATGATGACTACTTTTCATGAAAAAGAGGACCATAAAATGACTAATAAAGAGATATAGATGCAGATCCAATGATATTTCTTATGCAACATTGATGTTCAAATGGGTCAGAGATAAAATACTTTTTCAGAAGGATGGCCAAGTACCCTACATGGTAATATAGATATATAACCAAGGTAAGAGTCTAAGGAAATAGATATATGAAGTGGGAATATTTTAGACTGTCAAAAATTATGTTGTGGAAATGAAAGAAAAACTGAAGAACCTAAGAAGAAACCACTAGTGGATGAATTAAAAGTTGATGGGATCGCACAAATAACACACCAGAAGGTATTACAAGCTAAAGAGAACTAAAAAAATGAAAAAACCAAAAAATGAGTTTTGTTTTCCCAACCACCATACAAGCCACCTCTATTTTTACATGAATAGAAAGATGAGTTAGAATGGAGGAATAATGAAATAAGTTCTTGGAAATGTTCGTGAAATTGAATATCAACATACCGATTGTAGAGGCCATTGATCAAATTCCAAAAATATTGTGTATTCCATAAGGATATCATATACAACAAAAAGAAAATGGAGATAATTATTTCATATCACTAAATTATGAATTATCTACTATTGTTCATTAGAAAATTCTAACCAAGATGAGGGACTCCATATCTTTTTTAATTCTATGTTCCATTGGACAATGCAAATTTGGAAGATCGTTGTGTGATATTAGAGTAATAATCAACAAAATTACAATGATCTTTTTTTTGAAAACTGTGACATCAAGAGGTCAAATAATGTCAATTAGCTCTATAACTAGAAAACCAACCAGTGAAGTATCCAAGAAGAATTATTGATGAAGTTCTAGTAAAACACAAAACTTTTATCTTTCTAACAGACTCTATAGTTCAAGACATTGAAGAAGATGATGACACCACCATTATTCTTGGGCGATTATTCATATCTATAAGAATGGATATGATTTAGGTCAATCTTTAACATCTTATCTTTTTATGTTGGAGATGAATAGGTAGTATTCAACCTCATCAAAGCTACTAAAAAATTATGGGATGGCATAAATTGTAACACCATATCGCAAACCCAAGAAAGAAATGAATACATGGCCATAGAAGAATATAGGGAGGAGTCCTTATCAGATTCTGAATACATGTATGATTTTGAAGAAATGAATTTCAAGGAACCTATCACAAGGGATACATTCCCACCCTTCACCCCATAGATAGTGAACCAACAATACTAGAGTTAAATTCTTTTCCCAGTAACCATAATTATTTATACTTAGGGACTTCAAACTCTCTATAAGTAATCATTAACTCTGAGCTATCTCAGGCACAAGAAAAAGAAAAAATTAATTCTTGGAGAGGCATAAAAAGTCAATTTTTGAGGGAGTGGTAGAAATAAAGGAATCATTCTGACTATATGAACTTACAAAATTAAACAAGTTAAAGATGGTAAACCAAATGCCAACATCTAATGCATCTCAAAAAACCAATGAATAAAGTTATTAAAATGAATATACTAAAACATTGGGATGTAGGAATAATTTTTTTATATTAGATAGTGAATGGGTGAACCTGCAAGAAGTATTTACCAAGAATGGTGGACTTACAGTGGAAATGACTAATGGAAACAAATCGATCTCAATGCGCACCATCACTGGATAGAGAATTTATGTGGATTATAGAATCTTGATTGAAGCAATAAGAAAATACCATTTTCATTTACACTTGATTGATCAAATTATAGGAATACTTCCAATATATGAATTATACTGTTTCCTGGATGGATATTCAAGATACAATTAGATTGTTGTCAACCCAACTGATTTCTAAAAAACTACATTCACATTCTTATTGGGAACCATAACCTACAAGCTCGTGTAATTAAGAATGTTTAATATACTAACAATGATCCAAATACTCATGATACATGTCTTCCCAGATATGGAAAATGAATTATTAGAAATTTTCATGGATTAATTCTCAATCCATGGAAGAAATTGTGAAGTCTACCAAAGAAATATAGAGCTAGTCATGTGATGATGGGAAGAAAAAATGCCAGTAAAATTTTTGGAAAAGTTAAATTTTATGGTTCAAGGAGGCATAGTCCATAGAAAAAAGATCTCCAAATAAGGCATAAGAGTCAATCCAACCAAATGAGAGTTCATCAAGGATTTACCCTAACCTTCAACAATTCGGGGCATAAGAAGATTTCTAAGCCATGATCGATTGTACTATAAATTTTTAAAATACATTGCAAAAATCTCCTCCCATTGACACATCTCTAGGAAAAAGATGTTTCATTTGAATTTTTCAAGTATTGTCTAAATGCATTCAATACTTTGAAGAAAATACATATAGAAATCCTTGTGATTATTTCACCTAACTGGGACCGGGAGTTAAAATTGATGTGTGATATCAGTGAGTTGGTCATAGGTGCAGTTTCAGGACAATTCATCAGTAAAATTTTCTATCCTATATAATATTCTATCCATATACTTAATGGATCAAAATTCAACTACAAATATACATAAAAATAACTCTTATTTATTTTGAATGCCTTTTAAATTTTTTTTTCATATATGGTCTTAGGCATGGTGATTTTAAACACTGATCATACTTCTCTAAGGTATCTAATAAACAACATGGACTACAAATCAAGGAAAATAATTTAGGTCCTCCAACTAGATGAATTTTATATTGTGATAAAAGATAGAAAATAAAAATAAAATGTGATCCTGGATCATTTTTCCAGACTTCTTCTACCCATCATCAGGGATGACAATGATACCGACATCAAATTCAATTTTCCTAATGAAACCCAATTCAGCATTAAAATTCTACCACGATTTTTTGATATTTTCAATTATATCTAAACCTAATTGTTGCACCAACACCCGTCATATTAATAAAATAAATGGTTTTTAGAAGAAAAAGAACATTAATTTTGGGATCAACTACACTTGTTCAAAGATTTTGTAGAAGGCTTCTTGTGACATTGCATCCTTGAGAATAAAGCCCCAAATGTAATATAAATGTTTCATACATCACCAACTGAAGACAATAATGCGGCCAAAAAAATTGTATCAACAATTATAAAAGGTGGAATTTTCTCTCTCAAACTATATCAACACGCCAGGGAATTATGTCAAAGCAATGATTAGTGCAAGTGAACTGGGAATATTTGGAAAAGAAAAGAAATGACTCAAAATCCAATTATGGAAGTGGACATATTTGACATATGAGTAATAATCATCTGGGGCTCATTTCCCACTTCCCTTGGAATGTCCAAAATTATATATGGCATTGACTACATCTCAAAATTGGTTGTGGTTGATGCAACATCACAAGACACATCAAAGGTAGTACTGAATATTCTGAAAAATAATGTAACAATAAGATTTTTATTTCAATGATTACTAATCAGAGATTGAGGAATAAATCACACCAACAATGTTGTGAAATTATTGCTCAAAAAGTATAGAATATGATACAATACATGAACTCCCTAAAACCCATAATTATGTAGGAAATTGGAATTGCAAAATTTAGAGATCAAGAAAATATTAGAAATGATTGTGAAAACAAGCTAAAGTGACTGGACATTGAAATTGGATGATGTGCTATAGGA
The DNA here is from genome assembly GCA_963277665.1 of Viscum album. Taxonomy (NCBI): domain Eukaryota; kingdom Viridiplantae; phylum Streptophyta; class Magnoliopsida; order Santalales; family Viscaceae; genus Viscum; species Viscum album. The sequence continues at coordinate 445,544,127 of OY728142.1, forward strand.
TTTTTGAACTACCTATAGAACACCCATTAGTAAAACACCATTCAAGGTTGTTTATAGAAAACCATATAATCTTCTACTTAAGTTGGAGCAATTCTTGTTATGGGAAATCAAAAAGGTAAATTTAGACTCTATGAATTCTGTAGAAGCTCATGTTCTCTATCTTACTCTGTTAGAAGAATTATGGAAGGATTCTTATAAAAATTCCATGATATAAAAATAAAGAACAATGAAATGGAATAATCAATGAATTTCAAGGCATACTATCTTTCTAGGGAATAATATCCTATTATTTAATTCAAAAATGAAATTGTTCCTCGGTAATATGAAACCTAGATGGTCTGAGCCGTTCGATGGCATTCATGTTTTTCCTTAGGGGACCATCAATTTCAAACGGATTGTGGAACCCCATTATATGTGAATGGTAAATGATTGATAAATATTTCAAGAACCCTTCCGTGAAGGTTGTGTTATCATCCTTAAGATTAATTGATCCTTAATTGAGTCAGGATCTCATCGTTAAAGGAAGCTCTTTCTAGGAGGCCACATAGAGTATGAAATCAAAGCCTATATTTGAATTGGATTTTTTGGAATTTTTTGGATAAGAAAAGAGTGGAATGATTGGGGATTGAGCATGTTTAGGAATCATAATTTTAATTACATGTCGCAAAACCCAATTACACGATATGTATACTTACTATAAAAAATTTGATATAAATAACATATACAAGATGTGAATATTAGTTACATATCATGTAACACCCAAGATCTTTTAAAAAAAATAGGTTGTGAACACTAGGTTCACAACCTAAACCTTTCTCTACTCCTCTTTCCACATGAACGATCGACTTTCTCTACATCACCCCCCTCACCCGACCCACCTCATCCTCTCTCTGTAGACCCTGACTGCACCACTCAAACCCACACTCGGCCACACGTACCCACACTCCCTCCCAATGCTCCTCTCATTAAGCCTCCCCAAACTCACCTCCCCACCACAACCAGTCAGTCAAGCCTCCCAGAAAACACCCTCCTCCTCCTTTTTCCTCCACTAAACCAAATCACACCTCATCAATAATTGGGTATCCCCATTATGTATTCATGAGAACCATGAAGTTGAGATCGGAACCCTATGAGTCGTCATAAAATAATGATAATCAGTATCCAACCAAGCACCCACCCAGCGTTGAACCTTCTGCACCTCCTACAGCTGCCTGGGATACAACAGCTTCCCAAGTCAGCTCCTCATGTATCTCTGATGAGTCATTCAGTGATGATTTCTTCCATCTACAACCATCATTATACTTCTCCAACATGCATCACCATGTCAACTTCACCAAGAAATAGGCCAACACTATGTGGATGAGCAATACCTTAGACTTTTTTATTCTTGATCATATGAACATTAGTGAATCCATCCTCAACCTTATTGAGACACTACATTTGGACTGCATTATTGAGGTACATGAAGAGATATTTGGGGATCCATTTATAGAGATTTTCAACATTTTAGGTTTCCATAGATAGCCTCTGATTCCACTTGAGGGCCCAACCACGTGACCTTCCATTTTCTGAGTGTGGAATTGTCCTAGGAATTTATTCATAGAAATTTACATCATTAGAGGTATTTTTGAAACAGAAGTTTGATCCCTCATGATACGATTCACAACATCTTTAGAATATTATTGCATGGATCCCTCAGTTACCCCATGACCCATGGATCACCATGTTTACCTAGTTTCATTGTAGAACCGTGCAGATACATCATCACAACATGACACACACATGGTTTTCCAAGGTAGAGTCACATAGTAGAATGATCTAGGTAGATGTGTTCATCTTAGAAACAACCATGGGCAGCCCATCCATCAAAATGGATGTATATTTCAGCTACTATTACAAGGATCATTCACAATGGACTCGAGGAACATTGATTAGTAGGTCTTTCATTACACACCAAGCTAGATACATTAGAGGTTTCTATACAGCCCAACCTCTTACCTCCCTAGGATCCATAGAGCTCATGGATTTCATAATGATACACAAGATGAAACTAATGGTGATGGTGGATAATATATACCACTAGGAACCCAACAATCAACATGTACCTCCTACAGTGGTCTCGATATTAGTAGTAGAAGACCCAAAAGTTTATCCATCAACAAATTCCCCCACTCCACTACCTAGCCATATTACTACCCCTACCACCACAAAATTTTCCATCCCTCAACCCACCAATACCACCATTGCAGATCCCTAGGATATGCAGTTATACATCCTGTTGAACCTGCACTAGATATCCACCCATATGCACTATCCTTTCACCTTCCCTTTCAATTTCACCACTCCACCACCCCCCCTCTTATTCTACCATTCTTGCATAATTAATAGCCCACCCCAGAATGACCCCAAACATTAATGACCCCACTACCTAGTAAGAGTACCTAGCTGAGCAGGACCGGCTTTGAAATGGGCCGACCATTACCACTACAACTGAGGTACCCTTCGTTGATCCATATGATAGATCCATAGCCAACTAAAGATCAGTACCTCTCCACCACCCACCACATTCCATATGTCCTCCTCCTCAACTTCACCCTCCATCAAAACTCCACCAGCCTATACTGCAGCCACTACCACTAATCCTACCAGAAATCAACCACCACTAGGACTTGATAGTGATTAGATGATGAAGGATTTTTTTGGTTATGACAAAGATCTAAGTCGACTATTTTTCTCATCTTATGTTTTTTAACTTTTGGTGACAGGGACGGTTGTTTTTATAGTTTAATATATAAGTGCCCCAATTTTGTGCTGCTTCACTCATTTATATATGGGAACTAATTTTTTCATCACATATTACGTGGATAGATTTTCATATGTTTTATATTAATAATAGAAATTTCTAGCTTCTATATGTCATCTATGGTTTTGGATGGATTGGTAACAACATATTTTCTAAAAAAAATGAGTTACTAAACATGTGGCTGAAATAGGATATCCACTTCAAAAAATCTCATTGGAGATCCATTCATAGTAGAAACCACCTTGATCTATGATATTATTCGTTATCTATCGGATTCATGCTCACGCAACCCCCAAATTCATCAATCTGGTCAAGTGACCCTATGAGTTAGAAGACACCACCACCAATAGCTATAAACGAAAGAGGAGAAACTGATCTAATGGACCAATATACAATATTTCTTCGACCATCAGTCTATATAAAGATGATATGTTAGCTCTTTATGGGATTCAACCCACAGTTCATTGATTTTCTAGTTTGAGTTGTTATAGGTTGGGATTTATCATTTCAGTATGAGTTCATTTTATGCTTTGTCGTAAAAAATATGCAACATTTAAATAATTTTGGTTACCCATGTACTTTATACATTTCGCATCCCTGTTATTCTTCTTATTAATGAGTTAAACGTATGGACTAATGTTCCATCTAGTGTAGGATTTTTTTCTAACATATTTTTAAGGTGACCTAGATACCAGGTTATAACAACATAGATTCCATCATGATATGAAACTTCTTACAGGGAGTTATTGATTCCCTCCATATTTAATATTTTCAAATTCCATTTATTTTTTTGATGATATTTATTTTCTATGACAGTCCCATGAATAATTCAATGGAAAATGAGGACATTTTCACCATCTATGTCTAGGGTTTTTTTCGTAAGTTTCACTTTTGATGCAAATTAATTATTTAATGTTTTTATCTATCTATGAGACCTTTTTTGAAAATATAAAACGTCCTTAAAATTTTAAAAATAGGATCCCCAATTAAATAAAATAAAATGTTAAATGTGAATTGTTAAAATCCATTTTTGTTTAGAATTTTAGAATGATTGTTTATCATAGAAACATCATTGAAATTCAATATTTTTTAAAATTATTGTTAAATTACTTACTTTTGTGTAACACCCCAAGCCTCCATGGTATGATTCCCTTTGAATAATGGAGTTGCTTACGTTGTAAGAAACCGGGAGTTTTAACACACCACAGACAATTAAACCAACCGTTATGAATAGTAATAACCAGTTTTTGAAATTTTATAAATTTCATTCCTCAAAATGGACTTCATTTTTGGATTTGGAATATCAAAATTAGATTAGAGTGAATTTTTTTTATTTTTCTGAAAACATTCAATTTTTGATGAATAGTAAAAAAACATTGTGTTATTGTTTAAAACCGGCTTTTTATATAAATAATTATTTATTTTATTTTAATTTATTTTATATCAAAGTATATACATAATACCTATATGAGTTAAATGTAATCATTTGGAGTCATTTTATAATAAGTATAGATATATAAAATTTTTAGGGGACTTTTTACCATCTTTTACCCACCTCAAAGAAGCATTTACTAATTTTCATAAAACATAATTTTACCACTTCTGTGAGTTGAATTTCAAAAATATAAAAAACACAGTTGATATCTATATGTAAAATGTGGTTCAATAAGATTAAAACATTTTTTAAGAATTGTAATTATTGACTTTTATTTACCACAGTTAAAAGTAAATAGGGTAATTAAGGGTAAAATGATATTATAATTATCATAACACATGTCATAATTCTATTCTATAAGGGTAATTAGAACAAAATTAACCATAGTAATAAAATATGATCATCTTAGGTCCACTTGTATTAGATTATGAAATTTATTTTTATTTTATTTAAAGAATAGTTAAAAGAGTTAAATTCAATGTTTAATAACAAAACAATTTTTAATATTTGGTTATACATAAGATAAATTCAACTATAAATATTCATTATAAAATAAAAAAATTTCCCACATAATTGTATTTTATTTATAATTTTTAGACATTAAAAATTTTAATTAGTCTCTGACACAATGATGATGTGGTAATTACCTTATTAATGAAATATTAAAATAATTGACATTATAAATATCCAAATAAATGTAATTTTAGACTTTTAATGAATCCCACTAATTTTATAGGTTAATATGACATGATAGTGTTGATTAAATAATTATTTTTCAAAGTAATCATGCTGTTATTATTTTCATAAAAACAAAATACTAAATAGTGGAAAAATTGAAATAATTGAGTTTTTAAATCAAATACTATATTATAATTGATATAATATTCTAAAAAATCTACAATTTAGAAAAAGAACATAGATAAGTTTATATATATTAATAATGAACCACTTTGGGTTATGTTTTCTTATTATAGTAAGTTAATTAACCATATAATATAAAAATACAAAGAGACATTGTAAATGACAAACTATTTATCTAAGAGTTAAATAAAAAAGTTAAGGATAATATGGTGACCTAACCGGTATATAACCTATTGGTTGAGATTTTTTCAACCCATACCCACATTATCCTATAAATAAATCATTTTGGAGCCATCAAAACACAAAAATTATTTTATTATAAAATAATATTTCACAATATTTTTAAAGGGACCCACACATATCTTATAAAAGGGTACTTCCCCTTAAGTTAATTTCACACCTCCAAAGCCTTTTTTTCTCAGCCAATGCCTACCCAAATATCCTCATAAATTTCTTCCCTTCCTTTTAGATTCCTTAAATTGGTCATAAATCTATCCTATGTATCCCTTTTGATTAAAACAAATGGAAGAACTCGAAAATGAGGTAAATATTTCATCACCTCATTCAAGTTCATTTGTTCTTCCACTTTTTCATTATTTGTTGTTTCCATTATAAAATAATAACTCTAGTATATTATATATACTGTGATGTTATTACAAAAAAATTACAACCATATTCATTATTCAATCCTTCATCTGAATTAAAGAGTCACCATACGTGCGTACGTATGACTTACCATATCCACGTCGTGTTGTAGTTTCTTATTCAAACACATCATTATATGGATGGGAATAATAATGAGTATAAACGCTGTAAATAATAAATATAACATGTTAATGATTCTTTAAATATGATATACCGTCCAATTAAATATGATTTCACCATCAATATAATTATATTGCCGCCCGTACGTACGTACGAATAACCGTCTCCACGAACGCGATGAGATTCATTCCCCATCGTAATCATTCAAGAATAATTTTGATTTTATGATTAATAATAATTCTTATGAACATTATATTATTCTATATATGAATCAAATACATCCTATCCATAAAAAAATGTCCTACATAACCAGTCAAATAAAGTAAAATGAATCAGTTAACACTCGAAATGATGATAATACCGAAATATTATCAACAAATCAATATTTGAGGATCATATATGATATCATATTTATGTATATACTTATTTTATAATTTAATAACAATTTTTTAACTATTATACATGAAAATTAACATACAATCTACTAAATAAAAGTACAAGGTAAGGCTTAATTTCACAATCCCATTATTATCCGAGTTTGTTTTTACATAAGTATCTACTGGGACCTCTTTATCATCCACATCCATGTTTTAGTTAAAATGTATTTCAAATTTTTTTTACTATTTACTAGAATATGGTTTATAGTAATTTATACCATTATTTAACCTTATTTTTTTTAAAGGAATGATTCCGTCATTTTCCAAATAAGGTACTTTATGACCTTTTCGACAAAATTAATGTAAAAATGTTTTTTTAACTTTTATGGCGGGTGATTCTATTTTCTGCCATTAAAACATCTTCAACCCATCACATATGAGCTTATAAGAATATTTTTTAAATAAATTTTTTATTTTATAATTATTTAACTCTTAAATTATTTCAAAATAGAAAGGGTTATTTATTTCAAATAGTTTTGATTTCATCTATGTCAATATCCATTGATGGACATTAAACTTGTTTGAAGTTGATTTATTATTATACGAATATTCCATTTTGTATTGATGGTTTTATGATATATTTTACTATGGATTTGTTATTTTTATACCATTCATGGTATATGGTTAATGTATCGAAATTTGATATGCTAGTTTTAATACAAATTCTTATGTTATGTTTTAACCTTTTCATATGAGAAATGTAATGGACTTAGCAAGTGATGGGTGGATTTCGCTATAGCTCCTCGGTGCATCAGCTAGTCTCATGAAACAATTAAAAATTTAATTGTCTGAGACCTTTCCCAATTTGATATATGGTTTTGGCCGAGGCCTAAATCATTTTTTAGACGTCTTGTCCGAGGCCTTGGCAAGATGTTTCAGAATGTATGGAATTATACATTCCCTCATTATGAAAATATTATTTATGGTTAAATTGCTTATTAGACTAGTAGGATACCCATGAATATGTTTTTATGGAAATATTTACTCATCTCATATTCCTTACATATAGTGTTAATGTTTATTGTTTGTAATGGCGTGTGTTTTCAATTATTCATCATGCCTAATGTTTATGTTATCTTCTGTTATATTGTTATCCTTTCTAAGCATCTGAGCTCACCCCTTTCTATGTTTTATTTTACCTACGATGTGAAGAAGTATTTTATGGTTGACCTATGGGGATAGGATAAAGATATAAGTGTGTTCAAAGGGGAACAAATGTTGTTGATTTGTTTCATGATATAATGTAAAATTTATGAATGTATCTAGTACTTACAAGGATACTAAACTGATTGGTATTTTGGGACATGATTCATTGTATAATTCCAATGTTATGTAATAATTCACCGACTCTGGGTAACTAGTGTTGGGGCGTTACAGTTGGTATCAGAGAAAGTTTAGTACAAACATTAGAAACTACATTTAGATAAACTCTGATTAGAGCACATTACCCTAAGATTGAATTTTAGGATAGGTATAGAAGAACATCATATAATTTTTGTAATTTAGATATTTTGTGAGTTTTCTAATCAATACATTAATATATGAATACGATCAAGTAGAGGCATCTCTGTCACATATGTACCTAGGGGTAAAACATGAAAACACCGCTTTAAGCTAGAATCGAATGTGAACTGGTGCACGAAAATGGTCATTGCTGCACTCTCGGTTACAACACTCCCTGGGGATATGCTTGGGATAATTCTCATTTTAATTATATACCATTATGAAAGATTTATTATTATATACTTATTCAAGGAAAACATTTTTCTAATTATGGATTATATAGATATATTGTTCAATTTATGTTAAGTGTTTTAGATGTTTGTAATTATGTATTTCGATTCATAATATAATCAATTGTATGTCATTGTTTAGAAATAGTGCCTAGTGAAAGGAATGAAACCATATCAACCCATGTATTTCATGTAGGAATTTCACTCCTACTCAGGATAATTATAGTAGATATGGTGATGAAACAGGTGCTGGTCAGCTTATCACCATACTGGGACAACTCACTCAAGTTATTAATAATAACCTTACCCATATGGAGCACCCTGATCAATAATGTGGAAGATCAATGTAATAGAGCTTCACGAGGAAACAATCACCAACATTCAATGGGTCTACAAATCCATTTGTAACTAAGTAATGAATAAGTTCCTTAAAGAAAATATTTCATGCTTTGGGTAGTTGCGAAAGGGAAAAAGTTGTCATGGAATTTTATTGCCTCACGGGAGATGCAGATCAATGGTGGTCATTAATACAAATCACAAAGGAAGATAAAGAAGTATAGAAAATTGAATGGAGTGAGTTTAAATATATTTTCTTAGAAAAATAATTTCACATGACCATCGAGTGGATATGGAAAGGAAATTTCTGAGTCTGAGGAAAAAGGATGATGATAATTTCATAAAGTATGAAGATAAATTTTCAAAGTTTGAAAGGTATGATGTAGATTATATAGCTAACCCAAGAAGTAATATTGATCATTTCTTTTATGGGTAAATATCATTTCTCCATCATGCATTACTATTGTAATCCTTCTCATCGTATGAAGATATTGTCTCATGTTCTATCAAGACAGGAAATAAATTATCTAAGTATTAGGACTTCAATGAAAAGAAATAGAATAAGAGATATTCTAAAGGTTCTGGGAAAGGAATTAAAAAAACAGGGAAGGAGGGAAGAGTTGAATTTCCACCCTCTGATAATTGTGGAAGGAATCACCCTGGTTCCTGTCTAAAATAAAAAGAAATATGCTACAAATGAGGATAGAAAGGCCATATTTCTGGTTAATATAAGGGGAATAAAGAGGCAATCAGTGTTAAATTCTACAATTTTAGGGAGATGGGACCTTATGCAAATGAATTTCTTAAGCATATAGGAAATTTACCTCTAAAAAGTCAATGGGATCACGGACAAGCTTATGAGATAACTACGGCTGAGGTTGAAGCTCCGAAAGATGTGGGGGAGGTAATTTAATGGTTTCCTCAAGTTTATCCAAGGATTTATTTGACTCTGGATCATCACATTATTTCATATCTTTCCAGTTTGTTAAGAAAATTTGATATTTTAAACTTGACTTAACAAGGGAGTTTTCAGTCAAAACACCAAAGTGAAGTATTATCGGAACAATGTTTTGTGAATCAGTTCCCGTTAGGGAAAATAAATGTTTTTATCTACTGATATCATCGTCATAATCATGATTGAATTTGATATAATCCTTGGTATGAATAAGATTTCAAACCATGATGTGAAAATTTATTGTAAGAAGAATGAGGATACAATTTTCGATGATGATAAGGGGTACCTTATCTTCAGAGCAGAAATGTCACCACCTGATTCTTATCTAGATCCTCACCCAGTATCTCAACTAAATTCAATTATTTGGGATGAAGGGAATGAAATAACTATGGGTTAGTAAAATAATATTAGAATATAGGTTGTACCTACTGTGTAAGAATATGTTGATGTGATTCCAGAGGATTTACCAGGACAACCTCTAGAATGAGAAATTGAATTTTCCATTGATTTAATTCATAGTTCAAGGCTCAAATCAAAGACCCGTTATAGAATGGACACTGTGGAATTAGTGGAACTAAATAAACAACTATAGGAATTGAGTAACAAGGGGTTTATTCTCCCTAGTGTTTCTCCATGGGGAACCCCTGTCCTTTTTGTTAAAAAGAAAGATGGATCTTTGAGGTTGTGCATTGTATACTGGGAGATCATTTTTCTAACAATAAAGACCAAGTATCCCCTACCTCACATTGATGACCTATTTGACCAACTTTATGAATCTCAATATTTTTTAAAGATTGACCTTTGATCTGAATGTCATCTGTTGTGTGTGAAAAAAGAAGATATTCTGAAAACTACATTTCAAACCAGGTAAGGGCATTACAAGTTTATAGTAATGCATTTTGGATTGACTAATTAACCATCTTTTTTCATGCGCAGAATATACTGATGACATTTTAGTGGGGTTTATTGATGATATCTTGGTATACTCTAAAAGCTTCAAAGACAATGAAAATTACTAGTGCATTATCCTAAGGGCTCTGAGAAGAAATGAATTTTATTGGGAGTTTAGAAAGTGTGAATTATGGATTTAGGATATTTATATTCCTAGCCATATTGTCTCTAAGGATGGAATATTGTAATGGCCTAGGTTTTTGGGGTCCATTACATGGAAAAAATCTGATGTTTGTGGTGTTCTGGGTGGTCTGGGAGGCCATCCCAGCTACTCGGTGACTCCTATCGGTAGCCTTGGCCTACCGGTAGCCTCGGCCTACTAGAAGACCTAGCCTACAAGTGACCATGGGGTACCGATAGCCCTCGGCTACCGGTAGCACTCGGCTACAGGTAGCTCTCGGCTACTGGTAGCTCTCGGCTACCTGTGGCTCTTGGCTACCGGTACCTCTTGGCCACCGGTGGATCTTGGCTACCAGTGTCTCTCGACTACCGTTAGCTATCGCTAACCGGTCGCTCTAGGATACCGGTAGCTCTCAGCTAATTGAAGCTCTCACCTACCCCCATGGGTTTTCCATTACCGCCCCCTTTTTGCGCAAATTGGTTTTTAAACCACGTTTTGACCCCTTCAAGCCTATTTTAAAGCCCATTAATGCCCATTAATGATGTTTAAATTAAATGATTAGTGAGTTACCCTCCTTAAATGAAATTCCATGAGGTTTTGGTCGGTTTAAACCGCCCTAAAAGGTAGAGACCATTTAAGTGGCGTGTGGGGGGGTCCCAGCCGCGTGGTCAACCCACGATCCCGCTTCATACGCAGTTTCGAGTTTTTCACTCTGTATCTTAACTGTCCCATCCCAAGAATGTTGTATCATTGCCTTTATAACCTAAATGATTCTCCCTACGTTTCTTTTTCTCTATTCCCTTATGCTCGGAGTACCCTTACTCCCGACGAGTTTTAACCCCTTGAAGTTTTCCTTGATCGCATTTGGTGGAGTTCCTACTACTCACGCGAGGACTTAACGTCGATCCTGGTCTGTCAGGTAGGGATTTTCACGATTGTCTCTCCTCTCTGTGTATCATGTGGGGTGGGCATGCTTTTTTTTATGTGAAAATTGATGAAACTGAACATAATGAAGATAATGAACAGATTTTTAAAGAATGAAGGGGGTGATCGAAGTTCTGCTATACACTTTATGTTGTTATGTGTTGTGAATTGTATGGGCCTATGCTCACTGAAAATCATGGCCGTAGGTGGTCTTTCTCTGTGTACTAATGAACCATGATGTTCTTGGATGTTTAAATAACTATGACATGGAGTTAGTTAATTATGTATATTCTGTTAAATAAATTGAAAGCACTAGGATTAACCCTTTTCTGTGATAACTGTGGTTAAAGCACAGTGGAATTGAAACCATGTAATGTGTTAAATATTTTAAATCTTGAAATACTTGTGTGGGCCTACCTTGTGTTGGTGGTAGTGGTTTGGTTTTTTTCCCTTCACGGGCCGATTAAGAGTGACTTTTTGGTTTTTCTTAGATGGGATCCCCTATTGTTATACTTACACCGGTTGTGAATCTAAGGCTATGGAGGTTACTTTACTTATATCATGAATTGGGGTGGAATCCTCTGTTATTGATAAATTATTGGCCTCTAGATTTCGGGGACATGGGGATGTGTCTCAGGGTTGTTTTGAGTTCAGTACTTTGAGGGATCTCACTTGATACCCATTTGTTGTTGCTTCAAAAGAGAACCAGGTGCGAATACTTAAATTTCCTGATGTTTTTACTTTCTGTTGATTTTTTTTGTTTCATATATGAATGTGCCTGTTAGTTTCCCAGTACTGAAGGCATTAACTCATATTGAACTGTTATGAATGATAACTTGAACATGGTAACTGGGAACCCTTTGTTGTGTGCCTGTTTTCTGAGGCAGTAGTGCTTGTGTACCCGCTTGTATTTGTTTGAGGAGCCATAGGTTGGGATGTGTGTTGTATATATATATGTATACTTGTATGTTTTGTGTTTATTCACATCCCACCTGCGTTGCTCACTTCATTTCAGACACCCCATTTCATGGGGAAGGGGGTTTCCCCTAGTTACTCTCCTTCCTGCTCACTCTTCCCTTGGCTTTGATGGATGGAGGCGACCTTACACCCAATATTCTTTGGGTAGGTTTCAATTGGTGTGTTGTTGGCCCAGGTGTTTTTGGGAAGGGGTTATATTTATTTTTTGTTTTCCCAGCTGTCTTCAGGATGAGGCCCAGGTGTTTTCAGGTAGGGATGGATGGTTGTGAGGCCCATGTGTGGGGGTAGGGATGGATGGTTGTGATGTTTAGGTGAGTGCGGGCAGGGATGTATGGTTGTGAGGCCTAGGTGTGTGCAGGAAGAGATGTCTGGTTGTGAGGCCTAGGTGTGTGTGGGAAGGAAGAGCATGGTAGCGTCAGGACGTTTTCCGTTTGGGATGAGTATCTAGCTAGTGGGGGAAATGGTTGTGAGGGGTAACCAAATGCTTTGTTCTTTTACTATTACCTTACTGCTTGTGTTATTTGTTGAGTGAGGCTGATGAGGTGGGATGTATAGACTCCTTGATAGATGTTGGTTTCTCTGCTTCTCACGGGACTTTAGTACGTCTCCCCAATTGTGCCCGAGAGCTATAGGTTTTTCCTACTGAGTATGCTTTGTATGCTCACCCTACCTTTACATTCAGGTTTTCAAGAGGGCTTTGTGGTCTGTGTGGGACCATACTAGTCTAGATGTTGGAGTTTTGGTTGGTCGCAGTTGTTTTTGGCTTCGCCTTTTCTTTTCCTATTGGTTTGTTCTTTGGAGTTCTTGTACCTTGTTCAATTTTATTATTAAAACATGCAAGTAGTTTGGTTTTCTTTTGTGTTTTCTATACTTGGTGGCGTTTGGTGTTGACTCATTCTTTCTCCAAATATTGTTTAACTAAAAAGGTTAATTCCTCCCATATTGTGAAAATGTAACACCCTTGGTGCTAGTTGCCACTCCGGGGCCTATTGAAGGCGGGACTCGGGGGGTCATTATCTCATCTTCAAATTGATGAAGTAAGGGCGCGGGACTTTTCCTCACCTTCCATCGTCTTGTCGAAGGTGGGTCGTGACAGAATGGTATCAAGGGAGAGGTTGTGGGATAGGATGGATTCTACAGTTAGGCACAGTGAGGATTTCATGGGATGGTAGGGAAACAATGTTGGGTGATCTTAGTTCGTGAAATAGTCCAGGGAGGACCGGCTAGAACACGGGATTTTAGGGTCCCCCGTGATCTGATGCAAGGACTCTGAGCCTATCAAATGACCAATTAAGGCTACATTTATTGTAGGGTAGAGACCCTAGGGAAGGTACATGCATCTTACTGATTGTGTTGTTATTTGATTTGGGGAACCTTTGAGAGAAAATTTAATAATAATAATAATAATTACCTTGCTACTAGGGCTTAGGCAATCTTTGTTTACCTTGCAGCTATGGCACCCAGACGTTATACACGAGCGAATCGGGTGGTTGAGGCCCAACGGATCGAGGTAGTTGACCAGAAGAGGGTTGACCGAGATGAGGAGGAAGACTTGTGGCAGAGGAATCTGTGCTCCTTCCAGTGACAAACCCTCGAGAAGTCTGAGGGCAGCGTTTCTGACTCAGTAACAGAAGGATGGCTCGAGGAGCTAGCCATCACCTTCTCTTTAATATGTGCTCCGAGGGAGTACTAGTTTCTGTTGGCCATTAGTCAGCTGAGAGGAGAAGTGTGTCAGTGGTGGACGCTTTTCTTGGGAGAGAAGACAGAGGTAGATATTTCATGGGCCAGTTTCGAGAAAGAATTTCGTGAGGAGTTCCTCTCGTCTACGGCGAAGGCTGAGAAGATACAGGAGTTGCTCTCCCTTCATCATGGAAGCATGCCAATGAGGGAGCTGGGGATCAAGTTCAAAGATCTCTTTCACATTGCCCCGGATCTCTTTCCGGATGAGGAGTCCCGGGAAAGATGGTTAGAGGAGGCTCTCCGACCCTCACTTCAGTACATTGTCACTCCCTTCACTCTTCTGACATACCTAGTAGTACAGAAGAAGGAAGAGATAGTTGAAAGGATGCACTCGAAGGGAGGCACACCACGAGAAGGTAACCATCTGAGTTCCTCAATGGGGAAGGTAGTCAGCAGTAGGTCTCCAGTGAAAAGGCCTTTCAGGTTTCGATAAGCAGGTTTTAGGCCTCATCAGTTCCAGTCCCGAGCTTCTGGCCCTCGCCTTTTTCTCTCTAGGTCAGGACCGAAGTGTGTCTCTTGTTGAGTTTTTGGACATGTCCAGAGTAGGTGTCCGACTAGAGCCCCACATGGTGGAAGTGGGCAGTTTCATCACCCAACTTAGTAGCATCCATTGCCGGAAAAGCCTTTCCAGCAGCAGCAGTAGGCCCCTGGACCTCCTTGGGACAACCTTGCGGGAGGTGAGCGACACTAGGGTGCTCCTTAGGGACCTCGACCCAGGCGTGGTCGAGGAAGTGGTCGATGATGCTAGGTAGAGGAGCTGGGTGTGGACAGTTGCATGCCACAGAGTTAGTACATCCGATAGGACCAGCGGTCGTTCGAGGTACGATTAGTTTATTCAACACAATTGTTTCTTCCTTTTTTGATTCGGGAGATTTACACTCCTTCGTTACACCTGAATTATCTCATGCTATGGGTCTGGATGCCGAGAGACTTTTTGTGCCCCTAGTGTTGAGAACACCAGTTGGGGGTCAGAACAGTGTATCTTATTTCTTCCATGGATTTTGACTGATGTTGGGACTGCATCAGTCCAGTGGATACCTTCTTTCATTGCACATGCATCAATACGATGTCATTCTAGGCATCGACTGGTTATTCTCCATGCATGCCATCATCAACTGCTATCTGAAAAGGATTGAATTATCCAATGAGGATGGATGGTGTGTGGCTTTTTTTGGGGAGTGGAGTTATCAGGAGGGAAGTCGACACATAGAGCCACTCCTTTCTTTTTTGAATGGGATGTTAGTTGAGTCGGTGGATGCAGCAATGATGGATCTCCCAGAGGTCGTAATATAATTCCCTGATGTCTTTCCCGATGAGGTTGTGACTCTACCCCCTCAACGTGAAGTCTTGTTTGGGATAGACTTACAGCCTGGTGCCTGCCCGATCTCGATGGCTCCTTATCGAATGGAACCTTCTGAGTTGTGGGAGTTACAGAATCAGATTGATGATCTGATGGAGAAGGGCTTTGTTTGACCCAAGGTGTCACCGTGGGGTGCTTTAGTTTTGTTTTTAATGAAAGAAGATGGTAGTCTCCGACTATGCATAGTCTACCTGAGGCTGAATCAGGAGACGATCAAGAATCGTTACCCCCTCCAGAGGATAGAATATCTCTTCGACCATCTAAGGGGAGCAGGTTGGTTCTCTAAGATTGATCTGCGGTCTGGATACCACCAGTTGAGAGTGAAGGAAAGTGTTATCTTGAAGACGAAGTTTAGGTGCAGATATGGTGGCTCTGAGTTCATGGTCATGTCGTTTGGCATTACAAACACACCATCTACATTCATGAACCTCATGATCTCTATTTTTCGATAGTTTCTGGACCTGTTCATTGTGGTGTTCATCGACGACTTCCTTTTCTACTCAAGATTAGAGGAAGTGCATGTTGAACATCTTAGGGCAGTTTTGGGAGTCATTTGACACCACCATCTTTATGGGAAAGTATCTATGTGCAAGTTCTTAATGTGAGAGGTACATTTTATTGGACGTGTACTGTCTCATAGGGGAATAGCATTAGATTTGTCAAAGGTCGATGTAGTCGTTTCATGGGCATCACCTAAGAATGTGGTAGAATTTCGTAGTTTCCTGGGTTTGGGAGGCTATTATCGGAGGTTTTTGCCCAACATCTCTCGTGTTGAAGCTCCGTTGATAGCTTTGACTAGGAAAGACCAGGCCTTTGTGTGGAGCGACCAGTGCCAGACAGCTTTTGGCTACCTAATGGAGAAGCTGGTTAGTGCTCTAGTGCTAAGAATACTAGAGGAAGCGGTGTTGTTTAAAGTATTATGTGATGCTTCTGGCCTTGGGTTGGGATGTGTACTGATACAACATTGACGAATGATCTATTATGGGTCTATGAAGTTACATACTCATGAACTTAACTATGCCACCCATGATCTAGAGCTTGTGACTGTGGTGTTCACATTGATGTTGTGGCGGCATTATCTCATCGAAGAGCACTTTATGGTCTTCTTAGATCACATGAGCTTGCGTAATATCTTCTCCCAGCAAGATATGAACTTGCGGTAGTGGATATGGGTTGAGTTCCTCCAAGATTACGACTTCGAGATTTATTATACCGAGGGAAAGGGAAATGTTGTGACTAATGCTCAATGTAGGAAATCACATAAGGAAGTAGTTCGGGAATCTTCATATGCTTGGAGAGCGATGGAAGAGTAAGTGGCCTTGTATCTGGATGCAAGGGTGGAAGGTGGAAGAGGTTGACTGTTTCAAATGACTATAGTTCCCTCCTTGGTGGTGCACATGGAAGAGTCTCAGTGGGGGGACTCAGAGGTGGATGTGATGCGAGATCATGTTTATCAGGGAAATTCTCCCAAGGGATGGTCGGAGGATGGTCAGCATTAGATTCTTTTCCATGGAAGGATTTTCATTCCGAAGATGATGCATAAAGGAGTTCTCCATGAGTTCCATGGATCAGCATTAGCGGTACATCCTGGGGTCTCAAAGATGAACCAAGTCCTGAGGAGGCAGTTTTGGTGGCCTGAGGTAAAGCGGGATGTATCATAGATTGTGGCAATGTGCCTCGTGTGTCAGCAAGTAAAGGCTAAACACCATTTTCATGGAGGGTCGTTACAACCGTTAGATGTTTCTGAGTGGAAGTGGGATGACATCTCAATGGAATTAGTCATAGGGATACCTTGGACATAGGGATTCTATGATTCCATCTGGGTAGTGGTGGATCAGTTGACAAAATCAGTGTAACTATTGGAGATTAAGGATTCAATCCTAGTGAGCACCTTAGCCCAGAGGTACGTCGATCAGGTGGTTCGGTTTCATGTGATACTGAGATCTATTATCTCTGATCAAGATACACAGTTTACCTCACAAGTCTGGTGGGGATTACATCATGCCTTTGGCACCTATCTACACCTTAGCACTTCTTTCCACCCTCAGACATATGGAAAAACAGAATGAACGATCCAGACGTTGGAAGACATGTTGTGGGCATGTGTTCTAGATTTTGGGGGATCATGGGTATGACACTTGCCTCTATTGGAGATTGATTATAATAATAGCTTCCACTCCACGATTGGTATTACACTGTTTGAGGCCTTGTATGGAAGGTTGTGTCGTTCAACCGTTTGCTGGACAGAGATTGGGGAAGAAGCTATTCTTGGGGGAGAAGTGGTGCAGGGCACCACTGATAAGGTTCAACTCATGCGTGAGAGGATGAAGGTAGCCCAGGACGAGCATAATTCTTATGTTTATCATAGGAGGAGACCCTTGGAGTTCGAGGTTGGGAATCATGTGTTCTTTAAGGTTTGACCTCGACGTGTGAAGTGAAGGTTTGGGAAGGGGAGTAAGATCTCCCCTAGGTTCATCGGACCTTTCGAGGTTTTGGGACAAGTTGGTAAGGTGGCTTATTAGCTGGCATTGCCACCTCAGTTGGAGAATGTTCACAATGTCTTTCACTTCTCTCAGCTTCTTCGGTATCTACACGACGACTCCCACGCCATCGATTGGGGAGAGTTAGATGTCAAAGATTATGCGACCTTCATAGAACGACCAATCAAGATCGAGGATCGTAAAGAGAAAGTGCTTCATGGACAAACCATCCCATTAGTTTGGGTGATGTGGAGTCATGGTGTTCTGGACGCGAGCACTTGGGAGTGGGAGGCCCAGTTACACGTTCAATACCCAGAACATTTTTGACTTCCTTGTTGTTTTTGTTGTGATCCTTGAGATATTTTACCTTGTGCTTTAATATATGAAATGCTTGTTTTTATTAACTATTAGATGATCCATTCCCTATTCTCTGTGTGTGTGTGTCCGAATGTGTGATGATGAGAAAACCTGACTGCTAATCTGGACGCATTAATGTGGATGTGATTAAACCCGTACGGGCGAGTCAGTGCCTCCCAAAGAGAATAATATCCTGACATGTAGGAGGGGACTCCCTAACTCATGTATTGGAAAGAGTGATCCTTGTGATTGTTGTGAATGTTTGTGGTTGATAACTCTTGGGGGAGTATTCTTGGATGTAGAGGGAGGGTTTTGTTCCAGCTTTTGAACATCTCAGGGGTTTTCCCATGAGAAGTATCTTTAGAGGGTGGTTGTTTGAACCCCACTTTTCTCCTTTCTGGGTTGTTCTTATATTCTCGGGGACGAGAATATTTTGAGAAGTATATGATGGAATGGCCCGGGTTGTTGGGGTCGATTACATGGTAAAAATCAGATGCTTAAGGTGTTCTGGGTGGTCTGGGAGGCCATCCCAGCTTCTCGGTGACTCCTGCCGGTAGCCTTGGCCTACCAGTAGCCTCGGCCTACCGGTAGTCCTAGCCTACTGGTGACCTTGGGGTACCGATAGCCCTCAGATACTAGTATCTCTTAGCTACTAGTACCTCTCGTCTACCTGTATCTCTTGGCTACCAGTAGCTCTCGACTACAAGTAGCTCTCGTCTACCGGTAGCTCTCGGCTACTGGAGGCTCTTAGGAACCAGTGGCTCTCGGCTACCAGTGGATCATGGCTACCGGTAGCTATCGCCAACTGGTGGCTCTAGGTTACCGGTGGCTCTCGGCTACCACTGGCTCTTGGATACCGGTATATGTCACCAACCGGTAGCTCTAGTCTACCCATAGCTCTCGAAAACCGGTGGGTCTCGGCTACTGGTACCTCTTGCCTACCCCCCACAGGTTTTCCAGTAGCGCCTCCTTTTTGCGCAAATTGGTTTTTAAACCATTTTTTGACCCCTTTAAGCCTGTTTTAAAGCCCATTAATTCCCATTAATGGAGTTGAAATTAAATGATTGGTGAGGTACCCTCCTTAAATGAAAAACCATGAGGTGTTCGTTGGTTTAAACCGCCCCGAAATGCGGGGATCTTTTAAGTGGCGTGTGGGGTGTCCCAGCCGCATGGTCCACCCAGGATCCCACTTCTTATGTTGTTTCAAGTTTTTCTCTTCGTATCTTAACCGTACCATCCCGGGAATGCTGTATCTCATCCTTTATAACCTAAAGTCTTCTCCCTATGTTTCTTTTTCACTATTCCCCTATTCTCGGAGTACCCTTCCTCTCAACGAGTTGTAACCCCTAGAAGTTTTCCTTGATCGCGTTCCGTGGAGTTCATGCTACTCACGCGAGGACTTAACGTCGATCCTTGATCCATTAGATAGAGATTTTATCCTTCGTCTCTTCATTCTGTGTATCATGCAGGGTGGGAATGATTCTGTTTCTATGGAATTTGATGAAACTAAATTTAACGAAGATAATGAATTGAATTCTAAAGAATGAAGGGGGGGTGTGATCGATATTTTACTGTACTCTTTATGTTGTTATGTGTTGTGAATTTTATGGGCCTATGATCACTAAAAATCATGTCCGTTGGTGGTATTTCTCTGTACACTAATGAACCTCAGTGTTTCTGGATGTTTAAATAATCGTAACATGCAGTTTGTTAATTACGTATATTCAGTTAAATAAATTGAAATCACCAGGATTAACCCTTTTCTGTGAAATCCATGGTTAATGGAAATTGGAATTAAAACCACAGAGTGTGTTAAATATTTTAAATATGAAATTACCTATGCGGGCCTACCTTGTGTTGGTGGTAGTGGTTTGGTTGTTTTTCCTTCATGGGATGATTATGGGTGACTTTTTGGTTTTTCTTGGATGGGATCCCCTATTGTTATACTTTTGCTGGTTTTGAATCTATGGTTGTGGGGGTTACTATGATTATATCACGAATTGGGGTGGAATCCTCTGTTGTTGAGAAACTGTTGGCCTTTGGATTTTGGGGACATGGGGCTATGTCTTGGGGTTGTTTTGTTTCCAGTACTTTGTTGGATCTCACTTGATCCCTAGTTGGTGTGACTTCACAAGAGAACTAGGTGTGAATGCTTAAATTACCTGATGTTTTTCATTTCTGCCGATTTTTTTTGTTTCATCCATGAATGTGCCTCTTAGTTTTCCAGTAGTGGAGGGATTAACTCATACTGAACTGTTATGTATGATAACTTGAACATGGGAACTGGGAACTGTTTGTTGTGTGCCTGTTTTCTAAGGCAGCAGTGCTTGTTTACACGATTGTATTTGTTTGAGGAGCTGAAGTTTGGGAAGTCTGTTGGTATATATATATATATATATATATATATAATTTTATGTTTTGTTTTTAGTCTCACCCCACCTGTGTTGGGAACTTAGTGTCTAACACCCCATTTCATGGGGTAGGGCGTTTCCCCCTAGTTACTCTCCTTCCTGCTCCCTCTTCCCTTGGTTGTGATGGCAGGAGGAGACCATACACCCAAGATTCATTGGGTAGGTTTAAATTGGAGTGTTGTTAGCCCAGGTGTTTTCGAGAAGGGGTTCTGGTTATGGTTTGTTTTCCCAGGTGTCTTCGAGATGAGCCCCAGTTGTTTTCGGGCAAGGATGGACGGTTGTGAGGCCCAGGTGTCACGAACCGAATCTGGTCACCACCAAAACCGTCACCGAACCCAGCCCGTGACATGACCCGAACGGTGTTCCCTATCCCCATGGGCTGGCACAAGTTTTCGAATATCATTAATTTTGGTTTGGGAACGATTTACCCGAGTATGAAATCATAAAACATTAAAAACTGTCCATAATATAAATCTGAAATTTATAGCCAAACAAGTCTTAATAAAAAAACAGAACTGAATACTTTGGATTAAATATAATAAAATAGGTTCAAATACAAAAAATGAAAATATAAAGACATTTACAAGGACTCCAAATGACAAGGGGGTCATCACCCGCAAGTCGTCTCCACAACTCTGTCCCAACGATGGGGACTAACACCTAAAACCGCCATCACCCTTGGCCTTTCCTTTACATGAGTCAAAAAAATAATAAATTCTACTTACACCCAAGGGGTGTAAGTAGGGTGTGAGCCTAATCCCAATAGGACACCACCTACTGATTCCATGGTGTATGCAATACAAGGTGAAAAAGTAAGCAGTTTTAATATGCAATGAAAAGCGGTGACAAATTCCAAGAAATGCTACTTTAAATTGAAAACATTTTTCAAGATAAAACTTTCAGAATGTTAACAGATTTAAATAGGAATGTTTTCTAATTAAATATATTTCCAAATACACCCAAATACAAGGGAAAATACCACAAAACCAATGAGCAACAAAACCGGGAACACCCCTAGGCACTGGATAGTCTCGGGCCCCATGTACCCCATACCTCGGTGTAATGTAACCATAGTAAAATCTATTCTCGTGCATGATCCACTAGTAGGGAACATACCCATAACCTATTGGTCCCCAATAATAATCCACATAGTTTAGTTAGAGTTGTCATTATCCAAATTCTAAGCGAAACAGGGATAAAACCCATCCAGTCCACTAGCCGTACTAGTACAAATCTGCCCCACCTTGGTACCCGGGCTTCCCCCTTTGTTCTCAAACAATTTCAGGATTTAACACATATCCATTTTAATCTAAATCACCACTAATGGTCACATATACAAAATACGGTAGCTATCTCATTTTATACCACTTAAAACACACAACAAACTCTTGAAATTTGAATAAATCAATTTCTCAAAATCCTGTGTTGTTTTGCACACAAAACCCCTTAAGAAACCCACTTGTACACTATGTTAACACTTGTAAGTTACCAAAATAGTAAAGGCAGACCAATAAATTTCAATTAAAACAACAAATAAATTTTCAGGCATCCCCATGTTAAACAAGACGTGTTAACTTTTAAAACCTTTATTTTCACACAAAAGTGGAACCAAAACTTCACTTTCTTTACAAACACAATTAAAAACCATTTTTGAAGTAATAACCAAAGGGGATAAAAATTATAAACAGTATTTTATTCCTTATTACAGATCAATAAAAACATCTAAGTATTTATAGGGAATCCCCAAATAAACAAACAAAACACTTCTTTGGAAAACCCCCAATTTCACACCAAATTGGGATTTTAAATTCAATTGTAATAGAAACATCATTAGAACCAATTTTTTCATCAATAATAAAATTATATAAAACTGAAAATATGATAAATACATCATGATAATACAAAAATATTTCATCAACATTGGAATCACCTTCCAAATCAAATGATACCATTGAATCCTTTGTGCGAAAACACAAACGCACCACCGCCGCACCTCAAGAAGGGTAGATCAAACCTAAAAATAGAAATTGGACCAAGAAAACCCAATATTAAACCTTAGGTTCAAACCCCTACCCACTGGTCATTTTTTAATTCAATAAAAAGTGAGGAAACCCAAAAAAAAAAGAATGAAACCCTAATCAATTTGAAAAGGGAAATGAAATGGACAAACTTACTTGAGAAATCAAGAATGAATCTCCCAAAAACACCAGTATCTGAAATTGAAAACGGCCAAAACTCAGGGGATGTTCACAGAAGAATTATTAGGTCATTTAGGAATTGAAATGGATGGAAAGAATATGAATTGATAGATTTATGATTGAATGAACATACCTCATCAAATCTGCCCGATTTTGGAAACCCTAAGATGTTCGTCCCTAAATCGCGATTCCTAAGAGCTCCAAAGAGGGGGTAAAGAGTCTGGGGGAGCGGTTGGGTGTATGAGGCGCATATGAGGCTTGGAATCACCAAAATATACTTAAAATTTAATAAGTTATTAAATAAATAAAATTAATTTTTAATACAAGATATGGGCTTCTGGGAAGGACCAATCCCTTAAATAAAACCCAACTAGACCTTGGTTAGGGATTTCGAAAGGCTCTAGATTTTAATTGTAGTATTAATATATTAGGGTAGGACATTTAGGAGTTGGAATGAGTAAAAAATATTTAAAAATTATTATGTTATAAAAGAATCAAAATTTATTTTTAAATATAGAATTGGGCTCACGGTTTGGCCCAATTCACGAAAACTCACATATTCTCCCCAAAACAAAGCATTAATGGAAATTAAAATAAAAATAAATTTAAAATATGCTATGTATGTGACAATTCTCCCCACCATGAAAACTTTCCGCCCCAGAAAGTCACAGGAAGACCAAAGCAACAACCAAACCCAACTGAGAAACCAAGAAGTATTCCCTTGCCAGGTTTCTTCCCCAAAGTCCAAAACACCTCCAGTGATAAATGAAGGAAGGTATACTCTCACAAACCTAACTTACACCAATTTCTTGAAACAATCAATAACATTCATACATTATCCAAAAATAAAACTTCTCAAACACTATCCGAACAAGACTCAAGCACCTCGCCCAAACGAACAACAACATCAAACAATGTTACATTTACCTTACATTAAAAAAACCATTGGGCGCTCTCCAGTCTCAACGTTTACTCAAGAAAGATGTTGGTAGCTAGATAGCTCCGAATGATACTATCTACACCAAGCCAAGAACATGGAAAAATCTATGTTACTGGTACGGGGGGACACAAATACGCCCCCACCATAAGAGACAACCAATATTTTTTTTCAAAACAGAATCAGGAGACTAACAGGGGAAGACCTAAATGGACTCACTAGTACAAAGGACAAATTTACATCATAAATTTACAAAATAAATTATATAATACTCATAGTGGGTCTTCCCACCATAAGAACCAACCATCTTAACCAACCAGCACTGGACGGTAAAGAAAGACCCCAAAATTTAAAGAGTTGGGGAGACCACATGGTTAGTTTGCACGGTTTGGGAAACCATACACTAATAGTTGGGATCCTTCTTTCCACATTGTTTTCTGGGGCATGGTCACTATTATCCAAGTGAAAACTTTGTTCTCAAACAGTGTCGACAAACTTCATACCTTTCTCCAAAGACTCAGTGGAAACCAAAAGGGGGAGGGAATAACATTGGGTGATGACATGGGCACACGACCCTCCACCTATTTCCACAAAACATGGACAACAGAAGAAAAAGTATGACACCATAGGATTAAAATCTTCCTAACATTCATACTCAATAAATGACTTTGTACAAGGGTTAAAATGACCCTGTGATTTCCCCTGACTACGATCCAGCTTCTCTCCGAGACCTATGGCTGGAGCTCAAATGATTGAAGCAACTTTGTCCTCATAGTTAGGCTCTGGAAACCCCATGAACGATAATTCTTCTTTCGATGAAACCAACAACTACAACGCAATCCCAAATAAGTTTTCCAGACATAACACATTCGAAACTCACTTTACCCGATCCCGATATTTCACTGAAACAAGGGCTAAGAAGATGCACACACATCACACCTTGTTTCTTCAGGTGAGAAACAATAGAATTAAAGAACACCAACACTCACATTCGTATAAAATGGAAGATTTTGATGTTTTTCCAAGGGAGACATTCGCCCAACATAATAGGGACTCTTATAGGATTTCACGACATTCACCTCTATGGTCAATCGAGCACATGACATCATAAGGCATCACCGAACATGACCATTACGACTGACATAAATAATTCATGAAGAGGGACCTTATACAACATCCCCAAACAACACACAATTCTTGAAAGTGGACAAAATATCCTATCATGACCATATTTCCCACACCGGTGGTTTAACATGAATTAATGCATCAATGAAACTTTGAAGAACCTAAAGGTCCTCTAAGACACCATCGAAACACTCATCCGCACATAAAACCCTAGAACACATCCACCTTTGACGTATCAGGAAACATAAGAATTTAAGGTCTCTATCTACCTTCCAAGAGAACTCTCCCATTACAATAGGATCTAAAAATATAAGAAAGGAAAGGGTGTAGACTCAATCTAAAAATCTCAAGAAAAAAATTCCTTATATTGATCAACTAGAGGGTCTTCAAAAGGCAAAAAAATCCGGGTTGCACTTTAGTTGTGCACTATCCATTAATGGGGCATACCTTATCCAACGATTGAACCAAAGTACCCAACCAAGATGGACTATTGGTCACGATATACCACAATATAGATCCAAACACATGAAGGGAACAACCGAAAAGTCATCCCAAAACATTTTTCAAAAGAGACCACTAACCGTCCCTACAACACAGCTCACTGACCAAACACAAACCCAAAACACAGTTCAAACATGAGGGGTTCTTGGACTCAAAACATCCCACAACATCAACATTATCAAAAACCCATTATACAAACTATACCGAACTATTAATCAAGACATCATGTTTTTCATTAAAACTATTTCTTTGAAAACAAACTGATTAGCAGTAAGTATATCCACCAATGGTACCCCATGGGCCTCACACAAGGATGTTTTTGTGCCACACCGGGCACCCTCCTCATATCTTTCCCAGCACTCATCAAGTCATTCCATCAACCATCCATCATACCATATAACCCCATGCATGTGGTTACTCATTGAAATACCAAAGGTTAAAACAAATATCATTTCCACTTTTCAAAACCAAAACGATCAACCAACACATCCTTTTTTTTCAAAAATGATTACCAGGAGATCAAAATCCCAATTCAAATATTACTAAAATTTTCATATAGACACAATCATTTATACAAGAACTAAATTTAAAGATATTCACATCAATTTCAAAACATCTCATCCCATTAAAACACCCTTTTATTGTTTAGAAAACTCTATTAGAAACACTTTTTCAAAGCCAACTTCAGTATAGTTTCTACTTTTAAAAAGATGT
Source organism: Viscum album (assembly GCA_963277665.1). Lineage (NCBI taxonomy): Eukaryota > Viridiplantae > Streptophyta > Magnoliopsida > Santalales > Viscaceae > Viscum > Viscum album. Next base: position 445,570,249 of record OY728142.1, read on the forward strand.
TTAAGCACACCAGTTTCCATTTGAATATAATTCTGAAAATTCAGTTCCACCATTTCATAAATCAAACCATTCCATATTTATTTGAAAATCATTTCACAAAAACATTACACTTCTTAAAACCAAGTCACTTTAAAACCAAAGATCCAAGATTTCAAAATTAAGGAACAAAAGACGATGCGAGAGGAAACTAGTTTCAGTGGGTGACTTGATCATACGGTTGGAGACTATACCCCAATCACTTCACTATAACAAAAAGTGTTCTAGGGAAGATCCCCGGCTCCACATGGATTTCCAGGCCCTGCGAGCTCACTGAGACCATTAACCCGACTCTCTTTTCATTTCCCCTAAACATCATTAAAACAAGAAAACCAAAGGACTTAGATAAATCCTAACTTCCCCAGGAAACATGAATCCTATCATGAGGTGTGGTGATCAGGAACACTACCCATAACTAGAATACCAATTCCCTACAATCCTAACTCCATAATATCCTGACTCTTCCTGAAATAACATGACCTAAAGAGTTAACCTGAACCTCCTCTGATACCATTTTGTCACGAACCGAATCTGGTTGCCTCCAAAACTGACATCAAACCCAGCCCGCGACATGACCCGAAGGGCTTCCCCTATCCCCATGGGCTGGAAAAAGTGCCTAGGTATCATTAATTTAGGTTTGGGAATGATTTACCTGAGTATGAAATCTTAAAACATTAAAAACAGTCCATAATATAAATCTGAAATTTATAGACATACAAGTCTTAATAAAAAAAATAGAACTGAATATATTGGATTAAATAAAATAAAATAGGTTCAAATACAAAAAATTAAAATAGAAAGACATCCCCAAGGACTCCACACGACAAGGGGGTCATCACCCGCAAGTCGTCTCCACAACTCTGCCCCAACGATTGGGACCGACACCAAGAACCACCATCACCCTTGGCCTTTCCTTTACCTGAGTCAAAAAAATAATAAAGTATACATAAAACCAAGGGGTATAAGTAGGGTGTGAGATTATTCCCAATATGATACCACCCAATTAATCCAAGGTGTATGCAATACAAGGTGAAAAAGCAAGCAGTTTTAATATGCAATGAAAAGCGGCGAAAAATTCCCAGAAAGGCTACTTTAAATTGAGAACATTTTTCAAGATAAAACATTCATAATGTTAAAAAATTTAAATAGTAATGTTATATAATTAAATATAATTCCAAATACACCCAAATAAAAGGGAAAATTCCACAAAACCAATGAGCAACAAAACCGGGAACACCCCTAGGCACTAGATAGTCTCGGGCCCCATGTACCTCATACCTTTGTGTATTGTAACCATAGTAAAATCCATTCTCGTGAAAGATCCACTAGTAGGGAACATAACCATAACCTAGTGTTCCCCAATCATCATCCACATAGTTTAGTTAGAGTTTTTGTTATCCAAATGCTAAGCGAAACAGGGACAAAACCCATCCGGTCTACTAGCCGTACTAGTACAAATCTGCCCCACCTAGGTACCCGGGCTTCCCCCTTTGGGCTCAAACAATTTCACGATTTAACAAATATCAACTTTAATCTAAAACACCACTAATGGTCACATATACCAAATACATTATCTATCGCATTTTATACCACTTAAACACACAACAAACTCTTTGAATTTGAATAAATCAATTTCTCAAAATCCTGTGTTGTTTTGCACACAAACCCCCTTAAGAAACCCACATGTACACTATTTTCACACTTGTAAGTTACCAAAACAGTAAAGGAAGCCCAATATATTTCAATTAAAACAACAAATCAATTTTTGGGCATCCCCATGTTAAAAAAGAAGTGTTAACTTTGTAAAACCTTCATTTTCACACAAAAGTGGAACCAAAACTTCACTTTCTTTACAAACACAATTAAAACCCATTTTTTCAGCAATAAGCAAAGGGGAAAAAATTATAAACAGTATTTTATGCCTTATTATAGATCAATAACAACAACTTAGTATTTATAGGGTTTCCCCAAATAAACAAACAAAACACTTCTTTGGATAACCCCCAATTTCACACCAAATTGGCATTTTAAATTCAATTGAAATAGAAACATCATTAGAACCAATTTTTGCAGCAATAATAAAATTATATAAAACTTAAAATATGATAAATAAAGCATGATAATACACAAATATTGCATCAACATTGGAATCACCTACCAAATCAAATGAAACAATTGAATCCTTTGTGCGAAAACACAAACGCACCACCGCCGCATCTCAAGAAGGGTGGATCAAACCTAAAATAGAAATTGGACCAAGAAAGCCCAAGATTAAACCTTAGGTTCGAACCCCTACCCACTGGTAATTTTTTAATTCAATAAAAAGGGAGGAAACCCAAAAAAAAAGAATGAAACCCTAATCAAATTGAAAGGGGAAATGAAATTGACAAACTTACTTGAAAAATCTAGAATGAATCACCCCAAAACACCAGTATCTAAAATTTAAAACGGCCAAAAATCAGGGGATGTTCTCAAAGGAATTATTATATTATTTATGAATTGGAATGGAGGGAAAAGAGTATTAATTGAGAGAGTTATGATTGAATGAACATACCTCATCAAATCTGGACGATTTTGGAAACCCTAAGATGTTCGTCCCTAAATCGAGATTCCTAAGAGATCCCAAGAGGGGGTAAAGAGTTTGGGGGAGAGGCTGGGTGTAAGGGGCGCATATTAGGCTTAGAATCACCAAAAAATACTTAAAATTGAATATGTTATTAAAAAAATAAAATTAATATTTAAAACTGGATATGGGATTCCGGGCAGGCCCAATCCCTTAAATAAAAACCCAACTAAACCTTGGTTAGGGATTTCCAAAGGCTCCAAATTTTAATTTTAGTGTTAATATATCATGGTAGGACATTTAGGAGTTGGAATGAGTGAAGACGAATAAAAAATGAATAAGTTATAAAAGAAAAAAAATTTATTTTTAAATCTGGAATTGGGCTCACGGTTTGGCCCAATTCACAAAAACTCACCTATTCTACAGAAAACCATTGGAAACCCCAAAAACAAATCATTAATAGAAATTAAAATAAAAATAAATTTAAAATAAGCTATGTATGTGACACCAGGTGTGTGTGGGTAGGGATTGATGGTTGTGAGGCCCAGGTGTGTGTGGGCAGGGATGTGTGGTTGTGAGGCCCAGGTGTGTGCGAGCAGGGATGTGTGGTTGTGAGGCCCAGTTGTGTGCGTGCAGGAAGAGCGTGGTAGCGTCAGGACATTTGCTATTAGGGATGAGCAGCAATCTTGTGGGGGAAATGGTGGTGCAGGGTACCCAAATGTTTTTTTCTTTTACTATTACCTTACTGCTTGTGTTATTTGATGAGTGTGGCCGGTGAGGTTGGATGGATGGACTCCTTGATAGAGGTTGGTTTCTCTGCTTCTCACAGGGATTTAGTTTGTCTCCCCACTTGTGCATGAATGAAATAGGTTTTTCCTACTATGTATGATTTGTATTCTCACCATCCATTTACTTTCAAGTTGTCAGGACGACTTCGGGGGCCGTGCGGGACCTTACTAGTCTGGACGTTGGAGTTTCTGTTGGTCATTGTTGTTGTCTACTTCGCCTTTTCTTTTCCTGTAGGATTATACATTGGAGTTCTTGTGCCTTATTAATTTTTATTATTAAAACATTTATGTAGTTGGGTTTTCTTTTGTGTTTTCTATACTTGGTGGAATTTGGTGTTGACTCATTCTTTCTCCCAATCATGGTTAAATATAAAGGGTAATTCCTCCCATATTATGAAAATGCTACACCCTTGGTGCTAGTCGCCACTCCAGGGCCTACTGGAGGCGGGACTCAAGGGGTTCATTATCTTGTCATTGACTTGAAGAAGGAAGGGTGGGGGCCTTTTCTGCCCCTTCCATCATCTTGCCGAAGGCGGGTCATGACAAATCTATATTGATCCTTCTAAGATAAAGGCAATCCAAGAATGGATAACACCAATGAGCATAACAAAGGTACATAGTTATATTGGTATTGCAGGTTATAATCGGCGTTTTGTCCATAATTTTGCTTGATTGGATAACCCATTAACCAAGCTCACATGTAAAGAGGTTAATTTTTTTTGGATAATAGAGTGTAAAGAATATTTTGAATAACTGAAGAGAATACTAGTCAATGCTCTTATCATGACTCTGCCATCAGAGAATGATTGGTTTGTTATTTATAGTGATGCTTCAATGAAATTACTTGGTTGTATCCTTATGCAGAATGATAGAGTATGCCTATGAATCACGACAGCTAAAAATTCATGAACAAAACTATCCCACTCATGATCTTGGGTTAGCAGTTGTAATCATTACTCTAAAAATATGGAGACACTACCTAAATTCTGAAAAATGTGAGATTTATACTGATCACAAGAGTTTGAAGTATATTTTCTCATAAAAAGAACTCAACATGATGAAAATGAGATGTCTCGAACTACTCAAGGATTATGATTTCACTATACACTATCAGTTGGGGAAGGAAAATAAGGTGGCAGATCCTTTGAGCAGGAAGGATCATTGAGTTTTGAAAAATATGAGAGTTGAAAAGGATATTATATACATGGATCTTGTGAAAATGGATATGGTAATAACCATGGAAGGTGAAACATAAATGCTTTTTCAAATGTTTTCCAAACAATATTTACTAGAGATGATAAGAATTTATGAAATTGATGATGAGAAATTTCAAAAGAAAATTAATGATGTGTTTGATGAGATATTGATTGACTTTGTATATGATGATGAGATAATGTAATTGGGGAAGAGACTTTTTGTTCTCGACATACCTGATCTGAAAAAAGGAATTTTTTGATGATTCTCATAACTCCAATTTATCTATATACCCAGGTATCACTAAGATGTATAAATATTTGAAAGAACATTTTTTGTGGGAAAACATGAAGAGGGTGATTGCTGATTTTGTGTCTGGATATATGGTTTTTCAACAAGTGAAAGCTGGAAGACAACATCCTGGAGGAGTCATGAAACCTCTTCCTATACGTGAGTGAAAATGGTATGATATTGCGATGGAATTTTTCATGGGACTACCAAAGGATCCTAATAGGAATGATGCAATATGGTCCATTATTGATCGTCTTACCAAGTCATCCTGATTTCTTGCTATGAGAGAAAATTTACCACTGGATTGTCGGGAAAGACTATATATTAATGAAGTTGTAATACTTCATGGTGTACCCCTACCAATTGTTTCTGATCGTGATCCCCATTTAACAACAAGATTCTGGAAAAGTCTTCATAAGGCCCTAGATACTGAACTTCGTTTGAGAACTGCCTACCACCCTTAAACTGATGGACAATCAGAATGGACTATTCAAACCATAGAAGAGATTTTGAGATCCTTCTCAAATGAATTTCACGGTATGTGGGATCAATATGTACCTATGGTAGTTTTTTTCGATAAAAATAGCTTCCACTCAAGTATTCAGATGGCACCGTATGATGCATTATATGGAAAGAGATGTCACACACCAACTTGTTGGGATGTAGTTAGTGAAGGAAAACATGTAGGCCCAGAACATGTTGAGGAAACTATAGAAAATGTGAAGGTTATCCAAACCCACATCAATGTAGCTCAATGTAGGCAAAAGAGTTAGGCCGGTAACCAAAGGAAGGATTTGGAATTTCATGTAGGAGATCATGTTTTCCTGAAGGTATATCCATTGAAGGGTGTCATATGATTTAGTAAGAAGGTTAAATTATGTTCCGGGTACATCAGACATTTCAAAATTATAGATTGAATTGGGGATGCAGCTTACCGTTTGGCAATGCCACCAAGTCTATCCAATGTTCATGACCTGTTCCACATATCACTGTTGAGAAAATACATGTATGAAATAAAGCATGTACTCACCGATGAAGAAATAGAACAGGAACTCGGACTATCTTATTAAGTAGAGGCTATCAAAATTATTGATACTAGAGAACAAGTGTTGAGAAACCGGACGACTCGTCTGGTAAAACATCTATGGAGAAACCATAGAATGGAAGAAGCAATGTGGGAACTTGGGGAACTTATGATGAATAGCCACCCGAATCTTTTTGTGTGGTAGCATTCTAGAAATTTCGAGGATGAAATTATTTGAAGGAGGGGAGAATGTAACACCCCAAGATTCCATAGTATGTTTCCCTTTGAATAATGCAGTAGCTTGCATTTCACGCAACGTGGAGTTTTAACACACCACGACCAATAAAACTAGCCGTTATGAATAGTAAAACCCACTTTTTGTTTTTTTAAATTATATTTTTCAAAATGGACTTCATTTTTTGATTTCAAATATCAAAATTAGCTTTTGGTTATTTTTTGGTATTTTTATGAAAACATTTAATTTTATATGAATAGTAAAAAAATTACGTTATTGTTTAAAACTGACTTTTTATTTAAATAATTATTTATTTTATTCAAATTTATTTTAGGTTAAAATAGATACATAATACTTATATATGTTCGATTTAATTCATTGGATTCATTTTATAATAAGTAGATATATAAATATTTTATGGAACATTTTACCCTCTTTTACCCACCTCCTAGGATAATTTACAAATTTGCATTAATCATAATTTTACCACTTCTATGAGTTGAATTTCAAAAATTTGAGAGATTTAGTTGATATCAGTAAGTAAAATGTGCTTCAATAAGATAAAAATAATTTTTGGTGAATAGTATCTTTTGACTTTTATTTACCACTATTAAAAGTAAATAGAGTAATTAAGGGTAAAAATGATATTATAATTACCCTAACACATGTGATAATTCTGTTGAATAAGTGTAGTTAGACCCAAAAAAACCTTAAAAATAAAATATGATCCCCTTTGGTCCACTTGGATTAGGTTATGTCATGTATTATTATTTTATTCAAATAAGAGTAAAAAAGTGTTAAATTCCAAGTTTAATAACTAAAACATTTTTAATATAGGTTTATACAATAGATAAATTCGACTATAAATATTCATTAGAATGATAAAAAAATTTACTACATAATTGTATTTTATTTATAATTTTTATACATAAAATAATTTAATTTATTTATAAAACAATGATGATACAGTAATAACCTTATTAATGAATGATAAAAATAAATTAGAATATGAATATCCAAATAAATGTAATTTCATAATTTTGATACATTCCACTAATTTTATAGGTTAATCTGACATTTTAGGGTTTATTAAATAATTTTTTTAGAATTAATCATGTTGTTATGATTTTCAAAAAAACCAAATACTAAATATTGTCAAAATTGACTAGATTGAGTGTTTAATAAAAATACTATATTATTAATTGATATATTTTTTCTAAAAATATATTGTTAGAAGAAAGGACTTAGATAAGGTTATATATTAATAATGAACCACTTGGGGTGCTCTTGTCTTTTTATAGTATGCTTATTAACCATATAATATAAAAATAAAAAGAGACATGGTAAATGTCAAACAATTTAACTAAGAGTAAAATCTTAAAAATAAGGTTAATCTGGTGACATAAACCTATATAAATCATATTGGTTGAGGGGTTTTAGACCCCTCCCCACCAAATCCTTGAATTAAATCATTTTGGGGCTGTTAGAAAATTAATATTATTTTATTATAAAATAATATTTCAAGCTTTTCCTAAAGTGACCCTCACCTCTCTTATAAAAGGGTACTTCCCCTTCTCTTAATTTCACACCTCCAAAGCCTTTTGGCTCAGAAAACCTCGAAAAAAATATCTTCCCAACATTCCTCCCTTCATTCTAGAGGCCATACATTGGTCAGAAAGCTAGCTTAAAGAGCCCTTTTAATAAAATCAAATGGAAGAACCCGAAGAGAAGGTAAATATTTTATCACCTCTTTCATGTTCTTTTCTTCATCCACTGTCACATTCTTTTTTGTTTCCATTTTAAAATAATAACTCTTGTATCATATATATACTATAATTTTATTATAAAAATGGTTCAATCATATTCATTATTCTATCCATCATATAAAGGACAAAGTCACCATACATGCGTATGTACGGCTTGCCGTCTCCACGTTGTGGTGTAGTTTTTTATTCAAACACTTAATTATTTGTATGGGTATAATAATGAGTATAAATGATGTAAATAATAAATATAACATGTTAATAATTATGTATATATGATATACCATCCAATTACATAATATTTCAACATCAATATAATGATATTTTTGCTCGTGCATATGTACGAATTAACCTCTCCATGAACATGATGAGATGCATTCCCCATCATAATCATTCAAGAATAATTTTAATTTTATGATTAAAAAAAATTTTATGAACATAATATCATTCTATATATTAATCAAATACATCCTATCCATAAAAAATATGGCTTACATAACCAATCATATAAAAGAAAATGAATCAGTTAACACTAGAAATGCTGATACTACTGAAATATTATTAACAAATCAATATTAAAGGATCATATATGATATCATATTTATGTATATAGTACTTTTATATTTTAATAACAATGTTTTAAATATTATACATGAGGTTAATATACCATCTACTAAGGAAAATTATAAGGTAAGGGTTAATTTCACAGTCACTTTATTATCTGAGGTAGTTTTTACATAAGAATCTACTGGGACCTCTTTATCATCCAAATCTCTGTTTTCATAAAAATGTATTTCAAAAAAAATTACTATTTACTAGAATATGGGTTAAAATAATTTATACCCTTAATTTACCATATATGTTTTTAAAATTATCTTTCCTCCATTATAACATCGTCGAAGCTACCCTTACAAGTTTATAATAATATTTTCAAAATAAGTGTTTTATTTTATAAATATGTGACTCTTAAATGATTTAAAAATCAAAACTATTATTTATATAAAATATTTTTTATTTAATCTATGTCGACATCCTTTGTTGGATTTTAAACTTATTTGAAGTTGATTTATTAGGATAAAAATAATCCATATTATATTGAAGTTTTTGTGATATATTTAACTGTGGATGAGTTATTTTTATACCTTTCATTGTATATGGTTAATGTGTTGAAATTTTGTATGCTTGTTTTACAACGAATATTTATGTTATGTTTCAACCATTTAATATGATGAATGTCATGGACTTAGTATGTTATGGGTGTATCCCACTATAGATCCATGGCACATTGGTAGCTCTCATGAGACTATTATACCTGGAATTGTCCATGGAATAAATCATTTCATAGACATCTTGGCCGAGTCCTTGACAAGATGGTTCAGAATGGACAACAATATACATTCCATCATGAAAATATTATTGTTGCTTCTTGTAGTTAGTCAACTACTAGAATACCCATGACTATGTTTTTTGTGGCATTATTTACATAGTTCATATTCCTGCCATAAATTTTAAATGTTTATTATTTGTTAAGGCATGTGTTTTCAATTATTCACCATGCCTAATGATTATGTTATCTTCCACTATATTGTTATTCATACTGTGCATATGAACTCACCCCTTTCTATGTTTTATTTTTTAAAGGATGTGAAGACATATTTTATGGTTGACATGTAGGGATAGGCTAAGGATATAAGTGTGTTAAAAGGGGAAAAAATATTGTTAATGATTTTATTTCATGATGCAACGTAAAACCTATGAATGTATCTAGAACTTCCAAGGGTACTAAACTGATTGGACTTTCAGTACATGAATCATTGTATCATTCTAATATTATTTTATAATGCACCGAATCTGGGTAACTGGGGTCAGGGCATTACTTTCTTGGTTTTATACCATTAGTTATTTATATTATCAATTTCTTGTTCTCATTACCTAAACATATTTTTATCCCAAAGTTTCATATACTTTTCTAAGAAGATATCTTGAGTGATACCTAGGACATTAAAACCTATCAAAACATTAATTGAGATCTTATAGGGGCTATGAATTAAAAATTACAATTCTAAAATGACTAAGGAAATATTTGTTGAGACACTTTTACATGAGAACCACTACACATCATTCTTTCATGAATCCCCATAGATTCCATGAATGTCCTTTTAGGAGGAAGCTATTCAAAGTAGATTTTCCCTTTGAACCCTACTATTTGTGTAATGAATTATTTTACTATTGAACATGTGTGGGGAAGAATTCAGACAAAAAAGTGTGATTCAATTATGGAGAAGTATTGGGTTACTCATCAGAATATTTGATTGCAATCAATTTATACATTATAGTGTTTTACATATATTCAATTATTTATGAAAATATAGAATTATAAAATGAGAAGGGTTGTGTGTTAGGATAATAAAAAATTTCCATTTATAGACTGATGAATCCCTAAAAGTATCATATGTGGTTAGGGGAGATATGTGAGATATGTCATATACATGACTAATAATAAAATACAAAAAAACGAAGGGAATACGTTACACTTTTTTCCCTTACTAGAAATTTAATTGGATACAATTTGAGATTCTTGAATTGTGGACATGATTATCTGGATTGATTAATTATATTACACATTTCATGACATTCATGCTTTATACATCATAGAATACCCTACTTTTTTATTTTTATTTTCACTATTTACCCACCTACAAGAGCCTAAGAGTCATTAAGACCAATTTTATGAAGCCCTCGTGATTAATTTTTTACATTTCTTTGCAATGTATAGATGATATAACCAATGTGAGCATATATTTAGGGCTATGTACTAAGGGAATGAGCATAACTACAATTTAATTTTACCCTTAGTGATGAGTGAATATTAATTATGAGGTAAATTACAAATGAATATTGAATTCAATGAATAGTTATGATATTGTAATTAAAAGATTATAATTTTTTATATAATTGATCCATGAGGCATGAATAATATTTATGCTGGGATTATTCTAGAGACTAACTAGTTCTTCTTATACTTAGTTTTATTTACATGGATATAATGACTATTTAGGGTTTTAAAAATTATTTATCTTTTTAAAATCATGTATGGGACCTTTTTTCTTGAGGAAATGATAATTTTCAAGTGTTGGGGGAATTTCATAAGAGGAAATCATATATACAATTTTCTATTTTTTACTTAAAGATTTTAATTGCTTAAATTGATATTGTACTTGGTGTGTGCTGAATTTTTTAGAAAATTGGTTTCTAGGGATCCAAACGACAAAAGGTATGAAGGGAGAGATATTCTCCAATTAAACATCATGAAACTTAATTACCAAACATGTATTAGGGTTTCATAGAATCGATAATGTCACGAAGCAAGTCATGACTCAAGAAATGAATATTTCAATTGGGGAAACCATTACACCTGGTGAGTGGCCAATACACATCATGAATCATTAAATGATAAATTATCCAGAATATATAACTAAAAAGAAGGTACATGTCCTGATTCTAGGGTAAACTAGGTGAAGGTATCCAAATATTTAATTCTCGGATGAGATACACTCAAGATACAAATAGATTCAAAATTGTCAAAGAATCACATGGATCAACCATTACATGATGTAAATCTAATTACACATCATATAATTCTCCACCTACAAATATATAAATCTAGAAAAAGATTTAAAGAGCTTCTAGAGTAGAATACTTATGTGTTTTAATCACATTTCCATTCACTTCGATTCCCTCTCCTCTAAACTAAAATTTCTTTACCATATTCATTTTTTTATTTTAATACATGAATAGTTGATTTTTTTTCATCATCACCTTCACTCCCTTTAAACATCATCACCTTAATTAATATATAATCATCGATGAACTCATGTTTCATTCATTTTCACTCTCACTTCAGTAAAGTAGTTAATTAAATTCAGATTTACATTTCATAACCCTATTTGCATACTTGTTCCCTTTAGTGAATCCCAATTATTGCATGATTGTAAACTATTTAAATTCAACCATACTTATATTGTTAAATAAAATTACTATTCTGATTTATTAATGTTCCTTCCTACAATTAGTAGATAAAATACTTGGGGTATCTATTGATAGTAGGTTTATCTGAACATAATAAATCATTAATTCATAATTTGGTAACCCTAAGGATTAGTAATCTAGATAAATAATCTTGTTTATCAAATTCATTCAAACATCCATATCTAGAAGGTATTCAAGTGAAAAAAGATCCTATTTGAAGTGTATTTGGTTTTTACCAATTGCCTATAAATATTTCTACCTTTGATTTCAATATGAATGAATCTAGATTTTCACTATTTCCCAATGAAGGAATAGTTACCTTTTAGGGAGAACAAATTCATTGGAAAAAATTATACTACATAACTCTTCTGTAATATTTGAATAAACCATAGGATCCTTCCATGTTATAATTAAGATCACCATTTATATAGATATCTAAAATTGATCTTGATTCCTCTCTCATTATTGAAATAAACCCTCAAATCTCTAGTTATATCATTCCAAAACAAAACCAACTAGCAAAGACAACCACACCAAAAGTTCTAATACATTGGGTGATAACTCCATCTTATGTCTCCCTTAGGATCAACCCCAGACATTCACTACACTACAACCTTGTAGAAAGTGATGTTTATGAAAAAAAATGAAATTATAATCTAACTGTAGACCACATGATTTTAATGTTGTGTGGTGGTGCATCATGTAACCTATAAAACATCGTATTTTTTTGTGGTTAATATTGTAGTTTAAATTTATATGGTAATTATGATTCTATATACTTATTTTGACTCCGAAAAACTCTTTTAACACATTCATTGTATTACCTGTTGCATAGAAAAATCTTGTTTGGATACTCACCCATTTTTTGGGGATTTTTATTTCTACAATGGTTTAAAATTTTAATCTGATAAAATCATTTGAATTTATGGTTTATCACTTTTATTTTAGAATGAAATATCATTTTTTTGAAGTAAGAATTTCTAAATGATAAATTATGAGACACCTTAATTGATGTTTTGGTAAATAGTTAATATATTTTTGAAATGGTTTTATGTGATTATTTTCTTTTATTAATGATAATTTACATTTAATTAGCACAATACTATTTTTTTATGTTTCATTAATTTTTACCCTTTTTTAAAAATCATAATTTATAAATGTACTTTTAAACTAGCATGATGTGGGTCTAAAATTATAGTTTTCTCATGTGGGAAGGAGATTAGTGGCTTACTAATAGTTTATGCAGTCACACATATATTATATCTCATTTGTAGTTTCAACATAATATTTTTTGTATTTTGGATTTTTGATTGATTTGTGATTTTGTGGCTACTGGTCTCAAATTTTATTATCACAATCATTCAATTGTTACTTTTAAATGGTTTTATAGGGATACCTTTTTATTCATAAAAGTTCTCCCATGTGACCATTTAATGAATTTATTTTTTCCACTCAATTTTTTATGATTGTACTAAATTATTTATGTGGATACGGGGTGATTTTGGAGATACCCCATTTTTAGGGAACTTGGGTGAGTGGAGGTATACTTTCTATGTGAGTTAGTTTAGAGGATGATATGGCGATTTAGTTTATATCACTATTTATAATGGTCATGGTTAAGTTTTTGTTGTATCTGTTGGTTTTTTTAAGTGGATTTACAACCTATAAATCGGTCATAGAACAATTTAATTATAAATATAACACTTCATTTACTTAGATTAAGGGGAAAATAATTCTTGTAATACATAGAATTGATTTCCTAGTGATTATCAAAATTCCATTAGGATCTGGAACGAATATCAAGTTATTGGTATGAATGTTTGAGTATTTCTTCAGATAGTAGCCTAGTACAGATCATTATGTATTTAATTATTTTTTATATAAATGAAATTATGATTCTTCATGACATGAAACCTCAAACTCTAGATTCATCCTTAGTTGGATTTTCATGAAACTTAGTAGCAATAAAAACAGGGGTTCATATTTTTAGTTAATTGTTAAAATATTTTCATAATCACCATGTTTTTTTTGGATATTCAATAAAATGTTTTATTATCGTTAGAATATATTTTTAGTCCTAACAAGTTTTTTAATTTCCACCATGGTGTGGAAAATGAATCATGCAGAGTTGACATATCCTTCAACATTAACTCATATTGAGTCAATGAGTCACACATATAGAGTCACAAAATAAATATTATATAGTTTAAGAAATATCTCATACAGATTGTTGATTGACTTTTATAAAGGTCATGGAGAAACATATTTTTGTTACAAAAAATCATAAAAAAAAAATTAATTTACACAAAATTGACTCATACACAATGTTCCTCTACTCATAAATGACACATGCATTGTATAAAGCCTTTATTCCTTTTTTGAAATTTCTTTATCTCTTTTACTAGATGAATCATACAAAAATATCATGAAAAATCAATTTCTCAATTAATATTATAAGTTTCTGGTTTCTTGAAAATATTATAAAAATATTTGATTAATTTTAGACCTATCTCACTCACATAAAATAATATAAAATGACATCAAAATATTTTTATCTGTAGTTCTTACTATCACAAATTCACAATATCATTGTGATGGTTCATTCACAAATCTAGAGAGTATTTTCTTCATTCGATAAGAGGCCTTAAATATTTCATTTATTCAGCAAGTCCAAACTCATTTAATACTATTATAGCTGTAGTTTCTTAATTGGAACTTATTTTGAGTAATTATGAACAACTTAAACAATAATCACATATAAATATAACTAATTCAATTTTTCAAACAATCTTATTCATGTAGATGCAGAATAGAATGCTTTTACATTTATTATTACAACACACCACAGACATTCTAACAGTTTCTTATAACCTCTTCATCCATGTTGCACCTTTATAATTGACAACAAATAAAACCATAGATATTAATACATCAATATTCTCTTTTGTGTTTGATGCTAATAACCTCAAATACATTGAAATAACTAACTCTGTATAGTAATTCTTTGTCATATCCACTAAATTTGAAAAAAAAATAGTGAAAGTATTACCCACTCATAATACTTATTCTAGGATTTTTTGAATCTTATTATTTAATTTTTGTTCAAAACTCATGGATGGTTAATTTTTTTAGTGATAATGCTGCAACAACTCAATATTTTAGACCCTTTAAATTAATATCATATTCAAAATAGTGTGTCACATATAAATATAATAATATAATGCTTGAATAAAGTGGACAAAAAATTAATAA
Source organism: Viscum album (assembly GCA_963277665.1). NCBI lineage: Eukaryota > Viridiplantae > Streptophyta > Magnoliopsida > Santalales > Viscaceae > Viscum > Viscum album. The sequence goes on from OY728142.1 coordinate 445,585,424, forward strand.
AATTATAGGAATAATATAATCATTACTAGAAAAAATAATAATAAAAAATTCTAATAGAAACCTATAATTATTTTTCATTTGATTAAAATGTCTTTTGAAAAAAAGGTATTTCATTTAAGCATAATAAAATAAAAATTATTATTTTTTACAGTTTATTAAAATAGGTAATAATTATATTTATAAACTAATATATAAATATTCAATTATTTATAAATTTATAAAATTAAAAGTATTCAAACATAAAAATGGATATTTTAAAAAACTGGTATAACTTATTATATTTTATCTTCATTTAGAAGTAAAATTTTATAATTTTATAATTTTATTTGAAAAAATTGTCACTTTTTATTAAAAATTTCAATAACATCTTTCTGTGAAACTTTTAAATTTTATCAAAATTATTGTTTTTATATTAATAGTATAAAAATCCAATTTTTATAATACCAATATTTTTATGACATTATCCAATTATTGAATTATTATAAAATTTATTGAAACTTTTTTATAAAATAGATAATTATAAATTAGAATAAATCATTTCATGATACGATGTTCAATTTATATAACCCATGATTAATGTTTCAGAATAATATGTAAAATTTTACACTGGAAACAATTTTTATTTGCTTATATTAATAATTAGTTTTAATTATTTGTAGAAACTAGGTATAAAAATAGGTATTCAATATTTTATATCATTATGATCTTATTATTTTAAAACATCAAAATAAATTTAGGAATTAAATTATTATTACTATGATTATATTTGATATCCAAAATAATTTAATTTTTTTTCAAAGAGTTCTTTATTTAATATTTAGCAATTTGTTCCTAATAATTAAAATTAATATACTCTAAAAATTTAATATAATGTCTAAAACTATATAGAAATATATATTAAATCATTAAATTTTCAACTAATACTAAGTATAATTAACAACAACAATTTTTAAGAACACCATTTTCTATAAAATTGATTTTCATTATATAAGTATTTAAATTTAAAATGTGAATTTCACTTATATGGAAATTGAATTTAAATAAATATCATATATATTTAGGATTATAAATTTAATATTTTTAATAGGCATTACAATATATTTTTAATAATATTGAAACTTCTAGGTAAAAAAATAATTAGAAAGGTATAAACCAATTTAATTAAATATAAAAACCAAGTGGTAAAAATCATAAAACATGTATAAAACATGTGAAAAATTGGTGGTGGTTCTTTTATAAACCTTATAAAACCATAGGTATCCATTATTTATTACTTTTGGAACCACTAAACCTTAGGTATTTTCATTCCATTATTTAAAAATAATTGGTGCTCACAAAAGTACCATTTTCTTCACATAAAAAGGAGATCACTTCTACCCTCTCAAGGTTAGTCATTACCTATAAAATGATATTTACATCTCACCTAATTTTTCTCACATATACATACTATCAAAAAACTCAAAAATGTGCTCAACATAATATCCAATTATAATTATTTCCAATGATACTATCATGTGATTTTTACAGTAACAAAGTTTGTATTACTTAATCATTAAATTTTCGTTATAATATTTATCATCCAAAACCACCCATAACCAAGTAATATAATTTCCCCAGTATCATCAATATAGTGAATTTTAATTAAAATAATTTACAATCAATTATTTATTAATATCCATCAATATATGAGAACAATGGAACATTAGTCATCGGTTGTGCAGACTACTTCCCCAATGAAGTAAAAAAAATTCATATTAAATTTAATTATTTATAAAAACACAAAAAATTGGATTCACTAACTCAAAAAAAATAAATTTCATAATTATTATTCTGTTATAATTATTATATAAACATTATTATTCATACTTACCTATTGACATATAGCTTGTTCATGTATGTGTTGGTGAAACCATCTACATCAATGTTGCAACAAAACATTATCATCAATAAGTATGAGAACATTAGTAATAATACTAAAATAAATTAATAAGAAAAATATGAATATTTTATGGTTCTTAAAATTTTATATTTTTTATTTAACTTAATATTAAATTATCATCTTCAATAGCTGATGTTATCCAAATTAACCAACACTCATTCAATTTTCGTTAAAATACAATAAAAATTTATATAATAAATAAATATATTATGATAGTAAATTTTTTATATTAATTTAAATTTAGATGATTAACATTCATAAGATGGTGTCTACTAAAAATAATTTGTTTATTCACGAATTTATGTGCATGAATATATTGAATCATAAAAAAGTTAAGGGTTTATTATATCTATTTTCAATCCCTTGAGACATACATTGTATTATACCCAATGTTTTATTTAACATGGTGTATATGTATCCTATTTAATATATTTCTTCAGGATCATCTAATTTTAATTTTCTTAATTATTTATTTTAATTATTATCCTTCATGTATTTTTCAATCGAACATTTCTAATGTCTCAATGTTTTAATTAACTCAACATCTAATATATTGGATTACATACCTTCTTACAAGAGATTAATTTTAATGAATTATTTCATTAATATTTTAACGAATTTTATATGGTGTTTACTTTTTTATCTTTCATATTATATATCATCATCAATAACTAGTACTTTGATAATTTGTTTCTAAAATGAAATTATAATATTTATATGAATAAATCTCATTCTTACCAATTCATGTATTCTTCTATGTCAATTTCTTCCCCCATCCAATGATATTTTTAGATTTCTGGGAATTCATACATGGATTAATCAAAGGGACTCTCATACTTCTCATCCTAACATTTAAATTTGAAATTTTATTTCTCTATTTATCTTGTCAGTATTTAGAAATAGTGTTTCCAAATATTAAATTTTTTTTTATTATGGATATATTTCTTATCATCTAATAAATTTTTTCCACTACAAAATCTTAATATTTGTTGAATACTAGTCTATTCGTAGTTTACAAAAAATAATTTTTTTAATATATAATTTTTTTCTATCTATCTTATGTTAAAAATTTTTAAAATTAAAATAATACCGTTTATCTTAGATTTTATTCATAAGAATACGAAAATAAACATTTTATTTTTTTTCATATTAATAGATTATATATAATTTTTAATATTCTTTATCTAGTACAAAAGGTTTAAAATGTAAATTTTTTTTGCAAAGTTTTATGAATTGTTTTGAAAGGGTTTTGATGGAAAAATTCCCTTTTTTCATGCTTTTCAAATTAAAATTCTACGATTCTTCTAAAATAATTATTCATATACCAATTTATTAATTATCTATGTTTCCAAACATGAGAGATAATAAATATTTATATGAAAAATTGTACATTGTTACCTTTTTCATTTTTAATTCTCTTCGTTGAATAACCATAACATACCGTTGAATTTATTTAACCTATGAATTATATATTTTTGAATTCATTGATTAAAGGTTTCTCGCAACGATGATATAGATTGATTGAGTTGGTAAAATATATAATTAAATGTATACCCTTTATCTGTTTTATTTTAAATTACATATTCTATATTATCCTGATTTAAGTGTATTTACCAATATTGTTACATAATATCTTCCAAATACCCATTTATTTCCAATGGGAATATCATTTTATGATAATTGATGGAATTATGAATGATATAATTTGATGAATTTGTTAGAGAAAAATATGAAACCCATTTTTCTTTCTATGGTTTCTCTTTGAGGTGATATATTAAACCCATTTTCTATCAAAGGGTTATTTATCATTTGAAAAATGATTAACTTCATGGGGCACACACACACACATATATATATATTGAAGAATGATGGGTGGGGTCCAATATCATTATAATTCACTAGATTAATGTTTAAATTACATGAGATATTTTTTTAGGGAACAATATGGTTGTTCTAAATAATAACTTCAAGGGCATGACTCATAAATATACTGTATATACACATGAAATTATGTTGTCTCTCAAGGATGGGTAAAGTGTGTGTTGCATTAAGTTGATGTTTTCATGTCCTATTTTTGTTCCGTAGTATTACACTTATTCTAGTGACTATGTTATTCTCTAATTAAACATTTTTATGGACTTTTGACTCCAAACTCTCTTGATTCATTACTTATTTTATGCAATTTCTTATCCATGGCCTATGTTTTTTTGTCATAGTTTTTTTGGTGTGACTTTTTTAAATATCATTACTATACCAATATGCTTATATTATACTAGCATATGGTCTCTGATTTTTTTATTACTTATATTTACCCTTGTAAATCATTTGAGATCACACTATTATTATGTTTCCATTCTCTATTTTATGAAGATGAGCATGACCTATGAATAAACTAGAAGGGGTTCTAGTACACTTTAATTGTGGAGAAATTTTCACAAGTTTGTTAAAATATATTTCCTATATAGTTTGTATTTAAAGACACTAAACCAAAAGGTTACCATATTTGAGTGACAATATTGAGTTATAAAATACCAATTTAAAAATTGATCAAGTTAAGCTTGAATCATCTCACATTATGTCAACATCAATTATTATAAGTATATTTTTAGAAACAGTCCTAGGCGTGTGAGAATAGGGCACCTCATATAGTCTAACGTAATTCTATTATATGAGACTTTATTTATTAAAATATAAGTATATGTTGAAACAAGAAGTATAAAATATAAATTAATAACTCATGAAATTCATGGTTTCTATAAACATCCATACCTGTGATTATATTTTCAAACTTCTCTTTTTATGGGTTTTTAAAATTATTTATAAAAATTAAATTATATTAAGAACTAATATCAATATATAAATTATAATGTTTTATTTAAATAGATATTATCCACCAAATATCATATTTTATCCATTATCCATGACTCCCCTTTCTAAACTATTTTCATATAAATAGTCAGGGGAAGCATATTTGATAGTAATAAATTATTCTCTCATTTTTAGAATGATTATCATGAAATTTATGATTTAACACATTTTTTTGATCTGCAATCCCCTCATCATATATTCATTTGAATAAGTGACTTACTCTTTTCATCATCATTAGTTCTATTAGAACACTTAATAATTGTTAGCATCTTTTTTATATATTAAATAAAACACTCATCCTCCTCCCCAATAGTAATACTCCTTCAATTCCATGTCTGATAGTACCAATTAAAAAATATGAAAAAAATATAGTGGTTATACTTAAAAATATTTAATGAGATGCATAAGGATGAGAGTTTCCTCTCAAGTAGTATCCAAAAATTTATCTATCTTCAATTATGGAAGTTGTATTCATGCCATTTTTATAGTTTATTATATAATGGACTCCATGGGATTCATTGTTCCCTTCATAATTTATATTTATAATTTTATTGATGATTATTATTTTGAGATACAAAAGAATACTCATATTTATATGAATTATTCTATATAAATATTTCCAATTCAGGATATGATGGAAGAATGAATGAATTTTTTTCAGGGTTCTATCATGTTTTCCCAATCTTCCTACACATCATCTTCTGTTATTTCATGTGGCCTATTTTTTATATTCATTTTAATTGTTGTAAATGTTATGTTATATAATTATAAAATGAATTACAATGTTCCTTGATTACATTTATCTTTTAATAAGAAATACCATTAAAATATTATCCAAGTATCTTCGTTGAAATTTGATCTTTCATTACGTTAATATCATGTATTATTTTTCATAAATGTATTGTTATGAAAACCATATAATTATAAATATATCTATAATATCATCCTAAAATATCATCCAAGTATTTATATCTATTACTGGTTGGACAACATCATATTTTCTATTATCAAAAATAAATATTTAAAATATATTATCCCTTCCAACAGAACTTCTTCTATTTCATTGATATGTTATCCCATAGGTCAAGTCAATTCCTTATAAATGTAAAATTTTCCCTATTTCATTGGGAAATACTTCAAAATACCCTACAACACAAGAAATACCATTTAAACAATTCATTAAAAAAATTTATTAAACTATTTGGGGAAATTTGGCTACATTCTAGATACACTACCACCTCTACTATTTATCTTTTTGAGATATTTTATTTTCTCAATGGATTCACATTTATCTTTAATATAGGAGTAATATTTTCCTAATTTTATTCCACTTATATCATTCTAGTTTTGTTAGTAAAATGTATTATTCTGAGTGTAACATAATTATCATCACTAAATTATTCTGAAATATGTTTACTATTTTTATTGGATTGTTCCTTTTTAGATGAAGATAATTTATCCCAAGTCGCCCAACATTTCTCAAGACTCTCTATTACGAAATTTAACATGTTTTCATTATTATATAACATATAAATTAACTTAATTATACATTTTCTATTTATATTTATTTTTTATAAATATCATTGAAAATATTATCATGTTCTAAAATTTTTATTACTTACATTTTGATATCCTCAATGTGATCAGTATTATTTTCATCATCATTAGTTTTATCCTTTTTATATATCTCGACTCTCTTCTTAATCATGATATTGTTCTAAAAATAATATATAATATTACTCCTCAATATGTATATAGAATATCATTCTTCTACCACCTCTTCAATGTAACAAGAATTTTTTTTAATTTTATCCTTATCTTTGAGGGTATTATGATTTTTATAGGTTTATCCATATTCTTAATCATTCCACGATGACGGATAATCATATTAATCCATTATTTAAAATTTAATCATATATTTTTTTGAAAACATTATTATAATTTTTAATAAAAACTCTTTAATTATTTTAGTTTTCACTCTAGAAAGGTTCTCTTCCTGATCATGACTTTCAGGATCAAATATTTTTAGATGAGTTATTAATTGAAAAAATCCCAATTCATTCCTAATTAATTCATTTTTTAAGAATAATACATTTATATTTTATTTTCCATAATATAATGTTTTTTAAGATATATTCCAAGGAATTCCCACTATCATTAATTATATATTTATCAATATTAGAGATTGAAATATATTTACCCTCATTTCAGTTGTGATTTTTTCATTTTTCATTTTGGATTCCATGGGCACATTACATTTCTTTCTGAAAACATATGCATTTAACGTTTCATAGTTGTGGAATGTTTTATTCAAATCAATAATTGATATTCGTTTTATATCCACTATGATTAAGATCATTCTGATGAATATATCTGTGAAATTTCATATCAATTGATTCAAAAAAAAGAAGAAATCATCGTGATTGTATCAAATTCATCTAATATGACTGACTATTTAATTATCCATGGTGATGTAACAATATTTTTTTATCATCATCTATTCATATATATTAAAAAATAGCCCTCAGAATATGAAGTTTTGATTGTTTAATCATTACATTTCCTTTATACATGTTCTCAATCTTCTCCCACATCTCCCATGTAGTTTTATGTGACATTAATATACTATAAAAAAATATCAAATAGACATTAAAATATATAATTTCATCAGTTTCCATCAACATAATGATTTTTCATACAATTTTATGTTAGGATAACATCTCATACAATTTAAATAAGTCACATTTGTACAACATAGATCATTTAAAACCCCATGATAGTTATTATGGAATCATTTTGGTTCCTCCATCCATGAGGATTCAGTAATAAATTTTGTTTACACATTTTATACTAAAAGGGTTGAGAATATACATGTTTTTCATTATATAATTATTGGATTTCTCATAGAAAATAATAATTGTCTATGATACCGGTTTATGTTCCAATGGTAGGAGAGACCACTCAGAGGGGGGATGGGTAAATAATTAATCACATCATTTTTTGATATATTTTTTTTAAAAAATGTGATCGATTAAGATCAATATCCCTTCATCAATTGTTGTCTAACCCTTACATATAGAATTATGTATTGTTAAATTAAACTATCGAGGTTATACTGGGGTTGACCTCAATGTGAAATCCTTCTCCATAGTAGGCTTGACTATTATCATGCGACATAGATTTCAATTAGAAAAAAAATTGTGAGATATCCTTATAAAATTATTTAATAAAATATTCTGTAACAAATTATAATAATTAAATGTTGTTTCCACCCCTAAATGATTTATTTATAATGGATTCTATCACATAATTATATCTTATAAAAATATTCTCCTTCTAAGTTATCTTATCCATTTTATTATAATGTATCTCACAATTGTTCTTACATTTCTCCACACTTTTTAAATTAGTTAATGAATTCAATCTGTTGAAAATCATATTGTGTGTCGACCTTGTTCATAATTAATTCCATGTTTCCTAGACTTCCAATGCAATGATATCCTTTCCCACAATTTTTGACTAATTATATGATGATATCATTGGTTTTAAAAGGAGGTTTTATATTCGAAACATCTCCTCAACGTTAGCATTATAGAAGTAAAATTTGAAATTTAACCTCCTGATCACGCTCTACAATATAATTAAATCATTAGACTTCTTATATGCCATATTTTCTTGACAAAAATCATGTAATCGATGAATCCATGTTTATATTCAATAAAAAACAAAATATAAATTTTATTAATAGTATCAAGATAATCAATTCTCTATATTTATCTTATTCTTATCCCTTCTTCATATTCTTACAATTATTAGTTTGAAAGTGATATCCTCATTTAAACTAATATAATCTGAGTCATGTTCATAATTTGTATCCTATATAACATTAGGTATTATTTCATTATATGATATTTGAATATATAATCCTTATTCTATTCAATATTATAATATTAAATTATACCGAATATTTTTAGTGTTTATGGTAGCAAGACACTTCTTCTTATGAAACCTCAAAATACAATTTTTTATATGGATTTTTTATTTAAAATCCAATAAAATTAAAATATCTTAGATATATTTGTGATTAATTTAAGTATATATTTAAATAATCACCCAAATTCTGGTTTATTTTCCAAAATATTTTATTTCTAAAATATTTTCTTTTTAGTCATTATAAGGATACATTTTTCTATACAGGCACAACCCCATTTTCTAAAAGTTGGTGCCTTATAAAATTACATTAGTATGATTACAAGAATGTCGCATCCTAATGGAAGGAATAGTTTATTAGATTTTGGAATAAAGATACATATATAAGTTCCACATTACATCTTGAAAGGAAATGAAACAATAATTTATTCCATTAGAAACATTCATGCCTCAAAGATTATGCCTACAATTCACTCATGACATACATCTTCACATCTAAGGAAACTGAAACATAAGAAAGGGGTGAGATGAAATGATCTGTAAGAGTACACAATACACTAGAAGATAACATTAAATTAAGAATTAGGCATGGTGAATAATTGAAAATGCATACCTTTACAAATAATAAACTTAAACACATTACGGAAGGTATATGAGCTAAGTAAATAATGCCATAATAAAACATAATCATTGGTATTATACTAGTCGAATAACCACATTAACATTTAATTACTAACTTCATAATGAGGTAAGTGCATATTATGGACATTATGAACCATACTGTCAAGGTCTCAGCCAAGATTTATAAAAAATAAATAATTCCTCAGCTGAAACCATATCTCAAGAATGGTAAGGCCTCGGACAAGTCTACGTATATTTGTCTCATTATACCTACTGATATGTTGAGGGGATATAGAGGGCCCCACCCAACAAATAATAATTCCAATTAATTCCTCAAACGATCAGTAATAAACCTTAATGACATATACAATCATATTGAAACTAACATATTAAATGTTAATAACTTTCCCTGAACATTAATCTTAAACACTAACCATTCAGAGTAAATTGGTGAATGGTTTTAGGATAGAAAATCAATAATAAAAGTTTTATTAAACCATACAATTAAATATGGCAGATGTTATAATAAAATAATAATCCCAATAATTCATAATAATTTACAATAGTTTTGAAATAGACAAAAATACTCTTATAAAATCATTGAGTAATTCTTGAGATAAATACTCTTTTATTTTGAAAAGAAGAGTTCTTTTGGAAAAGTCATTGTGTAAAACCCGAAATGAAATAGATAGTATTTTAATAATAATATTAGTTATTTTATAAAGATAATGGTTTCTAAAAACATATTATAGAGTTCTTTTGAAAATAGGTAAGAATTTGAGAAATTCCCATGAATCGGGCGTGTATTTCGGAAATAATTTTTAAACATCATTTTAAAATGTGTAACTACCCATAAAAATAAAGAATTATTATGGTTGATAAACATATATATTAAACTCTCGTAGAATTTAGGAATGTAAATGATTGTAAATATTAATTTCATTGAGGTAATTAGTCATTAAAAGTAACCCGAATGAAAATGGAGGTTCGGGTGGAAAATCCTTACCATAAGTCTAAATGTTTTCTGCTATTGAACATAAGGGATTGGAATATAAAATTAGACTTATTAATAACTTAATTCATAAAAAAATTATAAATTTATTTATTTTATCCTGATTTTATTAGTTCCATTATGTATTTATTGATCAGTAATAAGATTTAATTTTGTCAATCTGGATTGCTCATTTTCTTTATTTTCACATTTAGTTCACTTGTTTTTATGTAAATGTGTTCATGTGGAATGGATGTAAATATACATAATTGAATTTAAATATAATTTATGAACATTCATCAGTGTTAATGGTCATTTATATCATTTGTTTACATGGCATGATGATTAATAATTAGAAGAAATATTAATGACAATCACATAGATTATTTTAGCGGTATTTTGATTATAAAGAACTTGATTCATCATAAGATTTAATATTATGTACTTATACTAGTTACTGAATATTATATAGCTTGAAAAAAAATATTATATTTTTTAACCATTAAAATGGTTTCATTACTAGTAATTCAAGTTAAAATGAAGAACGAAACGTCATCGTCCTTGAAGGTTGTATATTAGAATCTCACCATGATTATTTCATTTATAAAATGAATGAGATAGAGTAAGAATATTGAGGATGGTTATTCCATTCACCTGATATAATTCCATTATTAAAATGATACTAGATTTTTCATGGTCATTATGATATTGGAGGCGAGGAGAGGATAATAATAGAAAGGAACTGGAAATGAAGATGAATGAAATAAATTGTAAATTTACCACTTCAATCTACCTCATTGAGAATCTATTTAAGGGAAGGGGATTTGGTATTTTGGAAAGGTAAGGAGATTCTTGGACATGGTGAGTGACTAGTGATGGGTATTTGGGACGAACATTGAGGAGCATCAAGGCTTATAGGAATGAATATAAGAGGGAGTGGGGGGGTTATAGTTCAAGAGAGGAGTGAATTTTGAATATTTTATTCATGGTTTTTTTATTTCTCTCAAAACAACCAATAGTGTTGATTCATGTGACCAATAGAAGTAATAAGTACTTGTGATTTTGAACCAAGTGTTATTACATTACTTATGACATCGTAAATAGTGTATTTAACTGATAATTATTATATACTATATTTTACTGTATTTCACTATTCATCAAAAATTTGAGTTTTCTAAAAAAATACCAAAAATTCAGCCTAATCATTATTTAATGTGTAGAATTAAAAAAATTTCTCTATTTTTTGAAATTAATTTCCTAAATATTTTTAAATTAATTTTTAAATAAAATCATGATTTATTCAAAAAAAATTGTAAAACTAGAATTTTTTTATATCACATTAAAAATTAATCAAGATCTTGTTATATTATAACCTTAATAAATAAGAAATATATTATTTTCTATTTATAAGGGTAAAATTACTATTCCTATAACTATTCATAAGGGTATGTTACTATTCACAAAAAATCAAGTTGGTTCTATCAGACACCAAATGACTTACTGATCCTAACTCTCGAGGACTACTTTTCAATATTCAAATCATATTAGAAAATATATTGTCTTTAAAGAATAGATTATAAAATTCTTTATTTTGTAAAAACTTAGTATTGTATGCATTCAATATTTATTTTTCAAAACCCTAGAGCATTACATTCTTCCCTCCTTACAAAAATTTCTTCCTCATAATTCACAGAATGTTACCTTAAAAATGGTTTGGGTAGATCTTCCTCATAATATCCTCTGGCTCCCATGTTGCTACTTCAACTTTATGGTTTCCCCAAAGTATATTTACAAGAAGAGTCATATGATTCTTCAATACTTGTTCTTTAGAGTCCAGAATCTGGATAGGATCTCTAAATTATGATAAGTCATGTTCTAATTCTATAACTTCAGAAGTGAGGAAACTCTTTGGATGTGGCATGTACTTTCTCAACAATGAGACACGGAACGCATTGTGTAGTTAAGACAGGTTAGGTAGTATAACCAAACGATATGAAATATCTCTATTTCTATCCAGAATTTCAAAATGGATTTTGTCCATTTGGATCAGTTTCCCTTTCTTTCCAAATCTTATAATCCTCTTCCATAGAGAAACATTCAATAAAACATGATCTCCCACTAGGAATTCCAGATGATTCCTTTGATTATTGTCATAACACTTTTTTTCTATGAGTTTCTTTGATATGAATATGAATACTTTTTACCATATTTGTTGTTTCCTCCACAATCTTCGGTCCCATAAGCATCCTTTCAACAACTTCTTCCAAAAATTTGGTTTAAGACATCACTTTTCATACAATGCTTTATATGGTTCCATTTCAATACATGAATGGAAAATATTATTGTATGAAAAATACACTAAAGGTATGTACTTATCCCACATAGCTTTTAATTCAACTTAACACTATCCCAACATGTCTTCTAAGGTATGTATCATATTTTCTGGTTGTCCTTCTGTTTGTGGGTGGTAGGTAATACTCAAACCATGCTCAGTATCCAAATCATTGTAAAAAATTTTCCATAATTTCCATGTAAATCATGGATCATGATCGGAAAAAATTTAACATGTTTCCCTATGAAGTCTCACAACCTCATTGATATAGATTCTTGCTTGGCATTCCTGGGGAAAATCTTATCTTGTGGCGAGGAAACGTGTATATTTCTCAAGTCGATCCAAAATAACATATATCACATAATTCTTCCTGGTATTTTTTAGTAATCCAGTGAAAAAATACATGGTGATTTCATCCCATTTCCAAGTAGGAATAGTGGGATTATTCCTGAATATTTTTGGATGTTTCCTTTTGGCCTTCAATTGTTGACAGACTAATCATATTTATACATAATCCTCAATTTCCCTCTTTGTGTTATCCCACTAGAAATTTTAATTCAAATATTTATACATCTTAGTGCTACCACGATGTATGGAGAAATATTAACTATGGTCATAATAAAAAAACTCCCTTTTTAGATCGGGTATAGATGGAACACAATGAATCTTCCAAAATTTCAGAACAATATCTTCACACACAAAGTCAATTATCTTCCCATCTTTCATAGAATTAATTTTCTTTTGAAGGTTCTCATCATCAGGATGAGAACTTTTAATCCTTTCCAATAAAGATGGTTGGGAAACCAAATGATAAGGTAGTAATGGTTCACCTTCTTTGTTAATTCCTATATCCATCCTCACTAGATATATTTACAAAGGATCCCTTTCAATACTCATTTTGTTGAGAAATCCATGATCTTTCCTGATCAATTCATCATCTAATTTGTTTTCCATTCTTTGGTGATAGTGTATAGTACAATCATAATCCTTGAGTAGTTTCATCCATTGTTGATGCCTCATGTTGCGTTCTGTTCTATGAGAAGATATACCTCAGACTCTTGTGATCGATGTATATCTCCCATAATGCTCCGTAGATATAATGTCTCCATATATTTACAGAAAATATTTCCACTACTAACTCAATACCATGAGTGGGACATGTTTTCTCATGAATTTTAAACTACCTTGATGCATAGGCAATAACTCAACCATTCTGTATAAGGACACAGCCATGTCCTTTCTTTGATGCATCAAAAAAGATCAAAAAACACATCATTCCCCAATGGTTGGGTAATGGTTGGATGACTCACTAATCTCATTATAAATTATTCTAACCAGTCCTAAAAGTATTTTATCCATACAAACATAACCCCTTTACGTGTTAGATTGGTCATTGGATTGGCTAAAATGATGAATTTCTTAATGAAACACCGATAATAACCTTCTTAAACAATAAAACTACATACCTCAGTTAGGTTAATTGGTGTATTCAATTATTACAGAGCCTTTTTATATACAAGATTAATAGATATTCTATCTCTAGAGATAATGTGTCCAAGAAAGGAAACTAATTAAAGACAAAATTCTAACTTTCTTAACATCACATATAATTCAATTATTATAAGAGACTTCAGAACAGTGCGAAAGTGATTTTCTTGATCATCATAACCTTTGGAGAATACCAAGATATAATCAATGAATACCACCAAAAATTAATCATGATATTCCTTGAAAACATTATTCATTGGATCCATAAAAATAGATGGTGCATTACTCAGCCCAAAAGGAATTATGGTAAATTCATAATGCCTATACCTGCATCAAAATGCTATTTTTGGAATGCCTCCCTTCCTCACCAGCAACTGAGGATATCCAGATTGAAGGTCAGTCTACAAATATTATTGAGCTCCAAGAATTTGATCAAATAAATCATCGATGTGAGGAATGTTATAATTATTCTTTATTGTTATAAAATTGTACTTTCTGTATTCAATGCACAACCTCAAATATCCATCTTTCTTCTTTAATAAAAAGAACATGGGATCCCCATAGAGAAACACTAGGGAGAGTAAATCCATAATCACTCAATTAGTCTAGTTGATTCTTCAGATCCATTAATTATATATTGGCCATTCTATAAGGGGTCTTTTATATGGGCCTTGAATCAGGAATTAAGTCAATGGAAATCTCAATTTCCTGCTCTAGAGGATTTCGAGGTAAATCCTCTGGAATCACACTAACATATTATTGAAAAATAGGTACGTCCTCTATTTGAACATTCTTTTCCTCACCTGTAGTTATTGCATTACCTTCCTCCCCAATAATTTAATTTAGTAGATCTACTGGGGGTGTATCTAGATGAGAATCAGACGGTGATGTTCTTTCCCTAAAGATAAGGGATTCCATATCATCCTCAAAAATTGTAACCTCCTTCTTGTTGAAATAAATTTTCACAGCATGGTTTGACACCCAATACATACCAAGGATTATATCAAATTCAATAATGGGTATGACAATAAAATTAGAAGATAAAGTAAGTTTGTATACCATAACGGGGACTGCGTGACACAACTTTGTTGCGATGATACTTCCCTTAAGAGTTTTGACTGACAAATACCTTATTAAATAAAAATAAAATTATCTAATTCTCTTGGAAAACTGTGAATATATGAAAGAATTCAATGATCTTGAATCAAATAATGCATTGGTCCTGTTTGAGGAAATGATTAATGTACCTTCCGCCACATCAATAGTAACTTCAATATCAATAGTTGTGATCACATATGTGTGTCCCTACACCCTTATCCTTTTCTATTTCATGATTCCTTAATGATTTCAAAAATCATTAGCACAGTGTTCCATATCTCGACAATTATATCATTCAACATTAATATAGTCTTTATTCCCTTAAAATCACCAGCAAGATGGACTTTCTGTCCAATATGTAGCATACGTTTTTTCCTTTCATGCAGGCACCAGAGTGTCTCTTCCACAATTATCATAGGGTGTAATTTCAACTCTTCACTTCTTATAGGTTTCTTTATTTCCTTTTCTAGAGTTTTCAGTGACCCTCATTTTCTTTTTCTTTCCCATAATTTCATAAAACATAGAGAATTCCTTTTCCATCTTGATAGAAGAAGAAACTATATATTTATATGATGAAAATTTTGGGAGACTAGTTCCCGTTATAGGAATGACTTTAGGCCCTCAAAGAATAAATCTATCTTTCTACATGGATTTCATATATAGTCCACAATATGTCATTATAACTTTGTGAAGTTAGATTCATACTTTGCAACATTCTTATATTCCTTTTACCACAAATTCAAAAACAATCTTTCCATATCTGCTCACTATTCACGAGGAATGTATTTCTATAGGAATATTTCCTTAAAGTCCCTGAATTCCATATCTTCTATATCTTCCTACTCCTTTGTGCTTTGAATTAATGACCACCACTGATCTGAATCTTTTAATAGAAGATAAACATCTATGATGACCTTCTCTCTTTCGTTACATCCCAATTTAAGAAATATCTCCTCTAGGGAACTTATCCACTGCTCAGTTACAAATGGGTTTGTAGTCCCATTGAATTATAGAGGTTTTTGTCGCATTAAGTGATCTAACAAAGATATTCTACGTGGTGGATCTAGATTATCCATATGGGAATGATTATTTTTCATAACCTGAGTATGTTTTCTCAGTACTGTTATATGTTTCTCGGCACTAGTTTCATCTCTAGAGACAACATCATTATCTTGCATCGAAGGGAAATCTATACATGGGACACGCGTGTTCACGTAGTTTCTATTTCTTCCACTAGGAGACAATTCTAGATAATTCCATACCCTAGATTAGGTTAGGAATCATACTGTATAATCTTATCTTTGAAAAATACTTAGCATAAATTTAAATATTATTCATGGATAATCCCTTAATGACAAAGATGGTTTTTTTGGGAAAAAATTAACATTTAAATCATGTGTAATGTCTTGTAAATAAAATGTAAATTATCCTAAGAATATCCCCTAGAGCTATCAAACTAGGTGCACAGTAAGGCTTATTGTCGTGTACCCAGATACCACTAGTTGATCCTGAAACACCTTTTTAGAGTTTTCAATTCTAGGTACGTCTGTGCAAGAACAATTTCAACTTGTTGTATCTAGAAAAGGAGTTATTTTCTCAAAAAAAACATATAATCTATTCCCATATAAAATACCAAGATGTTCTGATATGTTTATCCTCAAATAATATCAGAGAGTTTTTTCCTTAATCTACACATTCTAAATCTAGTTTCCATTTTTTTTCTAAACTTCCTTTAAGACCAATTGTAAAGACAAGACCCTAGTTTCTTAGAGTCGATTTCTTAGAGTCGGTTCCTTATTATATTACATTGGAATGATTATAAGAAATTATTTTCAGGAAGGAACAAAAATTATAGTAGATTTTGGAAATAAAAAACATATATAAGTTTAACATCACATCATTAATGGAAATACTTCACTAATTAATTCCATTATAAACATCCATGCCTCCTAGATTATGCCTGCAATTCAATCATAACATAATTCATCATATACTAGGAAAATAAAACATTATAAAGGGATGAGATCACACGCTCAGTAAGAGTAGGAAATACAGAAGAAGTTAAACTAAACATAAACATTATTCATGGTGGATAATTGAAAACACATGCCTTTGATAATTATAAACTTGGTTACATTATAGAAGGAATTTGAGAAGATAAAATAATGACATAATAAAACATAATCATGGGTATTATACAAGTTGAATAACCATAAGAAATTTCAATTAATAGCTTCCTAATGAGGTAAGTGAATATGCCGAACATTATGAACCATACCATCAAGGCCTTAACCAAGACATATAAAAAATGATAAAGTCCTCAGCGAAAAACATATCTCAAATTTGGGAAGGCCTCAGCCAAGTCCACGTCTATTTGTCTCTTGAGACCAACTGATTCATTGAGGGGCTATAGAAGGACCCACCGATTACATAAAAGCCTAATACAATCTTCATATGAGCTTGGATAAAAATAAACAACATATATTGTAACAACCCGAGATTTTATGAGAATTATTCTTTTTAATTTCATTGATGTCTTGTGTTGTACGCTACACCAAGATTATCTTGCCCTATACACAACACCGTATTAGCTTTCAGTATGCGAAACAATATTCTTGGATCGTGTTACACACAATTTTAAGTTTGTTTGATAGTAGTTATTCTATGCAACATTGAGTGTATATATATATATATGTTAAATGTATAAAAGAAATATGGTTGGATTTTGTTATACGAAAGAACAAAGGAGTCTTTCACAACACGAAACCCTGACTTGGCTTGCATTACACGCAATCACGACCTTCCTCGATAGCGTGTGTTGTACGCAATACCAGGTTTCACTAGACATTGATATATGGTTATAATATTAGTATGAACTAGCCATTATGAATAGTATTAACTACATTTTGAATTTTATAACATTATTATTCATCATACATATTTTCTAGAACATGGTATGAGAACAAAATCAATTTTTCGAGTAAAATAAGTATTTTTAAAAAAATGTAGTTTTCCTGCCTTTTGATGGCGCACCAACATTAAATCATGTTTTTGACAAGTCTATAAGTTAAATTAGACAAAATAAAATTTTTATTTGGAATCAGGATATAAAAATTTACTTTGAATAAATTTTTCATATTATTCTGATAACTTTCATTTTTTGATGAATAGTAAAAACACGCTATATTTTAATTAAAAACAACTTTTTTCATCACAATAATTTATATGGATAGATTATATTTTTAATTAGTTTTAAAGTGTAATTATAATATATTTTTACCATTTAATCCAATGTTGGTCATTGGAATTAATTTCACTTTGAAATTGGACATAAACAAGTGATGATATTTTGATAGTTATTGTTTCTAAAAAACACACTATTTGTTTTAATAACGGGAGGTACTTTTAAAATTAATTAATTCCACTTCTATGTTTTGAATTTGGCAAAATAGACATCATTTTGATTTCAGAATATCAAATATATCTTAGGCTGAATTTTTGATATTTTTCTGAAAAACTTCAATTTTTCATGAATAGTGAAAACACTGAGTGTTTGGTTGAAACCGACTTTTTTATTTAAATAATCATTTATTTAATTTAAATTTATTTTAGGTAAAAATTGATATATAATACTTATATAAGTTCAATTAAATTCATTGCAATCATTTTATAATAATTTTATATTTATAAAAACTTTTCACTGTCTTTTACCCACCTCCTCGGAGCTTTTGCAATTGTTCATAAAACATAATTTTACCACTTCTGTGAGTTGAATTTAGAAAATCCGAGAGAAATGGTTAATATAAATGAGTAAAATGTGGTTTAATTAGATAATTTTTTTTTTGGTGAATGGTAACTTTTTACTTTTATTTACCACGGTTAAAGGTAAATAGGGTAATTCAAGGTTAAAAGAATATTATAATAATTCAAAATTAACTTAACACTTGTCCAAAACTTATTTGATTATTAATGGCCGACCATGGTAATCCTTGGGTCGATTTTGGGACCCCATGGAGCCACCTATGAAAGACAATGACACATTAGATTAATTAATTTAATGTAAAGACAAAATTGGCATTAAAAGAAATTCATTAGTAATTAATTTTTATAAGGGGATATATAAATTATCTTTTCGACGATGAATATTAATTGGGAATCAAAAAAGATGTCCTACATGGTGGTATTTTTTTATAATTTTTAGACATCAAATCAATTAAATTATTTATGACACAATAATGATGTAGTATTTACCTCATTAAAAAATGATTTAAATAAATAAGATTATAATGATTAAAATATCATCCAAAACCTATCTAATTCCAATTAGATGATTTTATTTCGAATATGAGTCATCTTATCTCCGGCATTAATGTGTTTTGGACCTCTTGAAACCGAATATAAGTTTATAATAAAATAATGTTTTCACACTTTCCTAAAGAGCCCCTCCACTCCATTATAAAAGGAGACCACTTCTATGCAATTCCTCACACCTCTCAAGCATTTTGTCTCGTCCAAACTCTGACCAACTAAGCTCCCTAAATCCCTCTAATCCCCCTTTAAGCCTTACATTATGCAGAAGAAACTCCAAGAAGTCCTTTTGGTTCAATCCAAAGGAAGTAACCCAAATTAAAGGTAATAGTTTCTCTTAAGTTGTTTTCTTTTATTCTACTTCTCCAACCCCTAGACTCTTTTTAATCCTTTTTTTGTGACAATAACAGTATCCTAAAAATACTAGGATGTTTTAATGAGAATGATTAGAACTACACTTACACACACCTCCATCTAATGGATAAAGAACATAATGTTTCTGTGATGGAAAACTAACGCCTCACGAAACGATGATTGTTCGATTTTCTCCTACCGCCTCTAATGGTGGCCATTATGATGGAACTGTATTTATATATTATATATATTATGTTTATTATTTTCTTATGCTTCTTTACTTCCCAATTATATGATGCCTTTATGTTTTCCATAGTTGGTAAATACGATAATCACATTTGAGGAAGTGTGGACTACCGCCCCCTAAATGTGATGTGATTCGTTAATGCCTTATGTGGAATGTATAAAGGATGGAGTTAATGATATTATATATGATATTATACTGGATTTATAATATACTTATTCCATTAAAATAATAAACAGAAATGAAAGTAGAGTTCATGCGCACGTACGGTTTACCGTCTCCATGAAAGGTGAATTTCATATCTTACCTCCATATGTTATGTACTATTATAAATACAGGTATATGCTAGATATATAATGAATATATATGATATATAAATAATGATTTACTTTATGGAAGTATGTAAATCATTATATATGTAATAATAACATCAATAACAACAAGTCCAAACACGTATGATAAATAAGATTTTTTTACCCAAAACGATGCTTTAACATGGGATTTACAAAAGAAAGGGTAATATAAAGTCATAAGTGAACTATATATGATATCATAATAATGAATATGATTCTGTAATACATTAATGACATTATTTAAATCATTATACAGGAGGTTTGGATACGTACGAAGCATATCGGACCTAAGGTATGGGATAACTTTTCCAATCTCGTTTTTATCCGAGATTGTTTATTCGTACGTATTCGCTGGGGTTATATTTATCTTCCATGTTCCTGTTTTCTGAAAAATATCATGTATTTTTAAAGTCCTTTTTACCCTTTTTTGACTTTTACTACATGGTATGTAAGGAATCTTTATTTTGTTTATGTTACGAGGTACTTTTTTGACTTTTCCGGAAAAAGCACGAGAAGAATGTTTTTTTAACTTATACAGCATAAAAAGATTTTTACGTTTTTATAAAGCCTTATTTTCATGAAACTTCCTCCAAATTATTTCATGACTATTTTCAACAAAATCTATTTCTTTTAAAATTGCATGATGTTTTGTGAAAAGAAAATGATTTTGAAAAAGAAAGGATATTTTCCTCAAGAATTCATTTCAAATGTTTTATCAAAACCATTTTTCCATCTAAGATGACATTATTTCATATGTGTATGTATCAAGTATAATGACTCTATGATTTACATGGTTTCAAAATTATTATGATGAAATGATATCAATCTCTTTTATATAGATTATGTTATGATGGGATGATTTTTATGATACCCATTTTATTCCTTGGGTTATGATGAATGATTTATGTTTATGTTGTGGAACAACTAAGAATGATTTCATTATGATATGGGTTGGACCTATATCTCCCTTAAATTAATTGGGTAAAGATTTATATCTCATGAGATAGACATGTCTAGAATGAAAATTAAATCTGGTTCAGTAATACAGGGCTGGAACGGCAAGTAAACCCGATTCAGTAAGGTACTTTGTCCACTAAGATGGTCTTGGCAGTAATGCCTTGGATACTATGGAAATCATTACATGTGCATAATGGATGCCAAAATTACATGTTTTATTCCCATTCTATTTTATCATGATTAATGTTACTTTATGATATCTGCCTTATATACTGCCATGTTTTATGTCATTGCCTAAGATTTTGATGTTTAAAAATTAAGGTCGTGTTTTTAAGTTCAAATGTATATTATTTGTTTTATTTTATCCTTTCTTACCCTTACTGAGCATTTGAGCTCACCCTTTATATGTTTTCTTTTACCCAGGTATTAAAGAAAGGTTTTAGGTAAGAAAACAAAAAGGGGAGGATCTTTATGGGAGATTTTGAAGATCTTTCACATGATTAGAAAATTATTTTTTTCCGAGTTTCCAAAGACGCTAAACTATTATGGTCCTTGTGTGTCTATTTTTGTTATGTATTAAGTATTCTACAAAATTAATGTAATGTCCATGTACGTCAAGCTTTGAGCCTCTACAGTTGGTATCAGAGGAAAGGATTAGTTAACCTTTGGATACTAGGATGTGAAAACTTTAGTGAGATCCCTAGAGATATTTCGAAGGTATGTCTAGAGATGTCCCTAAGATTTATTATAATTATAGCTTATAGTACTAGAATTATGGTAACGATCTTAGACTTAATCTAAATATGGTAGATATTGAATTTACTCCCCCTTTATTATGTTTTTTTCCCTAGCATGATTTTTGCCTCACATACTATTCTTTTTGGGTTTTAGACGATGGCTGGAACCCGAAGGAACCATGTTGATCAATGTAATGGACAATGCAATGATTGTCCTACTGAACAACCAAATGTGATGAGAGATGAAGTATAAAATCTTATTGCTATACTTATGCAATCTATGAATCATTATGGACTTCCAAATGTCCAGAGAAGGGAACAATATTTTTTTGAGTCCCTCATGAGGCAACATCCCCCTTCTTTTAGTGGGCCTTATAATACACTTGTTGTTGAACAATGGATCAGTACATTGTAAAGATATTTTCCATACATCGATGTTCAGAATATGAAAAATTCATTCTTGCTGTTTACCGATTAGAAGGAGAAGCAGATCAATGGTGGAATTTAATTAAGAATACAAGGCCCCATGGTGAAATTGATTCCATGGAATGGGATGAGTTCAAGAACTTATTTTTCAATAAGTACTTCCCTCGTATTCTTCGAACAAAGATGGAAAAGGAGTTCCTTGAGCTTAAACAAAAGGATGATGAATCTGTTAGTATATATGAAGCAAATTTTACATGTCTTGAAAGGTATGCATCTGGATTTATCATCCAACCAGAAAGTAAAGTTGATCGATTCTTAAGTGTCTTAAAACCAAGTCTTCGAAGGGCATTAGTTATAAGAGACTTCGGTAGCTATGAAGAAATTGTTCGTTGTGCTATCAAGGTAGAAATGGAATTTTGTGTTACATATCCATCTCATGGTTTTGAAAAGAAACAAAAGATGGAGTTCATGGAGAAATCTCATAACAATGGTGAAAATAAGATGAAAGTTTATTTAAGCTCAATGTGTCGAAAAAATCATGGTGGAGATTTCCTAGAAGGTACTAGAGAATGTTTTAAGTGTGGAAAAGAATGTCATCGAGCAGTTGATTTTTGAAGTAATGGGAAAAAGGTTTTCAATGATGTTAATAGAGAAAAGACAACAGAGAATGCTCCACCAACACTACAATGCTTCAAGTGAAGGGAAATATGTCATTATGCTAATAAATGCCCTAATCCAAGGGTTAATGACGATCAACATGAGCAACCACTTAAGGATAAGGAAAAAGCGAAGTCACATGAAATCACTATTGGAAATGTTGAATATGAAAATGATGTGGGGGAATGATTTAGTGTTTATGTAATGGGATTCCAAAATAATGATATATATTGTACTGTGGAATATTGGAATATTTATGTATTGGTCTATTGTGGTTTCTAATATATTTATGGTACTGGTAACCATGAAAAAGTAATTGAAATATTTTTGGAAAGAAGATGAAATGCACATAATGAAGGGATAAGGAGAAAATAATATGATAGTAATCATGAGATCATGACTAAAATATGGACAAAGTGATTTCATGGTTTGAGTATATAGAAATTTTGGGATTTTGGTATTTGTAAAGAGTTAACTTTTGATAGCATTCATGTTTTCACTAAGGTTCAATGGGTATTCCTTTTTTAATAGAGTACATGATTAAGGTATTCACATGATATTAATGTGATCAACAAGATATATCAGGGGTAAATGATGGTATTCACATGCTCGGTAGATGACATTTCTAGTAATTGTTTTCTTTATCCTATAAGTTTGGACAGAAGTATTTTGGATAATCCTAAATATTTGAACTAGATTATGTTAGACATAAGTTAGTATTGTTTAAGGCTAGAAATATTTTCAATATTATCAATGGAATGTCATAATGTTGTAATTTTAGAAAAAGGACAACCTACAGGATGGGCAAAAACCCTTCCTGTAGGATAATGTTTTGGGAATTGAACCCATAACTAAAGTGCGACATGCCTTTATCTCCTACCACTGGCCTACGGGAAGTCCCTGTTTATTAGAAACCAGTTTTATTATATTAAGCAGTATGATAGATTATGTATAAGTCCATTTTGGAACCATATGTGATTAATCTCACCATAGATGGAATTATGTATATAAATTTTGCAAACTTTTGTTTCAGATAGATGGAATGACTTATCATTCTATGGCATGATCTGCTAAAACTTCGTGAAAGTCCAATTCAACTTCATTTCTTTAAGAGAAGATGTGGAAGTTGTTCAAGGAATGAACAACGGTGAGATTATACCAAAATAAAGTAAGTATTTCTTCTGATTCAAATTCTTCAACTTTAGGGACATGATCTTGAAAACCAAAAATGTTGTCCTAGTGCCCTCATATCTGATGAATCATATGGTACCTTAGATCGTCACAAATTTATGGCTTTTTGATTGTTGGTTTTTTCATAGCCATGTTCTCTACCACTCTCTATCAGAACATGACGGTTAGATTTCTCTTCCATATCCATATTTTCACCTATGATCTCCTATGTGGAAACCTAGTGATGAGTTAATTTGGGTAACCGTTATGTTTCATACTTCACTTTTTAAAATTATTTTTTAGCATTCCTTTTTACGATGTGGGTTTCTATGAAAGAAATTCTCAAGTAACAAACCATTTATAACCCCGGCGAATTTCAAGGGAGAAATTCATTTTAAGGGGGGTAGAATGTAACAACCCGAGATTTTATGAGAAATATTCTTTTTAATTTAATTGATGTCTTGTTTTGTATGCTATACCAAGACTATCTTGCGCTATACGCAACACCGTATTAGGTTGTAGTATGCACAACGCTATTCTTGGATCATGTTACACACAATTTCAAGTTTGTTTGATAGTAGTTATTCTACGCAACATTGAGTGTATATATATATATATATTAAATTTATAAATGAAATATGTTTGGATTTTATTATACGCAACAATGAATGAGTCTTGCACAACACGCAACCCTAACATGGCTTGCATTACACGCATTCACGACCTTGATCGATAGCGTGTGTTGTACGCAATATGAGGTTTCACTAAACAACGATATATGGTTATAATATTATTATCAACTATCCATTATGAGTATTATTAACTACATTTTGAATTATATAACATTATTATTCATCTTACATATTTTCTAGAACATGGAATTAGAACAAAATCAATTTTTCGAGTAAAATAAGTATTTTTCAAAAAATGTAGTTTTGCCGCCTTTTGATGCAGCACCAACATTAAATCTTGTTTTTGACATGTCTATAAGTTAAATTTGACAAAATAAAATTATTATTTGGAATCAGGATATAAAAATTTACTTTGAATAAATGTTTTATATTATTCTGATAACTTTCATATTTTGATGAATAGTAAAAATACGTTATATTTTAATTAAAAACAAATTTTTTCATCACAATAATTTATATGGCTAGATTATATTTTTACTTGGTTTTAAAGTATAATTAGATTATATTTTTACCATTTAATCCAATTTTGGTCATTGGAATTAATTTCACTTTGAAATTGGACATAAACAAGTGATGATCTTTTGATAGTTATTGTTTCTTAAAAACATGCTATTTGTTCTGATAACTGGAATTACTTTTAAAATTAATTTATTCCACTTCTATGTTTTGAATTTGGAAAAATAGACATCATTTTTGAATTCGGAATATCAAATATATCATAGGCTGGATTTTTGATATTTTTCAGAAAAAACATCAATTTTTTATAAATAGTAAAAACACGGAGTTTTTGGTTAAAACCGACTTTTTATTGAAATAATAATTTATTTCATTTCAATTTATTTTAGGTCAAAATAGATACATAATACTTATATAAGTTCAATTAAATTCATTGGATTCATTTTATAAAAAAATTAGATTTATAAAACATTTTATTGAACTTTTCACCGTCTTTTACCCACCTCCTAGGAGCTTTTGCAATTTTTCATAAAACATAATTTTTTCACATCTGTGAGTTGAATTTCTAAAATTCAAGAGACATGGTTAATATCAAGGAGTTAAATTTGGTTTAATTAGATAAAAATAATTTTTGGTGAATAGTAATTTTTTACTTTTATTTACCACCGTTAAAGGTAAATAGGGTAATTCAAGGTTAAAAGAATATTATAATAATTTAAAATTACCTTAAAACTTGTCCAAAACTTATTTTATTAGTAATGGCCGACCATGTCCATCATTGGGTCGATTTTGGGACCCCATTGATCCACTAATG
Organism: Viscum album; assembly: GCA_963277665.1. Classification (NCBI taxonomy): domain Eukaryota; kingdom Viridiplantae; phylum Streptophyta; class Magnoliopsida; order Santalales; family Viscaceae; genus Viscum; species Viscum album. Next base: position 445,611,859 of record OY728142.1, read on the forward strand.
AAAGACAATGACACATTAGATAAATTAATTTAATATAAAGACAAAATTGGCATTTACAAAAATCCTTTAGTAATTAATTTTTATAAGAGGATATATAAATTATATTTTCGACTATAAATATTAATTGGAAAGATAAAAATATTTCCTACATGTTGGTATTTATTTTATAATTTTTATACATCAAATAAATTAAATTATTTATGACACAATAATGATGCAGTATTTACCTCATTAAAAAATGACTTAAATAAATAAGATTATAATGATTAAAATATCATTCAAAACCCATAAAATTCATATTGGATGATTTTATTTCGAATATGAGTCATATTATCTTCAACATTAATGTGTTTTTCACCTCTTTAAACCGAATATAAGTTTATAATAAAATAATATTTTCACACTTTCCAAAAGAGCCCCTCCACTCCCTTATAAAAGGAGACCACTTCTATGCAATTCCTTACACCTCTCAAGCCTTTTGAATCGTCCAAACACTGACCAACTAATCTTATTACCTCTCTCTCCTCCCCTTATAATCCTTACATTAGGCAAAAGACACTCCAAGAATTCATTTTGGTTCAATCCAAAGGAAGTTACCCAAATTAAAGGTAATAGTTTCTCTTAAGTTGTTTTCTTTAATTCTACATGTCCAACCCCTAAACTCTTTTTAATCATTTCATTTGTGACAACACCAGTATCCTAAAAATACTAGAATGTTGTTATGAGAATTATTAGAACTACACTTACACACACCTCCATCTAATGGATGAATAACATAATGTTTCTGTGATGGAAAACTAACGCCTCACGAAACGATGATTGTTAGATTTTCTATTACCGCCTCTCATGGTGGCCATTATGATGGAATTGTATTTATATATGATATATATTATGTTTATTATTTCCTTGTTCTTCTTTAATTCCCAATTATATCATGCCTTTATGGTTTCCATAGTTGGTAAATACGATAATCTAATTTGAGGAAGTGCGGACTACCGCCCCCTCAAAGTGATGTGATTCGTTAATGCCTTATGTGGAATGTATAAAGGATGGAGTTAATGATATTATATATGATATTATACTAGATTTATAATATACCTATTCCATTAAAATAATAAATAGAAATGAATGTAGCATTCATGCGTACGTACGGTTTACCGTCTCCATGAACGGTGCATTTCATATCTTACCTCCATATGTTATGTACTATTACTAATACACGTATATGCTGGATATATAATTAATATATATGATATAAAAATCATGATTTACATTCTGGAAGTAAGTAAATAATGATATAAGTAATAATAACATCAATAACAACAAGTCCATACATGTACGATAAATAAGATTATTTTACCAAAAACGTTGTTTTAACATGGGATTTACAAAAGAACGGGTAATATAAAGTCAGAAGTGAACCATATATGATATCATAACAATGAATATGATTGTGTAATAAGTCAATGACATTATTTAAATCATTATACAATAGGTTCAGATATGTATGAAGAATATCATACCTAACGTAAGGGATTACTTTTCCAATCTCATTTTTATCCGAGCTTGTTTATTCGTACATATTCACTGGGGTTATATTTACCATCCATGTTCTTATTTTCTAAAAATGTTTTCATCTATTATTAAAGTTGTTTTTACCCATTTTTTACATTTACTACATGGTATGTAAGAAATATTTCTTTTGTTTATGTTACGAGGTACTTTTTTGTCTTTTCCAGCAAAAGTACGAGAAGAATGTTTTTTTAACTTATAAGACATGAAAGGATTTTTTCGGTTTTATAAAGCCTTATTTTCATGAAACTTCCTCTAAATTATTTCATGATAGTTTTCAAAAAAATATCTTTCTTTTAAAATTGCGTGGTGTTTTGTGAAAATAAATTGATTTTGAAAAAGAAAGGATATTATCCTCAAGAATTCATTTCAAATGAATTATCAAAACCATTTTTTCATCTAAGATGACATTATATCATATGTCTATGTTTCAATTATAATGTCTCTATTATTTACATGGTTTCACTATTCTTATGATGAAATGACATCCATCTGTTTTATATGGATTATGTTATGATTGGATGATGATTATGATACCCATTTTATTCTTTGGGTTATAATGAATGATTTATTTTTATGTGGTTGCACAAGTAATAATGATTTAATTATGAGATGGGTGTGACCTATATCTCCCTCAAATGCATTGGTTAAAGATTTATATCTCACAAGATAGACATGGCCAGAACAGAAAGTAAGTCTGGTTCAGTAATACAGGGCAAGAACGACAAGTAAACCCGGTTCAGTAAGGGACTTTGTCCACTAAGATGGTCTTGGCAGTAATGCCTTTCCTACTATTGAAAGCATTAAATGTTCTTAATGGATGCCACAATTACATGTTTTATTTCAATTCTACTTTATCATGGTTAATGTTTCTTTATGATCTATGCCTTATATACTGTCGTGTTTTATGTCATTGCACAAGATTTTGATGTTTAAACATTATGTTCATGTTTTTAAGTTCAAATGTATATGATTTGTTTTATTTTATCCATGCTTACCCTTACTGAGCATTTGAGCTCACCCTTTATATTTTTTCTTTTCCCCAGGACATAATGAAATGTTTTAGGTAAGAAAACAAAAATTGGAGGATCTTTATGGGAGATGTTGAAGATCTTTCACCACAATTAGAAGATTATTTTTTTCTAAGTTTCTAATGACAGTAAACTATTACAGTCCTTGTGTGACTATGTTTGTTATGTATTAAGTATTCCGCAAAAGTAATGTAATGCCCATGTACGTCAAACTACGGGCCTCTATATAAACATTCATATTGAAACTAACATATGAACTATAAATAACTTTCCCTGAATATTAATCTTAAACACTAACTATTCAGAGTAAATTGGTGAATAGTTTTTGGATAGAACATGAAGAATAAAAATATTCATATTCAATACAATTAAATATGTTTGATGAAATCATAAATGAATAATCAAAACAACACATAATAATCAACAAGAGTGTTGAAACAGACGAAAATACTCTTAATAAATCATTGAGTAATTCTTGAGATAAATAATATTTTATTTTGAAAAGAATAGTTCTTTTTCAAAAGTATTTGTATAAAAACTGAACTGAAGTAGATATTATTTTCATTATAAAATTTTTTATTTTATAATGAAAATGGTTTCAAAAACATATTATAGAGTTCTCTTGAAAACTAGTAATAATTTGATAAATTCCCTTGAATGGAGCTTGTATTTCTGAAATAATTTTGATATTTCCTTTTAAAACGTGTAACTCCCCATAAAAATAAGGAACTATTGTGGTTGGTAAAAATATATACAAAACTAACACATAATATATTAAGAATACATATTAGTACATAATATTTTCACTGAGGTTATTAGACACTAAAAGTAACCCGGATGAAAAATGGAGGTTTGGGTGGAAAACTCTAACCTTAAGTCCGAATGTGTTCTGCTCTTTATTGTAAGATCATGGAATATGAAATTAATCTTCTTAATAAATTAATTGGGAACCTATTATACATTTATATATTTTATCATCATTTTATTATTTCTATAATGTTTGTATTTATTAGTTATAAGATTGAAATCTGTTGTTCTAGAGTGACTATTTTCTTGATTCTCATAAATAGTTCACCTATTTTTATGTAATATTGTTGGTGTGGAATGGATATAAATCTATTTAATTTTATTTAAATATTATTAATGAACATATATAGGTGTTAATGTTAATTTATATCATTTTGTTACTTGGCATGAGGATTTAATCATTAGATGAAATATTAATGACAATTACTTAGATTATTTTAGAGGTATTTTGATTATTAGGAACTATTTTAAACATATGATTTAATATTTTTTACATATAATGGTTACTGAATATTAAATATCTTATAATAAATATATTATAGTATGGTTAAATAATAAAAATAGTTTCATGACTAGTAATGAAGGAGAAAATATAGAATGAAACTTCGTCGACAATGAAAAATAAACGAGGGAGAGTAAAGATACTGATGATGATTGTTCCATTAACATGATATAATTACATTATATAGATGATAATAGAGATATTGTGGTCGTTTGGATAGAGTATTTTAGGATAGGATAACAATAGAAAGGAACTTGAAAAGAAAATGAATAAAATAAAATGTGAAATTACCTCTTCAATCCACCTCTTTGAGAATCTCTTTAAGGGAAGAGGTTTTTTTCTTTTAGAAATTCCAAGAGCCTATTGGATGTGGGGAGGGAGTAGGTAGGGGTATTTGGGTGGAAAATTTTGGATCTCCAAGGATTATTATAATTAAGAGAAGAGGGAGTGAGAGGGGGGTTAACTGTTGAGGAGATGAGTGAATTTTTAATATTTTATTCATTATTATTTTATTTCCCTCTAGACAACCAATAGTGTTGATTCATGTGACCTATAATATTAATAATTTCATGTTAGTTCAGACCAAGTGAGATTAAGTCACTTATGATGTCAATGATAGTGTATTTAATAGATAATTTGTATATATGATATTTACCATATTTTATTATTCATAAAAACTTTGAGTAATTTAGAAAAATACCAATTATTATCGATAAAAATAATTTGACAAGTAGAATTCAAAAATGAGCTTTATTTTTCGAAAATAAAATTTTAAATTTTATTATTTTAATTTTTAAATAAAATCATAGTTTATTCAAAAATTAACAATTTTAAAACTGTAAATCGTTTTATAACACATTGATAAATTAATCAAGATCTCATTTTCTTGTAGCCTTAAGAAAATAGAATAATATTTTTATTTAATATTAATAAAGGTAATATTACTATTAATATTATTATTCATAATGTTATGGTACCATTCCCCAAAAATCAGGTTGGTTCAATCAAACTCCAAATGACTTAATGATCACAACTCTAGATGGCCATTTTTAGAAAATCAAAACATAGTTAAAGAAAAGTTGTGTTTAACATCTATATTATAAAATGTGTTGTTTTAGGGACTTAATTTTTCATAAATTAAATATTTATTTTTCAAAACCTGTGGGCCTTACATTTTCACTATATCCTAGCCTCCAAATTTCTCATGAAACTGGATAATTATTCAAATAGAGTCGATTTATCCATATAGAATGAGTCATATAGATTCACTAAATCACACATAAAACATCATAAAATTCCCCATATAAAGCCACAAATAGGAATCATATGGGTCATCAATGGCTTATTTGAAGTTCCCAGTGACCCAGTCATTGAGAGTGTTGACTCATATGCATTATCAATTTACACAAAATTATAACCTACATAGTGTCCCTTTATATATAAATGACACAGACAATTTAGTAGTCATCATTAAATTGTTTTTTTCTTTTCGATAACCCATATATTGGTTAAGTCACACACAAAAAATTTGACTTATAAATTTCGTGATTTATAAAATAATACTTTACTTCCTTAAAATCATTCCAAAAATGTATTGAATCTACATAGGGTCATATTACTCAAATTAAATCATATGAAGACATTATCCAACAAAAATTATCACTTATTTGAGTGGGATATAATTCTCAATATCCCTTGGATATTATTTTGACAAATATAGAAATATTTTTTTTGATCATGGGTATGTAATATTTTTTTTATAAGGATACTGAAAAAAAAAATCCAAATTTTTCAAGGTATGTTTTATTCATCAACACTTGCATTTACATTTATTAAACGTGTTTAGAAATCATCACATTTTTAAGATACTATTTTAATATTTCTAGATATGTTAATCATTTATAATAAATACATAATCCCTTAAAATTTATGATTCAGCCATGTAACACACATTCAAAAACATATTAACAACATCTTCATCAAAATTACATAATTTGAAATTGAAAAAAATAAAAACAATAACATGGAATCTTCAAGTGAATTTATATTCAAGGTATAAATCTCTATTACATTAAAACTAAACCATTGATGATGCGATGTTTGTAAATATTAGTTATCCATTACAAAAAAGTAGTCTATACAGAACTCTTCCTCCTCCACAAAAAAAATCTACTTACAAAAATTAGGGGCCTTTAGTTATAGTTTATTCTTATAATAACACCTTAAAGTTATCATATTTTGTTCAGAAATGACACTTCCAAAATAATATTCTCATTATTTATATAATTATTTCATCCACTAAATAAACAATTAAATATAAAATTATTCAAAAAAAAAATTCATGGGAAGTAAATTTGTTATCAAAAGTGTATATTGAATTATTTGTCCTCTAAATTGTTTTATAACTTCTAACCCAACACATTATTAAAAATTGAATTGAAAAAATAACATATATTGAAGATAGTTAATCTAGAATTGATAGGTAGAATTCCATGTAATGAAACATGTAGGATTATTTCATGAAAAAAATTGTAGATAAGATGTTTCCTAACAATAAAAAATACTTTAATGAAATAAATTTTTTATTTTTGTTGAATAACACTAACGCATATTTTTAAAATGGAGGAACTAAAATCAGATTTTATCCCTATTGAAGAATTCAAGATATGAAAAAGATTAATATGTTTGTCCTATTTTATGAATGGAAATTAACTCCATTAAAATTTCAATTAACAATAATTAAAATATTATAGTCAAACAATCCATAAACTCATCTTTAATATCTAAAATCAATCCAATCAATCGATCATAAATATTCCTCTCAAATTACACCACGTTAATGTAGAAGCTCAAAAAATATTAATTATTTCTTCTATATAATTATATTGTTACAAGATATTTATACCATTATAACTGTTTCACCAATTTTCCTACCAAAAAAAATAAATATCAGTTGATAAATGATACGGATCAATAAAAAATTATTGGTACTTATTCAATGAATGTTTCAATCTCCAAAAATATTGATCCATGTGAAATAATCTCTGATGACTCATTCAAGCTGATTTTATCCCATGTTTTAGTTGATAACATGATATCCATTAATTCTAAGTTGAAAAATATTTAAACCATGTAACACTATATCATGATAATTTTCAAAATTATTAGACATCCTGTATTGTGAACATAATAATTCTAGGAATTCATAAATATTCTATTTTATAAGAATCAAAAACTCTAATAAATTCATTCAAAAAATGCTATAATAATTAACTATTGGCTTCAGATAAACATCAATATTGTTTATTTTATGTTTTTCTCAACAATCAATTAAAGTCAACATGATATAATTATACTTCATACAAAATTTATGAGTTATTTTTTAAATTAATAGCAAAAAATTCCATAAACTTTTTATTCTACTACGGCTCAAATAAATATTCATTCCATCGATGCATATGTCTAATTTTTAGAAATCAATTTTTATTTTATCAATATTGGAAATCATAGATCAATTTTATTTCTTAATGGGAAAACAACTGGGTGATTTAATTTTATATCATATATTCACTCATTTATATGAAATGTTAATCCTTTTCCATCATTTGAATTTAAAAATATTGAGTCACAGGAAGGTATGTGTAACGCCCCGACCCCAGCTACCCGTAGTCGGTGCATTACTTCGTAACATTGGCATGATCACGAAAGAACAAGTCTCGAAAGACCGATTAGTTTAGTAGCCTTGGAAACACCAGATATATTCATAAGTTTTACATTACATCATAAAATGAAAAACTACTACAACAACATAATGTCTCCACAGTCCACACAATTATCCCCTCATAATATCCTTGCAGGTCATTCATAATTTACTTCTTCACTTCCTGGGAAAAATAAAACATAGAAAAGGGGTGAGCTCAAATGCCCAGTAAGGATAACAATATAGCGGAAACTTTCATAAATAAGAATAAACATTTAAGGAAATGTATAACTAAAACAAAAGCCTTTTAAACTTGAACATCAACATAATATGGCAAAAGTAAAATTAAATAATTCCATTTACTCATTCACATGGATATTCTACTAATCGAATAATCACATGCAAAATCACTAACCACTCTCATAATGTTGGAATGCATAATGCCAGACTATCATAACCACATAGCCAAGGCATCGTTCCAAGACTACAAATAAGATTTTGTCAAGGCCTTGTTCCAAGACACTAGTTTGTCTCATGAGACCTACCGATTCATCGAGGAGCTATAGCGGGCTTCACCCGTCACATATTAAGTCCAATGCATTCCCATATTAAAAGGTTTAAACATAACATAAACATTCGTATTAAAACTAGCATACGAAATGTCAATAATTTACCCATAAACTATGAATGGTATAAAAATAGCACATCCACAGTCAAACATATCACAAAACCTTCAATACAATATAGAAGTTTTGTATTATAATAAATCAACTTCAAATAAACATAAAATCCATCAAAGGATGTTGACATAGATGAAATCAAAACACTTTTTAGAGAAATATGTCTTTCTATTTTTGAAATCATTTAAGAGCCATATAAAACAAAAAATTTTCTTGATAATATTCTTATAAGCTTGTAAGGAAAGCTTTGATGATTTTATAACGGCGGAAAATAACCGCACCCGCCGTATAAGTTAAAAAAACATTCTTACCTTAATTCTGTTGAAAAGGTTAAAAAGGACCTTGTTTTGAAAACGATGGAAAGATTCCTCTTATAAAAAGTCAAAAAGGGTATAAATGACTTTAACCCATATTCTTGTAAATAATAAAAATGTTTTGAAATACATTTTGAAGAAACATGGATGTGGATGATAAAGAGATCCCAGTAGATTATTACGTATAAACAACCTCGGATAATGAAGAGATTGTGAAATAACCCTTACCTTGTACTTTTCCTTGGTTGGGGTAGGATAACCTCCTGTATAACGGTGAAATAATTGTTATTAAATTATACAAGAATCATATACATTCATATGATATCATATATGATCTTTTAACATTGCTTTGTTAACAATATCTTAGATTTATCGTTGTTTCGGGTGTTAACTTACTTGTTTTCTTTTATATGTTTTGTTACGTAAGTCGTGTTTTTCATGGATAGGTTGTATCTTATTCATATCAAGAATGATATCATGTCCTTAAACATTATTTTTAAATCATAAAATGATAATTATACTTGAATGGATACGACAGAGAATGAATCTCATCGCGTTCGTGGAGACGGTAGTCCGTACGTACGCACGAGCGACAATATCATTATTTTGATATTAAAATAATATATAATTGGATAGTATATCATATATAAAGAAAAATTAGCATGTTATATTTATTATTTACATGAATTACATATCATTATTATACCCACCTAAATAATAATATATTGAATAACAATTACACCACGACGTGGAGACGGTAAGCCGTACGTACGGACGTATGGTGACATGTCATTCAAATGATGGGTAGAATACTGAATATGGTTGTTCCATATTTATAATAACATCATAGTATATAGAATATACTGGAGTTATAATTTTAGAATTGAAATAATAAACAAAGAGGGAGTGGAAGAAAAAAGAAACATGAAAGAGGGTGATGAAAATGTTACCTCTTCTTCGGGTTCTTCCTTTTGATTTGATCAAAAGGACTCCTTAGGATGGCTTTCTGACTAAAGTAAAGCTTCTAGGATGAAGGGAGAGATGTTGGGAGAGTATTTGGGAAGAGGTTGGCAGAAAAAAAAGGCTTGAAAGTGTGAATAAGGTGGTAGAGGTGGGGGCCTTTTATAAGAGGAGAGGAGGGGCTCTTTTGGAAAAATTGAAATGTTACATTATTATACAATGCTTTTCGGATTCTAAAGGTCCCACACTTATATAATTCGTGGCTAAGGTGATAAGGGTTTGAAATCTCCTCATACAATAGACTTTGGACAAGTGCCATGCTCATCTCATATTGTTAAAACATTATTTGTACCTTAAACTACACTAATTACCTCTAATCGCGATTAAGAACTTAAAAGTTACTATTCACCAAAAATTTATTTTAGTCTCATTGAACCACATTTTACTTCTTAATGACAACCATATATGTCAGATTTTTGAATATCAAATCACAGAAGTGGTAATATTTCACTTAAACGAAAAATCAGTTATTTAACTACCACTTAGTGGTTTCACTATTCATCAAAAATTGAAGTTTTTCAGAACAAAGCCAAAATTTCACCCTAAGCTATAATTGATATTCCAAATTCAAAAATGATTTCTATTTTAAAAAATTCCAAACATATAAGTTGCATTAATTAATTTTATAATTAATTCCCGCTGTTACAACAAATAGCGTGTTTTTAAGAAACAATTTATATCAAAAGATTAGAAATTGTTTATGTCCAATTTCAATGTTAAATTAATTCTGATGACCACCATTTGATAAACTGGTAAAAATATATTATAATTATACTTTAAAACCACTAAATAGTATAATTTATCACTATAAATTATTTTGATTAAAAAAGTTGTTTTTAAGTATTTTTCACTATTCATAAAAAAATTAGAAGTTCTCAGAAAAATACCAAAAATTCAACATAGGCTAATTTCGATATTCCGAATCCAAAAATGAAGTCCATTTTGAAATATAAAATTTCTATAATTTTAAAAAGTGGTTATTACTATTCATAACGGCTACTTTGATTAGTCTCGGTGTTTTAGAACTCGAAGTTGCGTACAATGCAAGCTATTGCATTATTGAACAAGAAGCGTATCGTGGAAGCTTGGGGTGTTACATTCTCCCCTCCTTCAATAAATTGCGTCCTCGCAATTTGAAATTTTTCTTTGAAAATAAAAGGTTGAAAAGAGAAAATACCTTTGAGGAAAACCCACATCGGAAATAAGGTTAATAAATATATAACATTAAAAGAAAGCAAGATAAGTACAAAGGTCTCCTGATATAGCCCATTCTAGGATTCTATGAAAATATGGATATGGAGGAGAAACAAACCATCAAGGTCCGATGGATAGTTATAGAAAACAGGATTAGGAGAAAGTTTAACCACAAGAAAATCACAAACTTGTGATTGGTTAAACGGTCATTGAATCCCCAGTTGGAAAAGTTAACCGAAAACATTTTTGTTTTACGTTACATTTTATAATGTTGAGGAATTTATTTAGGAGATTTACTAAGAACGTAAGGGAATATACATACTTGTTATGTATACTTTCATTCGTTAATAAATTTTTACCACAAACCCAACTTTTACTCCAAATGGTAACGGAACTCAAAAATATTCTATTTATCCAAATTGTATAAGGTTACAAATGTTAACACATACCATTTAGATTAGAAAAACTATTTTGTAATAACCAGGGACTTCCTGTAGGCTAGTGGTAGGAAATAAAGGCTTGTCGCACTATGGTTGTGGGTTCGATTCCTGCAGCTTTGTCCGACGCGACAGGTTATTCCCCACCCTGCAGGTTGTCCTTTTCCTAAAACTATAGTATCATAATATTCCAAAAATAATCTTCATAAATTTTTTAACCTTAAACAATACTATCCAAAGATCAACTTAATCCACTCCAACCATTATAGTTATCCAAAATACCTCTATCCAGACATTCTCTAAAAGGTCTCTTAATTCCAAAATCAATTTATCAGATTCCCCAAACAAAGTAAAGTTTCTCTTATTGTAACATACTAAAAATATAATTACCTTCATCATATTAAAACCTTACTGAAATCAACGACTACTGCAGTAAAATCCTTATATATATATATCACATTATTCTAATAACCAAAATATAATCCATGAGTCCAAAAGCACCAATACATTAGTTATTCTGCTTCAACTGTAGTAACAGCATAAGATTGTCCTTCATCCCTTGGCCTTTTCTGAGGTATGTTTTCCTGACGCTTAGGACATTCATTTGCATAATGACCCATTTCTCTACAATTATAGCATTCAACTTTGATAGCCTCTTTCTTTCCCTTGCAATCACGAGCCTGGTGACCCTTTTCTCCACATTTATAACAAACTCCCATTCCTTTTAGACAAGTACCAGGGTGATTCTTCCCAAAATTATCACATAATGGAAAATCCTTCTTTCCCTTTTTCCCTTTATCTGTCTCTTGTTCCACCGTTCTCTTCTTCTCTTGCTTTACATTGTTGTCATAAGACTTAGAGAATTCTTTTTCTGTCTTGATAGCACACGAGACAATATCTTCATATGATGAGAAGGATTGTGATACTAAAGATTGACGGAGAAATGGTTTTAACCCATCAAAGAAACAATCAATCTTACTCCTTGGGTTACGTATATAATCGGCAGCATTCCTCGCTAACCTTGTGAAGTTAGCCTCATACTTTGCGACATTCTCATCCTCCTTCTGTCTCAGACTCAAAAATTGCCTTTCCATATCTGCTCGATGGTTGCGAGGAAAGTATTTTTCTAAAAACAGATCTTTGAACTCCCTCCATTCCATATTTTATACTTCATCATATTCCTTCATGTTTTGAATCAATGACCACCATTGATCACCATCTCCAGTGAGGCGGTAAACTTCGATGATAACTTTTTCCCTTTCACTGCTCCCCAAAGCCTAAAATATTTTCTCTAGGGAATTTATCCATTGCTCGGCTACTAAGGGATTTTCACTCCCATTGAACGTTGGTGGTTGTTGCCTCATGAATCGATCTAACATTTATCCTCCATGCTGCGGATCAGGGTGCTCCATACGAGTAAGGTTATTATTCATAACCTGAGTGAGTTGTCCCAGTATGGTAATAAGTTGATCAGCACCAGTTGTATCTCCAGCTCCACAATAATTATCTCGAGCAGGAGGGCAATCCCTACACAGAGTGCGTGCATGGATACGGTTTCCATTCCTTCCACTAGGAGCCATTTCTAAACAATGGCATAAACTAGACCAGTTTATGAATCAAAATACATAATCCCATACTTATAAAACACTTAACATAAATTGAACTATTTATGGATATAATCCATAATCATAAAAATGTTTTCTTTGAGGAAGCATATACTCATAAACCCTTCATAATGATTTGTAAAGAAAATGAGAGTTATCCTAAGCATATCCCCCGGGAGTGTCGTAACCAAGAGTGAAGCAAGGCCCGTTGTCGTGCACCAGTTCCCGTTAGAGTCTAGCTTAAAGTGGTGTTTTCGGGTTTTACCCCTATGAACATCTGTGCCAGAGCCGCCTCTACCTGCTCGTATCTAGAGAGGGATGTATTGCTCGGAAAACTCACAAAATCTCTACAATACCAAAATTCTAGGAAGTTCTTCTATACTAATCCTCAAAGTTCATCTTAGGTCTACGTGCTCTAATCAGAGTTTATCTAAATCTAGCTTCCAAGGTTTGTACTAAAATTCCTCTGATACCAACTGTAACGCCCCAACCCCAGTTACCCGTAGTCGGTGCATTACTTCGTAACATTGGCATGATCACGAAAGATCAAGTCTCGAAATACCGATTAGTTTAGTAGCCTTGGAAACACCAGATATATTCATAAGTTTTACATTACATCATAAAATGAAAAACTACTACAACAACATAATGTCTCCACAGTCCACACTATTATCACCTCATAATATCCCTGTAGGTCATTCATAATTTACTTCTTCACTTCCTGGGAAAAATAAAACATAGAAAAGGGGTGAGCTCAAATGCCCAGTAAGGATAACAATATAGCAGAAACTTTCATAAATAAGAATAAACATTTATGGAAATGTATAACTAAAACAAAAGCCTTTTAAACTTGAACATCAACATAATATGGAAAAAGTAAAATGAAATAATGCCATTTACTCATTCACATGGATATTCTACTAATGGAATAATCACATGCAAAATCACTAACCACTTTTATAATGTTGTAATGCATAATGCCAGACTATCATAACCACATAGCCAAGGCCTCGTGCCAAGACTACAAATAAGATTTTTTCAAGGCCTTGTGCTAAGACACTAGTTTGTCTCATGAGACCTACAGATGCATCGAGGAGATATAGAGGGCTCCACCCGTCACATATTAAGTCCAATGCATTCCCATATGAAAAGGTTTAAACATAACATAAATATTCGTATTAAAACTAGCATACAAAATGTCAATAATTTCACCATAAACTATGAATGGTATAAAAATAGCACATCCACAGTCAAACATATCACAAAACCTTCAATACAATATAGAAGTTTTGTATTATAATAAATCAACTTCAAGGAGGCCGTGGTGGGAGGTTTCTCGTTAGGGGAGTCGGGGTTGCGCAGTATCCCACCGATCCAGGTGGAACGCAGAAGCGTGGAGTGTTTGGATGGAGCTCCTGTCATCGAGATTTCAGAGAAGGAGATTCGGGAAGCTACAGAGTTTCATAATTTGACCTTGGTAGCCCGTTTTGGTCCGGTGAAACCCTCACTGGATAGGTTCAAATCCTTCGTGGATTCTTGGGGGCTGAAGCAATCAGTGGCGGTGTCGAACCTCTCCCGTTTCGCGTTCTGCATACACTTCTTCAACAAGGAGGATTTTGTGTGGGCGCGGGCGTGGGTTGATAGGTATTGCGATGGCCGTCGTTTTACGCTATCACGTTAGTCTTGGGAATGTCATTATGGAAGAGAATCCCCCATGGCTGCGGTTTGGATCAAGCTCCCTGGGCTTCCTCTTCCCTTTCATAATCCTTCAATTTTGGCAGCGGTGGGGGACTCATTGGGGAATTTTTTGTGTTCTGATTCGAACACGGAGGTGCTTATGGATGCGGCTATTACCCGCATTTGTGTCGAGATGAATCTTATGGTTAAGTTTCCATCTCTATTTTTAATTCGGTCACCGGAGGTGTTCAAATGGTGGCAACGGTTGGTGTTCCACGCTCCACCCAGGTTTTGCTCCTCGTGTGGCTTTCAAGGACATTCAGTGGATTATTGTAGAAAAGGGAAATTTAGTTTCAGCAAACAGGGAGCGGGGAAAGATCAGAGCGATCGCCGGGAAGCGTCACGACCAGGGGTTAGGCCGTCTGCTTCTTTGGAGGGGTGGAAAGGGGTAAATGTTCTCGGATACCATCTTCTTCCGTGGAGAAGGTAGAATCACTTAGCAGCCCTTTGAAGTCGTCTGAATTTTCGAACTCTGTCGATGTTGAGTATGAACAGCCACAAAATTCTGCTGGGGGGGCTCAGATGGACGGTGTTCTTGCTAAGGATTTGGTTTTAGCTATTGGGTCGAAGCAGAAAAAGGGTGTGGAGGTGGTTCCTTTGGAGGCTGAGGTAATGGTGCTTCCTCGGTCGAGGGTTCCTTCCTGCGTTTCTGGTAGTTTCAGCTTAGTTATGTCCGGCGGGGCTTCAGGGATTCCCAGGGTTTTTTCCCATTTCACATGTTTGCAGGAATTGTCTACACTTTGTGTTGAGTTTCTGCAGTCCCCCCTTATGGGAAAGGTGGTGCACTCCAAAGCAGATAATTGCATTCGGCCATGGGGGTCTTTACCTCCTGGGGTGTCAAAGGAAATTATAGCTGCTCGTAGGTCTCCAGCTCGGTTGGTTTTGAATGATTTGCATCTGGTGGAAATGGATCCAAAGCCATCCAGTTTTTCTGTGAGGCACAAACCTTCTCTGCTGGAAGAAGAGGATAGCCCACTGAAGAAGAAGATTTTGGTACCAAAGAGAGGGTCCTTCTCGGCTGGTGCTTCGAGACCGGTTACCCGGTCGATGTCCAAAGATGAGTGCTGCAGAAATTTATTTGTCCCTGGCCAAGATAACAATGGCAGATGGGTCAAAGCTCCTTTCTGTTAATGGTTTCTTTGATTGTTTGGAATGCCATGGGACTGGGTGTTCAGGCAAAGAGTGCTTTTATAGCATCTGAGGCTAGGAAATATGGTATCTCTATGGCTACAATTCTGTAACCTAAACAAGATAACGGTAAAATCAAGTTCTTTGCGAAGAAGATGGGTTTCAGTCAGTTCTGTCATGATCACCCCACTAATAAGCATATCTGGTTATTCTGGAATCGTAGCATTCAGGTGGATTTTATGCAGGCCACTAATCAGTGTTTAACGGTAAAGATTGGGGCAAAAGGAATGGGTATATGTTTCTCTTTCATTTATGCTAGCAATGACATACAAGAGCGGAGGGCCCTTTGGGAGTATCTGGAGGCGTTTGATCCAGCAGGCCTGCCTTGGTTCGTTGGTGGGGATTTTAACGTGATTGCTGATGTCTCAGAAAAGAGAGGTGGTTTGGAGAGTTCAGTCAATGGTACGCTGGACTTCAAGAGCTTCATGTCTAATAAGGGCTTGCTGGACTTGGGCTTCAAGGGAGACAAATACACCTGGTGTAATAATCGCAAAGGAGATAGGCGCATTTGGAGTCAGCTGGACAGATGCCTGGCCAACTTAAATGGGTTAGACGTCTTTGCTCATTCCTCTATTTCACACCTATCCCGTGGTTTTTCAGATCACACCCCTTTGCTGGTTGAGCTTAAACAAGGGAACCAGTATCTCAAACCATTCATGTATTCGTCCAAATGGCTTAATGTGGAGGGTTTTCCTCAAATGATGCGGAATTCATGGGAGCATGAGATTGAAGGGAGGGCTTGGGTTGGGCTTGCTGGGCGGCTGAAGCGACTTAAGTCTGATATTACTCGCTGGATTTCTATGAATCCAATCGCGGACAGTTCGGTGGTTTCTATACAATTGAAAATTGATAATCTAGAAGATCAGCTTCAGAGGAGTTGGGATGAGATCATTTTTATTAGGTTATGTGACAAACGTAGATTCCTTGCCGAGAGGGTGCTGGAGATTGAAAGTGATTACAGGCTCCGCTCTAGAGTTAGATGGCTTAAGGAGGGCGATCGCAACACCGCTTTCTTTCATGCTTGTTTAAAGGAGCGACAGAATTTAAAACTCAACATTAAACTGGAGGATGGCTCTTTCACGTCTGATCTCAATATAGCAGGCCAGTTGTCCTTGAAACATTTTGAGAATTTGTTGGTAGGTGACATTCGAGGTGACCGGCTTATTGATGTTCCCATAGAGGATCAGGAGGTTTTCTTGGGAACTATTTCTAGCAGTCTTGGGGTGGAGGACAACAACATACTCATGACCATTCCGGAAAGGGAAGAGGTTTGGGACACTATTCGTAGTATGTCCTTAGACAGTGCCTCGGGTCCAGATGGTTTCCCAGGGAGTTTCTTTGTGGCGGCTTGGGATTTTGTGGGGGTGCATGTTATTGAGGCTATTCAGGATTTCTTTCGGGGAGGTTCCATTAACAGGAGTTCTTCTTCCTCTAGGGTCGTTCTACTACCAAAAATCAAAGATCCATCGTCCATTGAGCACTTTAGACCCATTTGTCTATGTAATGTCTCTTACAAAATTTTGGCAAGTCTGATGGCTAGGAGACTGAATAAAGTTTTGCCAAAAGTGATCTCTCAGGAACAACACGGTTTTATTAAGGGAAGGGGCATTCAGGGGGCGATTGGAATTGCCAAAGAATTGGTGGAAGATATTAATAAAAAGGTTCTTGGATCCAACGTCATTATCCAAGTGGATATGGACAAGGCTTTTGACAAATTGAATTGGAGCTTTATTATTTTGATCATGAGAGGTATGGGTTTCTCTGAATGGGTGTGTGATCTGTGCTTTCGCTGCTATTCTTCGCCATGGCTGTCCATCTCTCTTATGGGTATGGGTTTTGGTTATTTCAAAAGTGTGCGGGGAGTGAGACAGGGGGACCCTTTGTCTCCCTTTATGTTTATTATTACTCAGGAGGCCTTTTCTCAGAATTTACACAGATGCATGGTGGAAAGAAGGATTCTCCCGTACCTCAGCAAAGCTTCGGATGGGTATTTGTCACACCTTATGTTTGCTGATGATATTCTGGTTTTCTTGAATGGCAGGAGATCGTCCATTTTGCATTTTATGGGAATTGTGGAGACATATGGTTGCTTAAGTGGGTAGCTTATCAATGCAAGGAAGAGCAGCGTTTTCATTTCAACCAAGTGTTCAAGGAGGAGGGCTCGGGATATTCAGAATATTTTAGGAATTCAAAGGAAGCAGTTTCCAATGATTTATCTGGGGGCTCCTATTTCTAAGGGGCGCGTTAAAAAAGCCTTTTTGAGGATATTATTACCAGAATGTTGGGCAGAATATTAAGTTGGAAGAGCATATTTCTTTCCTTCGGGGGTTGGGTCGCCTTGATTAACAGCGTTCTTTCCTCAATCCCAATGCATGTAATGTCAGTAATTTCCCCTCCCAAAGGTATCATTTATTTGATGGAGAAGATTATGAACCGCTTCCTTTGGGATGCCAATTCCACAGGCAAGGCTCATTGGGCTTCATGGAATCGTCTGGCTAAACCAATTGAGGAGGGTGGTGTTGGCATCAGGGATATTTCCCTAACCATTCAGTCCATGCAGGCCCGCATGGCATGGGATTTCATGGTTGGCGATTCGCTGTGGACCAAAGTTCTTAGAAATAAATATGGAAAACATTGGGAGAGGTGGGATAAGAAGAAACTGTCCAGGATGGTGAAGAATGTGATGCAAAATCTGGAGATCCTTCAGGACAATTCATGCTGGGTGGTTGGGAGGGGGGAGATCAGCTTATGGAATAATAATTGGGTTGGGGAGAAGTAGTTTTTTCCGGGCTGTCCAGTTCCGGATATCACTCTCAAAGAGGCTTCTCACATCCCCAGTTTTTTGGATGCTATTCTTGATGGGGAAAAGCGGGTCCTCTTCCAGGAGATTATCTATAATGAGGAAGTTGTCCGGGTATGTTTTACTCCTTCTGGTTCTGGTGTGTTCAGCGGACATGAATTCAGAACTCTAATTCATCCGGAAGGGGTTCGTGATGAATGTGCGGCTCGGCTATGGTGCAAAGAGGTTACTACAAAGTTTAATTTTCTGGTTTGGAGAGTCCGGAATAACGCCTTGCCAACGGAGGATAATGTCCAACGGAGAGGGATTTCCTTGGCCTCACGTTGCTATAGCTGTATTTCTCCGTAGACCGAATCAGCCTTCCATTTATTCATCCAAAGTGAATGGGCCAGCTATCTATGGCTTCTTATGGGTAGCTGGGGCTGTCAAAATTCTGCTTTCTCTTCTATGCAGGACTTCTTTGCCCGCTGGTTTATGGGTGCAGGGAATCAAGACATGGAATTCAAGAGTCGCGACATTATTGTTCTCGCCATCTTCTGGACGTTGTGGGAGGCTCGGAATAAGGCGAGAAATGATCTGCGGCCTTCGAATACTTTCCTGAATGTTAGATTAAAAGGGATGATTCAAGAGTTGGCTGCTATGGTGAAAGGAGGACAACAATCGTCTGTAATTTTCAGGTTTCTGAACTGAGTTCCGGTCCCAGATATTCAGGGCAACTGGATCCGATGGCAGGCGCCGAGGATCGGACACAAGCTTAAAGTGGATGGTTCATGCATCAATGGCCAAATGCATGGGGGCGGCCTGCTGAGGGATGAACACGGTTTTGTGTTGTTCGCCTGCAGCAGCTTCTTTGGGCCGGGGAATTCGCTCGGTGCGGAATTCAAGGCTATTCAGATAGGTATCAAGCTCTGCAAAGACATGAACTTGAGGTGTTCTGAAGTGGAGTCAGACTCTGAAATTGCAGTACGAGCTATCAACGGACAGGTGGACCCCCCTTGGCAGCTAATTTATGTAGTCCGTAGTTGCATTTTGGAACTTGGACAGGTTTGCTCGGTTCATCATGTGAAAAGGGAGGCTAACTTCGCGGCGGACGCACTTTCTCGGGGAGGCAGTCCGGAGGTACCGTTAATTGTGTTTTCTAGTTTGGGATCTTTGCCCCGGTAGTGTAATAATTTTGTGTGGGGGGGTGCACTCGGGCTGCATCACTTTAGACTCCCATAACAATCTCTTTTTGGGCAGTTGATCTACTTCCAAAATAATAAAAAATCCAATTATCGATCGGATGTTGACATAGATGAAATCAAAACACTTTTTAGAGAAATATCTCTTTCTATTTTTGAAATCATTTAAGAGCCATATAAAACAAAACATTCTCTTGAAAATATTCTTATAAGCTTGTAAGGAATGCTTTGAAGATTTTATAACGGCGGAAAATAACCACACCTGCCGTATAAGTTAAAAAAAACATTCTTACCTTAATTCTGTTGAAAAGGTTAAAAAGGACCTTGTTTTGAAAATGACGGAAATATTCCTCTTATAAAAAGTCAAAAAGGGTATAAATGACTTTAACCCATATTCTTGTAAATAATAAAAATGTTTTCAAATACATTTTGAATAAACATGTATGTGGATGATAAAGAGATCCCAGTAGATTATTACGTATAAACAACCTCGGATAATGAAGAGATTGTGAAATAACCCTTACCTTGTACTTTTCCTTGGTTGGGGTAGGTTAACCTCATGTATAATGGTGAAATAATTGTTATTAAATTATACAAGAATCATATACATTCATATGATATCATATATGATCTTTTAACATTGCTGTGTTAACAATATCTTAGATTTATCGTTGTTTCGGGTGTTAACTTACTCGTTTTCTTTTATATGTTTTTTTACGTAAGTCGTGTTTTTCATGGATAGGTTTTATCATATTCATATCTAGAATGATATCATGTCCTTAAACATTATTTTTAAATCATAAAAGGATAATTATACTTGAATGGATACGACGGAGAATGAATCTCATCGCGTTCGTGGAGACGGTAGTCCGTACGTACGCACGAGCGACAATATCATTATTTTGATATTAAAATAATATATAATTGGATAGTATATCATATATACAGAATCATTATCATGCTATATTTATTATTTACATGAATTACATATCATTATTATACCCACCTAAAAAATAATATATTGAATAACAATTACACCACGACGTGGAGACGGTAAGCCGTACGTACGCACGTATGGTGACATGTCATTAAAATGATGGGTAGAATACTGAATATGGTTGTTCCATATTTATAATAACATCATAGTATATAGAAGATACTGGAGTTATAATTTTATAATTGAAATAATAAACAAAGATGGAGTGGAAGAAGAAAGAAACATGAAAGAGGGTGATGAAAATGTTACCTCTTCTTCGGGTTCTTCCTTTTGATTTGATCAAAAGGACTCCTTAGGATGGCTTTCTGACTAAAGTAAAGCTTCTAGGATGAAGGGAGAGACGTTGGGAGAGTATTTGGGCAGCAGTTGGCCGAACTAAAAGGCTTGAAAGTGTGAATAAGTTGGTAGAGGTGGGGCCTTTTATAAGAGGAGAGGAGGGGCTCTTTTGGAAAGATTGAAATGTTACATTATTATACAATGCTTTTCTGATTCTAAAGGTCCCACACTTATATAATTCGTGAATAAGTTGATAAGGTTTCTAAATCTCCTCATCCAATAGGCTTTGGACAAGTGTCATGCTCATCTCATATTATTAAAACATTATTTGTACCTTAAACTACACTAATTACCTCTAATCACGATTAAGAACTTAAAAGTTACTATTCACCAAAAATTTATTTTAATCCCATTGAACCACATTTTACTTCTTAATGACAATCATGTATGTCGGATTTTTGAAAATCAAATCACATAAGTGGTAATATTTCATTTAAATGAAAAAACAGTTATTTAACTACCACTTAGTGGTTTCACTATTCATCAAAAATTGAAGTTTTTCAGAACAAAGCCAAAATTTCACCCTAAGCTATAATTGATATTATGAATTCAAAAATGATTTGTATTTTAAAAAATTCCAAACATATAAGTTGCATTAATTAATTTTATAATTAATTCCCGCTGTTACAACAAATAGCGTGTTTTTAAGAAACAATTTATATCAAAAGATTGGCAATCGTTTATGTCCAATTTCAATGTTAAATTAATTCTAATGACCACCATTTGATAAAATGGTAAAAAAATATTATAATTATACTTTAAAACCACTAAATAGTATAATTTATCACTATAAATTATTTTGATTAAAAAAGTTGTTTTTAAGTATTTTTCACTATTCATAAAAAAATTAGAAGTTCTCAGAAAAATACCAAAAATTAAACATAGGCTAATTTCGATATTCCGAATCCAAAAATGAAGTCCATTTTGAAATATAAAATTTCTATAATTTTAAAAAGTGGTTATTACTATTCATAACAGATACTTTGATTTGTCGCGGTGTTTTAGAACTCGAAGTTGTGTACAATGCAAGCTATTGCATTATTGAATGAGAAGCATATCGTGGAAGCTCGGGGTGTTACATTCTCCCCTCCTTCAATAAATTGCTTCCTCGCAATTTGAAATTTTTCTTTGAAAATAAAAGGTTGAAAAGAGAAAATAGCTTTGAGGAAAACCCACATCGGAAATAAGGTTAATAAATATATAACATTAAAATAAAGCAAGATAAGTACAAAGGTCACCCGATATATCCCATTCTAGGATTCTATGAAAATATGGATATGGAGGAGAAACAAACCATCAAGGTCTGATGGAGAGTTATAGAAAACAGGATTAGGAGAAAGTTTAACCACAAGAAAATCACAAACTTGTGATTGGTTAAACGGTCATTGAATCCCCAGTTGGAAAATTTAACCGATAACATTTTTGTTTTAAGTTACCTTTATAATGTTGTGGAATTTATTTAGGAGATTTACTAAGAACGTAAGGGAATATACATACTTGTTATGTATACTTTCATTCGTTAATAAATTTTTACCACAAACCCAACTTTTACTCCAAATGGTAACAGAACTCAAAAATATTCTATTTATCCTAATTTTATAAGGTTCCAAATGTTAACACATACCCTTTAGATTAGTAAAACTATTTTTTAATAACCAGGGACTTCATGTAGGCTAGTGGAAGGAAATAAAGGCTTGTCGCACTATGGTTGTGGGTTCGATTCCTGCAGCTTTGTCCGACGCGACGGGTTATTCCCCACCCTGCAGGTTGTCCTTTTCCTAAAACTATAGTATCATAATATTCCAAAAATAATCTTCATAAATTTTTTAACCTTAAACAATACAATCCAAAGATCAACATAATCCACTCCAACCATTATAGTTATCCAAAATACCTCTGTCCAGACTTTCTCTAAAAGGTCTCTTAATTCCAAAATCAATTTATCAGATTCCCCAAACAATGTAAAGTTTCTCTTATTGTCACATACTAAAAATATAATTACCTTCATCATATGAAAACCTTACTGAAATCAACAAGTACTGCAGTACAATCCTTATATATATATATATCACATTATTCTAATAACCAAAATATAATCCATGAGTCCAAAAGCACCAATACATTAGTTATTCTGCTTCAATTGTAGTAATAGCATAAGATTGTCCTTGATCCCTTGGCCTTTTCCGAGGTAAGTTTCCCTGACGCTTAGGACATTCATTTTCATAATGACCCATTTCTCTACAATTATAGAATTTAACTTTGATAGCCTCTTTCTTTCCCTTGCAATCACGAGCCTGGTGACCCTTTTCTCCACATTTATAACAAACTCTCATTCCTTTTAGACAAGTACCAGGGTGATTCTTCCCACAATTATCACATAATGGAAAATCCTTCTTTCCCTTTTTCCCTTTATCTGTCTCTTGTTCCACCGTTCTCTTCTTCTCTTGCTTTACTTTGTTGTCATAAGACTTAGAGAATTCCTTTTATGTCTTGATATCACACGAGACAATATCTTCGTATGATGAGAAGGATTGTGATACTAAAGATCGACGGAGAAATGGTTTTAACCCATCAAATAAACGATCAATATTACTCCTTGGGTTACGTATATAATCGGCAGCATGCCTCGCTAACCTTGTAAAGTTAGCCTCATACTTTGAAACATTCTTATCCTCCTTCTGTCTCAGACTCAGAAATTGCCTTTCCATATCTGCTCGATGGTCGCGAGGAAAGTATTTTTCTAAAAAAAGATCTTTGAACTCCCTCCATTCCATATTTGATACTTCATCATCTTCCTTCATGTTTTGAATCAATGACCACCATTGATCAGCATCTCCAGTGAGGCGGTAAACTGCCATGATAACTTTTTCCCTTTCACTGCTCCCCAAATCCTGAAATATTTTCTCTAGGAAATTTATCCATTGCTTGGCTACTAAGAGATTTGTACTCCCATTGAACGTTGGTGGTTTTTGCCTCATGAATTGATCTAACATTGATCCTCCACGCTGCGGATCAGGGTTCTCCATACGAGTAAGGTTATTATTCATAACCTGAGTGAGTTGTCCCAGTATGGTAATAAGTTGATCAGCACCAGTTGTATCTCCAGCTACACATTTATTATCTCGAGCAGGAGGGCAATCCCTACACGGAGTGCGTGCATTGATACGGTTTCCATTCCTTCCACTAGGCGCCATTTCTAAACAATGGCATAAACTAGATCAGTTTATGAATCAAAATACATAATCCCATACTTATAAAACACTTAACATAAATTGAACTATTTATGGATATAATCCATAATCATGAAAATGTTTTCTTTGAGGAAGTATATACTCATAAACCCTTCATAATGATTTGTAAAGAAAATGAGAGTTATCCTAAGCATATCCCCCGGGAGTGTCGTAACCAAGAGTGCAGCAAGGCCCGTTGTCGTGCACCAGTTCTCATTCGAGTCTAGATCAAAGCGGTGTTTTCGGGTTTTACCCCTAGGAACATATGTGCTAGAGCCGCCTCTACCTGCTCGTATCCAGACAGGGATGTATTGCTCAGAAAACTCCCAAAATCTCAACAATACCAAAATTCTAGGAAGTTCTTCTATACTAATCCTCAAAGTTCATCTTAGGTCTACATGCTCTAATCAGAGTTTATCTAAATCTAGCTTCCAAGGTTTGTACTAAACTTCCTCTGATACCAACTGTAACGCCCCGACCCCAGCTACCCGTTGTCGGTGCATTACTTCGTAACATTGGCATGATCACGAAAGATCATGTCTCGAAAGACCGATTAGTTTAGTAGCCTTGAAACACCAGATTTATTCATAAGTTTTACATTACATCATAAAATGAAAAACTACTACAACAAAATAATGTCTCCACAGTCCACACTATTATCCCCTCATAATATCCCTGCAGGTCATTCATAATTTACTTCTTCACTTCCTGGGAAAATAAAACATAGAAAAGGGGTGAGCTCAAATGCCCAGTAAGGATAACAATATAGCGGAAACTTTCATAAATAAGAATAAACATTTAAGGCAATGTATAACTAAAACAAAAGCCTTTTAAACTTGAACATAAACATAATATGGCAAAAGTAAAATGAAATAATGCCATTTACTCATTCACATGGATATTCTACTAATCGAATAATCACATGAAAAATTACTAACCACTTTCATAATGTTGGAATGCATAATGCCAGACTATCATAACCACATAGCCAAGGCCTCGTGCCAAGACTACAAATAAGATTTTGTCAAGGCCTTATGCCAAGACACTAGTTTGTCTCATGAGACCTACCGATGCATCGAGGAGCTATATCGGGCTCCACCCGTCACATATTATGTCCAATGCATTCCCATATGAAAAGGTTTAAACATAACATAAACATTTGTATTAAAACTAGCATACGAAATGTCAATAATTTCACCATAAACTATGAATGGTATAAAAATAGAACATCCACAGTCAAACATATCACAAAACCTTCAATACAATATAGAATTTTTGTATTATAATAAATCAAATTCAAATAAACATAAAATACATCAAAGGATGTTGACATAGATGAAATCAAAACACTTTTTAGAGAAATATCTCTTTCTATTTTTGAAATCATTTAAGAGGCATATAAAACAAAACATTTTCTTGAAAATATTCTTATAAGCTTGTAAATAAAGCTTTGAAGATTTTATAATGGCGGAAAATAACCACACCCGCTGTATAAGTTAAAAAAAACATTCTTACCTTAATTCTGTTGAAAAGGTTAAAAAGGACCTCGTTTTGAAAACGACGGAAATATTCCTCTTATAAAAAGTCAAAAAGGGTATAAATGACATTAACACATATTCTTGTAAATAATAAAAATGTTTTGAAATACATTTCAAAGAATCATGGATTTGGATGATAAAGAGATCCCAGAAGATTATTACGTATAAACAACCTCGGATAATGAAGAGATTGTGAAATAACCCTTACCTTGTACTTTTCCTTGGTTGGGGTAGGTTAACCTCCTGTATAATGGTGAAATAATTGTTATTAAATTATACAAGAATAATATACATTCATATTGTATCATATATGATCTTTTAACATTGCTTTGTTAACAATATCTTAGATTTATCATTGTTTCGGGTGTTAACTTACTCGTTTTCTTTTATATGTTTTGTTACGTAAGTCGTGTTTTTCATGGATAGGTTGTATCTTATTCATATCCAGAATTATATCATGTCCTTAAAAATTATTTTTAAATCATCAAATGATAATTATACTTTAATGGATACGACGGAGAATGAATCTCATCGCGTTCGTGGAGACGGTAGTCCGTACGTACGCACGAGCGGCAACATCATTATTTTGATATTAAACTAATATATAATTGGATAGTATATCATATATACAGAATCATTATCATGTTATATTTATTATTTACATGAATTAAATATCATTATTATACCCACCTAAATAATAATATATTGAATAACAATTACACCACGACGTGGAGACGGTAAGCCGTACGTACACACGTATGGTGACATGTCATTCAAATGATGGGTAGAATACTGAATATGGTTGTTACATATTTATAATAACATCAATGTATATAGAATATACTGGAGTTATAATTTTAGAATTGAAATAATAAACAAAGAGGGAGTGGAAGAAGAAAGAAACATGAAAGAGGTTGATGAAAATGTTACCTCTTCTTCAGGTTCTTCCTTTTGATTTGATCGAAAGGACTCCTTCGGGTTGCATTCTGACTAAAGTAAAGCTTCTAGGATGAAGGGAGAGAAGTTGGGAGAGTATTTGGGCAGAGTTTGGCCGAACCAAAAGGCTTGAAACTGTGAATAAGGTGGTAGAGGTGGGGGCCTTTTATAAGAGGAGAGGAGGGGCTCTTTTGGAAAGATTGAAATGTTACATTATTATACAATGATTTTCGGATTCTAAAGGACCCACACTTATATAATTCGTGGATAAGGTGATAAGGGTTAGAAATATCCTCATCCAATAGGCTTTGGACAAGTGTCATGCTCATCTCATATTATTAAAACATTATTTGTACCTTAAACTACACTAATTACCTCTAATCGCGATTAAGAACTTAAAAGTTACTATTCACCAAAAATTTATTTTAATCTCATTGAACCACATTTTACTTCTCAATGACAACCATGTATGTCGGATTTTTGAAAATCAAATCACATAAGTGGTAATATTTCATTTAAACAAAAAATCAGTTATTTAACTACCACTTAGTGGTTTCACTATTCATCAAAAATTGAAGTTTTTCAGAACAAAGCCAAAATTTCACCCTAAGCTATAATTGATATTCTGAATTCAAAAATGAATTCTATTTTACAAAATTCCTAACATATAAGTTTCATTAATTAATTTTATAATTAATTCCCGTTGTTACAACAAATAGCGTGTTTTTAAGAAACAATTTATATCAAAAGATTGGCAATTGTTTATTTCCAATTTCAATGGTAAATTAATTCTAATGACCACCATTTGATAAAATTGTAAAAATATATTATAATTATACTTTAAAACAACTAAATAGTATAATTTATCACTATAAATTATTTTTATTAAAAAAGTTGTTTTTAAGTATTTTTCACTATTCATAAAAAAATTAGAAGTTCTCAGAAAAATACCAAAAATTCAACATAGGCTAATTTCGATATTCCGAATCCAAAAATTAAGTCCATTTTGAAATATAAAATTTCTATAATTTTAAAAAGTGGTTATTACTATTCATAACGGCTACTTTGATTAGTCGCGGTGTTTTAGAACTCGAAGTTGCGTACAATGCAAGCTATTGCATTATTGAATGAGAAGCGTATCGTGGAAGCTCGGGGTGTTACAGTATGAAATTGAATTAGTGTGTCTTTGTAGATAGAATAATGTATAACTCAACACATGTTTTCATTTAATCTTATACAATGATGTCCACATTTTAGGGAAACATGATACATTTTTTTACTTTCTATATAAGATACCTTTATTGGGATTTCCATGTATTTTATTATACCCCAATCCCATTTGAATAATATATATTTTTCTTATAATTATAATATGGATGTCACTACTGATCCCCCAAGGCTCGTGTAGTGACTACCCCATTCCAGCCTCTAATAGCCATGTAGCTTGTGACTAGTGTCGAGTAGGCATATCTTATAAATTGGAGAAATTTTCTTATGAACTTTTATAGATGCACCCACTAGAAATCCACATGGATTGAGAGTGAATTCACTTGGTAAATAAAATGAATGCATACCAATACATTGAAAAGATATATTATGAATGAATGTAATGTAGTAAATACAACCAGTCGAGAAAATATGCCCACTTAAAGAAAAAATATTAGAATTCCCAACCTACAAACAAGGGCAATGAAGTTTTGGTAGGAAGCTTTTGAAAACACCTTGCCTCATTTGATCTCACCAGGCACTATGTGGTGGTAGTCCTACTCCATCTAAGACACCACCAAAGTGACAGTCACCTGCAGAAGACACAATAGGTATGGGAAAAAATCCATACATGTGTGAGTAAAACAATAATTAGTATAGGAACCTAAAAACCACAAAACAAAACACCACAAAGGAAAACATGACCAAGAAGTTACAGTCAGTTCAACAGAGGTATATGAAATCAAACCATATAACAAGAACATCCAAGTATACTCGTAAAGGATTCCAAGACGCAACATCTCATCCAATTCCATCCATATAATTCCGTACATAAAACACTCGATTCTAGAAGATCCCACTCCTCAAGAAATCTGATAGTATCCATGTAGAGAAATTCTACCCAAAAGTATCTGAGAGAACATAAGTTCTCAGTACATCACAAAAATTCTCTGAGACTTCTAGTCTTACTGAGACAAGATGTCTCGATATCACAGCCAATCCTTTATCATTGTATTCTTCTCAAGGCACGCTCATCCCATGAAGACTCACTCCTTAATCCATCAAGTCTACATCGACCTGTGCAAAGATGTCCCACATCTTTGGGTCCCAACCAAAGAGAAGACACCATGAACTACCTGATGTATACAAATTTATTCATAATTATTAACATCTTTTACTGTTTATGGACTCATTCTCGATGAGTTGTTGAGTTCTATTCGTCTTCTGGGTCACTAAGGTCCACTCATCTATAGCTTGTTTGTCGAGCCTCTAAGTTCTGCATGGCATGTAACCACCAATACTTTTATTAATGGAAATTCTTCGTGATAAAATTAATTTTTCAATGATTATATAAAATATTCAATTCCGTGGTTTTATGTTTTTGGATATTAAAATACCGTTATTCATTATGATCATTGCTAATATTGTAGTTAAACAAGGATTAAAAGATTAGTATAAATATAGGGCTTCAACAAATCCAATTTACACAGAAAATGACTCGATGGCCTCATCTAGTAGAATTTCCCCATACGATGTCCATTTTCCAGAGCTCAGAAAGGAGTTGTCATAATTGGGCTTCGCTCTTGACCAATCCGAAGGTGAGCTTCAATACATTATGCTCAAGAGGAACCTCCTACGAGAGAAGATGAATTTGATATAAATTACCACCCAAGCAATGTTATCGGAGCCACCCCAAGATTATGTCACCATCACAAACCTTACCCATCAGTCTCATGCGAGCGTTATAAGTGGTTTTGTAATGATACCACAGTACTATTATTATGTACAATATTTCTTTGTAGAGAATATACATTCATTTTATTATTATTACTTTTTAAACACTTTTTTAAGATCAAATAGCATTTTTAGTTAATTAAGAAATCTATTTGGATGAATAATTTGATTTTTTTAATTAAATAATATTTTAATAAAACATTATTAAAAAATTAATTTTTATTAAATATAAATGAATGTATAATTATTATGAACACAACTGTAATTTTTATTATGTTTTGAAATCTAATTTTTTCAAAACCTATTAGTTTTAGATAAATGACAGTTTTTATCTTAAAAAATCACATATTTAGAAAATTAATTAGATTAAATGAATTTTATTTTTGGAATCAAGATTTAGAAATTATCCAATGGATAATTTTTTTTAAATTGTTGAAATAGTTGAATTTTTTGGTACAAATTAAATACTATTTAAATAATGTATTTTATGGGATCCTAATGACCCAATAAGGATATAGTAAAATACTATAAATATTATTTTAGAAAAATATATGATTTACAATTAATATAATGTGATTTTAGATTTGTTTTCTCTTTACTACAAAGCATTAGTTGACCCTCCAATACTTATAAAACATTTTATCTTTTTAAATTTATTTTCTTGAGTGTCACTCACCCCCACATAAGAAACCCTATTTTTTAATAAAATATATCATTTTAATTATAAAATAATTTTTCCACTCCCTTTTGGAAAAAACCCCGAAAAAACTATGGTCTGGTATATGGTTTGGATTAGATTAATGTTTGATTTCCCAAACCTAAATAATAAAGAATTACCTCTCCCTTCCTATATAAAAACACCCAATATCCCAATTCAGCTTCCCTAAACACCTTTAGAGCTTGACCAAACCCTTACCTACCCTCTATATAATCCTCCCATGGTGGCCCAATATATCAAGAAGCTTCTCTCAACCCCCTTCTAAGCCTTTGGTATCACACTTCCATGTAAGGGATTCTTTCCCTTCTCATTTTATACAGGTTTTTTTAATATTGTTATGCCCTTTTATTTTCAATTGTAAATTTTGGGGTATAGTTTCTTAACTCCCTCATACTTCTATTTTTATTTTTTAATGATGAGATACCCATTTCTTTTTCATTAATGCCTCCCATGAACACCTGTCACCATGCTGAAATTCCATAAGAAGATTCTCTCTCCTTATTTACATTCAAGAAATTCTTTTTTATTATAAATATATAATTCAATCACTTATATTGGGACATGTATATATATCATCCCCTTAAATTAAATTAAATTTAGATATTATGATTCAACCCTACCTCTCTCATCAACCATTTTTAATAATTTTTATGTCATGCCATTATGCTCCTGAAATTGCACCGTGATTTTCCAAGCCATAGTCATTATGTCGTGAATACCATGCCCATTTCTCTATAAAAGGTAATCAAATTTATGGAAATTTCCTTATTTATTATATATTTTCATGTATTAATTACATAGTCTTTTATCATGGATTAAATTATTATCTTTAATGAATCCATGTTTTCTGATCTATGTGGTGCACTTATGCATGAAATGAAATGTTTAAGAAGGGTACGCCCTGATAGCAATTCAATGAATTAGGTAAATATTAGTATCATGATATGTCAAGTGAAATGAGGGTTTACTAATGTGAATTCATGTTCAATTAGTTTATACTCGTTATAAGTCAAGTGCAATGGCGTTTCCTCATGCTCTTTGTGCAATGAGACATGGATCATGCTTATACCATGTTAAGTGTTTTTGTCACATTTCCATGTTATGATAATCATGCTATATCTTGACTTAATGTTCATGTTTCCTTTATGATTCATTTATATGAATATTGCATAACATGTACTTTATTCTTAATGTTAATTCTTGATTACTCCCTTACTAGGCTTTATAACTCACCATTTTCTTATTCATGTCCTCAAGTTATCCCATGCAATGTTAAGTATGAGGGAATGTAGTGGTCATGTAAAAGAATATTTTAATTATGATGTGTGTTTTATGTTTTAAGTTGATATGTAATGTTTCTAAGCTAAAAAGACACTAGACTTATCTATCTTCCATGATCTATCAAGTATAGGATTTATGTAATGAATCATCTTTAAGTGTGTAATAAAGAGAAGGGTTTCTATAGTTAGTGTCAGAGGATAGGTTCAGTTATTTGTAAGACAAGTAATAGGAAACCCAATTTAAAGTTATAGGGATAAGAATAAGAATAATAAAAACATTGTAAATTATAGGGAATATTGAGTAATTGTTTTATCAAGAAAATACATCCTTGTCAGGATACGAGCAGGTAGTGGTGGCTCTAGGAGAGATGCACCTATGAGTGAAAACTATGAAAAGAAGTTTCAGACTTATCCTGGGGTATCCTGGTACATGACAATGGGCCTTGCTTCACTTTTTTAATGACACTCCTGGGGGATATGTTTTGGTAAATTCATAATTTTAGTATGAACAATTATTAAGGGAATTAAAAAAGTTCCACTAATAATATATTTGGGGAAGTAGATCATGGATGACATAGATAAGTTAAGTAAATAAATTCAATTTATATGCTATCCCTTTTTGTCATTGGATTTCCCATTATGTGTCTAATAGATTTAAAAAATATATTCCCTATGTATTTTTGGACAAATTATATGTGTAGAACTTGAATCAATAAGTTAATGGTAGGGCTATTATCCATTTTTTGATGCGTTATTTTATATCCTAAAAGTTTAGAAGAACAATCACAACCCGACCAAAAGTCATGGAAGTAAAGATGTCGATGAGTATGGCCAATGGGGAAATCATTGCACCCCATGAATATAACTCATCCTCTATCATAATTTGGAGATTTTAATTCTCATTTTACCTTTTCATACTCCCTCTCTTAGAATTTGAGTAAATTATAGGCATGGACTTTTTATCATTACATTGATCCAGCATAAATTACCTCGAGGGGTAAATCACTATCCATATGGAGAATCAACCCCCAATTCAATACAAGTTCAATGAGGAAGATGAATCTTTTATAGAACCATTATCTCAAACATCGATATTACTTCCCTATGAGCATGCATATTTGGCTCAGATGACTAAGTCCAAGGAAGAAACCATCCTTGAAGACATGGCTATTGTGAGGGAATTCGCTAAAGGGTTTCCTGAGGAATTGTATGGTCTTCCTCTTTGATGAGATGTGGAATTATCAATTGACCATATACCTGGGGAATTTCAAAAATCCATGAGTCTGTATAGAATGACTATTGTGGATCTTGAAGAGATAAAGAAACAACTATAAGAGAATTGAGATAAAATGTTTATATTCCCAAGTGCTTCCCATGGGGTGCACTATTCCTCTTTGTCATGAAGAAGGATTAGTAAATGTTCATTTCCATTGATTATTGTGAGCTCAAAAAATCACTATAAAGAACATGTGTCATCGGCCATGTATTTATGAATTGTTTGATCAGCTATGTTGAGAACAATACTTCCCCAAGGTGGATCTATGGTTGGGATATTAACATGTAAGAGTGAAAAAAGAGGATATCTCCAATAGTACATTTTTTATAAGTTACAGGAATTATGAATTCATATTATTTCCTTATGGACTCACCAATTATCCTGCAATCATCATGGGCATGATGAAAATAGTCTTTAGATATTACCATGAAAAATTTTCGGTAGTCTTTATATAGGATAATCTTATATACTCAAAATCCAAGGAGTAGCATGAAGAGCATCCAAGCACTACATTGGAGACCATGAGAAAGGAGAATCTCTATGAAAAGTACATCAAGTATGAGTTCTGGTTAAATAAAGTCTCATTATTTGGCCATATCATCACATGAAATGGTATATCTGTATATCTTTCAAAGACAGCTGCAATTGAGGGATAGTCGAGACAAACATCGGTAATGAATATCCGTTGCTTCCTTGGGTTTGCTGGATATTATCGCTGATTTGTGAGTAATTTCTCATAACAGTCCAAACTTCTTACAATTCTAATTAAAAAGGGATTAATGTTTTCTAGGAGTGATGAATGCAAAAATAGCTTCAAGGAGTTGAAAAGGAGGCTTATCACTAAACCAGTACTCACACTTAGAATATATAGAGAACTCTTTGAGGTGTACAGTGATTCATCAAAGACGGGTTTAGGCTATGTGATAATTAAATTTGATAAATAAATAGCCTATAATTCAAGGAAATTGATAATACATGAGAAAAACTATCCCACACATGATCTGGAGTTGGTAGCTGGGATCTTTTCATTGAAAATCTGGTGGCACAATCTCTCTGGAGAGAAGTGTGAGATATATACTGATCACAATAGCCTCAAATATATATTCACACAAAAAGAGCATAATATGTGCCAATGAAGACGGATTGAACTAATCAAGGATTATGACTGCTCAATCCACTACCAACCCTATAAGGAAAACAAGGTGGAACATTCTCTAAGTAGAAAGGATCATCCATATTTATCAATGATGAGAATTGAAAAGGATCCAAACTTCATAGATTTGCAGAGGAGGGACATGGGAATCATTTATGAAGGAATATCATCAATCCTCTATCAAATGACTTATAAACCATCCCTCATGAATAAAATAAAAAATTCCCAAAGAAAGGATGTGGACATTTTAAAAAGTGTGTATGTTATTAGAAATGAGAAATCCATAGAGTTTGTGGTTGAAAAGGATGGAATTGTCATATTTGGTTCACGATTAGGTGTACCATCAGATCCATAGATGAAGAAGGAGCTTATGAATAATGCAGATATCTCCACCATAACTATTCACCCAGGGAGAAAAAATTTGTATCGAGATCTCCGAGAAAATGTTTGGTGGGACTATATGAAAAGGTATGTTACTGAATATACATCAAAGTTCCTTGTATGTTAGTAATTAAAGGCTGAAAGTAAAAAGTCTAAGGGGGTGATGCAACCACGACCCATACCAACATGGAAGTGGGAAAACCTTACTATGGACTTTGTCACAGGACATCCAAGGACTTGTAGAGGAAACAATGCTATATGGGTCGTTTTGGACCACCTTAGGAAGACAACTCACCTTATCTCGATTCGAGGGGAATTATAATTGGATAAACATGCATGGATTTACATCAAAGAAGTGGTAAGGCTTCATTGAGTACCATTATTTATTGTATCTGATCATGATACAAGATTCACCCCAATGTTCTGGGAAAGTCTTCATCATGATCTAACCATTGAACTAAACTTCATTATGTCCTATCATCCTCAAACGTATGACTAATATAAGTGAGCTATTTAGACACTAAAAGATATGTAATGAGATTGTTCTATGGACTTCAAATGAGTATGGGACCAACATCTTCCATTAGTTGAATGCTTCTATAATAATAGTTTCCACTTATGAATTTGAATGGAAATATATGAATCCCTTTATGGGAAATGTTGTAGAACACTAGCGTGATGGGATGATGTTGGTGAACGTAATCTGTTAGGACCAGAAATGGTCAAAGAAATGGTGGAGAAGGTGAAAACCGTTTAGCAGCATATCACGGTATGCCAAAGTCAACAAAAGAGTTATGAAAATAAACGTCGATGAGACCTTGAGTTAAATGTCAGAGACATGGTATTTATATGAATATATCTATTGAAAAGGTTATGAGGTTTCGAATAAAAGGTATGTTAATTCCAAGGTACATTGACCCCTATGAGATTATTGATCGTGTTGGGTCTATGGCATATCGACTAGTATATACACCTACCATGTCAAAAGTACATGATGTCTTTTATGTATCCCTCTTAAAGAAGTACATAACAGACCCTTCACATGTAATCTCTTCATGAGTAGTATGGATAGAGGATGAAAATTCTTATAGGGATCAACTTTTGAAGATCTTAGATTGTAGGGAATAGGTTCTACAAAATAAGACAATGCCCCTCGTCAAGGGGTTGTGGAGAAACCACATGTTTGAAGAAGCAACGTGGGAATCAGAGGAAGTGATGAAGTAGAGTTACCCACATCCATTTTCGTGTGGAAAAAATGTAATTTTGAGGCAGAATTATCTTAAGGGGGGAAGATTGTAATGACCCATACTTTTATTAATGGAAATTACACATTGTATAATTAAGTGTCTTATGGTTATATAACATATGCAATTATTTGGTTTTACATTTTTGGATTTTAAACTATCATTAAGCATTTTGAACATTGCTAATATTTTATTTAAATAGTGATAACATGATTTGTATAAATATAGGTCTTTAACAAATTCATTTTACTTAGACAAAGGAAGTGATGGCCTCATCTAGTAGAATTTCCCTTTACGAACACCATTTTCTGGAGATCGGAAATGAGGTGGGTTCATTGGGATTTAATCTTGACCGAGCCTAATCCATGCTTCAACATGTTATTCTTGAGTGACACTGCCTATGGGAGAAGAGGAAGTGGATAGACATTTCCACCAGAGTGATTTTATCTGAGCCACCCCAAGAATTTTTCACCATCGCACACATTACCCATCACTCTTATGTGGGTGTTATAAGGGTTTATTTAAAGAGACCCTAGTACTATGATTATGTAGATTATTTTTGTATAGAGAATATACATTCATTTTATTATTGTTAATTTGTAAATAGTTCTTTTTTTTAAATAGAATTTTTAGATAATTAATAAATCTATTTTAATGAATTATGGATTTTTTGAATAAAATAATATTTTTATAAAAAATTATTACTAAATTACTTTTTATTAAATATATTTTACCGTATAATTATTATGAACATAGTTGTTATTTTTATTATGGTTTGAAATCTATTTTTTTCAAAACCCATGAATTTTTTATAAATGTTAGTTTTTATTTTAAAAGTAATAATTCAGATATTTATAAAATTACTTATATAAAATGAATATTATTGTTGGAATCAGGACATTGAAATTATCCAATGGTAAACTTTTCATAATTTTCTGAAAGAGTCAAATTGTTTGGTAAAAATTAAATATTGTTTAAATATATAACGAGTCTTATGACATCATAATGACCCAATCATGATGTAATAAAATACTATATACATTATTTTCAGCCAATATATATTTTACCATTAACATAATGTGAATTATATTTTTTTGATTTATTTTACAAATCATTAGTGGACCCTCCACGACTAATAAAACATTTTGGCTTTTTAAATTGATTTCCTTGAGAGTGTGACTCACCTTCACATAATCAAACCTATTATTTTAAGAATTTAGACAATTGGATTTATAAAATATTGTTTTCCACACCCCTTTGGAAAAAACCATGGGCTGGGTTATGGTTTTGATTAGTTTAATGTGTGGTGTCCCAAACCTAAATAATAAAGAATTTCCCCCTCCTTTCCTATATAAACCCACCCAAACTACCACTTATTCTTCACTCAATGCCTTTGATGCTATACCAAACAATTCCTTTCTCTCTCTAAAATCTTCCCAAGGCTCCCCAATCTCCCATGAAGCCTCTCTCAAGCCCCTCCCAAGCCTTTGGGATCACAGTTTCATGTAAGGGATTCCTTCCTTTCTCATTTTATCCATGTTTATTAATATTGTTATGCCCTTTTATTTTCAATTTTAAATTCTGGGGTATGGTCTCTCACCTCCCCAATAATTCCCTTCTTATGTTTTAATGATTATAGACCCATTTCTCTCTCATTAATTCCTCCCTTTTATACCTGTTACAATGCTGAAATTCCGTAAGGAATTTCTCTATCTTAATTACATTCAAGAAATTATATGTGTTTTATGATTCTCAAATTACATTAATTATGTTGGTTAATGTATCTATATTACCCATTTACATTCAATTTCCATTAAATATGATGATACATCCTGTCCTCTCTCATCAGCCATTTTCAAGAATTCTTAGGTCACACTGTTATGCTACAAAAATTGCACTGTGATTTTGAAGCCAAAGTCATTATGTCGTGAATACCATTCCCATTTCACTATCAAGGGTATTCAAATTTATGAATGTTTATTTATCGAATATAGAGTTTTATGTATGAATTCAACATTCCTATATCATGGAATAAATTATGATCTTTAATGATTTCATGTTGTATGATCATGGGAGCACACTTATGCATGAAATGAGATGTTTAAGAATAGTGTGCCCGGATAGTGCTCTAATGCATTGGGTAAAGATTAGTATAATGATAAATCTAGTGAAATGAGGGTTTACTAATTCTAATTCAAGTTCAACAAGGGTATACTCAGGCTAATTCAATTGTAATGAAAATGTACTCATGCTCTATGTGCAATGAGCCTTGGCTCATGCTAATACCATGTTAAGTGTTGTTTCACATTTCCATGTTATGATAATAATGATATATCTTTCCTTTATATTCATGTTTCTTTTATTCTCCATTGATATTACTATTGACTAACACATACATTAGTCTTCATTTTAGGCAATGTTTACTCCCTTACTGGTTTAATAGCTCGCCCTTTTCTTATGCGTGTTCTCTGGTCATCCCGTGCAATGCTAAGTATGAGGCAATCTAGTGGTCATGTAAAGGATGTTTTTAATAAATATGTATGTTTTATGTTTTATGTTTTATGTAATTATTCTAATCCCAATAAAACACTAGACTTATCAATCTTCCATGTTTTATCATGTGAAGGTTTTATGTAATAAATCATGTTTATGTGTGTAATAAATAGAAGGGTTTTTTACAGAAACTGATCTTCTATCGTGACATTGAAGTTCTCTTAGCAAATCATCTTCCAATCCACTTTTTTACACTTGGATACTTCTCATTTGTCAGGCCACTAAGTTCTACTCCACTACTGATCCTCATTTTATCTTGTGAGCTATTTTTGGATACTGCTCATATGTCGGGAAATTAAGCTCTTCTCACCTTCTGATTATCTAACGGGCCACTGAGGTCCTCTCAGCTACTCTTATGATAGTCCATTGTGGTCTAATAAGCTCTTCGTCTTCTAGTTCTGGGAGGTCTCCTTGGAAACTCATTACCTCATTCTCGTCACAACTAGTCGAATGATTTATGCTTCTAGCGCACTTGATTCCATGAAAATTCAATCCTTAAGAAATAACGAATATATAAATCCCCAAATAAACACACATGAAGTTTTCCAAACGTAAATCCCCGTCGTGGGGGTCCTAACACCATAAACGACTCATGAATTGGACATGCGTTTTACAAGATATGACCATTTTAGTAAAAATGGGCCGGTTGGGTCTCGGTCCCTATGTAACCCAGTCCGACCGACCCCACCCGTCCTAGTCCACTGGTCATGGCCCGGGATGTCTATATAACAAACCAGGTAAATAAAGAATATGAAATTTTCATATTTATCCATATTTTAGAATAAAGTATTAATATTACTTTAAAGGGAACACTATGCTCGATGGCGTACCCAATACGCAATAAAGAGTATCTTTGAAATCTTACGTTGCACTCTAATAGTAAAATAAGATTATTTTAAATGGTAGTTAACGCCTAGCCGTTGTAATGGAGGGAATGAATGGAACTAACTAAAAAATTATCGTAAATTTTTTCAAGTATTTTTACTTTTATCCAATAAATGTTAGAGGCTTAAAATGCAAATGAATCCAATTTTAATCATAAATCTTCTAATATTATTTAAAAGGCCGATTAACCAACATTTTGATGGAGAACCCTTTTTAACTAAACTTTTGAAAATTTTATATCTTTTATTTGAAAAAATAAAATCATTTTTGAGAATCTGGACATCAAAATTTACTTTGTGTAAATTTTTGTTATTTTTCCGATAAAGATCATTTTTATTGAAAATGTTGCATTTTAATTCAAAACCTCCTTCTAATCTAATTTATTTATATGGATAGATTATATTTTTAATTTTTATTAAAGTTTATTTAGAATATATTTTTACCATTTGATATAATGGTGGTCATTGTAATGAATTTCACTTTGAAATCGGACTTAAACTAGTGTCAATCATTAAATAGAAATTGTTTCTTAAAAACACACTTTTTGTTTTGACAGTGGGAATTAATTATTAAATTAATTAATGCAACATATATGTATTGAATTTTTTATAATAGATATCATTTTTTAATTTGGAATATCAAATATATCTTAGGGTGAATTTTTGGTGTTTTTCTGAAAAACATCAATTTTTGATGAATAGTGAAACAACTAAGTGGAAGTTAAAGAAACTGATTTTTTGTTTAAATGAAACATTTCCACTTCTGTGAATTGATTTTCAAAAATCCAACATACATGGTTTTCATTAAGAAGTAAAATTTCATTTAATGGGATTAAAATAATTTTTGGTGAATAGTAACTTTTATGTTTTATTAATCACGATTAAAGGAAATTAGTTTAATTTAAGGTAAAAATAATGTTTTAATAATATGAAATGAGCTAGAAACATGTCCTACCCTCCTTGGATGTGTCATGTACGACCAAGATAATCCATGGGTCAACTTGGGGACCTCATGGAGCCACTTTGGTAAGAAAATGACATAAATAACTTTTTATTTAAAGTTAAGATAAAAATGTCACAAATATGAGTTGTTTTACTAATAAAATTTTTAAATGGGGTCATAAAAGTCATATTTTTTACTATAAATATTAATTATAAATATAAATATATTTCCTACATCATGATATTTTTTTATAATTTTTAGACCTTAAACAAATTAAATTATTTATGACACCATGATGATGTAGCGATTACCTCATTATTTAACAATTTAAATAAAATGAAATGATAATTTAACATTAAAGACCTACACATGTCAAAAACCTATTGTATTGGTGGATTTAGAACTCTTATCACCCTATCCTTGAAATATATAATTTTCGGACCTTTAAAATCCGAAAATCATATTATAATAAAGTAACCTTTTATAACTTTCCAAGAGTGCCCGTCATCTCCTCTTATAAAAGGCCCCCTCCTCTACCACCTTACCCACACCTCTCAAGCCTTTGGCTCGGCCAAACCCTGCCCATTTTGTCTCTCCACATCCCTATCTTACTCCTAGAAGCCTCACTTTGGGAAGAATTCTTCCCAAGAAATCCTTTGAGCTCAAATCAAAAAGAGTTACCCGTTTTAAAGGTAATGTGTTCCCTAGGGTTCTTTTGTTTTATTTTGCTTCTCCAACCCCCTAAACTCTTTTTATTTATTTCTTTTGTAAAAACACCATTATCTTAAATATACTAGGATTTTGTTATGTGAAGTATTCGAGCTACAATTACACACACCTTCATCTAATGGTTAAAGAACATACTGTTTCTATGGATGGTGAATTTCTGCCTCACAAAATGATGATTGTTAAATCTTCTCTTAACACCTTTCATGGTGTCCATTATGATGTCACTATATTTTATATATTATATATATGGTATTTATTTTTTCTATATGATTCTGAATTTTATATTTAAAACATGACTTTATGCATTTCATGTTGTGAAAATGCGATAATTTCATACGAGGAAGTGTGGACTACCGCCCCCTCAAGTGATGTGACTCGTTCATGCAATACATGGAATTTATAAGGAATGAAATTATTGAAAATATGTTACCTATATAACATATATATTATACTTTAATTATAATATATATATCACTCAATTATTTTTAATTCCATTAATATGACAAAGAAACGAAAGTAGCGGTCATGCGTACGTACGACATACCGTCTCCATGAAAGGTGCATTTCATTTATTTTTATCTACAAATTTTATGGAGTAGTATATAATGAATATTTTCTGGATATATATGATATTTAAATCATTAATACTATTCTGGCGATGATTTACTTATAACTACATGGACAATCATTTTTAAACAAATTCATTTTTGACTCATGTACCAAATATCGACAAAAACGTCTGATATGAACTCACATTATTAACCAATTATTATAACATTAAAATGTGTGATATGAACTGAATAATAATCTTTAAAATATATTATTAAGCAATTATAAATTTACCAAAGTTTATTATTCAGGAATATAATGAAACAAACAAGACAAGTCAGACTTGAGGTAAGGGATATGACCCCTCTCTTTCTTTTCAAGTACCCTCTTTTATGTCATTTCATTTATGCTCCATGTTCTTATGTTGGATGATGTTATATAATATTCACCATAATGAAATTTTTATTTTCATATGATGAGTTACCATCTCTTACTCTCATCAATTCATTTTACGAATTTTTATGTGGCGCCGTTAGGCTGCCGAATTTTCGTAAGGGATCCAACCTCTTTCATTCTTTTTAAGTACTCTCTTTTATGTCATTTATTTTAAGATCATATTTCTTATGTTTTGGGATGTTATTTTATATTCCTCATAATTTACTTTTTTATGTTCATATTATGAGAGGCACTATTTTATCTCATAAATTTATTTTTGGATGTTTTAAGTGGCGTCGTTAGGCTGCCGAGTTATTGTATGGGATTTTTCATCTCACTTTTATTCCTGTGACATTTATGCTACATTTTCGACTATATCCTTTGATTGGTGTATGTACTGCACATTATTATACACTTTGTGTATTATAATTTCATTTATGGGTATTTACATCGTCATTGTATGACCCTTCCTCCATGGGGTGTACGTTTTGAAAGTTACCCAACTCGGTAAGGGGACCTTTCACCATCCTCTTTTTAAAAGACTGCTTTTGTTATGTATTTTAATTCACATAATATTATGTTGGGATATGTTATTATATATCCTTATTTATGTACATTTTACATCCAAGTGATGAGATACCATTTTCTATCTCATCAACTCATTTTCTGAATTTTAAAGTGACACCGTTAGGCTGTCAGATTTATGTAAGGGAACTTCTTAACCCACTTTCAATTCTTTGGGTTAAACCTCTACTTCTTGATTTTATTATTCCAAGATTATGTGTGGAATCTCTATGTTGTAATTTCCACAATCCTTTCTGTTGATATACTATTTCTACACAAAATCATCTCATTGATAAATTCTTACGAACTTGTATGGGAAATCATAACTCAATCTCATTTCATTGAGTTAAATATCTATGTCATTGGTTTTGTTTTTCCAAGATTCTGTGTGAATGAAC
Organism: Viscum album; assembly: GCA_963277665.1. Classification (NCBI taxonomy): domain Eukaryota; kingdom Viridiplantae; phylum Streptophyta; class Magnoliopsida; order Santalales; family Viscaceae; genus Viscum; species Viscum album. The sequence continues at coordinate 445,654,710 of OY728142.1, forward strand.
TCTTATTGTTTCACACTTAATATCCACTTATATTGGGTGTATTTATATTTCTCACACATAATTATGTGATATATTTATCCTTAATTTAAGGATACCATCTTTATAATGGATTTCATCTCAATATACATTTCCATTGAGACTTCATTGTTGTTATGCACTAATTCACTCTTATATGGTGTGTATACTGTCCTTTGACATATTATATCATGAATACCTTTATTCTCATGATATTATAAAGTTCATATTAAATGATATTCCACAATTATTTGTATTCAAGATTCTCTCATTTTTCTAAAAACACTTTTACAAAAATATCATTTTAAATGTTTTTAAGATTCATTATTCTGAATCTTTATCTTTAATATCTATGTTTTGAAAATGGTTTTCAGTATTTATTTATATGGACATTAATGTTTTAAAATTATAATTCCATTAAAAGCTTCAAAGTGGTATGGGAAACTTTGATTCAAAAATCTATTTTAAATGATTTTTGAAAATGGATTGATTAATTAAATATCTTGGAATTACTTATTATGATTTCAAATGAAATGTTGTTATTGAAATGTTTATATTTTCAATATTTTATGTGTAATGATGGTACTTGGACATTTTATGGGTGGTTACATGATAAATCATATGATGGGTGGTGCCATGAATACCAGGACGGGTGGTTACGTTATAACCTCCAATGCATTGGGTATGGAAGTCGGTCGTATGGTTATTCCATTAAGTATGTGTGGAAGTTGACCGTATGGTTATTCCATTATGTATTTTTATTTCCCAAGTTACCTCTATATGTTATGTGTTATTTATATGGGTTTAATGGTACTCTTTTGGTTACAAAAGGGTAAGTAATGGTCTTTTTTTTCAGTGAATATTTTTTACTACTTTATAATGGTGAAAAGTATTACTTTTATAAAGTACTCATGGTTTACTTGTTGTTTGAAAAAACTAACAGTTTTCCTTCTTTGTGTATCCTTTACTGGTCTTTTTATGCTCATCCCATGTTTTTGAAATGTTTTCCACAGGACATAAAGATGAATAGGGTCAATGATGGGATCAAGGAATGACATTCTATCTAAATCATGGAACTAGACATGTTTCTTTTTATGTGTTTTTTTATTTTATGGAAACTTAGTAGAAGTTTCTACTATTTAATCTTTTGAGATGTAATAGATATGAACTAATTCTCTAAAACTCTAAACCTGAAAAGAACCTCTATGTGAATTATTCATTTAATTCATGATTAAGTAATGTATAAGGACATGGCCTTATAGTTGGTATCAAAGGTCAGTTTAGATAACTTTAGAGGTTATGGTATTCTATAAGAATAAGTGACATTACCATAATGGTTAGGATTTCAGAAAGAGTCCTAGTTTTAGATAAAGTGAATGAGTAAGTATATCATAGTTTTTATCTTCCTCATTAGTACATGATGGTTTTGTTGATATACTCACACTGACGTTTCTGGTTTTAGTAAATGGATGGATCTAGCAGGCACCAAAGTGACAAAGGGTTTGAAGGAAACTGTGGTGGTTCTCTGATTAAGAGACTGTATGAAATGGGGAATTCAATGAGAAACTTCGTGGTTATTCTAAACCAACTACCAGAAGTCATGGTCAACCACTTTAACCATGGTGAGTTCTCTAAAGAATAATGTACGAGAGAACCAACTCAACATGGAGGTTCTGGTAATAATTATAAAGGTAACCATTAGGGTTTATATGATCCTTACTTTTGAGGTAATTATGGGTCACTATACTTTATGATGGAATATGAATGACATGAGATAAACGTGAGGTTAAATTATGTTATGTTTTTTTTGAAGATTTTATCTCGTTTTGGGGAATGTTTTAAGAATTATATAGTTTTGGAAAAAGGACAACACGCAGACCATGTGACAACCTGTCGCGTCGGACAAAGCTGCGGGAATCGAACCCACAACCAAAGTGTGGCTGGTATTTATCGCCTACCACTGGACTACATGATGTCCTTGGTTAGTATGACTTATTATTTTTAGTTAGACGATTTTATTAATTAATATTAAGTTGATTTTGGGTTATCTATGGAAAATATTAACCTATCATGGAGGATATGTGATTAGGTTAATTACTTTTCAATATGAGACTTTTAGAGAAACTGATGTTTTTTGGATATAACTGTTAATTTATACCTTGGAAGAATATGTGATTAAATCCTTAAAATATTTGGGTTTCAGTCTTAGTTTTGATTACTTTGATGAATTTTATGGATAGATGTTTATTGAATGATCTTTGTTGAACTTTGGGTATTGTTTGACAAGTTTTGGAGATTAAGAATAGATTTTATTTATAAAGGATTATCCTTTTTGGGTATTATCTGATCTCGTACTAAAATTTTTGGTTTGGTTTTGGTTGATATATAAAGACATGGAAAATATATAGTTCTTTTTTTTGGATTTTGTGATTCTCAATAAGTTGATTATAGTACTCTTAATGCGAACAAGTCTTCCTAAAAACTCGTCTTTTGAAGAAAATATGAGTTTGATTAAGGAATCTAGAAAAATTTGGAAGTCTACGTGACAAGTAAGAATGTTTCATTAAGATTTAGTTAAGCCCAAAAATGAATTCCTCAATTAAGAGTAACTTCAAACAAAAATGTTGTATGTTAACTTTTCCTACTAGGGAATCAAATACCATTTAACACATCACAAGTTTTTGATTTTCTTGTGGTTAACTTTCTCTTAGACGTGGTTACTATCACTCTCCATCATAACATGAACCTTTGTTTTTTTCCTCCATATCCATATTTTCATACTTGGAATCCTAGTATGTGTTAACTCAGGTGACATTTTTACTTCTCTCCAACTCTTTTAAAGTGATAGTTTTACTGACTCTTGTTCCGATTTGGGATTTTCAATGATGTTTCCAAGCCCAATTTTAAAATTGCAAGGATGCAATTCCCAAAAGGGGGAAAGGATGTAACACCCTAGTTATATAACGAATGTGAAATTTTCATATTTATCCATATTTGTGAATAAATTATTAATATTACTTTAAAGGGAACACTATGCTCGATGGCGTACCCAATACGCAACAACGAGTTTCTTTTAAATCTTACATTGCACTCTAATAATAAAATAATATTATTTTAAATGGTAGTTAATGCCTAGCCATTGTAATGGCGGTAATGAATGTAACTAACTAAAAAATGATCAGAAATTATTTTCAAATATTTTTACTTTTATCCAATAATTGTTAGCGGCTTAAAATGAAAATGAATCCAATTTTAAGCATAAATCTTCTAATATTCTTTAAAAGGTCGATTAACCACCTTTTTGATGGAGAAACCTTTTTAAATATACTTTTGAAAATTTTATATGTTGTATTTGACAAAATAAAATCTTTCTTTATAATCTGGACATCAACATTTACTTTGTGTAAATTTTTGTTATTTTTCCGATAAAGATCATTTTTATTGAAAATGTTGCATTTTAATTCAAAACCTCTTTCTAATATGAGTTATTGATATGGATATATTGTAATTTTAATTGAGATTAAAGTGTATTTAGAATATATTTTTACCATTTGATCTAATGGCGGTCATTGGAAATAATTTTACTTTGAAATTGGACTTAAACTAGTGTCAATATTTAAATAGATATTATTTCTTAAAAACACGCTTTTTGTTTTGACAGTGGGAATTAATTATGAAATAAATTAATGCAACTTATATGTTTTGAATTTTTTAAAATTCACATCATTTTTTAATTTGGAATATCAAATATAGCTTAGGGTGAATTTTTGGTATTTTTTCTGAAAAACATCAATTTTTGATGAATAGTGAAACCACTAAGTGGTAGTTAAAGAAACTGATTTTTTGTTTAAATGAAACTTTTCAACTTCTGTGATTTGATTTTCATAAATCCGAAAAACATGGTTCTAATTAAGAATAAAAATTTGGTTCAATGAGATTAAAATAATTTTTGGTGAATTGTAACTTTTGTGTTTTATTAATCGTGATTACAGGTAATTAGTGTAATTTAAGGTAAAAATAAAGTTTTAATAATAAGAAATGACCTAGAAAAATGTCTTACCATCATTGTATGTGTCATGTCCGACCAAAAACATCCATGGGTCAACTTGGGGACCCCATGGAGCCACTTTGGTAGGAAAATGACATAAATAACTTTTTATTTAAAGTTAAAATAAAAATGTCACAACCATGAGTTGTTTTACTAAAACAATTTTTAAATGGGGTCATACAAGTCATATTTTTTACTATAAATATTAATTAGAAATATAAAAATATTTCCTAAATCATGATATTTTTTTATAGTTTTTAGGCATTAAATAAATTAAATTATTTTTGACACCATGATGATGTAACGATTACCTCATTATTTAACGATTTAAATAAAATGAAAAGATAATGTAAAATCTAAGATCTAAACATGTCAAAAACCTTTTTAATGGGCGTATTTAGAACTATTATCACCTTATCCTTGAAATATATAATTTTGGGACATTTAAAATCCGAAAATCATTTTATAATAAAGTAACCTTTTATAACATTCCAAGAGTGTGCCTCCTCTCCTCTTGTTAAAGGCCCCCACCTATACCACCTTACCCACACTTCTCAAGCCTTTGGCTCGGCCAAACCCTACCCATTTTTTCTCTCCACATCCCTCTCATACTCCTAGAATCCTTACTTTGGGCAGATTCCTTCCCAAGGAAGCCTTTGAGCTCAAATAAAAATGAGTTACCCGTTTTAAAGGTAATGTCTTCCCTAGTGTTCTTTTGTTTTATTTTGCCTCTCCAACCCCCTAAAATCTTTTTATTTATTTCTTTTGTAACAACACCAGCATATTAAATATAATAGGATGTTTTTATGTGAAGGATTCGAGCTACACTTACACACACCTTCGTCTGATTGTTAAAGAACATACTGTTTCTGTGGATGGTGAATTTCTGCCTCACGAAACGATGATTGTTCAATCTTCTCTTAACACATTTCATGGTGGCCATTATGATGTCACTCTATTTTATATATGATATATATGGTATTTATGTTTTATATATGCTTCTGAATTTTATATTTAAAACATTCTTTATGCTTTTCATGTTGTGCAAATGCGATAATTTCATACGAGGAGGTGTGGACTACCGCCCCCTCAAGTCATGTGACTCGTTCATGCAATACATGGAATGTATAAAAAATGAAATTAATAAAAATATGTGACCTATATAACATATATATTATACTGTAATTATAATATATATATCTCTCAATTATATTTAATTCCATTAATATGTCAAAAAAATGGAAGTAGCGTTCATGCGTACATACGGCCTACCGTCTCCATGAAAGGAGCATTTCATTTCTTTTTATCTCCAAATGTTATGGAGAAGTATAAAATGAATATGTACTGGATATATATGATATTTAAATCATTAATACTATTTTGGGGATTATTTAATTATAACTACATGGAGAATAATTTTCCAACAAATTCATTTTTGACTCATGTATCAAACATCGACAAAAACGTCTAATAAGAACTCACATTATTAACCGATTATTATAAAATTATAATATGTGATATGAACTGAATAATAATATTTAAAATAGATCCTTAAGAAATTATAAATTGAACAATGTTTATTATTCAGGAATATAAAGAAACGAACAAGAAAGTCAGACTTGAGGTAAGGGATCTGACCCCTCTCTTTCTTTTCAAGTACCCTCTTTTATGTCATTTCATTTATGCTCCATGTTTTTATGTTGGAGGATGTTCTTTAATATTCACCATACCAAAATTTTTATTTTCATATGATTATTTACCCTCTCTTACTCTCATCAATTCATTTTATGAATTTTTATGTGGCGTCGTTAGGCTGCCGAATTTTCTTAAGCGATCCAACCTCTCTCGTCCTTTTTAAGTACTCTCTTTTATGTCATTTCATTTAAGCTCATCTTTATTATGTTTGGGGATGTTATTTTATATTTCTCATACTGTAATTTTTATTTTCATATTATTAGAGAAACTATTTGATCTCATAAATCCATTTTTGGAAGTTTTAAGTGGCACCGTTAGGCTGCCGTGTTTTTGTAAGGTATTTTTCATCTCACTTCTATTCCTATGACATTTATGCTAAGTTTTCCACTATTTCCTTTGAGTGGTGTATGTAATTCCAATTATTATACACATTTTGTAGTATAATTTCATTTATTGGTATTTACATATTCATTGTATGACCCTTCTTCCATGGGGTGTACGTTTTGAAAGTTACCCAACTCGGTAAGGGGACCTTTCACCCTCCTCTTTTTAAAAGACTTATTTTGTTATGTATTTTAATTAACATACTATTATGTTGGGATATGTTATTATATATCCTTATTTATGTAAATTTTACATCCAAGTGATGAGATACCATTTTCTCTCCCTTCAACTCATTTTCTGAATTTTAAAGTGACGTTGTTAGGCTATATGATTTCTGTAAGGGAACTTCTTAACCCACTTTCAATTCATTGGGTTAAACCTCTACTTCTTGATTTTATTATGCCAAGATTATGTGTGGAATCTCTATTTCATAATTTCCACAAACCGTTGTGTGGATATACTATTTCTACTCATAATCATCTCATTGATAAATTCTTACGAACTTGTATGGGAAATCATAACTCAGTCTCATTTCATTGAGTTAAATATATATGTTATTGGTTTTTTTTCCATTATTATGTGGGAATGACCTCTGATTGTTTCACACTTAATATACACTTATATTAGGTGTATTTATATTTGTCACACATAATTATGTGATATATTTATCCTTAATTTAAGGATACCGTCTTTATAATGGATTTGATCTAAATATAGATTTCCATTGAGACTTCATTGTTGTTATGCACCAATTCACTTTTATATGGTGTGTATACTATCCTTTGACATATTATATCATGAATCCCTTTATTCTCATGATATTATAAAGTTAGTATTAAATGTTATTCCACAATTATTTGTATTCAAGAGTCTCTCATTTTGCTAAAAAGTCTTTAACAAAAATATCGTTTTAAAAGTTTTGAAGATTTATTATTCTAAATCTTTATCTTTAATGTCCATGTTTTCAAAATGGTTTTCAGTATTTATTTATATGGACATTAATGTTTTAAAATTAAAATTCCATTAAAATCATCAAATTGGTATGGGGCACTTTGATTCAAAAATCTCTTTTAAATGATTTTTGAAAATGGATTGATTAATTCAATATCTCGGAATTACTTATTGTGATTTCAAATGAAATGTTCTTATTAAAATGTTTATATTTTCAATATTTTATGTATAATGATGGTACTTGGACATTTTATGGGTGGTTACGTGATAAAGCATATGACGGGTGGTGTCGTGAATACCAGGACGGGTGGTTACGTTATAACCTCCAATGCATTGGGTATGGAAGTCACCTGTATGAATATTCCATTATGTATGTGTGGAACTCGACCGTATGGTTATTCCATTTAAGTATGTTTATGTCCCAAGTTACCTCTATATGTTATGTGTTCTTTATATGGGTTTTATGGTATTCTTTTGGTTACAAAAGGGTAAGTAATGGTCTTTTTTCAGTGAAGTGTTTTTTCTACTTCATAAAGGTGAAAAGTATTACTTTGGTAAAGTACTCATAGATACTTTTTGTTTTAAAAAACTAACAGTTTTACTTCTTTATATATCAGTTACTGGGCTTTTTATGCTCATCCCAAGTTTTTGAAATGTTTTCCACAGGATTTAAAGATGAATAGGGTCAAGGATGGGATCAAGAAAAAAATTCTATCTAAAACATGGAACTAGACATGTTTCTTTTTAAGTGTTTTATTTTATTTTATGGAAACGTAATAGAAGTGTCTACTCTGTAATCATTTCAGATGTAATAGTTATGACCTAATTCTCTAAAATCTAAACCTGAAAAGATCTTCTATGTGAATTATTAATTTAATTCATGATTATGTAATGTATAAGGCCGGGGCCTTATAGTCTGGGTCATGGGTCTGGCTTGCTGGGAGTCCAGACCCAATGGGGTAGAAAGACTAGTCCAGTTCGTCTGGGATATGGTAGATGTCATATCATCCCTCGTGACTATTTCTTCTAGTCACCATCATCGATATTTTCTGTCATCCCCTTAAACTACATGCATTTGATGCTACGATCCTCTTCATTGTTGGCACACACCATCGGTGCATACCACCTTCCACATGTCGTTGCCACTAGCAGTCTCTTCCACGTGCCATTGGGTCCACTCCGGTGGTCCATTTTCTAATCCGTGAGTGTATTTATGATCCTCAGATCATCACCATATGTACTACAGCCTCAAAGTCTTCATGTCATCAACCCAGGGGTTTAGTCACAAAGAACATGAGAACACCCAAAACTGAGGGATCTGAACCTTATTTGTGTTAGCCCGATTCCTATGCGTTAAAACAAAACATGGAAGATTAACAAAAATATTCTATACCTTCAATCATGTGATAAATAATTTCACCTACAATAACAAATGAAATTTTGATCAAACTTTTATCGGGTTGATTCGTGATATTTTCTTCTAGAAAAAATAAATGGGAAAAAATTTCACAAAGACCAAACCCTACAACGGGTAATATCGCTTACAGATGTAGATGGAATTAGTGTCTCTACATTGATCCTTTATACATTGGGGTTCACTTATTCTTCTCCACTTGATAGATCCTGACAACTGATATGTCATCACCGACTAGATATCCCCGTCCCCCTTTCATTACAGATACTCTAGATTTCCAAAATATTTCTCTATTGTTAAGAATTCTAAAGGTGAACTCTATCTCTGATTAATGGAAGATATGTGTTGGTTCATTTTAGTGTTATTTTTTCTCTATGAAACAGTGTTTCCATGCTGCTTCATTTGTGAAAGGAGAATGGGTTTCTCTATTTCTGCATCATAGTGTCACTATTCTTCAAAACGTTTAAGGAAATAAAATATGATTATATTTCATTTTATTCTCCTTTAAAAGTCAAACAAGTAACTTTTACTCTCAATCTTTTCAAGTCATGTTTAAGTCTTTATTATGTAGAAAATATCATTATAAACTCAACATAAGTACCAGATTTTTATTTTGAGTTATAATTGGTGTGTTATGAGGATTTTAAAATAAAATAATTTTTATTATTGTTATTTTATTCATGGGTTTTCCTCAAAAACAACATTCCATAGTTGTTTTGTGCTGGCTGATGTTATTCTTTTCCTAAAGAAAGAACTCCCTCTTGAGAACAATGGTTGTCTCTCATTTTCAATAAATGTTACTATTTTTGGGTGGTTATAATTTAAAAATAAACTAAAAATTATTTAATTATTCTACTTATAGTTATAAAATTTTTGGGTTTTTTCTCTAGTGTTCCCCGCTGACTAAACATAATTTTATCCTTGTGTAATCCTGCCATCTTGAACATAATATTGCCCTTATATTTTTAATCTGGTATACCATTTAAGAGTTATTCCACTTTTTCAAGAGAAATACTCACACGTTCTATTTAAAACATAACACTCTGTGATGGATCATTCTTGGAACTCTAGGCCTTGGAATCACATTTTTTCTCATCAACTGGTCTCATAATTTTTCTAAGAAATTTCATAATGTAGAACTAGGAAAATATAAGACATTACATCACCCCCACCATAAGGCTTTATTTCCACAAAAGCTAAACCAAGGGATTCCCAAATAGATGACGGTGTGAGCATGAACCTGAGCCTCCCACTCACATATGATATTTTAAAGATTCCTCTACTTCCACCAAATGCACACTAGAGGAATTGATCATCCATAAAGGTTCATGTACTATTGATCCTCGATCTCTACCAGAAACTCTATAAAATTAGCCATTTCGTCAACGTCTTGCGCTCCCCAATCAAATATCATGCACATACAGGCATCCTAGTCCCTCTACTAAAGTATGATCCATTGTAGTAAAGATGTGTGTTGACTCGGTGAGTCAGTCAATGATCACCCATATTGTATCATTTCTCCTCGATGTGCGTGTAAACCCATCACAAAGTCCAATGATGTTCATTCCCAATTCCTTTCTAGTACCACTAGAAATATAAAGGACAACCCACAAAACTAATTCGTACAAGCATTCAGATTTTTATCTCAACTGGTAAGACCATCTTCAACCCGTTCCATTGTCCCCGATGTCCACCTTGACACCCACACACATACCGTGATGCTTCTCTCAACTCTAGGCGTCACTACTACAACATCGTATCCTATGAAGAGATAAATGTGCTACCCACCTTTCGAATGTACATGAGGGGTATTCCCAAGGGAAAAAATCGCATGTAATGACTCAAAATAGATTTCATTTAGTTGTTCCTCCCTCACTCATTTAAGAGTTGATGGGTAACAACTAATGACTAAAGATAAGATGCTTCATCCCCGTCCATGAAGGATAACCATAACGTGGCCAAATTTTCTGTTTCCTAATTTTGAAACTAAGAACTAGATTTACTACTGATATAATCTACTACAATTTTCTCCTTACCAAAAGTATAGACTACAACGAAGTCATAGTCCTAGAAGAACTCCAGCCATCATTTTTTACTCTAGTTCAAATAGTTTTGAGAGAAGATATACTTGAGACATTTATGGTTTGATTAGACGGTAAACTGATATCCCATTGAGGTAGTGTCTCCACATAATCAACGTGATGACTACCAATTTGAACTAAAGATCAGTGAACTCATTTAACTCTGTCTAAATTGCTAAAAATTATACAATCAACTTTCCATCCATGTAAAAGGCTGACCCATTCAACTGATCGTTTCCTTCATCATCCCTTTGGTAGTGGGTACTCATTCTCCATGGACACTTTTTTAAAGGGTTGGTAATCCATAAATAACCACAAAAAATGGGTCTTACTAATCCCTTCCTTTATAAGTCCCCCACAAACACCCCCATGCCACGATGCATTGTGAAATACATATGATATACTGATGCTAATATCTGTTCCATCTCAGGGTGTGGAATGATGAAAAAGTATATCTCTATATGGGGACATAATCTAAGAAACTTCTTCTGAAAAGACATTCATGTACTCTTCAACTACTGGTGGGAACTAAAAACTCAATACATCCACTACCACATGGGTAGGGGTGTCTGACTCAATTATGATATATTTTCCCCTTATATGCATGAGTTTTATCACGTGATTCCTAGGATTTCTTTTTTAGACTCAGTAAAACCCCATTCCAATCCTATTAACATAGAACATCATATTGTTTAAAATAGTAAATTTGGGCATGAACTGTGGATGACTATTCTATAACCAAAATAATGTTATAAGTCCAAGACACTGCTACCAAGAGGTTCCAACCAAAAATCTCACATTAATGGTGAGATCACACAGTTAGCATAAGTGTGATTATTGAGTAGCCTTCCATTGGTATCTCCATATGTAAGGGTTAAGTAGAAATTTTAAATATAAAATCAAGGTATTGAACAAGATTTGTGAAAATATGGAAGAATTATCCCATGTTTCAATTAATACAAATGCTAAGAGTCGACATAGATGGTACCTCAAATCATTTATGGTCCCCTTGGGTCATATTCCTTCACCGCATGCAGCTACCCACTTCCCATGTCCTCTAGATCTTTGAGCATGGTGTGGAACACATTGGGGTGGTGGTTGAAAAATGTCAAAAATTATTCCACCTCATGATGCTCTCCCAACTCTTCTTCCATGTTTGTTGCCCTGCAGATTAATATATTCTTGTCACTGTATCTAACATAGTGTCACATCCACCGTTTCAATGCCATCATGAATGGTTGGACAATCAATAGAGATATGTCCCATACCATCTTTTTAAAATCATGACATTATTCTAGGATGACTGGACTCAACCTATACGCATTGGTCATTGATTCCCTATCTTGGTACCTCTTCTCAAATTGTCTAACACATCTAAGTCTCTGAGACTAACATCATATTCTTTCATTCCCACTGCTGACATCAACCGACTATATCTACTCATCCAATGGTTTTTCAACTGTTAATGTTCTCTCTAGCACCCTAGGATAAGTAGGAATTCATAGAGGAATATTGACATCACGGATGTCCTTAAACACATATCACTCAGAGGTCTGGGCTCTTATGCACTATTTATATATTATTCATCGAGTTTATGGAGTTGTCAGTACCCCTCGATAGATACTCATCTACAGAAATTTCATCCACCTGATGCAATAAATGATCTTGGATACTCATATACCTTTTATTTTTTGGAAGTAGCCCATTCTTTGAGAACTGTTCTTGAGATATGTCCATAGAAAAGTCACATCATCCTATGATCAGGGTATTCCAAATCAATCCATCACCCTATTGATCCATGTAGAAGGATTAATACCAACACCTCCAAATGATATAATGGTGCCCTGGCTATATGGAAAACATGGTCACAACTTCAATCCATTTCTTAGCCACATGTGAGTTAGGTTCTCTTTAATACCTAGGGGGTATCATTCACTGAAAAATGTGATGTGTGATCAGCACACAAATCTCATTCGCTGGTACTATAGGAACAATGTACTAATCCATAGGTGGTGGTATAGTTGGTACACCACCTAGTGGTTCTATCTCTATTATGAACCCCTATACCCATCTTTTCACCTCACATATTATACTCATGATCACCAGGTCAAATCCTGGCTGGCTATCCACATAGAAACACCTTGGAACAAAATAATATGTACCACAATCAGTAGAGTATACCTGATGATTTTAAAGAAGAAGGACATTGAAAACTCAACCCATTACTATATGATGCGTGTACCATCATTTTCCCCTTCATCTATTGTTTTCATGTACCGAGTCAAAAAGATGAAATCAAGGTCCTAGTGTATGGATATGTTATCCTCGACACCACCATTATATTCCCTAACCTGAAAGCTAAACACGAATGAATTAACACTATTTCTCAAAACTAAACTCATAGACTATGGGTTCTTAATGTAGAACCGACCTCATATGATACTTCTCTAGCATTACCTGTCCCCCCAGGGCCTGTTCTGTGACTACCCCATGCCCTCCTCGGAGAGGCCAGGGGCTAGGGACTTGTGCCAAGTAGGCATATCACAAAAATGGGAGGCATTTTCCTAAGATCATGTAAAAACAACCATCTAAATTCCACATGGTCGGAGAGTGAAAACAATATGTAAATAAAATAAATTCTTACCATTACAACCCTATAATAGAGTACGATAGAATTTAAAGTAGTAAAGTACAACCAAGCTAGAATAAAATCCTGCTAAAAGAAATATAACTTCAAAGATTGTCCCACATACAATGGTACTAAAGATATTGTAGGAAATGCTTTTGCATGGGTGTGTAAAATCACGTGCATTGGTATGTAAAAAAATACTAATTAGGGTATACCAAAAACCAAAAAGAAAAATTCCACAAAGGAAAACACAACTAATAATGTACAGCCATAAAAACACAGATATATGTCATCAATACATATAACAATAACATCCATGTATACTCATAAAGGATTCCAATATGCAATGTCTCATCTGATTATAGACATATGGTTCTGTGCATACCAATCTTGATTCTAGGAGATCTCACTCCTTGATATATATGATAGTATCCGTGTAGAGAAAGTCTTCCCAAATGTATCTAAGAGAGCATCTAGTATCAATAAATCATGATGTTTCCCTTAGATTTCTAGTCTCACTGAGATAGGAAGACTCGATATCATATCCAATCCATTCTCACATGATTCTGGAAGATGCATGTTCTTCTAGGGAGCACACGCTCCTTGATCTATCAATTCATTAGAGACCTATGTAAAAAGGTTGCAATTCTTTGGGCCTCACCCGAAGAGAACACACCAGAAAATACTTGATGTACACTACTTCTATTATAATGATGAACATATTTTACTATTGATGGAGTCATTCCCAATGAGTCATTGAGGTATGCTCATCTGGAGGGCCACTAAGGTACACTTGGCTACTGGTCATCATTCAGGCCACTAAGGCCCACTCTAATACTACACATATCCTAGGCGATACTCATCTATTGGTCCACATCGGTCCACTCAAAAAATTCTAGTTTGTTGGGCCAGAAAGACCAGTTTGGCTACTTCTCCTCTATTGGGGCATGGAGGCCAGCTTGACTACTGCTCATCTTTCAGGCCACAAAGTTCCACTAGTTACTGCTGGTCTCTTAGGCCACTAAGTTCCACTCAGCTACTCATCTATCAAACCACTATGGCATGCTTGGCTAATCGTCAATTCCATGTCATCCTATCCAACTGTAAGATTCCTTCTCATAGTGTTCTTGATTATGGCAGAATATATTCCTCAATCCATTGGTAATTTCTTAATCTCCAACGAAACTCATATAGAGTATGTTAAAAGGACCGCCTCATCGTGAGGGACTGAATGCCCCAAACGACTCGTCTAACAGATGTACGGTTTATAGATTAAGATTGTTTTAGTAAAAATGAGATGGTTGGGTCTGGGTCCCAGTCCGACATAGTCTGCCCGACCCCACCTAACCCGACCCGGCCCAGTCAGCTGGGCCCAAAACGGAGTGGCGAGGCCATAAATCCTCCCCGCTGGGGCAGGCTAGTGTGGTCTTCCCGGGAGGCGATGGGCGTCGCATCCCACATGCGGTCCAGCAGAACCATGGCCTTCAGCAGCGTGATGCGGCGTGTTTGCCACGTCCATGTGTGCCTACGTATCGAGTCGATGTCATAGGCCACCTCATTAGCTTGACATATGTCGCCTCTGGCATAGAGATTCCACCCCGTGCCGCAGTAGACTGTCTCTTCTGGGGGGCCATCGGGTCTGCGTTGGTGGTTGGATTTTCGAACCACGAGTGTATTTCAGATCCTCAAATCATTATTTTTCCTGCTACAACCTCAAATAATTCTCATAGTCAACTTGGGATTTTGGCCATGAAGAACACAAGAACACCGACAACGGAGGGATCTGGGCCTTGTTTCTATTCTTGTGATTCCTCTATGTTAGAATGAAAGGGAGAAGATCAATACTATGTTTCCATCTCTTCGAGACCATGATAAACAATATAACCCCGAAAAAACAAATGACATGAGGATCAACCTTTCAATGGGTTGATCTGCGTTCATTGTTTATGGAAAGAAAGAATAGGGAATAATTTACCAAAGAACAAAGCCCTACCTCAAGTTGGATATGTTGAAAACATATATTGAAGTCGCATCACCATGTAAATATTTGTTCATCCATTGTTGGTTGATTCTTCGCTAATTCATAAAACCCAACCTCTGATTCATCGTAACGGGTGAGAGAGCCTCCTACCCCTTTCCTTAAAGAAGCTATAGAGTTCTACAGAAGTTATTTAGCATTATGAATTATGACCCTCAACCATATCCCCAATTAATAGAAGAATCATGATAACAATTTTCATTGTTACTATTTTACATTGAAACAACACTTCCACAATGCTTCATTTATGAAAGGAGAATGGGTTTTTGCGTCATTGCATCATAGAATCACCATGCTGTGAAACATTAAAAATCAATAAAATAAACAACTTTTAGTTTATTATATTCTTATTTAAAAAGTAAAATAATTTAATTTTACCCTTGACTTGTGTTGATCAAGGTTAATTTATTCTTAATGATAACATCTCATTACGAACTCAACGGTGATCTTAGATTTTTAATCTGAGTTACTGTTGGTGAGTTATGAGGATACAAAAATGAAATTATTTTTTATAAAATTATTTTATTGATGGTTACATCCCAAAAACTACATTCCACATTTGGCCTGTACTTGCCAATGTTAGGCTCCACATAAGAAAAGAACATCCTCATGAGATCAGTAGTGGTCTCGTATTTTCGATCTATGTTACCATTTGTGAGTAAGGAGGATTAAAAAATAAAATAATCCTTATTTCATTATTTTATTTTCTATTATTCTATTTTTATGTTTTCTCACTGGAGCCCCGTTACAACTAAACTTAAGTCACACTGAGAGTAAACCATCCATATTAAATTCAATTGTGCCCTCATATTTCTGATCCATGAACTTGTTTAATAGTGATTCAACTTTTTTCAGGATAACTTCTCATGAACGCTATTTAAAACAAAACATTTTAAAAAAAAACCTTCTAGAAACTCTAGGCCATAGAATGAATCGTCGTCTCAAAACCCAGCCTGATAATATTTCCAGGAATTTTCAAAAAAACCAAGAAAATATAAGTTGTTACACTGGATGACTGATTTATTTACGAATTATATATTTAAACAACTATAACAATATTAAAAAAGTCACAATATATATTCTTAGAAATAATGTTAACCAAACATTAAATAGATGATAAAATACTTTCAACCTTGTTAGATTGGTATTTTATCACCATAATATATCTGATTTATCATTTTTTTTCATAACTACTATAAATTCAATTACAAGAATTATTTAATCAGTAGGATCAATATTATCATCTTCAAAATATCGATCATCATTAGATACTGAATTATTCCCAATCTAACCAAGTTGGATCCAAGGACTATAAGCTAGAATAAAACCATTATAGATTAAATGATATTTTATTTTTATTTATCAAAACATTCTATTATTTTAACACATCATGAGAGTATAGAAAATCATTTCACTCTTTTGAAAATTTTGTTCAAAAAAATAAAAAAATGAATCAACCCCTTTCTCATATTTTTCACAAGCTCTATGTTCAGTAATCGTATTATGATTCATTATTAACTATAACCTCTTTTATGTATTTAATATATGTTTCTCTATCTTAATATTTAAAATTCAATTTTAAATTTATAAATAATCATAATAAAATATTAATTTATAAAAATTATAAATGTAATGATATAAATAATGATAATAATAAAAATTATAATAATATTAACAAGTTATAATATTATTAATAATTGGAATAATATTAACAAGACTTTCAATATTTATATTTTCATTTATCATATTATCAATAATAATTGTAATATTAATAATAGTGACAATAATAATAATAATAATTACTAATGTACCATCAATATTAAACCATTAATTAAACTTTTTAATATTATTGTTCATTTGGGTGTGTGTATTAATGGTAAGAACCTAGAAACACTGCATAAATGACCTTATTTCTGATCCATAATGTGGTAGAATTTTCGTAGGTACTATAGTAGTATTCTATTAGTAGTACTATTCATCTGATTTGGGGTTTCGGTTCCCTAATTTGGTCCTCGAGTTTACATATTCATAGTGCCATATTTTTACATCGTGCCATAATGCCTTTGGTCTATCTTCAATTGAAAGCATATATCATGGTTTTAATAGGAGAACATTTCATCATATAATGTTGGTGATACATCATGAAAGAATGTTGGTACCACCAGGTTGCCGACCTCAAAAATGGATGGAAAAGATAGTGCCTTTCCACTGGCCTTCATTCCTCACGGACATCCAATGTGGTACATAAGAGCGACCTGAAACATGATTATATTCATAGTGGATTAAGTATGTCAATTTTATATGAATGCCTTGGATATAGGGTAGGGTGTCATATAGGAATCATCATGTTGTTATCTCAAAAGAGAGATGGGTGTGCTATAAGATATCATTCAATACTCTTCCCATAATGTTTCCCATTATGGGATGGAGGGGATCCCTTACATAGTGAATCAAAGGGAAACATGAATCACATTCCCTTGGTAGGGGTGAGAAAACCTAGATTTCAGAATGAAAACACTATTTGATGACTACTTATAGGGGATAAAATGGAATATAATTGGTGAAACAACATAATTCAAGATTTTAATACAGGCGTTCAGGTAATATTTTTTAAGGGTACTTGCGCCACATTCAATTGGGGAATAAAACATCAAGAACATGGAATCTTTGTGATATAAATATAAAATAAAATAGGCTTGGTCAATGTCTTCCATTACATAATGGGAGGGATTAGGCTAAACCCATTGAGGTTCCTTAGTGTGAGTTATTTTTAGTTTATAATCTCTTCTAATTAATATACATATAAATATTTATTTTTTTTTAATATTAGAAATAGTAATTTAGTAATATTTACTTATTAAATGATTAATAAACTAATAAAATATTGATATATATCGTCTAATAAAAAGAAAAAAAATAACAAGAAGGTTCAAATAATAATTATAAATGAATATTAAAATGTATACTAATATTTTTTGTATATATTAAAATATATATGTCTTTTATTGGAACCATTAATTTTTCACAATACATATAACAATAATGTTAATAGTGATATTAATAATCATCTATACATATAAACTAATTAATAATAATTAAATATGATATATAATTTTATTCGACATATTAAACATTAAAAATATAAAATATAAACTTATTAATATATATATATATATATATATATTAAAAAATATATAAGTCAACAAAAATATGAATATCACATTACTCATGTAATATTGTAGAAATTATAGTATCAAATAGGCATATTCTAATTAAGACGACATACTACAAATCAATGAAAAATTTTATTAATAAAAATATAACTATAAATTAAGAATAGAAAAAACTAAATAATTCATGTTCTATATTAGATGTTCCATGTATTATATTTTATAATAATCATATTAAATATAAAAAGAATAGTACAAATGAAATATTACCCAAAATAATCATCATATTGAATGAAATAGAAATTATAAGTATTTTGTATGTAATTTTTGAATGAATTTATTATATGTATGACTAAATAGGTCCATCGCATGAAAATTGCAAATCACGACCATTGGGAATTATGATTGTTGGTGATATGACTCTTATAAAATGGGAATTAGAATTCGTGTAAATTATGATTAATACTAAGAAAGAATTTATATAGAAGGGATAATACATGATCATAAATAGTGGGAACAAACAATATTTAATAAACTAATTAGTTATAATGAAGGATGTAACATCATTAGGTTTTACCCTTGACCTAGCCAAAAAAGGTAAACAGTTGAGCTTCACGTGGAATCATCACCAAGGGAATTTAATGTTAGTGGAAATCACTTCAATATTAATGTTATCTGAACCACCACTGAATGTAACACAATTTCAAACCTCATCCTTATGGATTATGCGGTGTTATTGGGGGAAATTTGTCTTGGGGACAATACTATTAAAATAAAAATACATTTAAAAATGAAATGTTGTATACCCTAATATCAAATTTTTATTAAATACATCAAAATTATTTTAAATATAATATTTATTTAATTGGGTGATGAATTTCATAAAATTGATTTAATTTTTCAAATAAATATTGTGAAATTACTTATGTTTATAAATTTGGGAATTTTTTATAAAAAATTGAAAAATATGGTAATACATAATGATATTGTGTTAACAATGACTTCATATATGTGTAATCATTAATAAAAATTTACAAGGTAGTTCTATTTACATAATTTTAAAACAAACCATTGTAGAGGATCATTGTGAGGGGAATTGGGAATTATAGGGATGGGCTAGTGAAGTACATATGGTATTCAATAAAATAAAATATTCAATAATTTTTTCTACAAAATTACACTAACAAGAATTATAAATACCCACACCACTTCTAATTTTTTTCACAATAAAATTAGAGTTCAATCGATATATCTATATCAAGGAGTATCATAGATAGTTATTTCTTAAATAATTATTTTTCTGGTTGGATTCAATGTTCATATATACTCTTAGTAGCTCTAGAGAGTTAATGGTTAATTTTATATCTGTTTTCAATTCCTATTTTTATTTCAATTATTGTATCCATTTAAATTTGATATTTATTATTCAAATAATAATATGATATCATAGTAATTATGGTCCTTAATCATTCATTTTCATGTGAATTAAAATTTAAACAGCTATATAATCTATTAATATTAATTTATTACACAAATATGTTACCCAATCCATATAATCAATTATCCAAATCCTTCTCTATTCCATGTTTTTCGGGTATTATTGATCTATCAATTGTAAGAGTAAGGTTTTTTATATGGAAGGATAATGGTTATGTAGTTGATGGAGCCTATACATTTTCATGTAATATCCCACAATCTATAACTCTCTCATGTTGCTAGAACGGGTTGGTTACTGAAACTCAACCATGCCTACCTTTATTCTAGAGGATACTCACTAGTATATGGGGTGTGATGAGTAATGACTCGGCCTTAAACAATACATAATCTTGAATGAAATAGATATTTCACATTGAGGATATTTTCAGTTTTAAAGTTTTAGAGAATTAGGTCATAACATTTACATAACAACATGAATATTACATGTAGACAATTATACTCATTATCTATTTTTTCATAAAATAAAAACTCTCTAAAAAAAAGTGTCATGTCTAGTTCCATGTTTTAGACAGCATGACTTTTCGTTGTTCTCGTCCTTGACCCTTATTCATATTTAAGTCCTGTGGAAAACATTTCAACAACATGGGATGAGAATAAAAAGCTCAGTAAGGGATAAAATAAGGAATAAAAAAATTATCCCATCAATAAATACAAAACAATGAAACCATACTATTAAACCATAACATACCTAATGAAATCATAATATTTATGAACAACACATAGAAAT
The DNA here is from genome assembly GCA_963277665.1 of Viscum album. NCBI lineage: Eukaryota > Viridiplantae > Streptophyta > Magnoliopsida > Santalales > Viscaceae > Viscum > Viscum album. Next base: position 445,675,359 of record OY728142.1, read on the forward strand.
CACAAATCATAAAGGTAACATACCGAATAAATAACATACTTACGTTATAGCTATCACAACTACAGAGGGAGTGACATTTAGAATACCCATCATATTATATTCCCTAAATCATTTAAGATAAACATTAACGTTTACCTCTGTCATGTTACCAAATGCATTGAAGAGCTATCTCGGGATCACATCCCCATGTTTTATCACGGAACCACCCATATACATAAAAAATGCCCAATATCCATAACATATTCAGAACCCATAAAACAAAAATAATGGAAAGAGAACATTTCAATCACAATATATCATTTCAATATATTGACCAAATCAAAGCTTCTATCAAACCATTTTCAAAACCATTTAAAATATTAAATAAAGATGTTTTTTAATCAAAGTGTCCCATATAACATTGAAGCATTTGATTGTAATTTTAATTTCAAAACATTCATGTCCATATGAATAAATCCTTAAATCCATTTTTAAAACATGGTCATTAATGGGAATGAGTTATAAGAATAAACCTTTAAAACATTTAAATTGATATTTTTTTAATGTGTTTTTTACAAAAAGAAAGACCCGAGAATACAAATAGTTGAGAAAAAAGATTTAATCAGAACTTAATAATATAATAAGAATAAAGTTATTCATGATATAATACACCACAAGGACAATATACACCATATAAGATTTAATTGTTTCATATCAACAATGAAGACTCAATGGAAATGTAAATTGAGACGAAATCCCTTATAAAGATGATATCCTTAGATCAAATATAAATCAATTACATAATTATGTGGGAAAATATAAATACACCCAAAATAAGTGGATATTATGTGTAAAAAAAATCATAGTTTATTCACACATATTCATATCACAACATAATCAAGAAGTAGTTGCTTAACCCAAAAGTTGAAATTGGGTTAAGAATTTTTCTTATAGAAATTTGACACCTTAAAGACCTCAATATAAAATTCAGAAAATAAGTTGATGAGAGGGAAAAATATATCTCATAACTTTTCCATAAAATTTAATTCAATAAGGATATATAATAACATATCCCAACATAATAAGATGTAAATTAAAAGACATAACAAAAAGAAGTCTTTCAAAAAGAGGATGGTGAAAGGTTCCCTTACCGATTTTGTAACTTATGAAACATGCACCCCATGAAAGAAAGATCACACAACGAATATATAAATACCCATAAATTAAAGTATATTACACAAGGAATACAACCATGGGCAGTACATCCACCACACAAAAGGAAATAGTGGCTGATATAGCATGAATCTCACAGGAATAAAAAGTGAGATGAAAAACCCTTACCACGTTGAAATCAATCGAGTTGTATGAGAAAAGTTAATAACTACAAAATTAATCAGAGAATACCAATAATATAAATATAATCATTATAATTTATATATCAAATTGGAGAACACTATACAACATATGCAATATATAAGTGGTGAACAGTGGAAATCTCATTGAAATAAAAGTGAGATAAGAAATCCCTTCCCTCGTGTCTAAATTGACTCGTATGCTCCTTGTTTTCATGAATAATAAACATTAGTTAATTTATAATTTAATGATAACACATTTAATTATTATTATTCCTTTTAAATCACTTATTTCATTGCAATAGAAGTTAGTTAATTATTTGAGTTCATATCATACATTTTGTCGATGTTCAGAATTTGGGTTAAAAATGAACTTGTTATAATTAAAATTTATCCATGTGATCAATACTCCAATAGATAAAAAATTATATTAATGATGTAGATATCATATATACCATATATATCCATTATACACATGTATTTATATTAGTACATAACATTTGGAGATAAGAAGTGAAATGCACCGTTCATGGAGACAATAAGTCGTATGTACCCATGAACGCTACTTTCATTTCTATTTAATATTTAATGTAATGAAAACATAATTATACATAGGTATATTATAATTATAATATCATATATCATTAACTCCATCCTTTATACATCCCACATAAGGCATTAACAACTCATATCACTCTGAGGGGGTGGTAGTCCGCACTTCCTAATATAAAATTATCATGTTTACCCATTATGAAAAACATAAAGGTATACTATAAATGAAAAATACAGAAGCATAAAGATAATATAAACATAATATATATCATATATAAATACATTTCCAAAATAATGGACACCATTAGAGGTGGTAGGAGTTAATTGAACAATATTCGTTTCGTGAGGCATTAGTTTTCCATCCACAGAAACATTTTGTTCTTTACCCATTAAATGGAGGTGTGTGTAAGTGTAGCATGAATACTTCACCTAAAAACATCCTCGTATATCTATGATACTATTTTTGTTATAAAATAATGTAATAAAAATAGTTTAGGGGGTTTTATAATTAAAATAAAACAAAAGAACTTAAGAGAAGACGTTACCTTTAAATCGAGGAACTCCATTTGGTTTGAACCAAAATGTTTTCTTGAAGGGTTTTCTGCCTAAGGTAAGGCATATAGGATGAGATGAGGGATCTTGGGGGATTATTGGAGTAGAATTTGAATGAGACAAAGGATTGAGAAGTTTGAGAAATAGGTTATAAGTGAGGGATTTTTATAAGGGAGAGGAGGGACTCTTTAGGAAAGTTTGAAACAATTATTTTATTATAACCTCATCTTCGATTCCAAAAGGTCAACTATTAGTTAAAATCAATGTTAAGATGACTAATGGTCGAAATAAAATAATCCAATAAGAATTGGACTGGTTTTGGTTATTGTTGTAATATTTATAATCTTATTTATTTAAATCATTTATCAATGAGGTAAATATTGTATTATTATTGTGTCATAAATAATTGAATTTATTTGAGGTCCAAAAATTATAAAAAAAATACCATGACGTAGGAAATATTTTTATATTTCCAATTAATATTTAGAGTCTAAATGATAACTTATCTAACCCCATGTAAATATTGATATACTAAAAAATATTTGTTTATGTCATTTTTGTCTTTACATTAAATTAATTAATATAAAGTGTCATTATTACTCGCATGTGGCTCCATGGGGTCCTGAATATAACCCAAGGATTCCCATGGTCAGATATGTATCATCTAATACAATTAGAACACATGTTAGGGTAACTTAATATTATTATAATTTTATATTTTACCCCTCTTTAGTATATTTACCCTTTAATCATGGTAAATAAAATATTTACTGAAGTAAATATTTAAAATGTATAAAACTGAAAGTTATCTATTTACACAATTTGGACCTAATGATTCAAAATATGTAATATATATTTCTAAATTAAAAACACTGAAGTGGCAGAAATTAATTTAAAATTAAATCCCACTGTCAAAACAAAAAAGCGTGTTTTTAAGAAATAATAACAATCAAAAGACTGACACTTGTTTATTTCCACTTTCAAAGTGAAATTAATTCCAATGTCCGAAATTATATTTAATAGTAAAAATATATTCTAATTACTCTTTATAATGAATTAAAAGGATAATATAGTCATATAAATAAATTTTATTAAAAGGCACTGTTGAATTAAAATACAGTATTTCCCACTATTCATTAAAAATGAACTTTAACAGAAAAATACCAAATAATTACCCAAAGTAAATTTTGATGCCCCAAATCTAAAGAAAAATTGTATTTTGTTAAATAGATCATATAAAAATGACCAAAACTAGATTTAAAGAGGGTTCTCCATCAAAAGGCGATAAAATGACCTTTTAAATAATATTAGAGTAAATAAGCTTAGATTCATTCACATTTTAATCCTCTAACTTTTATTGGATAAATGTAAAAACATTTAACAAACATATATAATCATATTGTAGTTAGTTCTATTTATTCTCACTGATATAATGGTTAGGCATTAACTACCATTTAAAATAATAATATTATATTATTAGTGTGCAACCTATGATTTCAAACAAACCGATTGTGGCGTATCAGGTACACCATATAAGATAGTGTCCCCTTTAAAGTATAATTAATATTTAATTCACAAATATTAGTAATTTTGAAAATTTTCATATTCTTTATTGACCTGGGATGTTACATCCTTCCTCCCCTTTTGGGAATTTCATCCTCACAATTTTAAAAGTGGGATTGGAAATTTCATTAAAATCCCCACATCAGAAAAGAGTCAGTAAAACTATCACTTTAATAAAATAAAAGAAAATTACAAAGGTCAATTGAGACAAAATATACTAGGATTCCATGAAAACATGGATATGGAAGATCAAAAAACCATCATATTCTGATGGAGTGTGATAGAAAACATGATTAATAGAATTTTAACCAAAAAAATATCACAATCTCGTGATGTGTTAAGTAGTCTTTTATAATTCAGTAGCAAACAAAAATTGAAAAAAAATTTAAGTTCCATTTCATAATTTTAGTAATTAATTTACTACATAGAATAAGAACATAAGAAAATATACTTACCTTCAAGTAGAGTTTCATCATTTAATGAGTTTCTACCAAAAAATAATCTTTTCTCCAAACAATGAGAATTCAAAAAGACTTAGTCACATAAAAAGAACAAGAATTATATTCAAGAGAATAACATAATCTACAAAATAAAAACTATATATTTACCTTGTCTTTATACATCAACTAAAACTAAAATGGATAGTACGAGAACATATAATCCCCAAAAAGGATAATCCTTTATAAAAAAATTACAACTCATAATCTCTAAAATAAAAAAAAGTAACCAATGTTCAAGAAACACTATTAAATACATAATTGTCCTTAAAATTATTCAAAATATTCCAAACTATGATTGAAACCCAAAACTAAAAATAATTTAATCCCATATTCTTCCACAATAAATCTTAACATTTATCTTTAAATAGCACTGACTAATATTAAAGTCTCATACTGAAGTTTAATTAACCTAATCACATATTCTCTATGATAGATTAGTCATTTCCACACATATCCCTGATATCCATATTTCCAAAATAAAACATAAATTCTTTAAAAAAAATATTTCAACCATTACCCCACAATTTATATCCCATAGTATTCTATTTTCTGTAGGAATATATTTTTCCCCAAAAGAGAGAACGTCTTCCAAAATCACTTTTATCACTTAATCACCAAATAATTTTATTATACTAAGGATATCTATTTGATAAAATATAAGATCCCAAATCAACATAATCTTCATCAATAAAATCATTTAACTAAAAAGAATAAGTCAAACTATCCTTGTACTTCATGTACCCTAGTATTAGGCGATAAATCCCAATCGCAATATGGTTGTGGGTTTGATTCCCACATCTTTTTCCGACGTGACGGGTTGTCACAAGGTATGTGTGTTGCCCTTTTTATAAAACTGAAAAATAAACCAAACATGTTTTAACCTGAATTGTTTCATTATACCTCTCATTCTAATCCCAAATCATTATGAACTCTACATATTAATTATTGATGTCTTATATATATTGATATTTTTTTTTAATTTGACCACCATATGATAAAATCAAACGATCCCCAGAATAACGAAAATAATACCTTGATCATGGTGTCTACTTGGTTTCATAATTATCTTGTTGACATAGGTAGAAGGTCCATGCATTGCAATAATGATGTAGAGATCCTTCAAAATCATTTTCTTCCTTCATTCAAATACACCATGTACAACTAGGGTCATATGTGTGTTCGCAGAAAAATAGTTTTCGGAAATAATCATGTTTGACATATAATTTCAAAACATCTGATAAAAATGATTTCTATAAAACAGTTAGATCGAATTTGAGTATAGAATTTCAATTAACGGTTCTTTTAAAATACCATAAGTATGTGCTAAGAGACTTTATTGTAAAATAAAATATAAATAAGTTGTTCAAGGGTCTCCTTCTTCAGAACCTTTTTCAAAATCATAATATGCTTCAAAATCTTGTGATAAGTTAAAATATTTCTAAAATTCTTTGAAAATATTTACCTTTCTTGAAAATATGAAAATATTTTGGAAATAGGATTTGATTAAATACAACCCCTGATCCATGATGATATCAGGGTATAATGGAAGTGTTTGATATCTCAAACAATTGCTTACAAGTGAGTTTGTATGTTATAAAATGTTTCACAATCATCTGAACATGACTTTTAAATAATTATTGCAAGCAAGTCATCAAGAAGATATAGGAATTCCGTTTTAGATCATCCTCCATCCATTTTAAACACACTTTCCTTAATCTAAAAAAAGTTATAAATCAAGGATTTAACTGAAATAATAGACATAGGGACAAACCATGTGTTTACAAAAAACTCTTAATGTCTAAAGTTGTCTAAACCAACCTCTGATACCAACTGTAAGGACCCAACCTTAAACATTATATAATCTTTAATTAAATGTATAATTCACATTGAGGATCTTTTCATGTTTAGAGTTTTAGAAAATTATTTCATAACATTTAAATAACAACATGAATAATATAAGTAGAGAATTATACCCAGTATCCATTTATTTCAGAAAATAAAAACTCTTGAAAAATAGAGTCATGTCTAGTTCTATGTTTTAGATAGCATGACTTTTCTTTGATCGCATCATTGACCCCTGTTCATCATTAAGTACTATGGATAACATTTAAAAAACTTGGGATGAGCATAAAAATCTCAATAAGGTATAAAATAAGGAATCAAAACATTATCCCACTAATAAATACAAAACGATGAAACCATACTTCTCAATCATAACATACCACATAAAATCAAAAGATTTATCAACAACACATAAAAATCACAAATCAAAAAGTTAACTTGCGACATAAATAACATACTTACATTGTAACTATCACATCTACAGAGTGAGTCACACTTGGAATACCCATCATAGTATATTCCCTAAATCTCTTAGGAGAAACATTAACGTTTACCTCTGTCACGTTACCCAATGCATTGGAGAGCTATCTCGGGCTCACCCACCCTTGGTTTATAACGGAACCACCTGTATACGTAAACAATTCCAAATAGCCATAACATATTCATAACCCATAAAACAAACATAATGGAAAGATAAAATTTCAATCACAATATATCATTTCAAAATATTGACAAAATCCAAGCTTCTAACAAACCATTTTAAAAACCATTAGAAATATTAAATAAAGAGATTTTTGAATCAAAGTGTCCCATAACACTTTTAATCTTTTGAAAGAAACTTAAATTTCAAAACATTCATTTCCATATGAATAAATCCTTAAATACATTTTTAAAACATGGACATTAATGATAAAGAGTTATAAGAATAACCCTTTAAAACACTTAAAACGATATTTTAGTTAAAGAGTTTTTAACAAAATGAGAGACCCTAGAATAAAAATAATTGAGGAATAAAATTGAATCAAAACTTAATAATATCCTGAGAATAAAAGTATTCATGATATAATATGCCACGAAGACAGCATATACACCATATAAGAGTGAATTGGTGCATATCAACAATGAAGTCTCAATGGAAATTTAAATTGAGACTAAATCCCTTAAAAAGACGGTACCCTAAGATCAAGGATAAATAAATTACATAACTATGTGTGAAAAATATAAATATACCCAATATAAGTGGAAATTAAGTTTAAAATAATCAGATGTTATTCACACATATTCATTGCACAACATAATCAAGAAGTAAATGTTTAACCCAAAAATTGAAATTGGGTTAAGAAGTTTTCTTACAGAAATTTGACAGCCTAATTGCACCACTTTAAGATTAAAAAAATTTGTTTATGAGAGAAAAAATGATATCTCATCACTTTGAAATAAAATTTACATCAATAAGGATATATAATAATATATCCCAACATAATAAGATGTAAATTAAGAGACATAACAAAAATAATCTTTCAAAAAGTGGAGGGTGAAAGGTACACTTAAGGATTTTGTATGATACGAAACATGAACACCATGGAAGAAATATCACACAATGAATATGTAAGTAACCATAAATTAAAGTATATTAGACAAATAATACAACCATGGGCAGTACATCTACCACTCAAAAGAAAATAGTGGCTAATATAGCATGAATCACACGAGAATAAAAAGTGAGATGAAAAACCCTTACCATGTTGAAATCAATCAAGTCATATAAGAAAAGTTAATAAAAACCAAATTAATTATAGAATACCCTGAAAATAAATATAATCATGATAATATATATCAAATGATAGTACATAATACACCACATGTAATAAAAATGTGGTGAACAATGGAAATCTCACCGAAATAAATGTGAGATAAGAAATCCCTCACCTCGTGTCCAACATAACTCGTATGTCCCTTGTTCTTCCAGAATAACAAACTTAATTTAATTTCTACTTGCATAATAACTTTTCTAATTCTTTTTATTACTTTTATATCTCTTATTACATTTCAATAACAGTTTGTTAATTATTTGAGTTCATATAAGACATTTTGTCGACGTTCAGAATTTGAGTTAAAAATGAACATCTTATAATTACAATTTGTCCATGTGGCCAGTACTAAATTATCTCCAGAATGATATTAATTATTTAGATATCATATATATCATATATACCCAGTATATACATGTATTTATATTAGTACATAACATTCTGAGATTAGAAATGAAATGCACCGTTCTTGGATACGGTAAGTCGTACGTATGCATGAACGCTACATTCATTTCTATTTAAAATTTAATGGAATGAAAAATAAATGATACATAGGTATATTATAATTTCAGTATAATATCATATATCATTAACTCCATCCTTTATACATCCCACATAAGGCATTAACGAGTCATGTCACTTTAAGGGGGCGGTAGTCCGCACTTACTAAAATGAAATTATCATGTTCACCCATTATGGAAACCATAAAGCTATGATATAAATGAAAAATAAATAATAATAAAAACTAAAAATAATACAGATCATATATTAATAAATTTCCATCATAATGGCCACCATGAGAGGTGGTAGGAGTTAATTTAACAATCATCGTTTCGCGAGGCGTTAGTTTACCATCCATAGAAACATTATGTTATTTACCCATTAGATGGAGGTGTGTGTAAGTATAGTTTAAATAATTCTCATAAAAACATCCAATTATATTGAGGATACTGTTTTTGTAATAAAATAAAGTAATAAAAAGTGTTTATGGGGTTGTAGAAGTAATATAAAAGAAAATAACTCAAGAGAAGATGTTACCTTTAAATCGGGGAACTCCCATTAATTTTAACCAAAATGGTTTCATGAAGTGTTTTATGCCTAAAGTTAGGCTTATAGGATGAAGATAGATATCTTGGGAGCAAATTGGAGTAGAGGTTTTAAGAGAGAAATGCTTGAGTAGTGTGATAAATGAGTTAGAAGTGAGGGATTTTTATAAGGGAGAGGAGGGGCTCATTAGGAATGTTTTAAAGAATAATTTTATTATATCCTCATCTTCAGTTTCAAAAGTTCATCTATTCATTAAAAATCAAAGATAGGATGACTAATGGTCAAAATAAAATAATAAAATAATAATTGGACTCGTTTATGATATTATTTTAATATTTATAATCTGATTTATTTAAATAATTTATTAATGAGGTAAATAATGCATTGTTATTTTGTTGTAAATAATTTAATTTATTTAATGTCAAAAAATTATAAAAAAATACCATGATGTAGGAAATTGTTTTATATTTCCAATGAATATTTATATTCGAAAGGATAACTTATATAACCCGATGTAAATATATATTTACTAAAAGATATTTTTTATGTCATTTTTTTCTTTACTTTAAATTAATTAATAAAAAGTGTCATTATTACTCGCATGTGGCTCCATGGGGTCCCAAATTCAACCCAAGGATTCCCATGGTCATATATGTATCATCCAATAGGATTGTAATTCATGTTAGGGTAATTTAATATTATTATAATATTATATTTTACCCTTATTTACTATATTTACCCTTTAATCATCCTAAATAAAATATTAATTGACGTAAACAATTTAAAATGCCTAAAATTAAAAGTTACGTATTTACACAATTTGTACCTAATAATTTCAAATATTGAATCCATTTTTATTAATTTAAAACATATATGTGGTAGAAATTAATTTAAAATTAATTCTTTCCGTCAAAAAAAAGATTTTTTAAGAAATAATAACTATCAAAAGATTGGAACTTGTTTTTGTCCAATTTCAAAATTAAATTAATTCCAATGTCCAACATTGGATTAACTAGTAAACATATATTCTAATTACACATTATAAACTATTAAAAAGTGAATCTAGACATATAAATAAATTAGATTAAATGACACTTTTGAATTAAAATATAGTATTTTCCACTATTCATTAAAAAACGAACATTATCAAAAAAATAACAAAAAATTACCCAAAGTAAATTTTGATGTCCCAAATCCAAAGAAAATTTTTAATTTTTCAAATAGAACATATAAAAATTACCAAAACTAGATATAAAAGGGTTCTCTATCAAAAGGTGGGAAATCGACCTTTTATAGAATATTAGATTATTTATGCTTAGATTCATTCACATTTTAAGTCTCTAACTTTAATTGGATAAATGTAAAAACATTTTAAAAACATTTATAATAATATTTTTGTTAGTTCTATTTATTCTCACCGATAGAATGCCTAGTCATTAACTTCCATTTAAACTAATAATATTATATTTTTAGTGGGAAACATATGATTTCCAAGAAACCCGTTGTTGCGTATCGGGTGCACCATCGAACATGTCGTCCCCATTAAAGTAAAATTAATATTCAATTCACAAATATTAATTACTTTGAAAATTTTCATGTTCTTTATTTATGTGAGATGTTACATGATATGTATATTGGGGAGACTATACCCCCTACTATATGGTATAATTCTGTAGAAAATATTCCATAACAATAATCCTAAAATTAATGGAAAATGGTGTAAATGAAATATAATAAAACTAGAATGTAATGGAGAATCCAATAAAATTATAATGAAGGATCATGTGATGACAAGAAAATTTGTATCTCAATATAAATTTGAATAAAATAAAAATAAAATAATTAGTTGACATAAAATAAAAACAATATACCCCAATCTTGAACCCTATGTGAGAACCCTCTCCAAAATCCAACCCATACAACTATCACAAAAATCAACATAAATATTTATCTCCCTTATCCGAACCTACATCTAGGTAATCTACTCAGGCGTTAAATGGTGTCCCAAATAGCGATTTGGTAAAACTCAATATATCGACACCATCGTGTCTGAAAAAATTGTCTTCTAATTAGCGTTTTCAATAGATCAAAAAAATGTGAGTCAATTAATCAATTAATTCAATACATCAATTGACTAACTTTATAAATGTGATTTAATATAGCTGAGGATGTAGAAAAATAGTTAAAAACATAACTATAAAACATGTTATAATAAAAAAAATGGGTAGAGCACTGTATATAAGAATTTAATCTTCTGTTCATATCCCTATAAACAAACAATTCATCATACTTCACTCTGAATTTCTTTCTATATAAGAATTTCAGCATGTTACTGACTAGAACCTTCTCAATATAAGAATTATAACATCAAACTGTGCTGATACTCGTATTTAAGAATTTCATCATTGCAATGGAAATACCTCTCTCCATAAAATCATGAAAGTATGGGATTGATCATAGCCTAATCAATATAAGAATTACATCGTGGGACTTGAAATTCCATAATAGTAAAGATATCATAGTATCACATTGTAATCCACATTGTTAAATTATAAAAAATACTATTTATATTTCAATTACACTCTCATATATATATAAAATCATTAAATATATATCAATAAGAAATAATAAATTAACCAGGTATTTTATATTATGAAATCACCTAAGGTACGTTTTTCATGATAAAAAAACTTTAAACTGTTATCAATGTACTTTATTATACAACAGATTTCTCAAATAATGTGTAGAAAAAATTTAGGTCACATCGATAGTATAATATATGTAATACAACCAAAATTCAAAGCCCGGATTTTCCAAAAACATATAAATAATTGAGTTGGAGTTCCTATTATGTTTTTATGAAAAAAAATTATATACATCACAATTAAATAGTCCATAGGGTTAGGTTCGAACTCCATGAATTTAACTACTGATTAACACAACACTTACAGTGGGAAATGCTAACAAGGACAAAGGTTCATAATATTTCCTGAAGAACATAGATCAAAACATTTCATGATAAAAATGATAATATATACTACATTGTCAAAATATTACACCCCAACAAATAAGGAATTACATAAGGGAAGAGAAACCCAACTAGAATCACCTATTAGGGATAAAATGTGTATTTGGGATGTCCAAGAGGGTGGAAGAGGATCCAAAATCACATATAATTCACCCTACAGTTGGGAGGAGAGGGATTCATGCATTGGAATGAAAAATAACATACCCGATTCGCAATTAAAATTACAATTTCTTGGCAATATGTGGTGTGCAATCCTTCCATGTCATGTATTTCATCATTTTTAATATACGCTGAAAAATTCATCACCTATGGTTCAAATTTAACCTAGTAAATCATAACACAAATTGAAGTCTCTACACGATGTGTAACCAATTAATTTTATAAACTACATTAGGTCTGCTGTATTGGGTGACAGTTACACTTCATGTAATAGTCCGACAAAAAAAATACAACTCATATTCCATGTAATTTCTTAAACCACCTCTGATTCCTTCCAAAATCCTGGGAAACCTTCATAATCTTATTTCACACATTTTTAACCCTGTTTCATTTCATAAAATAAGAAAAAGCTCAGAAATTTTGGTCATTTACATTAGTAAAGGATTTCCTTATCCAAAAATACAATACCACCAAGGTCCAATGAAAAACTCAATGTTGGAATTCCTAGAAAAATAAATTATCTTATAACATCCCCACTATATAATATCTTATTTCGAAGATGATATAAGTAACATTGGGGGTCTCAAAAATCAAGCCTGGACACTGTTCCTTCATATCAGGTTCCCTCTCTCAGGTATCCATTGAACACACCCATTATTCCCCTACACATGAACTAGATGTATAATGCTACCCTGGAGACACTTCTCCATACAATGAACAAAAAATATCAGATTCTAATATAAGGACATATCATAAAAAATATATATGTCCTTAACATGTACCATATGGGAAGGGTAAGGATAATATCTTCGAAACAATCACACATGAAACAAGTTATGCATGGAACTATAGCACGGTGAATGTTGTATTTGTTAATTTGATGGACCAAACATTTCCACTCTCTTATATGTCCCTAAAATCATGGGATCTAGATTTCCTAGTTTCATGATATGGAATTTCCATAACTGATGAGACACCTATAGTAAAACATGAAGCCCTACCTCAAACTATAGAGTAAATCTATGATGATTAGCTTGCAATTTCATTCATCTCTTCATTGTCACCATCCACCTAAGAATCATCTGAACCTCCTCATAAGTCCCGTGAATGAAACAACCCCCAATAAGCATGGAAACACCAAACTAAAAAAATATCAATGTGAAAGACACATCCTTATACAAAACTCATCGATAGGTTCCATTATGATCGATTCATAAATTATGTTATTTTATACAAACTCTAGGAATTCCATATGATTCCTCCTTGATCCCCTTAAATAGAAAACATGGGCTACTAACATATCCTACGCAACCTAAATAGTCTCTTAATACGTAAATTCCATTTGATAATGATAGGCCATTTCCAAAATAACCTAAAAACCCAGTTCTTTATGAACACCCATCTATAATCACGATGTTAGACTATGTTCTCTATCAAAAATTATAATGCATGGAACATAGTGAAACCACACTACTTTGTGAAAGTATAGACTTGAAATATAATCAACATTGAATTTCTAGAAAATAATAAGGTAGTGGGAAACAATCACCAGTTGATCGATGATCATGAATACTACATCATTCTTATGGGTTTTCCTAGTTAATATTATAACAAATTCCCTAGTTACAATATCCCATTTCCAATCAGAGATGGGATAAGGCTTTAATAAATCATGATGCCTATGATGCTTTAAATTCAATTACTAATAGATGAAATATCTTGTAACAAATCCCTCTACCTAAATCTTCATTCCTGACTACCATTACTGTATATAAATTTAACTATACATCTATGTCAAACAAGAATGTACCACCCATATAGAAGAATGAAACTATCTCCCCAACTCCTTACATAAATTTGTAGGATCCCATTCCTAGAAACGGAAAAGAAGATAGTTTATGCGGCATAAATAATATCTTGATTGTCTCTCTTGACCATATGAGGTCTCACTCAAAAATAATCCCTCAATAATAAAACGTCTCTATCTTGATCCTATCACAAATTTAATGAATAACATATTTCAATGACAAATTCAAACATCCACAGGACAACTGAACATATAGATGCATCTCTACATATAGTTATATCATTCACCACTCATTAAAGACAGCTAAAATTTCAGTATAAGTATCATCTAGATCTAATAATATTCAATGAAATTTCCCTTTATTTGTGTATATTCCAGCTCAATGTTGAATAAATGAAGATACTCCACCCACCTCATGTGTTGCAGGTTCAAGACCCACTAATAAAAGATATACACAATGATCATATAGTAACTGTATACCATAAAACAATCATGCAAAATATAGTGTCTACAACATATCATGTAATATACCATGGCCACTTACTCTAGATTGTGAGTAGGGAAATTTCTCTTTTTTGGTCTCCACTACCTGGAGCCATAAGCAACCACTCGATCCTATTGTATCATAACTACTCGGAGTCTGACTCCGGATGCATCACAGAACACAATATAGGCTATACCTAAAATATATAATAATATGATATTTTCCTAGGTCACCCTACCATTTATATCTTTATAATCTCCTGTAGATGCATTCAACTAAACAAACTTCACTGCTTTCTTCGTCATCCCTGGAATTGGTGCTTCCAGATGGGAGAATTCTTTGATAAAGTAACAATAATAACATACTAAAACTAGAAAAATCAAATTCTAGAAGAAATTCATGATTCAGTATCAATATACCATTGATGAATCTTCATCTTGGTCCATAAACACTCTAGTCCCTTAGCTAAAATAGCCTGAGTAGTGTATTATATCAATCCAAAAACTGTATTTGGTTAGATTTGAAGAAACTCAATTATCACTCAATGTAATCAAGATGATATTTTTAATTTTTGCACGATCATATATTGATTGTGCATAAAAAATGATGTCATCTACCAAAACCAAGACAATCCAATCTATCAAAGGATGAATAATTTGATTCATCAAATCCAAGAATACCATCAGTGAATTAGTCAAACCAAACATCACCACTACGAACTCCAAAAATCCATACCGACTTCTAAAAGTAGTATGAGGTATGTTTGAAGGTGTCACTATAATCTGGTGACATCCATATCTCAAATTGATCTTAGAAAACATTGTTTAAAATCTTTTCTGATCAAAGAGATCATTGATACATGGAATAGGATATCAGTACATGACCTTCATCTGGTTCAATAATCGATAATCCAAACTAAAGTGAAAGGTAATATCAACCTTCATAGTGCAAATAAAAAGAGAATCCCATGGATTTGTACAAGTATTTATGACACCTTTAGCTTCCATAACATTTATATAAAACTTTAACTCTTATTGTTCTATCGGTGACATTCAAGAAGGTGGGATAGAAATTGGATTTGATCCATGAACCAACTCGATCATGAACATGGAATTCCTCTTCGGTGATAAGCCACATGAATCTAAAAAAAGGCATCCTAAACATGATTAACCACTATAGGAAAATAATCCATAGGAATTTCCCTATCATTTAGATAAAACATAGCTATCTGACCCATGATACAATCCAATCTTCACTGAATCAGTCTAGAATGACCACGCTTAAGATCCCTCTCACCATACAGCAAATCGCTTCCACCTTTTGGATATAGAAAAGTAAATCTCCTCCATTGATAGTGAATATGAGTCTAGTGTAGGACTAAACAATATATACCAATAAAAAATTTGAAAAACTAAATATACTAAAAAAATGATTCCCAAAAAGAAATGGTAACTTCCAAACTATAAGGAACACGCTTTGCAACATTAGATATTCTCTTAACACTCTCCCAGAGTGTGTCTGTTATAAAAGAACCCAAAAAATATTATAAAAATAATCCAAAATAGGTTAAAAACAAATTGGATAAAAATGGATGTGATGACCTATTATCAAAAAAATTGAAATCAACAGTTGATGGTTAAAGAATTGTACAATTTAAGGTAGAAGGTCATGCATCCGCATATCTATAGTAGTATACATAATGTTTAGCTAAGAAACCCATATAACCTGAGCTCTATATTGAATCCCCTGAGCTATTTCATCTGCCTAATAATACCACTCATTCACTAGGTATACATGTCCCATGACTCACCCCAAATGTCAAATTTAACTCTAGTTACATGTATATTCAGATGTAGTTGATTACTTATTGTACTTTAGTACCTATCTTGAACCACTTTCACTGTACTTCTATAATAATTTCAGACAACAAATCTGAGGAGGGATCATTCTATTGAAAGAATGACAGTCCATAGTAGTATATGAACAATAAGTCATCTAATATGAAAACATCAAACAAAGATAGAATTTATATTTAATATTTTCATGAGATAGATAATCATTTCCATGACTATATTGGCCAATGATACCTTGTCTGAAATATTCATAGAGACTATTCTTTCCACAAGGAGAGATCCTTGTTTTTCCAACTAAAAAAGCATGTTCGCTTCATGTTGAATCTCTCAGATTCAATTTCAGGATTACTTCCTAATTCATCACATCCAAGAATATATTAATATGATAAATATTCACTTATGATCCAATCTCACAGACCCCTTCTTGAAAATGTATTTCCCCGAAGATTTAGATAGTAACTAAAGATGGTGAAAATTGAAGATGGTTAAAGAAACATTCAATAAAGTCCTTCAATGACATGTCCACCTATATCAGACGCATGAACTCAAGTTCCTTATCATTGTTCAATATATTTGGATATATGTGTCTTAGGGACCTCCCCATGAAGACCTTCCTTCATAACACCTCTTGTTGCACAGTTGACTCTAGAATTTCCCACCAACTCTTGACAAGTACATGGAACTTGTATGCAGTAAGATTCAGCCTCTCATAGGCTAATGTCTAATGATTCTTAAAGATTCTCATGATTTAATCAATCAAGGACTTGAAATACTAGGTTCCTCCCTCCCTAGTGAATGTAGGTGTATTCTACAGCTAATATTTTCTCATCATCTCAGACATCGAAGGCATGATGATGACAATATCCCTTTCACAAAGAGGAATACCATCAAGAAGCTGGATCAATGATAAACAACCATATGATCCATTGGATCTATAGGAAGATACATTTCAACTTCATTAGGACTCTTCTGATTTCGACTCTGTTGATGCTGAACTCCAAGAAGACAAGGATGCATTTTACTAGAAAAAACATTTCCCTTATAATATTAGGGAAAAAAATTCAAAATCAACACATTAAAATAATATAAAACTAATACTCTGGCTCTCTCTATAACTATATTATTAGTGTTTTAGCATGAAATAATTTTTCATTGAACTATATATAAAAAATATATTATGTTAATAATACCACATATTATTTATAAAATATATAACACATTAAATAAATATTACCCTATCATAAAAACATTCATGCCAATATATATCCCTATGTGACTATCATGATGCATTAAATATCATCTTGCACCAAATGAGGCCATGATTATTTATATCATGAAATTATAATATTACAAAACATATGAGCCACCCAATGTAAAAAACCATCAACTATAATAACAAATAATCATATATAGAAATACCATCCCTAGGAAATCGAATTTTCCACCGTACATGGGTTTTTTACTTTCATATAGAAGCTTTATACTGAGTGTGGACACATTCCAGTATCCTTTCCACCATTCCCAAATAGTAAAAAAATAGAAATAAAAAAATCACTACTCAGATACCACTCTATATTTTCCCTAGATCATGAACTCTCTCACATGTCCATAATGGGTTGGTTAATGGACTTCAAACACATTTTCCTATACACAATAGGTTGATGAATAATTGCGAAGTTGTGATGTGTATAGTGGGTAGATAATACCCCCATGTATGGAGTTAAATAAAGTGGAAAATAATCCGTAATATTAAACATCAGAGAAATATAAAATATTAGAAATATAATATAATATAACTGGAATTTTAAAAAGAAACAAAAAAACCAATAATGCACAATCATGTAATGATAAGATTATATCTATCCAAATATATTTTTGGAAATAAAAAAAAATTAAAATAAATTGAAAGATAATAATCCCAAAGGATCATATTTTCAAAACCAATGTGAGAACCATCTCCAAACTCTATCCCATCCAGTAATAAAAAATCAGCAACAAAGACCATTTCCCTTTTCCAAATCTACATCCATGTATTCTTATAAGGTACCAAATGGAGACCTAAATATACTATGACTAAAACTCATCAGTATGGCACCTAAATATCTAAAAAACTAGTATGATAATGAGTGTATGAAATAAATTAATATATATGTTAATTAATTAATTAATTAGTATAATACATCAATTAACCTTTTTTTAACTAGGCTAGAATAATATTGAGCATGTAGAAATCCCATTCAAACCATGTCCAAGAGACATGAAATAATAAACAAATGGTAGATACCTCTGTATAAAAATGTAATCATAAAATAATATCCTTATATAAAAGTATTCTAGTATGTTTCACTAGGCATGTCCTGCTATATAATCATTTCAACATGAAAATGTATAGATACGACTCAATATAATACTTATAAACTAGCTCTATATAATAATTATGTTATTGGATATCATAGAGCCCACTCAATATAATCCTTAAAAACTAGCACCAAACAAGACCTAATAGTAAGGATGTCATAATATCAAATCAAAATCCTCAATTGTTTATTATCAAAATTTCCATTTCTTATTCAATTACACATTAATTTACATAAAAATGATTACATTCAAAAAAAATATAAATATATTGATACCCATATATTCTATATCATAAAATAGCCTAAGTTAAAATGTCATCCTAATAATAGCATAAAACATTATCCAAGTTTGTATTACTCAACGGTTTTCTCACCAAATGGGTAATAAAAATCTAGGTCGCATCAACAATTGAACCCAAGGGAACTATCCAATATTTCATGTCCTGATTTTCCATAATAAAATGAATAATTTAATTATAGAAAAAGTTACATTGGTGAAATAACAATATTTCAAATACTTCCTAAATAAATAGATTATATGGTTAGGTTGAGATTCCTTACCTTTAATTGTTGATTAACTCAGTTCTTATAAAAACAAACACTACCATGGATGATTTCATAGAATATCACATAAAAGAACCTAGTTAAACACAGGTCAATGAAAACCCCAAAACAAACCCTACAGTCAAAATATTACAATGAAATGAATAAGGAATAGTGGAATTGAAGGGATATCAATTAAAAAGCACATAAAAAGAATAAGATGTGTAATTAGGATGTCTGAGAGGGATTAAGTGGATCTAAATTCACCTAGAATCTATCACAGGGTCAGTAGAAAAGGGATTCATGTGTTGGAATGAAAAATAGGATACATTCTGCCCACGAAAAAAAGACATATCTAAGCAATACATTTCATTTAATCCTTTCAAAATTTGTATTTATTCATTTTTATGATATGCCAAAAAAACCCATTGCCTCAAGTTAATATTTATCCTGATCAAGCACTAAATGATGCAAACTGGGTAAATAATGTGTAACAACATCACATAAAGAACCAATTCATTACATGTGTCTAGAGACAGTAAAACATCATGTAATATGGACACGGTGTGTAATTATCTTGAGAAAAAATTTCATCTCAATATAATTGTATGTTCTCAAACCAGCTTTGAAGACATCCAAACTCATGTGAAAACCTTATAATCCCAAGTAAAATGGTTATATCAAGACTCCATTAATTAAAATAAACATATGTCCCTAAACATTAGGTAGTTTTTTCCAATAAAAGGATCTCCATCTCTGATCAAGCCTAAGCCACCAAAATTAAATAATAAACTAAAATATGGACATACCTAGATAAATTAGAGATCTTTCAGGTCCATGTTGGATTAAAATTGAATTTAGAACATGTTTCTTTTTGGATATCATTGATTTAATAAATGGAATTAATTCTTTATAGAAAACATATATCCCCAATTAATATTAAATAAATGATATCATATAATCCTAATTTTTGGGGGATTTATCCTAAATTTCTTTAGTATCCTACCACATGAAATTCATGTGCATAATTGAAATAGATAATTTATCATTTAAATATTTTTTATGGAATGATTACTAAATTTACATTTTCTTCATCTAATAAGGGTAAATTTATAAAAATTATGAAGAAAAAATTATACTAATTATGTTTTAAGGGAATCCACCTCGACATGCTTACCAATTCATTGACTAGAGAAGGCTATTTTAGTTTCTTCATAATCCTTTTTTCTATAAATAAAAATATCATAAGATAATCTTCTCTAAGAAATTTGTCTTTTTTATTTCCAATCCATTAAATATTGATCATTATAAGTTATATATATTATTCTTATTTAGAATGTGATGGAATGTATTACAATTTTATGTCATGGATGGGGCCCGAAATTATATTTCCCATCAATATACTAGTAAATCTCATTATAATACTATGATAGGGTAGTTAGAGCATCCAAACTCATCTATAAATGATTTCTTAGAAGAAAGGTATACACATTTGCTTATAGTGTCAAAAATTATTAATTATTCTCAATTGCATAATTATAAGAATAATTAATTTTATCAATGTAATTTTTTTTCTATCATATATTTAATTATTATTCAATATTTAGTCATATGGAATAATTTTTTATTCATTCGTCAAAAATTGATTATTTTTTTAAAAGTCCATGTTATCTTCCAATGTAGGATATCCATTACCAAGAATTTATGATCACCCTTTTCTTTTGATTCTGATTTACTAAAGAAATAAATATCAAATCAATAAATGATTGTCCCTATAGAGTCTATTTTGGAATAATATTATTTTACTAAAATGATGTAATATTACATGTTTTAGTGTAATGAATTTTTATATGGTTTCATAATGACTTTTGAACCATTATTTTAGGAATGTAATATCGTTAAATATTATTACCAAGTGATAAAAAATCCAATGGATTTGAGAACTAGGGTTAGAGATGTTACAGTTGGTATTAGTGAAATGTATAGTTTAACATTAGGAAGTGTATTTTGAAAATGTAAGTATAAAACATATATTTTATCACCATAAAATTATATATATTATTTTGGGATTTATTCATTATTTATCATATATATTGGAAACTATTTTTAGAAAAAATTATATATATATATATATATACTCATTGGTTCCTTATTATATCACTCATGAAGTTATGAAATTTATTAGATAAAGGAATATTGCAGAAATAATACTGAAAATGGATTATAATAGAGGAATTTTTTAAATAATAAACAAACAGAGTATGTGTTTTTTCTGAACAATGTATTAATATTTTAATGAAATTAAATCTGGTTGTGATAGAGATAATGGACAACATTAAGAAACTACTTTATCATAAATAATGATCAACCTCTTTAGATTATTTTTTGTGGAAAAAATTCCATCATTTATTTGGTATTATAATTTAATGTATTTAAAGAAATAAATAAATTATCTAATGAATAACTTTGTGCAATTATAGTGGACTGAAAATTAATAAATTATCATTGTATTGTATCATTTAATGTGACATGATGGACAATGGTAGTGTAAAGACCCGGAAATTTCAAGGAAATATTTTTCTTAATTTCCTTTGGAATTTTAAAAGAATGCAGTTTCTGACGGCGCCTGATTCGGAGGCCCGGTGTGCCCGGAATTAATTTCCGAAGTTTAGCTCGGGTACGTTCAGCGAACGAATGAGTGGGAATTTCTATCTTTTTAACCGGTGCCCTGAATTGAATTCTGAGGGCACCGATGGAACCGTAGCGCCGATAATTGCTTAGGAACTCTTATTCCGGAGTTGCGTTTTCACGGGAGGAGTCGTTATTAAATTGTGGAATGAATAAATTGTGAGACAATTTTATTTCTCAAGTCTAAGGTAGTTTTATCCTACATGAGGATGTTGGGGTGGCACCTAACTACCCATGTGAGGATAAAAGAGAGGATAATGTTTGGTGGGGCCCACACGAGCCCCCACCTTTTCAAATTCCCCATAACTCCTGAACCCCTTAAACTCCCCATTAAACCTCCCTTGTAATTAAGTTAGTGACTTATCCTCTCCCCACTTCCCCTCATTAAATCATGCCAACACTTATTCAATTAATTGAATTAAGTATTTGAATTTTTCATTTTGAACCCATGGCATGTTATAATAAAATAAGAGGAGCTTATTTTATTTTTTTGGGGGTTAGTTTGGTTGTGTTGTGAAAAGGGTGGAGAGAGCTCTAGCTTTGGAAGAACTTCATTCTTCAACGAAGAACAACACCTCTTCGACGAAGAACACGAAGAATGTCTCTTCCGCCATTGAAGAACAACGACGTCGTCTTCTTCATCGTCTTCTTTCCGCAACACTGTCTTCGATCGACAAATCAAAGGTAGGGAATTGTTTATGAAATATTAATGAACCCCATGCTACTTCCTTCTAAATCAAAGAACACGGATCAAATAAACATTAATATGATCCGTGAAGATTATTTTGTGGGTTGGGATTTTATTTTGGTATTCTCTTACCTTTTGATAAAAGAACGACAAGTGCGGACCAACCAATTCCGGGTTGATCCGCGGATCGTTCGTACATGTAGATCGATGTAGGGGTTTTATTTATTTAATTGATTCGTGATTACCAACATGATGATCTTTGTGGATTTAAACCATTTGTTATCGAATAATGCGAGGGGGTCAGACTGCACAAACACAGCCGACCCTCCTCCTTAATTTCGTGATGGTTCCTTTGTGGTTGGTACGGGATGGCGTGTTGCCGTCGCACCACGCGGTTTTCATGCGGATGGTTATGCGTGGCGCCGTCGCGCCACGCTGTGGAAGGAAGTTTAAGAACGCGACGCCGTCGCGCCGCGCTGAAGAAAACCAAAGAACCGCGGTCGGAGTCGGGCCGCGGGGAAGGGGTGCGGCGCCATCGGGTTGCGCTCGAAAACTGCAAAGACGACGCTAATCGTTGTGACGTGCGGATTGACGGGCGACGATGAAGCAGGCTGTTTTGGCATATGAATCCCTTCGCAGTGAAGGTGGGGTCCCGAGGGGACCATATGTGAAGATGGCAGGAGAAACGTACCATCGGAGCGCGTCCAGTGGTCCGCGGAAGGCGGCGGCGGCACACTGCCGGAAGTTGCCAGCGGCAGTTGCCGCCGGCGTCAATCAGCGGCGACGGGGGGGGGGGGGGGGGGGGGGCGCACCCTCGCCGCTCTGCGACAACCGCCCAGCCGCGACCGGACGGTCGGCCCGGACCGGACCGAGCCGGGCCGGGCCCAGCCGGGTCAAACCTGGGTCGGGCCGACCCAGGGGGGGTCGGCCCGGGCCCAGACCCCCCGTTTTTTGACAACTTTCGGTCAAATGCCCATATCATGAGCTTTAGACTTTAGATTGACCCGCCGTCAATGGCAACACGATCCTTGGATCGAGACGGTCGTTTCGGTATATTACACTGAAGGTTTCGGAGAACTTTGGGTTTGCGGGGTTGGTTCGTACACGAAACCAACCGGGCCCTCGGAGCGGAAACGCTCGTAACTTGAGTTCCGGACGTCCGAATGACTTGCCATCGACTTTGTTGAATTCATATTAGTGATACAGATCTTTTGGATTACTCCTATTGAGGTTTGGATTCTGTCGGACTGCGGTCGGGTTGGTTCGATCACGAAACCTACCGGGCCCCTAGAACGAAAAAGCCAATATCTCACAGACCGGGCGTCCGATTGACGCGCCATCTGTCTCGTTGTTTTCCTCTTGATGAGACGGATATTTTCACATACTTCGCCCGATATTTGGTTGCTCTTGGATAGTGTCCGGGTTGGATTGTACCTGAAATCTAATCGGGCCCCTGGAACGGCAAAGCTGATATCATTCAGACCAGACGTCCGTTTGACGAACCGTCAGCGGCATTGGTGATCACGTTGAGAAACGGTCCCTATGAGTATACCCTATGAGTGTTCGGAGTATAGTTGAGTTACGGCCGGATTGGATCGCACATGAGACCAACCAGGCCCCTGGGACAAAAAGGCTAATAACTCACAGACCGGGCGTCCGATTGATGCGTCGTCTGTTGCGTTGAGACCCCTTGACGAGGCGGTCCTTTGAGATAATTCTTCGTGGGACTTTGTGATACTTGGAGTATCGACCTATAGCTCATGGAGGGGACCCTCCCGGAGACGAGGGTATAGAGTACGAAGACCGTGTAGCCGGCTGAGACATGACGACTACTTGACCGACTCGACTTGGAGTGAGTCGACTAGCCTAGTGGACGGAGCGCCCGGTATTTGGCGACAGACCCACGGCGGACGAAGTTCCCGGTAGTTGGCCGCAGACCCACGGTACTCAACAAGAGGAGTACCTCTATAGGCTATTAGGGGGAGCGCCCTGTATTTGGTGACAGACCCTCAGCGGACGGATCGCTCGGTAGTTGGTTGCAGAACCGCGATACTCGACAAGAGGAGTACCTGAGCAGTCTTAGGTTAGAGAGTAGTACCTCAGAGTCGTGACAGGACCACTATACACTTCAGAGACAGAGCTCTTCAGCAGTTACAGTTTCGATAATGAAAATCCTGGTTTCTGCTGAGTTAATTATCTTTGTGTTTCCTCATGATTGATATGGGTTACTTGATAACTTAGGTATATGTATGGGCATATACCTGGGTAGTGGTTATCCGTTGATTTCATAATCATTGTGTTTCCTCATGAATGAGATGGGTTACTTGATAACTTAGGTATATGTATGGGCATATACCTAAGTAGAGGTTATCTGTTTAGATCTTCTTTGTGGTTATCCTTGTTGGATTTAGTGAGACCTTAAGGGTCTCGGGGTCCCTACTGAGTATTGTTATACTCACCCCTGCACGGGCTTTTCCCGCACCTCGTTGTGTTGGTTGCAGATGATGGGCAGTGCTGACGAAGGCCGAGTGTTCGAGGACTGGACGGAACCCGGAGGTGGACTACTCGATGAGCCAGTATCCAGAGGTGGACTTCACGGCGAGACGACACTCGGAGGAGGTTGACGGGCGAGAGCGTTGAAGAGGCTATCTGTACCTACCCTTCAAGTAGGATCCATGATGGACGATCCAGGAGCTGAGCCATCTTTACCTACCCATCAGGTAGGATCCGAGGAGGACGACCCAGGAGCCGCTTCTGTTCTTCCAACTGTTGTCTTTTCCTGTTGTACTTTGTTTAGTTGTAGTTGTACTTTCATTTGGGTTTGTATTCTGGCTCATTTACCTTTCATCACTTCCCTTTGTACTTAGTGTTTTACTCCCTCTTGTACTCTGTGGTTTTTTGTTACTTTTATAAAGGAAATTCCTTCCCAGTTATCGTGATTTACGCCTTGGTGCTAGTGGCCACCCCTGGCCTATGGAAGGCGGGCTTGGGGTAGTCACGGAACGGGCCCTGAGGACGGGTCATGACAAATTGGTATCATAGGAGTTCGGTTCTACCGCAGAACATATGACTCTGACATTTTCTTTTCTGTGAATAAATATTGTTAAAAGTACCGAGGGTGGTTTTCAGTTCAGGGAGTCCAGTGTTGGTGCGGGCGGCCGACGTATCCATACACCAGGACCCTGACAACTGATTTCCGACTTTGTGCACGAAAACACTGATTGCGTGTGTGTTTCCAGAAAGTTTTGAAGTCAGCTCAAACCAGGTCAGCTCACCAGGTATAAATGTTGACCGTGTCGCATCTGTTCAGGATGTCTCCATGCAGACAGTCAGTTGGAGTTCTAAGAGAGTACTCGATGACGGCTCACCGAGCGACGAGGCTCTGGTGCAGGGCCCTTTTTACTATGTTGGCACCCTCGGGTGGTGTTCCAGAAGCACCAACACTTGTTGGGAAGCATATGCCAACAAATATACTAGCAAACTGTGCACGATGGCAGAGCACGTATCACGAGTTCCAGTAGTAGAGGCCTCCGAGGTTACGAGGCGAGACAGTTTCCTAGACAGAAGAGCAGTGGCTGGAAGTGATTTCTAGAGTTTTCCAGCTAGCTGAGACATCATTAGAGTGGATGGTGGACTTGACCGCTAGTGTTTTCCAGTGAATAACCATGAGTATGGTCCGTATAGTGATGAGGCTTCGGTACGTGGACCGATGCCTGAGATAGTGCCTTTGAGTAGAGTGTCAGCTATACATCACTACCTGTTGGTCAGCAGTTACAACCGGTGGTACCGGTAGGTGACACGTGTAAGCTTACTGCCTTACATGTGATCTAACTTCAGATACCCTCAAGTTCTGAGGCAAACCTGAATCATAGGCGGCTGAGGACTGGCTTAAGGATGTGGCCGAGAGTTTTCTAGAGCTTATACAGTTTCGGTGGGACGATGTGTTTATAGCTGAGAATTCATCGAGGCATACCGAACATACCGTGTACTCGATGAATGCGTTTCGATCAGTGAAATAGAGCTCGGACCTCTGAGCGTGGTTTTTTAAGGACTTCCGAGCTAGAACCTTTTCTCTATGCATTTCTACTTAGGCTAGGGTGATAGAAGGAACCTTTGTGGTTGAGAATTCTTTGCTGATCGAATACAGCCAGAGAATGTTAGAAGTTTGGAAAGTAGGAAACTGATGCCAGTCTCAGTGACTTGGGCTTGTAAAATGTTTCAAGAAGAGGAAATGTTAAGGATAGATGAATCTTCAGAGCAGTAGACATGGAGGAAGAGCTAGGAGAGCAGCTTGTGGTGGTGTACATTTCAACATGTTACCATCACCCGCCTTTGTAGTCCCCGCTAGACTCAGGGAGTTGGAGATCAGGGAAAGAGAGTAGATACTTGCAGTCATGGATTGCGACCAAAAAGGGTTCTAAGGATGCTTCGATGTGTGGACTTTGTCTTATACTAGCTGTCGTAGCCACAGACATCGAAACGAATCATCCCTTCCTTCCATGAATCTATTCCCAGACCTAGATTTTCCGGTTAATCTGTTGACTTGACCCTCATGTCTGGAGATACCTTTGGGAGGAGACTCGATTGTCACACTTATGCTGACGGTGTGATATTACCCATGAGGCGAGAGTCTCGTTTGGGACCTCTTGGTGGCAACGTCGAGGCCTTACGACATTAGTTTGAGTATGAATTTGGAAATCACTATTCATACTCAAATTGACGGTATTAGGCAAACGTCGGGATGAGTTTTCCTTGGTCGGCGAAAAGGAAACCCTAGGCAGCACAAGTTAAACTCATGCACGGGAGGGTGCGACCTATCACTCTTGATTCGGCCAACCTAACCCTCGTGGCAGCAGTCATTTTTAGTTTCAGTTCTAATCTAAAAAGGGAAGACCTCTAGAGTTTGAGGATGGAGACCATGTTCTTATACGGGTCTCACCCCGACGAGGTTTATGGAGATGTGGCCAAGGAGGCAAGTTATCTCCGAGGTTCAACAGACCTATCTAGGTCCCCAGCAGGGTAGGCGAGGTGGTTTACTGCTTCACCATTCCACCTCAGTTGCACCAGGTGCACGACCTTTCCATGTATCTCATCTAAGGAGATAAGTTCTTGATCCTTCACACATCATCGACCTCAGGGAATTGGACGTCGATGATAGGTCGACATGCACAGAGTTTCCAGTGGGGATCAAGAATCGACAGGAGCATATCCTACGAGGATGATCGATTCCTCAGGTTCACTTTCTTTGACAGTACGGGAACATCCAGGTGATCACGTGGGAGTGGAAGGCTCAGATGCGTGCTCTGTTCCACTTTTGTGACCCTAATTTGTGTTGAAGCTTTACAGGGACGTAAAGCCCTGAGGTGGGAGTAATGTAAAGACCTGGAAATTTCAAGGAAATTTTTTTCTAAATTTTTTTTTGGAATTTTACAAGAACGCAGTTTCTGACGGCGCCTGATTCCGAGGCACGGTGTGCTCAGAATTATTTTCCAAAGTTTAGCTCGGGTAAGTTCAGTGAACGAACGAGCGGGAATTTATAACTTTTGAACCGGTGCCCGGAATTGAATTCTGAGGGCACCGATGGAACCACAGTGCCGGTAATTGCTTAGGAACTCCTATTCCAGAGTTGCGTTTTCACGGGAGGAGTCGTTATTAAATTGTGGCTTAATTGTGGAATGAATAAATTGTGAGACAATTCTATTTTTTAAGTTTAAGATAGTTCTATCCTACATGGGGATGTTGGGGTGGCACCTAACTAACCATGTGAGGATAAAAGAGAGGATAATGTTTGGTGGGTCCCACACGAGCCCCCACCTTTTCAAATTCCCCATAACTCCCTAACCCCTTAAACTCCCCATTAAACCTCCCTTGTAATTAAGTGAGTGACTTATCCTCTCCCCACTTCCCCTCATTAAATCATGCCAACACTTATTCAATTAATTGAATTAAGTATTTGATTTTTGTATTTTGAACCCATGGCATGTTATAATAAAATAATAGGAGCTTATTTTATTTTTTGGGGGGTTAGTTTGGTTGTGTTTTGAAAAGGGTGGAGAGAGCTCTAGCTTTGGAAGAACTTCATTCTTCAATGAAGAATGACGCCTCTTCGATGAAGAACACGAAGAATGACTCTTCCGCCATTGAAGCACGACGACACCGTCTTCTTCATCGTCTTCTTTCCGCAACACTGTCGTCGATCGACGAATCAAAGGTAGGGAATTGTTTATGAAATATTAATGAACCCCATGCTACTTCCTTCTAAATCAAATAACGCGGATCAAATAAACATTAATTTGATCCACAAAGATTATGTTGTGGGTTGGGATTTTATTTTGGTATTGTCTTACCTTTTGAGAAAAGAATGACAAGCGCGGACCAACCAATTCCGGCTTGATCCGCGGATCGTTCGTACATGTGGATCGATGTAGGGGTTTTATTTATTTAATTGATTCGTTATTACCAACTTGATGATCTTCGTGGATTTAAACCATTTGTTATCGAATAACGTGAGGGGGTCGGACCGCACAAACACGGCCGACCCTCCTCCTTAATTTCGTGATGGTTCCTTTGTGGTTGGTACAGGAAGGCGTGGTGCCGTCACACCACGTGGTTTTCATGCGAAAGGTTATGCGCGGCGCCGCCACGCCGTGCCGTGGAAGGAAGTTTAAGAACGCGACGCCGTCATGCCGCGTCGAAGAAAACCGAAGAACCGCGGTCGGAGTCGGGCCGCGGCGAAGGGGCACGGCTCCATCGGGTCGCGCTGGAAAACTGCAAAGATGATGCTAATCGTTTTGATGTGGGGATTGATGGGCGATGACGAAGCAGGCCGTTTTGGAGTTTGAATCCCTTCGTAGTGAAGGTGGGGTCCCGGGGGGACCACAGGCGAAGACGGCAGCAGAAACGGACCACCGGAGCGCGTCCGGTGGTCCGCGGAAGGCGGCGCCGGCACCGGCGACCGGCGGCGGCGACGCACCGCCGGAAGTTGCCAGCGGTGGTTGCTGCCTGGCCGCGGCCGGCCAGTCGGGCCGGACAGGACCGAGCCGGACCGGGCCGGGCCAGGCCCAGCCAGGTCGGACCTGGGTTGGGCTGACCCAGGGGGGTCGGGCTGGGTCGACCAGGGCCCAGACCCCCCTTTTTCGGACCACTTTCGGTCAAATACCCATATCTTGAGCTTTAGACCTTCGATTGACGCTCCGTCAGCGGAAACACGATCGTTGGATCGAGATGGTTATTTCGGTATATTACACTCAAGGTTTCAAAGAACTCTGGGTGCGGCCGGGTTGGTTCGTACACGAAACCAACCGGGCCCTCGGAGCGGAAATGATCGTAACTTGAGTTCCGGACGTCCGAATGACGTTCCATCGACTTTGTTGAATTCCTCCTAGTGAGACGGATCTTTTCTCTTACTCGGCTCGAAGTTTGGATGCCGTCGGAGTGCGGTCGGTATGGTTCGCTCAAGAAACCAACCGAGCCCCTGGAACGAAAAAGCCAATATCTCACAGATCGGGTGTCCGATTGACCCGCCGTCTGTCTCGTTGTTTTTCTCTTGATGAGACTGAACTTTTGGCATACTTCTCCCGAGATTTGGTTGCTGTTAGATAGTGGCCTGGTTGGATTGTACCTGAAATCCAACCGGGCCCCTGGAATAGAAAAGCTGATATAATTCAGACCAGACGTCCGTTTGACGAACCGTCAGCGGCGTTGTTGATCACGTTGAGAAACGGTCCCTATGAGTGTTCGGGGTATAGTTGAGTTACGGATGGATTGGTTCGCACATGAAACCAACCGGGCCCCTAGGACGAAAAGGCTAATAACTCACAGACCGGGCGTCCGATTGACGCGTCGTCTGTTGCGTTGAGACCCCTATGACGAGGTGGTCCTTTGAGATAATTCCTCCGGGGACTTTGGGATACTTGGAGTATCGACCTGTAGTTCGTGGAGCGGACCCTCCCAGAGACGAGCGTACGGAGTACGGAGACTGTGTAGCCGGCTGAGACCTGACGACTGCTTGACCGACTCGACTTGGAGTGAGTCGACTAGCCTAGTGGACGGAGCGCCCGGTATTTGGCGACAGACCCATGGCGGATGAAGCGCACGGTAGTTGGCCGCAGACCCGCGGTACTCGACAAGAGGAGTACCTCTCTAGGCTATTAGGGGGAGCACCCGGTATTTGGCGACAGACCCTCAGCGGACGAAGCGCCCGGTAGTGGGCTGCAGACCCGCGATACTCGACAGGAGGAGTACCTCAGCAGTCTTAGTTTAGGGAGCAGTACCTCGGAGTTGTGATAGGACCACTGTACACTTTAGAGAGGGAGCTCTTCAGTAGTTACGGTTTCGATAAGGAAAATCATGGTTTGAGCTGAGTCAATGATCTTTGTGTTTCCTCATGATTGAGATGGGTTACTTGATAACTTAGGTATATTTATGGGCATATACCTGGGTAGTGGTTATCCGTGGATTTCATAATCCTTGTGTTTCCTCATGAATGAGATGGGTTACTTGATAACTTAGGTATATGTATGTGCATATACCTATGTAGAGGTTATCTGTTGAGATCTTCTTTGTGGTTATCCATGTTGGATTTAGTGAGACCTTAAGTGTCTCAGGGTCCCTACTGAGTATTGTTATACTCACCCTTGCACGGGCTTTGCCCGCACCTCGTTGTGTTTGTAGCAGACGACGGGCAGTGCTGACGGAGGCCGAGTGTTCGAGGACTGGACGGAACCCAGAGGTGGACTACTCGACGAGTCAATATCCGGAGGTGGACTTCACGGCGAGACGACACTCAGAGGAGGTTGACGGGTGAGAGCGTTGAAGAGGCTATCTGTACCTACCCTTCAGGTAGGATCCGTGGTGGACGATCCAGGAGCTGAGCCATCTATAGCAACCCTTCAGGTAGGATCCGAGGAGGACGACCGAGGAGCCGGTTCCGTTCTTCCAACTGTTGTCTTTTACTGTTGTACTTTGTTCAGTTGTAGTTGTACTTTCATTTGGGTTTGTATTCTGGCCCATTTACCTTTCAGCACTTCTCTTTGTACTTAGTGTTTTACTTCCACTTGTACTCTGTGGTGTTTTGTTACTTTTATAAAGGAAATGTGTTCCAAGTTATCGGGATTTACGCCTTGGTGCTAGTTGCCAACCCCTGGCCTATGGAAAGAGGGCTTGGGGTAGTCACGACACGGGCCCCTTGGACGGTTCGTGACAAATTGGTATCAGAGGAGTTCGGTTCTACCGCAGAACTTATGACTCTGACATTTTCTTTTCTGTGAAGCAATAGTTTTAAGAGTACCGAGTGTGGTTTTCAGTTCAGGGAGTCCAGTGTTGGTGCGGGCGGCCGACGTATCCATACACCAGGACCCTGAAAACTGATTTCCGACTTTGTGCACGAAAACACTGATTGCGTGTGTGTTTCCAGAAAGTTTTAAAGTCAGCTCAAACCAGGTCAGCTCACCAGGTATAAACGTTGACCGTGTCGCATTTGTTCAGGATGTCTCCACGCAGACAGTCAGTTAGAGTTCTGAGAGAGTACTCGATGACAGCTCACCGAGCGACGAGGCTCTGGTGCAGGGCCCTTTTTACTATGTTGGCACCCTCGGGTGGTGTACCAGCAGCACCACCACCTGTTGGGCAGTAGATGCCAACAGCTATACTAGCAAACTATGCACGCTGGCAAAGCGCGTAGAACGAGTTCCAGCAGTAGAGGCCTCCGAGGTTACGATGCAAGACAGTTTCCCAGATAGCAGAGCAGTGGCTGGAAGCGATTGCTAGAGTTTTCCGCCTAGATGAGACATCAGTAGAGTGGATGGTGGACTTGACCACTAGTATTTTCCAGTGAATAACCATGAGGATGGTCCGTATAGTGATGAGGCATCGGTATGTGTACCGATGCCTGAGATAGTGCATTTGGGTAGTGTGTCAGCTATACATCACTACCTGTTGGTCAGTAGTTACAACCGGTGGTACCGGTAGGTTACATGTGTAAGATTACTGCCCTACATGTGATCTATCTTCAGATACCCTCAAGTTTCGAGGTGAACCTGAATCATAGGCGGCTGACGACTGGCTTGAGGAGGTGGACGAGAGTTTTCTAGAGCTTATACAGTTTCGGCGGGACGACGTGTTTATAGATGAGAATTCATTGAGGCGTACGGAACATACTGGGTACTTGATGAATGCATTTCAATCAGTGCCACAAGCTCCCAAGACACCCCTCTCAAGGCGCCACAAGATCCCAAGACACCTCTCTCAAGATCCTCCCAAACCTTTGGTATCACACTTCCATGTAAGGGATTTATTCCTTTCTCATTTTGTCCAAATTTCTTTACATTGTTATACAGTATTTTTTCAATTAAAAATGTTGGTGGTGTGATTTGGATTCTCCCCCATACTTATCTCCCCATGTTTCAATGATTAGTTACCTTTTTCTCTCTCATTAATTCCGCCCATGTACATCCATTACCATGAAGAAACTTTTTAAGGAATTTCTTCCTTCTCATTAACATTCATGAAATTCATTTATATAATGAATCTAAATTCCATTACATATTTTGGTATATTATTCTGCAGGACTGCCATACTATCAATTTCATGTATAAATTATGAGAGACCCATTTCTATCTTATCATCCTTCTGTATGATCTCTATATGATGTCTTTATGCTGCCAAAGTTACATAAAAGTTTCTCATTCCATAATCATCGTGTAAGTGAATACTGTGCCCATTTCCCTATCAATGGTATTCACCTTTATACACATGTACATTTTTATTGAGGACTTACATTTATGTATTCCACATCTATTATTCGTGTAATAAATTATGATGTTTAATGAATCCATGTTGTATGGTCTATGTGTAAGAGTAGGTGTCCTAGAACCAACTGGTTTTACAATGATTACATGGATATTTAATTTATTATTACATATTGTTCATTTTTCTGCATGACTATGATATAATAATGTCCTAGAGTATTTGTTGGATTGATAAGGTCTTGGAAGTTACCCGCTATGATGAGAACCTTGAAATGCTATAAAAATATTATTAAATATAGTTATACGGTTAGATGACCTGCTATGATGGAACACATAGCATGCAGACCGTCAGGTGTGAGTACTCATAAGAAGATGAGGCTTCCTCTCATTAAGTTTTCACTTGGTAATCTCAAATATATGAGATTATAAGAACAGACCCGGTAGTATGAATTCTGCATGTTTTGGTTTCATCAGATATTTATATCTATGAGTGTGTGTAATGATCATTAGACATTAAGATTATCATTAATTCATGTCATGACTTACACACTTTTCTTCACTGACAAAAATTGTCATGCAGACAGTTTGAGGTAAGTAGGGTATGTTGGGTGTATCATAAGTGGCATGTTATTAATGGATATGTCGATAAAGGATATGTCCCTACCATTTATGGATGTTGATATCTCGACCCTTGGATTGAATTAAAATTGTCGTGTGAAATTCAATGGGCATGGTGTAATGATAAGTTTATTTTAGGTATTCAATAAATGACGTATCAAGCATAAAAGTTTATGACAAAATCATATAACCTTCTTAATGAGATATTATGACAAAGGGATTATATTATAAAGTGAGCGCTCATATGTGGATGTTGTTTTTGCAACTTTACATTCATTCTATTGGGTTCCTTTACCCTTTTCTAGAGATTACCCTTGGACTTTAGGCAAGCCCGCCTAATGCCAATGAGAAAGAATCCCAGAGGGTCACATAATAAGTGTTTTGGGTGGTCTCGGTTTAATTCTATTTGAATTCAGTTAATGAAATAAATATTATTCTCAAGACTGTGGAATAATGTTCTTCACGTTACAATGATCACATAAATTAAAGAAAATTTATTTATTTTATTGAACATTTAACAAATATTTATATACTAGTTTTAAATTAAATATTTATTTATGAAAACAAATTGTTTAATTATTTATTTGGGTGTTCAATAAATGGAAGTGGAGTTCGATGGGACCAAGGTCAGTCTTAGAAGAAAAATAATTATTTTCAAGATGGTAAAAAATTATTTAACTAGTTGGCACAAATTATAATAACACTGATATTATTTTTATACGTAGAATTTTATTTATAATTCAATTTTGTGCATGTTGGTGCACCATAAATAATGAAAAAGTATTATTATTAAATTCATGAGTTTTCAATATTTTTTGAATGTATTTAATTATTCCTATGAAATTAAATATTGTAACTAAAATTCCATGGATATAAATATGAAAGTACGCCTATTGTGCCAGATACCACACCACACGCCTAGTGAATTGAGAATTGTTGAGCCAAACAATTTCTATCTTGAATCCTATTCTCTCCACTATTAAGAAGGAGAGACGTTCTTCAAGGCTGAAGAACAAGAGATCAAAAACGATGGACACAAGACACTTATTTTTCCATGCTGGCACCTGAATAACGAACAGTGTCGATCAAAATCCATCTGAGCAAGTTTGGATCACCACAAGATAGATTCTGGTTTGGATCCTTACAAGTGCAACGAGATAATCTGGAAGGGTCATTCTGAATGATCATCATCATCAACAATGAAAAATAACAAAGATTGATGTATTATTTTTCTTTAAAAAATTAATTATATTAATTATAAACATGATGTGAAATATCCTCTCTGTGGTTTCGGGCCACTTTATTCCTTATCTAAATCATTGACTATATTCCATGAAGACTATTGTTCATCATTGTATTGGTACCGGAATAATCATTAATCATGGTAAAAATCAATGTTGGGTATGGCCCAAACCATGCTTCTTCTGCATCCGGAACCTTCAAGTTGTATCAGAGGGGTTAAATCATAGTTTATAATTATTTAAATATTTCGTTGATGAATTATTCATTTAATAATTTTGTTGTTTCAATTCAATTTAATGGTTCTACAAATCTGAATCTTGAGTTTTATTCCTCCTCATTCATTTTTCATTCACCTTACAGAAAAGATCTTTTCTTTTAATTTTGATTGAAATAAAATAGAGGATCTCACCCGAAGGATCCAAAGCTTCCTGGCCATACAACACCAGAACACACGGTGTGTATTCGGCAGTACACACCATGTAGTCAAGATTCAATGTATCAGACCGGTCCTCTAAACAAAGTCGTGTGTTGGAGTCTTCCTATGTCTTAAATGACTCTGTGTGGTGACCAAGAACAGGTGTCACATGGTTTTCGGATTACACACCATATGGCCTAATGGACACAGTGTGTAGTCCCTTCGGGTTAGGTTTGGATCGTGTTCCCTGTACATGGACTGCCTAGCTAGAGACTGTGTAATGGTGTGTGGTCCACGGGACATTCCATGTACTCGGAAGATTTCCGATGTATACACACACATTGTTTCCCTAGGAATGTACTTCAGATAGACGGTGGAAAATAGTACACGCTGTGTAGTTGGAACTACACGTCGTGTACTCATCCGAATTTTTCAGATTTATTAAAATTTATTATTATATTATACAAACCCTTGAGAGGTGTACCATCATGTAGGTGTAATTCTGAGGCACAACACATGAGAGGTGTTTCAAATATATGTGTTTAATTTAACGTCTTCATAATGTTCATTTCTACTCATTGGGTAGTAATGAATAGGAATTCATTGGGTTTCCTCCAAGGTACATGTTACGAACAAAGATAATTTAAGATGAATTTATTTGTTTTAAATTATGATGGATGGGTGTCACGACCCTTCCTTGGGGCCTGTGCCGTGACTACCCCAAGACCACCTTCAATAAGCTAGGGTTTGGAGACTAGCAACAAAGGAGTAAATCTCAATAAAAGGGAAGGCATTGAATTTATAAAGTAAACAAACACCACAGAGTACACAAACTGAAGTAAACACTAAGTAAACTGAGTACAAAAGTAAGTGATGGAATGTAAATGGGCCAGAATACAAACCCAACAGAAAGTAAAGTACAACTGAAAGAAAGTACAGCAGCAGAAGAGTAAAGCAGCGACACCGAGTCGTCCACTGGAAATCCCACCAGAAGGGTGGGTACAGATAGTCTCCTAAGCTCCTCGGCTCTAGCCGTCTGCTCCGTGTACGTCCCGTCCAGTGATCCACCTCCAGGTACAGTCCAGCTCCATGAGCCTCCACCTCGATCAGCATTGTCCATCGTCTGCATCCAACACAACGTAGTGTGGGCATAGCCCATGCAGGGGTGAGTATACGATACTCTGTATGCATACCGAGACTCCCGACGGTCTCCCAGAATCCACGAAGGATAAACCACAAACGAAAGATACAATCACGAAGTATTAACCAACTCTACTTAAGTATATGCCCATACATATACCTAAGTCATCAATTCCAGTTTTTCTCCAACTCATGAGCCCAAGTTCAACCCAGTCCACACAGGAAAGTACAACCTGGTCCACACAGGAAAGCACAACCCAATCCACATAGGAAGCAAGTCAATCACATCGAAGATAATGATTGAATGTCAAGACTCAGCTCACATAGGTATACACTTCGTAAGGTGATAGAGATGATAAGATGTATCCACCGATTCATCTAAGTTGTCGAACCCACATTGGATACAAGACCAGTTAAGCTGTCAGACCCAAAAAGAATACAAGACCAGCTACTCTATCGGACCCACATAGGATGCAACTACAAAGTCAAATACTATCGGACCCACATATGATACAAGAATAGAAATCATAGTTGTCGATCCCACGGAGTATTCCAGTACATTCGTCATCGTTGTCGAACCCACGTAGGATCCAAGTACGGTCGTCATTGCTGCCGAACCCATGTAGGATCCAAGTACAGTCGTCATCGTCATCGCAGCCAGCTTTAGGGTTCCTGCACATAGCACGCTTGATTCCTGGAGGGTCCTCTCCACGATCCAAGGGGGTCGATACATTAAATGTCACAAAGTCCTGAGTTTATGTATCACAAAGTTCCATCTCGTCAATAGTAATTCAACGTGATAGACGGCGCGTCAATCAGACTCTCGGTCTGAAAGTTATTGGCCTTTTCATCCCAAGGGCCCGGTTGGATTTAAAGATAAAACCAACCTGACTTTACTCCAACTACATCCAAACCTCGAGCGAATTAAGCCAAAATAACTGTCTCACTAAGAGGTATCTGACAAAGTCTACGTCACGTCAATCGGACGTCCGAAGCTAGAAATATTAGTGTTTCCTCTTCGAGGGCCCGATTGGTTTCGTGTTCGAACCAACCCTGTCATACCCAAAGTTCTCCAAAACCCTGAGTGTAATATACCGAAACAACCGTATCGATCCAAGGACCCCACACAAATGACAGTGCATATATCAGAGGTCCATAGCCCATGTTATGGGCATTTCAATGGAAATGTCCGAAAGTAGGGGGTTTGGGCCTGGTCCGACCCGGCCCAATACCGCCTATGTCAACCCGACCGGGGAGACCCGACCTGGATCCGGGTCCAGCCCGGTTGGGTGTGGCCTAGCACAGCTAGATCGGCCCGACCTAGCCGGTGTGGCCCGACCCGACGTGGGGGTCTGGCCCGGCCTGGGTGGTCCGACCCGGCGCGGGTGGTCCGACCCGGTGCGAGTGGCTGACCTAGCACGGTCAGATGCGGAAGGGGGGGGGGGGTGCTGCCCCCATGTTTTCCCGAAACAGCGGACCCTTGTGGGTTCCTCCCTAGCTGACATCTGGGGGTTTCAAACCCCCCGGTCTTCTTGGAAACGGCCGGCCTGGGAGCTGCCGCGGGACCCCCGCCGCGGGTTCCTCCTCCTGGTGGTGTCAGCGGCCGACCGAGCCCAGCCGCCTCCTGTCGAACCGTCGCAGCCATAGCCGCAGATCTTCTTTTGCGGGCGAGGTGCGCCGGTGCCGCGCCCCTCCGCTATGGCCCGTTCCGGCCACATCGTCCTGGTTCTCTGGCGTGGCACGATGGCACCATGGCCCGCTTTTGGCCGCGACCTCCTTCGGCCTCACCAGTGCCGCGCGATGGCACCGCGCACCTCCGCTGCGGCCTTCTCCGCTCACGGTTCTCTCGATCCTGCGCAGTACAATGAAACCACCTTTGTTTCATGCCACAATGAAAATCAACAACAAAAGGGGGGAATATCGGTCATTTTTGTGTGGTCTGAACTCCTCTGTTATATTGATAACAAGCAGCCAAAAACACAACATGCTCAACGATAAACAAAGTGAAAAATTAATTGATTAAATTTGAACTCAACCCCTACCTCAACAATGATGACAAAAGTCGGCGTCGGTGTTGACGGTGTCGGCGTACATCCAAGGAGGGGAAGAAGTATCACACCGGCTGTGGAGGGGAGAAGAACCACACATCGATCGCTCCTTGCGGTGATGGCGTTCTTCGTCTAGGTCTTGACGTTCTTTGACAAAGATGATGGAGTTCTCCAAGACTTAGAGAACTCTCTTCCAATTACCCTCACACAACTAAACAACCCCAAATAAAATAATTCCTTCCTTATTTTATTAACACATGCCAAGCTTTTTCAAATTTACAAAAGTTGAATTCACTTAATTAATCTTGATTTGTCAAAATTAATGGTGTGTTAAGTTGGAAACTTTAATGTGGAAGAGGAGAACCCACAACACTTAAAACAAGGTAGGTTTAGAGGATTTATGGAATTTGAATGGGTGGGGATCGTGTGGGCCCCACCTCACTAATATCCTAACAAAAGGAGTTTAGGAACTAGTGGGTCCCACCCCAACTCCCACACATGTGATTAAACCACATAGATGTGAAATAAAATTTTAACACAATTGTATTTCACTTTAAACTTAATCAAATTTTTTTAACAACTCTTCTTGAAAAAACACAAGTCTAGAAGAAGTCTTCTTAAGAAATTACCGGCACTGCGGTTTCATCTATGCCCTCATATTTCGATTCCGAGCACCGATTCAAAATATAGAAAAATCCACTCATTCGTACACCAAATGTACCC
Source organism: Viscum album (assembly GCA_963277665.1). Lineage (NCBI taxonomy): Eukaryota > Viridiplantae > Streptophyta > Magnoliopsida > Santalales > Viscaceae > Viscum > Viscum album. The sequence continues at coordinate 445,715,098 of OY728142.1, forward strand.
GAGCTAAACTTCGTAAATTGATTCCGGGCACACCGGACCTCAGAATCAGGTGTCGTTAGAAACTTTCGTACTTGTAAAATCCCAATGACATTATGGAAAAAAAATTCTTGAAATTTATAGGTCATTAAATTACTCCCACCTCATGGAATTATGTCCCCGTAAAGGTACAACATAAACTAGGGAAACAAATTAGGGTATTGAGCATGCATCTGAGTCTCCCGCTACCATGTGCTCTCCTGGAGGTTCTTGTGCTGCCACCTGATGCACACTAGAGGTATCGACCATCCATGTAGGAACCGCTCCTGTCGATCCTCGATCTCCACTGGGACCTTTGCAAAAGTCGCCCTGTCATCAATGTCCAGCTCCCCATGGTCGATGAAATGCGTCGGGTCGTGCACCTATCTCCTCAGCTGAGATAGGTGGAAGACGTCGTGCACCTGGTGCAACTGAGGTGGAAGAGCCAGGTGATAAGACACCTCGCCTATCCTGCTAAGAACCTGGAATGGTCCGATAAAGCGCGGAGACAACTTGCCACCCCGGCCAAATCTCTGTAATCCGCCTTGAGCTGAGACCCGCAAGAAAATGAGGCCGCCGTCCTCAAACTCTAGTGGTCACCGCCTCCTGTAAGCATAAGACTTTTGTCAGCTCTGAGCTGTCCTCATCTGCTCTTGGATGACCTGAACTTCTCCGTTGTGGCCTGGACCATCTCTGGTTCTACTATTACTGACTCCCCAGGATCTGTCCAGCACATAGGTGATCTGCAAGGTCGGCCGTATAATTCCTCGTATGGTGCCATCCCGACGGTGGAGTGGTAGTTTTTGTTGTACACAAACTCCACAAAGGGTATGTGATCCTTTTAGTTGTGAACAAAGTCGAGGACACATGCATGAAGCATTTCCTTGAGTGTATGAATGGTCCTCTCCGCTTGACCATCTGTCTGAGTGTGAAAAGCGGTTCTTAGGTGTAGCTGTGTCCCGAATGCCTCCTGCAACCCCTTCCAAAGCCGAGAAGTAAATCGAGCATCATGATCGGAGACGATAGACGATGGCACACCATGAAGTCGTACGATCTCTTGAACATAAAGGCATCACATGCTCTCAACTGAGCCCTTCTATCTGATGGGTAAGAAGTGGGCCGACCTTGTGAATCAGTCGATAATCACCCAAATGGTGTCATGACCTCTAGAAGTACGTGGAATCCCAGTCACTAAATACATAGATATTTCATCCCACTTCCACTCCGGGACCTCCAAGGGCTGTACCATGCCTGCTGGTACCTGGTGCTCCGCTTTCACCTACTGACAGGTGAGGCATCGAGAAACGAACTCCGCTATAGCCTTCAGCATACCAGGCCACCAATGCTATCGTCTGAGATCCTGATTCATCTTCGCTACTCCAAGATGTACCGGTAGATGGGAAGTGTGAAACTCTCTCAGCAACTCCTCCTGTGATGTGTCTAGTACCATGGTACATCCTCGGAAAAGGACGACGTGCTCTCCTCTTACAGAGAATCCATTAGGTTCCTGTCCTGAGGATATCTGTGTACGTCGTGTCTCACCGTTAACGTCCCCTCACTGTGCCTATCTGACCCGCTGAAGAATTGGAAGAGTGTCTGTGAGCGACTGAAGAAAGGCTGCCCCATCTCTATCCATAAAGGATATCTGTAAAGCGTATAACTTCTCTATCACCTCTCAAATTAGTTGAATGCCCGTCTTCCTACTGAGGGTATCGGCTACTACGTTTCCCTTTCCATGAGTATAGACTATCTCAAAGTCATAGTCCTGGAGGAACTCGAGTCATCGTAGCTATCTTAGGTTCAGGTCCTTCTACGAGATGATGTACCTCAGACTCTGGTGGTCAGAGTAGACTGTAAAGTGCTCACCCATCAGATAGTGTTGCCACTTCTTCAGAGTGAAGACCATTGTTTCTAACTCCAGGTCATGGGTAGCGTAGTTCTGCTCGTGCAGCCTCAACCTTCATGATCCATAGGCGATCACTACTCGCTCCTACATCAGGACACACCCATGTATGGTCCCTGATGCATAGCAGTAAACTATTTACCCCAGACCCTCCTCTGGTAGCCTCAAGATGGGTGCACTGGTCAATCTCTTTCTAAGCTCTTGGAAGCTCTGCTAACATCTATCTGACCACTCGAAGGGTTTCCCCTTCTTCGTCAAAGCTGAATGTGGTGCTGAAACTCTGGAGAAGTTTGGTACAAATCTCTGATAGTACCCATCCAGACCTAAGAAATTCCGCACCTCTGTCATGGTCCTCGGTGGCTCCCAAGCTAGCACTGCCTCAATCTTCGTAGGATCCACTGCAACACTCGCCTCAGAGATGACGTTCCCCAAGAAGTGGACCTCTCAAATCCAGAACTGACACTTCGAGAGCTTACCATAAAGCTGGTTCTCTCGGAGTGTATCCAGTACAACCCGCAAGTGGTAGGCGTTCTCCTCCTCAGTAGTCGAGTAAATCAAAATGTCGTCGATTAAGACTACGAAAAATCGATCGAGGTAAGGCTGGAAGATGCTGTTCATGAGACTCATGAACACTAATGGAATGTTGGTTACTCCGAAAGGAATAACCAAGAACTCATAGTGTCCATACCGAAACCGGAAGGCTGTCTTCTGCACATCCTCATCTTGAAACCTGAGCATATGATAGCCTGACATGAGGTCTATCTTTGAGAACCATCGTGCTCTCTTGAGCTAATCGAAGAGGTCGTCGATATTTGGAAGTAGATACTTGTTCTTCACGGTCACCTGGTTCAGGCGATGGTAATCGACACACATTCACAAGATCCAGTCCACCTTCTTGGAGAACAAAATTGGGGAAGCCCAGGGTGAAACACTGGGTCAGATGAATCCCTTGCCCTATAAGTCCCCCAATTATACCAATAGCTCTCGAAGCTCAGAGGGAGCCATCCGATATGTTAAAGTAGATATCAGGGTTGTCTCGGGGTATAGGTCAATGTAAAAGTCTACCTCTCTATGAGGAGGTAGTCCTGGAATATCGCCAGGAAAAACGTCCGCATACTAATCCACCACAACAGGAAAACTCGGACTCCGCACATCAACTACTCCTAGGATGAGGCTAGCCAATTGATGAGTGATCAGTTGTCCTCTCCTCTACGTGAGTCCATCCTATGCTGCAAAGGCTCCCTTCACACCGGTGAAGGTAAACCTGTTCCCATCGGTGCGGACACACATCACCTTGCACCTAATACTGTCGATTTGTGCATGGACTGTAGATAACCAGTCCATACCCAAGATGATTTCATAAGGCCTAGACACCGCTACAAGAAGATCCCAGCCGAATCTCTCACCTCCAAGAATAAGCTCGCACTACCGGCACCAGTGCGTAATCATCGAGTCCGCTCCCATAGGAGTCTCTAGCCGTAAGGATCGAGCCAACGGCTCCGTCGGAATCTCCAAGCTCCGAACAAGGGAAGAGACAATGAAAGACTGACTTGATCCTGTGTCTATAAGAACTGCAGCAAAGGTGGAGTAGACCCATATAGTACCTCGAATCATATCTGGTGCGCCGTGGTCGTATGAATCCACTACCGGAAGCTGAGCCTTCCTCCATCCTCCAGCTCCCTAGGGTCAGGGTGGACCACCTGGTGGTGGTGGTGGTAGAGCCTCGAAACCTCTTCCACCACCTACCGATCAGCCAGATCTACTGCCTCGTCCACCTGCTCCCTGCAGACCGCCATGTTCGAACCTCTGCCTCTACCTGGGTGGTCCCTTAACCATCTTCTGCTCCTCTGCATGGTGGGTCGGGCAGTCACGAGCCATGTGGCCCTACCTTCCGCATGCATAGCAATGTCTTCTCCTCTTAAGGCTGGCTCTGCGTCATGTTCCTCGCACCTCTATGCCAGTATCCTAAGGTCGTCCACTTGATGGTCTGGTTCGCTTGGACCCCTGTGACATCCGTTGACAACCATCTATAGAAGAATCCGCTACGTGCCTCCTTGCGGTAGGTCTTGCTGCTCGTGTTGGCTAAGCAAGAAAGATCTCTACATGGAGGGCTCGCTCCAGTACTCCTGCCTGTGTCAGAATGCTGAGGGAGATCATCGATGCTCTGATCTCATGCCTCAGTCCCTGCTCGAAGGTATGGGCCCAGAAGAATGTGTCTCGTACCATGTCCGTGTAATAGCGTGAGAGATCTGTAAATCTCGCCGAGTACTGGGCTACCGTCATTCTGGCCTACCACAGCTGCAGTAACTCTTGAATGAACACTGTACAAGGGTGGCTGGAATGAACTCCGAGTAGAAGAGGATTTCGAAGTCTGACAAAAGGAGAGATGCCTCATTGTGCACCTGGAGCATCAGGCTCCACCCTCTTCCTGCTGCCGCATGCAGGAGACTCGCTGCAAGGATCACCATGAGGTCCTCTAGTGTCCCTACTAATCTGAAAACTTGAACTACAACATCCAGCCAATCCTCAGGTGCCTGAGGGTCCATCTCCCCGCGGAACATGGGCAGTCTCTGACACTAAAACTCGTTCTTTTCACTCAGGCAACGTGCACTCTCCGCTGCTGGGGCTAGTGGCATTGGTGGCTCGGCGAGTAGAGGTACAGCCTGTGCCTCTACTGTAATGGGGCCCTATACAGAGGCCTCATCGCTCGGTGGGCTGTCATCTCACACAAATCTCGGAACCCTAGCTGGCTGCCATCGTGGGGACATCCTAAAATGAGACAGGTGTGCCAGGGTCAATACAGTATACCTGGTGAGCTGACATAATTTAATCACAAAGAAAACTTTTGAAACACACAAGGAATCAATGTTTTCATGCACTGAGTCGGATATAAGAAGTCAGGGTCCTGGTGTATGGATACGTCGGCCGCCGCACCAACACAGCAATCCCTGGTCTGATAACCACACTCAATACCCTTAACATGATTGCTTTACATTGAAGATCGACCAATGTCTTGAGTTCTACGGTAGAACCAAACACCTATGATACCAATTTGTCACGACCCATCATCAGGGCCCATACCGTGACTAGCCCAAGCCCGCCTTCCATAGGTCAGGAGATAGAGGCTAGCACCAAAGGCGTAAATCCCGATAAAAGGGAAGGCATTTCCTTTATAAAGTAATAAAACACCCCAAAGTACACAAAATGAAGTAAACACTAAGTAAACTGAGTACAAAAGTAAGTGCTGGAAAGTAAATGGGCCAGAATACAAACCCAACTAAAAGTATAGTAAAACTAAAAGAAAGTAATGCAGCAGAAGAGTAAAGCAGTAACACCGAGCCGTCTACTGGAAATCCCACCTGAAGGGTCGGTACAGATAGTCTCATAATCTCCTCGGATCCAATCGTCTTCTCCCTTTATGTCCCATCCAGTGATCCACCTCCAGGTATCATCCAGCTCCACGAGCCTCGACCTCGATCAATGCTATCCCTCCTCTGCATCCAACACAACGTAGTGCGGCAATAGCCCATGCAGGGATGAGTATACGATACTCAGTAGGGACCCTGAGACTCCCGAAGGTCTCCCAGAATCCATGAAGGATAAAACACAAAGGAATGATACAATCATGAAGTATCAACCGGATCTACTTAGGTATATGCCCATTCATATACCTAAGTCATGAATTCCAGTTCTCCTCTAACTCAAGAGCCCAAGTTCAACCCAGTCCACACAGGAAAGTACAACCCAGTCCACACAGGAAAGCACAACCCAATCTACACAGGAAACAATTCAATCACATCGAAGATAATGATTGAAAGTCAAGACTCAGCTCACACAGGTATACATTTTGTAAGGTGATAGAGATGGTTAGATGTATCCACTGATTCATCTAAGCTGTCAGACCCACATAGGATACAAGACCAGCTAAGCTGTCGGAACCACAAAGGATACAAGACCAGGTACTCTGCCGGACCCACATAGGATACAAGTACAGAGTCAAATACTTCCAGACCCGCATAGGATGCAAGAATAGTAATCATCGTCATCGAAACCGCGGGGGATTCTAGTATGGTCGTTTTCATTACCGAAACCACGGAGGATCCAAGTACAGTCTTCAATGCTGCCAAACCCACGAAGGATCCAAATACAGTCTTCATCATCATCGCAGCCATCTCTAGGGTTCCCACACACAGCACGCTCGATTCCATGAGGGTCCGCTCCACGAGCCAAGGGGGTCGATATATCAATTGGCACGAATTCCTGAGTTGATGTATTCCAAAGTTCTGTCTCGTCAATAGGAACTCAACGTGACAGACGGCGCGTCAATCAGACGGCTGGTCTGAGAGTTATTGGATTTTTCGTCCCTGGGGCCTGGTTGGTTTTTAAGATAAAAACCACCTTACAATAATCCAACTACGACCAAACCTCGAGTAGAGTAATCCAAAAGAACCGTCTCACTAAGAGGAATCTGAAAAAGTTTATGGCATGTCAATCGGACGTCCAAAGCTCAATATATTAGCGTTTCCGCTCCGAGGGCCCGATTGGTTTCGTGTTCGAACCAACCCTGTCATACCCAAATTTCTTTGAAACCGTGAGTTTAATATATCGAAACGAACGTCTCCATCCAAGGATCCCAACGCAACTGACGGTGCATCAATCGGAGGTTTGTAGCCCATGCTATTGGCGTTTGAACGGAACTATCTGAAAGTAGGGGGTTTGGGCCCGGTCTGACCTGCCCCAATACCCCCTGGGTCGGCCCGAATCGGGTCGACCCGACCTAGTTCCGGGTCTGGCCTGGTTGGGCGTGGCCTGGATCGGCTGGCGCGGCCCGGCCCAACCGGTGCGTCTCGGCCCGACGCGGGGGTCCGGCCCGGTGCGGGCGGTCCGGCCCGGCGCAGGCGGTTCGACCCAGCACGGGCGGCCGACCCAGCGCGGGTGGACGCGGAAGGGGGGGGGGCACTTCCCCCCTATTTTGCTGAAACGGTGGACCCCTATGGGGTCCACCCTAGCTGACCACTGGGGGTTTCAAACCCCCGGTCATCTTAGAAAAAGCCGACCATTTTGGCTGGCTGGTGAGCTGCAGTGGGACCCCCGCAACGGGTCCCACCTCCTGGTGGTGTCGGTTGTCGGCCGAGCCCGGCCGCCTCCTGTCGAACCGCCGCAATCATAGCCATGTCTCTTCATAGGCAGGCGGGGCATGACGGCGCTGCGCCCCACCACCACGGCACACCCCGGCCGCGCTGCGCCCCTCCACCACGGCACACCCCGGTCGCGGTCTCCTAGTGCTCCGGCGTGGTGCGACGGCGCCGCATCCCTCCGCTGTGCCGTGCACTTGGTCGTGGCCTCCTTCGGCCTCACCGGTGCAGCGCGACGGTGCTGCTCACCTCTGCCGCAGCTCTCTCCAGCCGCAGTTCTCTCGATCTCGTGCGGTACAATGGCACCGCCTCCGTTTCAAGCAAAAAATAATCAACAACAAAAGGGGGAGGAGGATCGGTCGTGTTTGTGCAGTCTGACCTCCTCTGTTATATTGAAAACAAGTGGCCAAAAACACGACATGCTCAATGATAAAAAAATCGTAAAATTAATTGATTAAATTTGAACTCAACCCCTACCTCAACAATGATGACAAAAGTCTAGGTCACGGTTAATGGCGTCGGTGTACGTCCAAGCAGGGGAAGACATCTCACACTGGCTGTGGAGAGAAGAATAATGGAATGTTGATCACTCCTTGCGGTGACAACGTTCTTTGTCGAGGTCTTGAAATTCTTCCATGAAGATGATGGAGTTCTCCAAGACTTAGAAAACTCTCTCCCAAATATCCTCACACAACTAAACAACCCCAAATAAAATAAGGCCTTCCGTATTTTATTAACACATGCCAAGATTTTTCAAATTTACAAAAGTTGAATTCTCTTAATTAATCTTGAGTTTTCAAAATTAATGGTGTGTTATGTTGGAAACATTAATGTTGAAGAGGAGAACCCACACCATTTAAAACAAGGGTGGTTTACAGGAGTCAGGGAATTTTGAAGGGGTGGGGCTCATTTGGGCCCCACCTCACTAATATCCAAACAAAATAAGTTTAGGAACAAGTGGGTCCCACCCCAACCCCCACACTAGGGATTAAAAAACATAGATGTGTAATAAAATTTTAAAACAATTGTATTTCACTTTACACTTAATCCACTTTTTTTAGCAACTCTTCTCGTGAAAACGCAAGTCTAGAATAAGTCTTCTTAAGCAATTACCGGCACTGCGGTTTCATCGGTGCCCTCAGATTTTGATTCCGAGCACCGGTTCAAAAGTTAGAAAAACCCTCTCATTCGTTCCCTGAACGTACCTGAGCTAAACTTCGTAAATTGATTCTGGGCACACCGGGCCTCGGAATTAGGTGCCGTCAAAATCTTCGTACTCATAAAATCCCAATAAAATTGAGAAAAAAAAATCCCTTGAAATTTACTGGACTTTACAATGATAATCTCAAGTAAATTACGAAAAACAATTAAGATAAAAGGATTGATTAATTAAAGATGATAATTAATTGATTCTAGCATGATTTATCATAAAAAAGAATGAATAAAGAATTTATTGCTAGTTTAATTTATGTATAAATATCGTTTCATGTATGGATGATCATGAGGTAGTAAAATAACTTTGTATGTGGATGGTTTCTTTTTATTTATTTATTTAAATTAAATGTGTTAGCCTGCGAGCCTTCTCCTCATTAATATGTATGGCATGTATTCCCAAGGTTTCTTTTATGTGAAAACCCATTTTTTCCCTCACCTACAAGTGAGTTAAAAAAAGGAATATGTAAGGGAATGAACTCTCTAGCTAGAGGAGGTGGATCAAGTAGGATCCGAGAGGAAACCAATCCAAGGAGTTACAGAGGTGGATAGGTGGAAGTTGTAAACATGAATACAAAAGGTTCAAGGTGGTTCTACCCAAGGTCAGGATTAGTTTATCAACTTCTAGATAAAATAAAAATTATAAAACCTCATGATCATTGCATTTAAATTATTTTATTTATGCCAGTTTCATGGTTTATCATTATGGATGCGTTGTCACGATCACATAATAAATGAATTAAACAAGCATACAAGAGGGAACTAAAATAAACAAGACTTGTGCATAAATATTATCAAGACATGGTTAATAACTTAAGTTAGTTTCACTCTATATTATCAAGCATGTGATAATGATAATAAGTAATTCATGCATAAGAGATATAAAATCCCTCGAATAAAAAATTAAGTCTAAATAAGCCTTCTGTTACTTCATTATGGGAAAAACTCATTAAAACATTTTTTTGACCAACCCTTGTGGGGATACATACTTTTATACAAGAAGACCTTATGAATGTTTTTGGGTTTACTTAACAATATTACATCAAGAGGAGTATAACTAGCTAGACATGGTTTAATATTGGATGCATGAGTTGAGGAAATCCAATGTCATGATTTGAGGATTGGGGAGTCCACTCAGCAGATCATGGAGCTACAAGCCCGTAGTTGGAAAAGACCTGCGTACCTAAATAACTTCTAATATCCTTACCAACCCTTTTTGGTATTATGAGAAGGGGAATATGGATCCCTTCCACTAGAATTTCAAGGAAATTGGACATTCCAAGTTCTATGGAAAGGGAAATTGGGACTTGATAAAGTAGTGGGAGACTTGATAAGATTTATTATTATAAAATGTAATCAAGAAAGTAATAATGATATGCTCTTTTAATTATAGAATAAAAATGACAAACTCATCAACCACACTATCCCTACGATCAATTCTAGATAAAGACATCATCATCACTGGTAGTAACATCTATAAATGGTTTAGAAACCTTTTGGTTATCCTATTTCATGTATGAAAGTCTTATGTGTTGGAGTCTGCATTACCTGATCCTCTTACCAAAGAGGCGAGTGATGAGGATTTTTTCATCTATGAGAAACATATGAATGATTCGGTCAATGTTCAATGTTTTATGCAATCATCAATTTCTAGTGAGCTCATGAAGTATCATGAAAACATCTATGCATATAGAATCCTCATGCACCACTGTGGTCTTTACCAGGAGAGAGCATGATAGGAAAGGTTTGAGATCTCTAATGCACTCTTTCAGAGTAAACATAGAGATGGTTTCCCAACTAGGACTCATGTAGTCATGATTATTGGATACATTGAGCGTCTGAAGGTTCTAGGGTTTATAATCCTCGATGAACTGGGCACCGATATCATTCTCAAATCACTCCCGTAGTGCTTCTCTAACTTTTTTTTTCAATTTCAATATGAAAAACATTGAGAATTCTTTATCTGATATTATTATCCTCATTCTCCAACTTAACAAGGATATAAAGCACAAAAATCATTCTATCCTTATGGTGAATAAGAGGAATGGGAAGGTGCAGAGCTTTAATCCCAATGCTTCTTCACGACCTTCCAAGAAAAAAAAGATCATAGGGGAGGTGAGGTAACATGAGGCTGTTTGTTTCACATTTGGAAAGAAGGGCCACTGGAAGAAGAACCGCACACAGCCTAAGAAGCAAGGGGAAGCTGAAGGTGTGTTTGTTGTTGAATGAAATCTATATGTTTCTAAAAATTGGGTATTTGATCTTGTTTGTGGTTCTAAGATATGTATCCAAATACAAAAACCAATTAGATTAATAAAGATTTAATGATAAGAGGTATATCTACAAGCAGCCAATGGAGCCAGACTTGCGGTTGTATATGTCAGGGACTACCACCTCACATTGCCAACTGGGATGATCATGGTGTTAAAGTATTGTTATTATGTGCCTTATGTTACTAAAAACATTACTTATGTGTCCAGATTAGATAAAGATGTATTTTTTCACATTTGGAAATGAATGTTTCTCCTTTTACAAATATTTCATTTGATATGGTAGGGTAGATTTATACAATGACTTTACGTGTTGGATTACACAAACCAAGTATTGGAAATCAATAGGTAAGATACTTCACATAACTCATACCAAACCCAACTTTGGCATCACCATCTAGGTCATGTAAATGAGAAACTCTTGACAAAGTTACATCAAGAGGGATATTTAGATTCTTTCAAACAAAAACCACTTGGCTTATGTCATGCATGTTTACATTGAAAAATAAACAAATCTTCATTTAGTCGGAAAGGTGAAAGTGGTAAATAACATCAAGAATTTGTTCATACCGATGTGTGTGAACCATTTCCAGTGGAAGCAAGGGAAGGGTACTCAAACTTTATAACTTTAACTGATGATTTTAGTAGATATGGGTATATCTACATAATGGGGTATAAGTCAGAATAATTTGACATGTTCAATGAATACAATAATGAAGTTGAGAACCATATTGGTAAGAACATTAAGAATGCCTGTTTAGACCGAGGTGGAGAATATCTTAATCAAGACTTCGTTGATTACTTATGAGAGTTTGGGATCCTATCCTAACTGACTCCTCTAAACACTCCCCAGTGGAATAGTGTGAGATAATGTAGAAACCAAACCCTGTTGGACATGGTGAGATCAATGATGAGTCATGCGAGTCTTCCATTATCCTTTTGGGGATATGCGTTACAAACAACAACACACATACTAAACCAATTACTATATAAATTGATAAATTGTATTCCATATGAGTTCTCGAGTAGAAAAAAATCTATGTTATCGAATTTACTTGTTTGGTGTAGTGAAGAATTTGTTATGGCCTCTTTAGGTGACAAACTAACACCCCGAGGCACAAATTTTACCTTTATAGGATACCCCAAAGAAACAATGAGATATTACCTACACAACCTCTTAGACAAAAAGGATATAGTGGCCAGACATGCCATATTCCTTGAGAGGGAGAACATCTCCAGGAGAGATAGTGGCAGCGAGATAGACTTCGATAAATTCAAGGAACGAGGTACACAAGGGTTGGTATAAGAACAGATTCCACAAATCCCCATGGAAGAATTATCCATTCCAGAGACACAAGTATTGCGTAGGTGTACAAGAGAGGTTAGAGAACTGGAATGGTATGGGTTTATAGTCACCAATGATGGTGACTCTTTATTGGTTGATAATAATGGTCCTCTAACCTAAAAGGATGTAGTAAGTGGCACAGATGTTGAAAAGTGGAAAGAAGCCATGAATTCTAAAATGGATTCCATTTACCAAAACCAAGTATGGATTCTATTATATCCTCTAGTTTATGAAAATCAACTTGGTTCCAAATGGGTATTCAAGATGAAATGGGACATGGAAGTAAAAGTCTGTACCTATAAGGCAAGACTAGTTTCATAAGGTTTTAAAGGCATCAAGGAATTGACTACGATGAAAAATTCTAACTAGTTATAATGTTGAAATCCATCAAAATTATACTTTCCATTGAAGCTTACCATGACTATGAGATTTGTAAAATGGATTTCAAAAAAGAATTCATTAACATGAACCTTCCAGAAGTTGTCTACATGACACAACCTGATGGGTTTGTGATACCAAAGGATGCCAAAAAAGTATGAAAGTTACAAAATTCCATTTATGGAGTAAATTAAGCATCCAGTTCATGGAACATTAATTTTGATGAATCCATAAAAGAATTTGGTTTTGTTAAGAATGAATGTGAGCCTTGAGTCAACAAATGGTTTAGTGGGAGTGTAGTTATTTTTCTAATAGTATATGTTGATGACATATTACTTATTGTGAAAGAGATACCAGTATTATAGTCTATTAAGGAATGGTTGAACTAGTGCTTCTCCATGAAAGACTTGGGTGAGTCAGTGTACATTCTTGGGATCAAGATACATCGTGATAGATCCAAGAGATTGCTGGGCCTAAATAAAAGTACATACATTGATAAAATACTAAAGCGATTCAGTATGGAACAATCCAAGAGGGTATTGTTACTAGCATAACATGGCATTCATCTTTCTATGAAAATGTGTCCTCAGACACATGGGGAAAGAAGGATAATGGAAAGGACTCCATACGCATCAAGAATTGGGTCAGTCATATATGCCATGTTATGCACTGGTCTACTTGTCGCGTACACATTGAGTGTGTTAGGTAGATATCAGATGACGAAGGTGATCATCATTGGATGGCAGTCAAGACAATCTTTAAGTATCTGAGCGGTACTAAGGATATGTTCCTAGTTTATGGAGGAGATGAGTAACTTTTCATCATAGGATATACAGAAGGTAGCTTCCAGACTGATCAAGATGACATGATGTTGCAAAAGGGATACATATTCACTTTGAATGGAGGTGAAATGAGCTGGAAGAGCTCAAAGTAGTGTGTGGTCGTAGATTCTAAAGTAGAAACTGAGTAAATAATATCTTTTGAGGTAGCTAATGAAGCAGTTTTCAAGAAAATCATCATCCAGGTGATTGGTGTGATACCTAGCAGTAAAGATTCCATCACACTGTATTGTTACAATAATGTGGCAGTGGCTCTCAAAAAAGATCCAAGGTCACATCGGTGGATGAAGCACATACTTCGGAAGTATCATATCTTGAGAGATGTTTCTCATATAGGTGAAATTGTAGTGACCAGTATTTCCATAGAAGATAACGTGGTGGAACCCTTGACTAAAGCCTGGACTCACCAAAAACATAATCTTCATGTATGGTCTAGCGATCTGAAAGTCGTAACTAGATGTCTCTAGTCCAAGTGGGAGTTTGTAAGATTTGGGTTCCTGGAAGAAATTGGTTATACATTGATAACATGGATAATTAATGTATTATTAAATGTTGTTCATTGTTCTGCAAGACTTTGTGGTAATAATTTCCTAGAGTATCTGTTGCATTGATAAGGTCATGGAAGTTCCCCGCTATGATGAGAACCTTGAAATACTATAAAATATTCTTAAATATAGTTCTGTTGTTGGATGAAATTCTATTATGGGACATATAGCAAGTAGACTGTCAGGTGTGAGTACTCGTAAGCCGATTAGACTTCCTCTCATGAAGATTGCATTTGGAAATCTCCAAGATAGGATATTATGAGATCATTCCAATGAGTAGGAATTATTCATGTTTTTTGTCATCATTTATTTCTATATGCGAGCATGTGTAATGATACTTAGACTTTAATATTATCATTAATACATGTCACGACTTGTGCACATTGTTTTACTGATGAAAACCATCAGGTAGACAGTTGGTGGGAAGTATGGTATGTTGGGTGCATCACGATTGTCATGTTATTAATGTATAAGTCAAGGAAGTATCTGTCCCTTCCATTAATGGAAGTTGATATCTCGGCCCTTTGGTTGAAATCTAACCGTCACGCGAAATTCCATAGCCATGGTGTAACGATGAGTTTATTTCAGGTAGTCAATGAACAACGTATCAAGATTAAATTTGATGACATAATCATGAAACCTGATTGATGAGATATTGAATCATAGGGATTATATTACATAGTGAGCATTCGTATGTGGATGTCGTTTTTGTGACTTTAAGTTCGTTCTCTTGGGTACGTTGACAAGTTTATAGATAGTAATCATTATCTTTAGGCAGGCCCGCCTAATGCCAATGAGAACGTATTCTAGAGGGTCACAAAATGAGTGTTTTTTGTGGTATTGATTAAATTATTTTTGAATTTAATTAACTAACTAAATATTATTCTCAAGACCACAGAATAATGTTATTCATGTTACAATTATTTCATAAATAAAATAAAATATATTTATTTATTTTAGTGATCATTTTATAAATATTTATTTACTTGTTTGTAAATAAAATATTTTTTGGAGAGAATGAATTATTTATTCATTTATTTAGGTTTTCAATAAAAGAAAGAGGAGTTTTACTGGACCATGGTTGATCCAGTAGTAAAATAATTATTTTCAAGATGGTAAATAATTATTTAACTAGTTGGAACAAATTACAATAACGGTTCTATTATTTTATGATGCAGAATTTTATTTATAATTCCATTTTGCAGAAGTTGGCACACCATAAATAATGATGTGGTATTATTATTTAATGAATTTGTTTTCTCTAAGTTCATGAATGTATTTAATTTTTGCTATGAAATTAAATATTGTAACTGAAATTCCATATATATAAATTGGAAATTACACCTGTCGTGCCAGATACCACACCACATGCCCGGTGAATTGAGAATTGTTGAGGCAAACAATTTCTCTCTATAATCATCTTCTCTCCCCTTTCAAGAACAAGAGATGTTCTTCAAGGATGAAGAACAAGAGATCAATAATGACTAACAAAAGACACTCGTTTCGCTGCGCTATCACCTGGAGAACGTGCGGTATCGATCAGAGGTCATCGGAGCATGTGTGGATCACTGCTAGAGAGATTCTAGTTTGGATCCTTACAAGCACAATGAGATAATCTAGAAGGTTCATTCTGGATGATCAACATCATCAATGAAGAAAAATATCAAAGAAACAAGTATTATTTTTCTTTATAAAATTAATTAAATTAATTACAAACACGATGTGCAAGATCATACTTTAGGTTTCAGGCCTCTTTATTATTTATCTAATTATTTGATTATATTTTTTGGAGACTGGAATTCATGTTCATATTGATCCTGGAATAATCATTGATCATGGTAAAAATCAATGTTGGGTCTCACCCCAACCACACTTTTGTTGCGTCCGGAACCTTCAATATGTGGAACACTGATACATGAAATGAAATGATTTAGAGGGGTGAACCCTTATAGAACTCCAATGCATTGGGTAAATATTATTATCATGATAAGTCAATTGAAATGAGGGTTTACGTGAGATAATTTAAGTGAAATGTGGGTTTAATCATGTTCCAGGTTCAATGATTTTTGGATCATGCAAATATGATGTTAAATGTTGATTCCATATTTCCATTATTGAAAATCATTTTATATCATGCCTTTATGTTCATGCCTCTCTTATTATTCATTGATATGGATATGGCCTAACATATACTGATTTCTTCAGGTTTCCCCTTGTTTACTCCCATACTGGGCGTCATATCTCACCCTTTTCTTATGAATTTTATCATATTATCCCATGAAATGCTAAGTATGAAGGATTTTGTATTTTCATGTAAAAGAAGTTTTTAATAATGATGTGTATTTCATGTTTTATGTTGTTATTTATTGTTCCTAATCCCCAAAGACACTAGAACTATCGATTTTCTATGTTGTATCATGTGAATAATTTAGGTAATAAAATATATTTAGGTGTGAAATAAAGAGCAGGGTTGTCATAGATTGTATCATAGGATAGGTTTAGTAATTTTTGGAAGTAGGAATAAAAAACCCTAGTGAAAGCTTTACGGATAAGACTATGTATAATCAAAACATCCCTAAATTTTGGTGGGTATTGAGTAAGTGGCTTATAAACAAAATACAGCCCTGTCTGGATACTAGCAGGTAGAGACGACTCAGGCACAAATGTATCTAGGGGTAAAACCCGAAAACACTGCTTTGAGGTAAGCTCAAATGGGAACAAGATCACAACAAGATGCCTTTCTGCACTCTTGGTTATGAAACTCTTAGGGGATATGATTTGAAAAACTTTTAAGCTTAGTACGAACCATTATTAAGGAAATAAAAAATGACCTTAAGAATATATGTTGGGAAGTAGATCATAGATAACATAGATTGAAGAATATAAGTGCATAAGATAAGTAAATAAAAGTAATTTATACGTTATACATTTTTTTCTTTGGATTACCCTTTATGTGTTTCCCCAAACATTCCTTTTATTCCACCTAACGACCAGTAATAGGATGACTTGGGCTAAAAACTGATGAAAAGATCAATATGATGTCAGTTAAAATGAGACGCCTAATATGATGGGAGCAATAATTGCAAACATTGTCATGATATGCTCTTAGTTAACTCATGTTTTGAATAGAATCATGGATCAAGAGGAACATTCAACCCCCCAAGGGAATAAAAAGTTGCAATTGAGAGATTCAAGAGACAAAATCTTCTTACTTTTAATTGATCATCTGATCCCACAATTGGAAAACAATGGATCAACTCCATTGAAAATATCGTCTCTATCCTTTAATGTTCTGAACAAGATAAGATACTTCTAGATGCTTATAATATGGAGGTTTAAGATGATCAATGGTGGAAATTGATCAAAAATATGAAACCTGGGGGGGGGAGATCGAGGCATTGGAATGGAATGATTTCCAAAAAATATATTTTGCAAATGTTTTCCTCACACCCTCTGTCTTAAGATGGAAATGGACTTTTTCCCTCAAGAAGAAAGATGATGAATCCATAGAATCGTATGAGGTAAAATTCACAAGTATTTCATGATACACCTCCAGATTTTTCATTACCCTAGACTACAAGGTTTACCACTTCATTGGTTGGCTAAAACCTTGCGTACTGAAATCACTATCAATCCATATCTTAAGGAGCTATGAGGAAATTGTCTTATGTGCCCTCAAATTTGAAATGAGGATTGGTGAATCTCAGGGGTCTCATGGGGATATGAAGAGTAATGTAGACTTCAATTCTGGTGGTCTGATTGATAAATACAATGGTTCTAGGAGTGTCTAACACCCCACTTTCCAATGGTGTTGAAAGAACCAGCCTACAAATTGCCTGAAGGGGGTGAGGAAATTATTTAAGTTAAGAAGATAAGGTAATCAGGCCATTAACTGCCGACAAGATAAACCTTTGGCTATGACAGAGGAGAGGAAAACTATGTTCAACCCTCAACATATTGTTCATTGCTTCAACTACAAAGAATTAAGAATCTTGGAAAAATAGTTCCCTAAGCCAAGGGTTTTTTAAGGAAAACAACAACATCTAAGGAATCAAGGGAGAGATTTTACTATCACTACTGTCCAAGTGAACCCCAACAATGATGTGCTGATAGGTACAGCAGTTATTCATTCTATAATATCTAATGTAATTTTTGATTCTGGTTCTACGCATTCTTTTATACCCCGAATTTTTGTTAGAAGATTCCCAACACCACCACAAGTTATTGAAGTAAAAATGTTAGTTATAATGGAAAATGGGGAAATCATTGAATCCCATGAATATAACTCCTCCCCTATCATAATTTTGGGATTGAAATTATTCATGGTACTTTTCATACTCCCTTTTGTGGATTTTGATGCAATTCATGGAATGGATTGTCTTTCTTTATATAGATCCAACATAAATAACCGTGAGAGAGAAATCACTCTCCATATGGAGAATTGAACTCCAATTATATACAAGTACAAGGAGAAGGTTGAATCTTCTTTAGCACCATCTTCTCAAGCATGGATATTACATCATTATGAGCCCACATATATGACTCTGTTGATTGAGTATAATGAAGTAACCATCCTTGATGACATGTCTATTGTGAGATAATTCACTGAAGTGTTTCCCGAGGAATTGACTGGTCTTCCTCCTAGAAGAGAAGTTTAATTCTCAATTAATCTTATACCTTGGATGTTGCCAATGTCCAAGACTCCGTATGTAATGGTTGTTTTGGATCTTGAGTAAATGAAGAAAAAACTATAGGAGAATCTAGATAAAGGGTTTATATTCCCACGTTCTTCATCATTGGGTGCACTAGTCCTCTTCGTCAAGAAGATGGATTGGTCAATGCACCTTTGCATTGATTATCGTGAACTGAAAATATTCATGATAATGAACAAGTATCATCTATCACGAATTGTTGAATTTTATTTATTAGCTACATGGACCACAATACTTCTCCATGTTGGATTTGAAGTTGGGATATTTCCAAGTAAGGGTGAAGAAAGAGGATATCCCCAAGACTTCTTTCTCATACAAGGTACGAGCACTATGAATTCCAAGTAATGCCTTTTGTGGTCACAAATTCTCTAGATATATTCATGTAATTGATGAATATATTCTTTAGAGATTACCTGAACAAATTTTTTGTAGTATTTATAGATTATATTCTCATATACTCCAAAACTAAAGAAGAGCATGAGGAGAAACTAAGAACTGTACTCGAGACCTTGTGAATGAAGAATCTCTATGAAAAGTCCCACAAGTGTGAGTTCTAGTTGAAGAAGGTCTCATTATTAGGTCATATAATCACAAGCAATGGGATATCTGTGGATTCCTCCAAGAGAGTTTAATTTGGGGAATGGATGAGGTCAACATTGGAAACATATATCTGTAACTTCCTAGGGTTAGATAGATATTATCACTGATTTGTGAGAAAAATCCCAAGAATTCCAAACCCTCTTACCCAGTTAACTTGGAAGGGAGTCAAGTTTTCTTGGAGTGATGAATGCGAAGATAGATTTAAGGAGTTTAAAAAGAGGATTCTCACAGCGCCAATGCTCACACTACCCAAAAGTAGATATTGTTTTGTGGTATTTATTAATACTTTAAAGAAGGCCCTGGGTTTTGTGTCAATGAAAATTAAAAAGTCATTTCCTATGATTCATGTTAATTGAATATTCATGAGAAAAATATCCATCACATGATCTAGAGTTTGATGCATTAATCTTCACATTAAAATTTTGGCAGCATTACCACTTTGGGGAGAAGTGTGAAATATACCTGGATTAGAAATGCCTCAATTATATATTCACACATAAAGTGTTTAATATGCGCTAATGAAGATGGATAGATCTGATCAAAGACTACGACTGGTCAGTCCATTACAACCATAGGAAAGAGAACAAGGTAGAAAATTCCCTTAGTATAAATGATCTTGAAATTATATCTTTCATAAGAATAAAAATGGATCCAATATTCTTAAATTTTATGAAGATGGACATGGGAATCATAAAGGAGGGAACATAATCAATCCATTCACAAAAGATTGCTCAGCCGTCTCTTTTGGAATGGTTAAAGGATGCTCAAAAGGATGATGTGGAAATTTTAAAGAAAGTGGAAACAATCAAAAAAGGAAAATCCTCAATGATCAATGTTAGTGAAGAAAGAATTGGGAGATTTCAGACAAGACTATTTATTTCAAAAAATATGGAGTTAAATAATGAACTATTGGATGATACACATAGTTTGAATTTCTCCATTAACATAGGAAACACAAATATGTATCATTATCTCTGAGAGTATTGTTGGTGGGATAACATGGTGAAGGAGATCACTAAGTATACATCAATGTGTCTGATATGTCAGCATGTGAAGGATGCGTGGGATAAGTTTATGGGGATTATGCAACCATTACTGATACCATTATGGAAATGGGAGAACATAACCATGGACATTTTCACCAGACATACGTAGACATCCAAAAAAACAATACTCTCTAGGTTGTTGTGGATTGTCTTAAAAAGATTGCACATTTCATTGCAATTCGATGAGATTTTTCATTGGACCAACTGGAATACATATATATTGTAGAATTGTTAATTCTGCATGAAGTACCAAAATCTATGGTATTCAATTGAGATCCAAGATTCACCTCTATGTTCTGGAATAGCCTTCAACATTCTCTGAATACTGAGATAAACATCATTACGGCATATCATCCTCAAAATGATCTCCAATATGATAGGACTATCCAAACAATTCAGGACATATTGAGAGCATGTTTAATGGACTTCAAAGGAGGATGGGATCAACATCATCCTCGGGTTGAGTTATCTTACAATAACAGTTTCCACCCAAGAATCCAAATGGTTCATTATGAATCCATGTACAGGATGAGGTGCAAAACACCGACATGTTGGGATGAACTTGGGGAAAAAATATTAGGTCCATAAATGGTCAAAGAAATGGTGCAGAAGGTTAAGATCATCTAGAAACACATTAATTCTGCTTAGAGTTGACAAAAGATCTCTTCTGGTAATCGTCGAAGTGACATAGAGTTTGAGGTCGGAGACATGGTATTCCTATGCAAATCACCATGTAAGAGGGTTATGAAATTAGGGAAGATGGGAAAGCTTAGTCCAAGGTACATCGACCCTATTGAGATCCTTGATCGCATTAGATCAGTGACCAATATAATAGAACTCCGACTGAACCTATCTCAATCACACAATGTATTCCATTTATCACTCTTGATAATGTACATACCTGACCCATCCGATGTACTCAATCGAGAGGTGGTACCATTGGAGAATGACCTCTCCTATGAAAACAATCTAGTAAAGATATTAAATCATAGGGAAAATTTCTATGAAATAAGACAATGTCCCTCACAAAGGTATTGTGGAGAAACACATGTTTGAAGAGGCCACATGGTAATCAGAGGAAGAGATGAATCAGAGTTACCCGCATCAGTTTTAGTGTGTGAAAAAAAAATTTCTAGGGAAACATTTCTTATAGGGGAATATTGTAGCAACAAAAATTTTTTTTAATGGAAATTCCTCATGGTCTAATTGAATGTCTTATTATGTATAATTGTTTTGTAAAACATATGCACTTCCTTGGTTTAATGTTTTTGTATTTTAAAATACCATTAAGATTTGTTACCATTTCTAATATAGTCGCTGAACAATGAGGAATTGATTAGTATAAATATAGAGCTTTAACAAATCCAATTTACTCTGAAAAAGGAAGAAATGGCCTCATGTAGTAGAATTGCTCCATATAAATCCCATTTTCAGAACTCGGAAAAAACGTAGCGTCAATGGGATTCTCTTTTGACTGAGCTTAAGATGACCTTCTACATGTAAAGCTCGAATGGGACTGCCTACGAGAGAAGTGGAAGTTAATAGAGATTACCACCCGAGCGATGTTATCTGACCCATCCCAAGAGTCTGTCACCATCGAACACATTACCCTTAGGTCTTATGTGGGTGTTATAATAGGTTATCTAATAAGACCCAAGCACTATGATTATGTGTATTGTTATTCTATAGAATACATAATATACATTCATTTTTTTATTGTTACTTTTTAAATAGTTTTTAAATCACAAATAGAATTTTTAGCTAATATTAAATTAAGAAATCTATTTTGACGAGTTAACATATTTTTGAATTGGAAAATATTTTAATAATAAATTATTACTAAATCACGTTTTATTAATTATAAATGATTATATAATTCTATGAATACAATGGTAATTTTTATCAATGTTGGAAACCTGTTTTTGTCAAAACCCATCAATTTTCGTTAAATGTCGATTTTATTTTAAAAGGAAAAATTTACATATTTTAAAAATTATTTAGATAAAATGCATATTAATTTTTCAATCCGGATGTTGAAATAATACAACGGTTATTTTTTCATAATTTTCTGAGATAGTCGATTTTTTGGATAAAAATTAAATATTGTTTAATTATATAATGTGTTTTATGATATCATAATCACCCAATAGTGTTGTAATAAAATAATATAAATGGATTTTTAGGCCAATATATGTTTTACCATTAAAATAATTTTATTTAAATATATTTTATATAAAGCCTTAGTGGACACTCTAAGGTGTATAAAATATTTTAAACTTTTAAAATCTTTTCCTTGAGAATGTGTGTCACACCTACATAAACAGGCCAAATATTTTATGAATTTTCGGCCATTGGCCTTGGAAAATAATTTTTTCCTCTCACCTTCAGCAAATCCCATGGGAAAATTTTTTGGATGGTTTGTTTTTTTTATTAGATCGTGTGGTGTCCAAAACCTAATTAATAAAGAATTCCCTCCCTCTTCCTATATAAACCCACCAAAACTCCAAATTCCATTCACTAAAATACATTAGAGCTAGACCAAACTCATCAATACTATCTCTAAAATCCTCCCAAGGAATCCCAAGATCCCAAGAGTCATCTCTCAAGCTCCTCCCAAGCCATTGGGATCACACATCCATGTAAGGGATTTCTTCCATTCTCATTTTTGTCCCAATTTCATTTTATTGTTATAGCCTTTTGTTTTCAATTAACAATGTTGGGGAATGATTTATAACCTCTTACATAAATCTCTCCTCACATTTTAATGATTATATACCAATTTATATTCCATTAATACCTCCCATGTGCACTTGTTAGTATGAATAATATACTTAAGGAATATCACCATTCTCATTTACATTCAAGAAATTATTTTATATTATGCATCAAAGTTCCATTACATATATTGGAATATTAATATTTTTGACCACCTTACTGTGAATTTTATTTGTAAATGATGATAGAACACTTTATCTCTCATCAACCCATTTTATGATTTCTATTTGTTATCATGATCCTCTGGAATTTAGACCAAAATTTCACATGCCAAAATCATCACGTAAGTGAATACCATACTGATTTCTCTATCAGAGGTATTCAAAATTTTGAACATGTAAATTTTGATTTTGGTCTTATATTATTATATTATACATCTATTATTTGTGGAATAAATTTTGATGCTTAATGAATTCATGTTGTATGATCTATGTGGAACACTTATGCATGAAATGAAATGATTTTGATGGGTGCGCCCTGATAGTGCTCCAATGCATTTGGTAAATATTTGTATCATGATAAGTCAATTTAATTGATGGTTTAATCATTCTAATTCATGTTCAATAAATTTCTAATCGTTAACCATGTTCAATGAGCCTTGGATCATGCTAATATCATGTTAAATATTGATGCCACATTTCCATGGTATGACAATCAAGATATATTATGCCTCAAAGTAAATGTTTCTCTTATCCTCCATTGATATTCCAATTCCCTAACACGTACAGAATTCTTCATGTTATGCCTTGTTTAATACCTTAGTGGGAATTATATCTCACCCTTTTCTTATTCATGTCTTATGGTTATCCCATCCAATTTTAACTAGGAAAGAATGTGTACGGTCATATAAAATAAGTTTTCAATAAAGATGTGTATTTCATGTTTTATTATGTTATTTAATGTTCCTAATCCCCAATGACACTAGAACTCTCAATATATTATGTGGTATCAAGTGAATGTTTTATGTAATAAAATTTGTTTACATGTGAAATAAATAGAAGGGTTTTTATAGACGGTCCATGACTTACAAGACAATTTGAAAATGATTGAACGATATGTTATGAATTATTTATGTAATATGGAAAGAATGATTTAATGTTTATTTTGTGTCTTAAATCCATATCCTTTATAATAATTCGTATCTAAAACATTTTCATCATATGAAGATATTGTAACAAGTTATAGAAGGTTAGAGAACTATTTTTCTAAAATATTTATTTAGAAATTGAAACCTAAGAAGAATTTGATGAGTGATATACATTTGCGAAGAACTATCATAAATGAAAATAAGGTATGGTTAGAGTTATCTATATGTAATAAGTGTGACCAAAATCACATTGTGTGTTGATAAAGGTGATTGAGTGTATTTTTTTAATATAGATATAAAATTATTCATGAAAATAATTAAAATGTAAATAATTGATAAATCAATGTGAAATGTTTCAAATATACTGAAATGGTACAATAATGTAATCAGTGGTCCATTTTCGAAAAAAATTACCCCATAATATCCCTATGGATCAAGGTAGACATTTTTCAATAAAAATGGGTGAATATTAATTCTTAAATTATCTAATAGAAGGTAATATGAGTATACACTAAATGTTAGCTAATACATTGATTGATTCTATATCTACACTCTCTTTAATATCATATAATTTTTTAAAAGAAAATTAAATCACACTAAGATTCATTATAGTGAATTAAGGCATAATCACACCACACACATGATAATGTAATGTGTGGGAGATCTCTAATTTCATATTGAATTTGGAAAATATCAATTCTGATGCAAGATCGTTGATCTATAGACCCTTTCAATATGAACTGGGAAAGATCTTTCGAATCCCATCTCAACGAATCTGGAATAGGTAAAAACCTTAATCATAGACCCCAAAGGTATTTCAATTGGGGATAATCTTTTTGGTTATGTTAGATACACTAGTGATTCCATTGATTCTCCCATCATAAATCAATTGGATGGTGGTAAAATATTTCTGCTTTCTCATACAAAAATAATTAAACAATGGATAGATCTATGTATGTTTTTGTTTCTTGGTTGTATTTATTATGAGAAAAGCATTAAACCTTGGAAATTTCTATATATTATGAATAAAATCTCACCATGTAATAATACCCCAAAATAGAGGCTTATAATATTCAAAAAAAATGAAACATTTATATTATTATGGAGAGGAGGGATGTAATCAATGAGGTTTATGGTAAATAGGTGACCTCTGCGTGAAACTGGATATTTTTAGGCTTTCGGAATGGGAGGCCAACATCAATCCCTATAAAAAATATTTCAAAAATTCATATGTTTAGACTTGAATTAATGGGATTCCATGGTTTTACTGACATCCATAAAACATCAATTACTTGGCCACCATCATTGGAACCCAAAATAAGATTGAACAGCTCACCATCAACCGTGACATTGATCTCTATGAAAGGGTCCTTGTTGAAATCCACATGGAATCTCCTCCACCAAAGTAAATTTCTCTCATTGTGAATGAACATAAATTGGATGTCAGACATGAATATGGACACCTAGAACCCTTATGTGGTCATGGTAAAATAATGTGACATAAAATCAAATCATTGTAGAGTGGTTAAAAAGATGATTGCACTATCCCCTCATGCCACAACCTATAGGGATGTGTGAAAAGAAATGAACACCAAATCATTTTACAATATCAAAAATGCTCAACATGAAAATTTCAGATGTTTGTAATGGGGTAATGTTGTAAGAAAAATTAATTAATGGGATAACATGGATGAAAAGTTGGAACAGAGATATACTCTACCTCAACTGAAAGAACATCCAACAACCAATAATATTTAAGCTGAAATCAAATATCAGAGCTATATGATAAAGGATTTTGATGATAATTATCTATTTTTTTCATTTTATATCATCTCCATTGTTGGATCTTTTATTAAAGAGGAATTTTTTGTGGAGATCAAATCTTATGACATAAATACATCCTTTTTGTTAAATATTGCTAGATCAGATGAATATGAACCGATGATGGACCCAAATATGGTTTCATGAATAATAAATGAGAATCACATTTCATCCCCCCATTGGATCTTACTTGTTTAGATGGATCCTATCAAAGGATGTGTATAGTTCAACTGTATTGATTAATGCATGAGAAGTAGGTTATTAGTTTTACCTCATGAGAAACTCCTGTTAAGAGTGAAATGAAGAGCGGTAGGTTAAAAAAAATCATATGGGAAATAAGACAGGGGACTCAGTCAATCTTATGAATCTATAATCAACGACTAATACCAAAATTTATGAAAAAAATAAAAAAATAGAGGCCAAATAAAAGGTGGAAAACACCCTGAAATCCTACAAAAATGAAGATCATTTTCTAGAACTACCGAGGCCTAGAAATCTGTGACACTGAAATTTCCCTTAGTATAACTGTAGTTATGTATAAAACTGACTAAATTGGTTTGGATGAGATGAATAAAAACCATTAAAATTAGGAAAAATTCATTGCTAACTATAGTTATAACCTCATAGGATAAAATAATACATCCAAAATTCATGACAGACTCTAAATTCTAGTTCAAAAGTCCATGGAAAGTACTAAAATTGTGCAGGATGAAGAAAAACATATCACATGTTTTTTCTCCAAGAAAAACAAAAAACTCTTCAGCACTATTATTTATAATTACAATAACTATATCTAAAGGACATATCTATAGACACAAGTGAAATAACATTATTATAGAGTCATGGATTATTATTTGTGGTATTAATTATATTTTTCATTCTGATGAGAAATTGGGGTCTGTTTTCAGTTCGGCCACCATCAAATATTTCAATTTGAGTGTAGATCATGCCAACATAACCGAATTTAACCTCAATGGATCCAAACACGCTTGGTAAAATATATATATCAATGGTGTGGGATCGATAAGGGTAGATAGATATTTTGTTAATGATGGTTCATTGGGAAATATGAGGTCTATTTCTTATCTTCCCCTTAAAAAGGATAACTCATATCACAACCCAATTTTGGAGAGATTCCTATATGTGAAAGGAATATTTCCGTCCCTTTTAGGTTTAAAATCTCTTCTATATATCTCCCTGAATGTTATAGAATTGCTAATGACATTTAGGTTTGGCCTTCAATTACTATCAACCCAGTTGTTTTCATCTCTAATCTAAAATTTTTAAAAGATACTATGAAGGATTGGAGAATAAAATATTTCATCTATTAAGATGTGTATATTAATGATTTTGAATAATCTCTTCACTCAATCAATGATGACTTCATTAAGAATAACTTCCTTGGAGGTGTAACCCAAAAGGGAAAAAGCACTCCAAGCTCTAATACATTATAAGGTTCAAAGGAGACAATCAAAAAGGAAATTTCAATGTCATGTGGCTCAATAATAGAAATATGAACACCATGTTCTTCTACTATCTCCTACAGGAATGATGATCCAACCAGACTATTCCTCTTTTGAATGTTGGAAGTCAAATTATTAATGAATGGAATGCCCTTACAGATCACATTATTTCATTTTATGAAAATATATTAAATGGATCATCAATAAATGTTGATCTATGGGAGGGCCTAATGCAAAAATATAGTCATCAAGG
The DNA here is from genome assembly GCA_963277665.1 of Viscum album. Lineage (NCBI taxonomy): Eukaryota > Viridiplantae > Streptophyta > Magnoliopsida > Santalales > Viscaceae > Viscum > Viscum album. Next base: position 445,742,497 of record OY728142.1, read on the forward strand.
ATGAAAATTTTCTACTCACATATATTCATCTTGTCTTTGGAGTAATGGATTTCTTTTTTGGGTTAAACAATTGAAGATCACATAGACTGAACGTTTTCACTGATCATTTCATTCAAAATTTTTGGGGCACCATCTATGATTATTTTTTTAATATTGTTAGGAATTTTTTCAATGGTGGATCCTTCTCTCAAGGATTTTATTCCCAATTTATTACCATCATCCCCAATATTTATAATGAATTCTATATGAACCAATTCAGACATGTCTCTCTTGTCAACCCATTACAAAAATTCATCACAAGGATTCTTTCCAACATTAATTCTGGGATTCGAAACCAAATCATTTCCTAGAATAAGTTTGGATTTGTTAAAATAAGAAACATATATGAATGATTGTTTTCTGCCTCAGAATGTGTGATCCTCTATAGGAAATCAATAAGGGGAGGAAACATTCCACTCAATATTGATATCAAATTCACCATTGACACTATTCTTTTGGGATTTATCTCCAAGGTTCTCTCATGTTTTGGATTTAAGGAAAAATTTATTAGATGGGTCAAATTCTTCCTTAGGTTTTCCTAACTATATTTTTTCTTCAACAAATCCCCATAGGGATACTTCATGTGTTCAGGAGTTCTGAGACAAGGAGACCCCCACTCCTCTAACATTTTTTTACATTGAAAAATATTATCTCTGCAGTCTCTTACTCTATATGGTGAATAATGGTGATATCAAAACCATTAGGGCAGTGCAAGGTATTTCTGGCCCCTCTCATATACTTTTCTGCTGATGATATTATCATATTTAATCAGGGAGACTGTATTAAAATAAAAAATATCAATGGAACCATTAATCATTAAGAATTTGTATCATTTTAGGAATCCATCTAGAGAATGTCCTCCATATACTTTTTAATGAATATTCCAACCTTAATAATTATTCATATGATCAATTATTTGTGAATAAAGGAAGGCACTATACCATTTATCTACCATGGTGTTCCATTATTATGTGTAGACCCCATGAATACTACTTCACCAACATTCTGATTCAGGTCATAAAAAATATTTCCTCATGGAAAGGAAAATCTCGATCAGTGATTGGAAGAGATTTCCACGTCAAGATAGTGATTGATTCAAATATAAATTACTCATTCATGGTATATTCCTAGCCTATATCAGTCATTAAATCCCTCAATTATTTGATGACAATATTCATTTGCGGTGGATATATATTATAAAAAAGTATTATTACTAACTCATGAATGAAAATTTGCTTGCCTTATTCTATTGGGGGCATTGACATGAAGAACTCAACCCTTTTTAATCAATCACTAAAAGTACAATTCTTATGAAAGCATCAAAAAAATACATCAGATGCCTTATAATTCTTAGAAATTAAAAATTTTTAAAAATTAAAAATAGGGAACACCTATTACATGGAGTACTTGAAATTGCCTAGTCATAACGCATTTTTTCATAAGATATTAAGGAATTCTCACTGGCTGGTCAGTGTAAACTCTTCTCTCATGTTTTGGATTGATAATTGGGCTGGAATTCCTAACATTGATAATATTTATCCCATAGATAATTTCATTGACAATAGAATATCTATAAAAGAAAAAATGGAAAATATGAATGCTCTTCCTTTTGACATCGAACAGGTTGTCTCATGAAATGCATTCTAAATCTAGGATGACATTCCTATATAAGAGAAGGCCTTAAATAAGAAACATGACTCCAAGTCATTCTATAAACATCTCATGCAGGGGTCCAATAAATAGATTGCTAATTTAAATAGGAAATGGATTTATCCTCCCAAATTTACACTACTATGGAGGCATTATCTTTAAAAAAGCCTTAATTATGTCAACCTGTAGTAGGTTGTTATTAAAATGTTCTTAAGGTGTGTTATTTTCCATTAACACTATGAATATTCTGACCATATTTTCCATTTTTTCAAAACTACATGCTCTCATTGGAAAGATATTTTTTATATCTTTGAAGTTCATCCACCAAAGAAAGATGTCCATATAGATTTTATTTGAGTACTTCTTTACATAAAAATATTGATGAAGATTTCCATTATCTTCAAGGTGGAATTTATTGCACATGTTCATTTAATCTGGAGAGAAAGACACAACTATATACCTGACTAGTGTCTCTTTAATGGAAATTATTCCCTTTCTAAAGTTGGGATGAGGGCATAGAATGATAAAACAATTCATACTAATAAAATTAAAAATTCGATGAAGGAAATCATCACGATGAGGAAAATAAAGGTAAATGGTAACTATCTTCTACCAGAGAAGATGTTTGATGTTTTCTAAATTTCTCTTTTTGTTGGTGGGATTAAATTCCACTTTGATTGGGCCAAGAGATGAATTCCAAGTCCCAAAGGATATTTTCAGGTCTTCAGGGACTTGGCTAGAGATTTCATTGATTTCAGATTTCTATCTTCTGGAAATTCTACTGTATAGGAAAAAAATTAATGGTATGATTTATACAGTCACCATTCCAGGGAAGAACAACTTGTGAAAATTATGGTTTGAGTGATACTCTAATATAACAGTACATGATTTCCAAATAGGGTATATACACCTCTCTTGGAACCTGGAAATGAAATGGGATGATTTCATACACCATATTTCTTCAATGAGCTACATAATCACACATGTTTTTTATATATACAATTCACTTGAAGATGTACTGAAAACTGTGGAGCAGTCAATGAGGCTGTCATTTTCTTTAAAACACTTTAAAATGATATCCATCCAATTTTACATAGGGATAAATGTAGTATGTCTACCTTCAAACTATTGTAGTTGTTTTACTTATAATAAAAGATCATTCAACTAGATTTTAAAAAAAAACATGTATTCATTATGGAAGGATTTATTACATTGAACACTATGTGACACTTTTATTGAATAAATAATACTCAAAAAATATAAAATTATAATACATGGGTGTTTTATAGTTAAAATTTATATCATCCTAAATTTGGTGTATTTTTTTATAAAATTAGGGATATATTATCACTTTATTTTTTATTATGGTTTTATTATTAGATAAAGTGGTTATAATTAGTGTGAATAGTAATTAATTAATTTCCTTTTAAAAGGATGTGTAATTAATTTAATATTTTCTGTAAAACCCCCTAGTGACTCATCAAAATTTAATAATTAAAGTATATATGAATGAAATTCAATCAATGAATGTTATAGAGATTTATCAAAAAAAATATATGCCCATTGTTCATGAATATGTAGACCTATTTTCAGATGAATTGCCTACATTTCTCCTTAATTGAGAAGTTGAATTATCAAATGTTCTTATAATAGATGTAAAGAACATATCTAACCCACCATATATAATGGATCAATTTGGGTTAGTTGAGTTTAGGAATTTATTAAATGACTCTTATAATTATGGTTACATTTATCCAAATGTTTCACTGAAGGAAGGGCTTATTTTATTTGTGAAAAAAGGGGATGATTTAATGATGTTATGAATTGGTTATATGGAATAAAATGGAATTAATATAAATAATATGTACACATTTATATATATTTATGACCTATTTGATAAGAGTCGAGTGGATTGATACTTATCGAATATTGATCTTCATTTTTTTATTATTATTTAAATGTTAAAATGGAGTATATCCTAAAAATTTACTTTCATATGTGTTATGGTTATTATGGGTTCAGTGTAACTCCATTTGGGTTAACAAATACATCAATTTTGTTTATGGATTTGATGAAAAATGAATTAAAGGATTACTTTGATATGTATAAGGTGTCATTTATTAATGACACTATTATATTTTGTAATTGTTATTATTAGTCTCAAAGCCATCCAAAAATTAAACATGAGATTATTTAAAAATAAATATTATATTGGAAAATCAATAAATGTTAAAATTTTCCTCAAAAAGATGCTTTCTTTGGATATATTCTTTCCAAGGACAATTTATTGACTGTTCAGAAGAATATTTTATCAAGGATAAGAAATAAATAACTTTCATAATTGTAATAGAACGTTTACTTATTTTTGATATGGTCATTAACTCTGTTAATTCCATGGTTCTGTAAATTTTGGACAATAAACTATAAATGGATCGTTGGGATGAGATTCTTCCTTACCATCATACTCTACATTTTTTCTCAATAATTATATTCATCATTCACCTCTCTTCCACACATAATTAATTTTATCATTCATTTGAGACACGTTATATTCAATCTATGTCATTGTAGGTTTATCCCTGGCCAATAATTGGCATTATCTATTCAAATAATTTATAATAGGTTTTAAGGAAAATTTTAATTACCAAAATAAAATCTCTCAAGAGTATCAAACTGTTACTCAATGAGGCTCATTGTTATGTACTATGTGATTATCATGTCAACCCAAATTTTCCCTTTCTAGAGTTATTACCCTAGGTACATGTGTTCAAGTACAACTTCAACTTATAATATCCTTATAAGGATTTATTTCTATAGAAAATGTCATAATATCTATATTATCAAAATATTAGGTTTTCCTTCTATACTTATACTCAATTTGTATCATGGAAGAATGATCCCAAATATATGTTTTACAAAATATAGTTCCAAAAATTATCTACTAAACATCATCATATACCAACTACAGAGACCTGGGATCTAGTAACATAGAGTCAATGAGTCAATTTATTATGTTGGAATAAATTAAAATGAATCACATCCCAAATGACCAAATAGCGTATTAGTCTTGAAAAAATCAATAAATAAATAACTCTTACATTACCTTTGAATAGAAAAATTACAACATAATTTATATAAAAACAGTTTCCCTCTTGCATATTATTTCATATCATTCAGAATAAACTTCATTAAATCATGGATAATGAAAAAATAACAAGGATATCCACTTCTATGTAAGGTTTAAGTTTAATGGAAAAAATCCCGAATCATTAAGAATAATTAACATGTCAAGGTAAATAATTAAGCACACATTTCATTTAAATAACATTACTATCATGATAAGATAAGGAATAATCAACATGAAAAGGTAAATAACTGAAAATACATGAAATTTAAAAAATAAATTTATAATGAATTTAATCAATAGAAAAAATCATTGTTAACAACACACAGATAATAATAACTAAACTATTAATGAAGTAAATTCTCAAATTTTTTATTCCACGATATCTGGAATTATGATACCTCAACGTGAGGACCATTCATAAGATGTTTTAAAAATATATATAAAATATTATTTAATGAATAACTGTTTATTTTTCTCATGATATGCAGTGATTCATTAAGGGGTAATATAATGTTGATCCCCACCCATAACTATAGGTCCAAATAATTCATCATATATTGAATAATCAATTTAATCCAGGAATCAGTATTTCTTACCAATAAATATTTGTTTTGATGAATGAATATAGATTATCAATATTTTCCCAATAAATAAAATAACATTCAAATTTAATCACCATATGTATAAATGGGATTCAATTTATCAAATAATCAAATACATTATAAAAAATATGTATATTTAAGAGAAATTCAATTTCTTATTATCACTGGAAAGTGAATATTTAAAGAGAATGATAATTACTACCAAAATGAATATATAATGTAAATTTAAATACTTTACTCTTTATAATTGTAATAAAACATCTAGATTATGAATAAATATGCTAATAATAATATATACACCGGTTGAAGAAATAATAAAATGTTTTTTTCATTGATGAATAAAAATAAAAAAAAATTTATTGAGAAAATTCCTTATATATGTCTTCCTATAATTTTGAGAATTACTTTTTTAAAATTTGACAAAACAATTTTAAATTAAATTTCCTTAAAAATAAATATTTATATTTATAAAATTATTTTCAAAAAAAATTTGTGGTCATGATGATTGGGAATTATATTCATGACATACTCATTAAAATAATTATTCCTTTAACATATTTAGTAAAATCCAACTAGGAATTGTTTTTAAAAAAGCATGAAGATTAAATTAATAACATTTTTAAATGGTTAAAATGGGTAAATTTTGTTTAATAAATTATTTGTAAAAATATTTTAGATCATTTTTGAAATCATTTTTATAAAATGGTGGTTTTTTTAGAAAATGGATTTCTGATCGAAGAGGGAAATGAAGTCATATTTTCCTAAAAAAGATTTCTCAACTATATGAAGTACCAAAGACTAAGAAAATAGCAACATTACATAAAAATATCATAAAATACTAGAGGATATGAAAAATGAAATGTTTTCAAAAATAATGAAGAAATAATTTTCTTCAACAGAAATTCAAGAATAAACAATCTCGATGATAATGATATTAAGAAATAATCTTTTGCATTGATCATAACATTGAAGAAATAATGAGACAATGAATTGACTATTTGTAACAACTAAAAACACACATAAAAATAGAAATAGAAAATAGGATAATAAAAATTAAATTCAAAGATAATCATTGAATGTTAGAGAAGATGAAAAAGTAATATAACCTAATTAAAAGAAATTATGTTATAAAATTATTTAACACATGGTAAATATTAATTAAAATTACATTGAGTGAAATAATTCGAATTAAAAATAAAAATACCATGAATTATTAAATAATAATTATATTATATATAAATGTGATGTGTATACACCATAGAAAATAAATTCATTCATAACATAAAAATGTTCCCCAATGAAAGAAAATTGAGACAGAATCCATTACCTCATACTTCTTTTTGGTTGAACATGATTTAATCACATATATAGTGGTTTAAAAGACATAATTAATTTATACTAAAACAATATTAATATTTATAATGTCTTATATGATCCTTCTATAACATCTTTTCACCCATTAATTAATAATATTTCTTTATTATCATTTTTTCATGTGTTAATTTCCTTACATCCTCATGTGTGGTCTGTCAGGAAAGATCTACTTATTTCTGATATTATATAGTTACATCACATCATGATTATTAATAATGAAGTAAATATCATATTTAAACATCAATTACACATTTAATACCAATAATTAATGATGGTTTTTAAAAATCATGTATGTTATGATCATAGAGACGGTATGCTATACATACGCATGGGTACCATTTTTCAACGATCATTATAGAAAGGTAGTAAGTAATTTTTTATTTTTACAGAATGATCATTATATAATAACATTATTATAAAATATTTACATATACTAATATATTTCATCTATTTGGTGTGGTGATGAATGTATATTAAATAACATTGTGAATATGGTAGTTCAAACGTACACAGAAAATGTTATCATCTTTATGTGAGTGGAAAGGTAAGAAATAAAATGACTTAATATATTTTAAAAATTATATATATCATTTATATTATAATTATTACATTTATATCATGTATATATATATATCCTTATTATATTACATGTAAACATTTGTTGGAAAACATATCATATCACTTCACCAAGAGGTAGTCGGCCATACACACAAGTGACGTTATTGTATCCCCTTAAGAACAGAATGTAAAATTTTTATAAATGGTTTAATGATTACATAGGTATATTAAGTTTTTAATATCATATATATTTATTATATAAAGTATCTTACCAAAACATTATGGTTTGTAATTGAAAAACAAATGACCTCTATTCATGAGGCGGTATTCCGTCATACACACGAAATATGGTTTAATAACCCATTTTATGGAAGTGGATATTATTTTTGGTAATTAACATAAAATAAATACTTATTAGTATATTTAATATTATTAATTTATTATATCAATATTTTTTAATAATAATTTATGGTTTTGGAGGAATAAATAATATAAAAACATTCATTGAAGAATGTTACCTCTTCTTCATGTAAACTCATATGGTTTGTATCAAAAGCCTTAATATTTTGCATTTTATTTCAATATAAGGATTCTAGGATTCTTATATTGATGTTTTAAAGTTATTTTCATAGTTCTAGGATGAACTAAAATCATTTTACTGTCTGAATAATAGATGATATTAGGTGGCCTTCTATAAGTCTGGTGAGTGGCACACTTCTAATTTCTTGAGAAGAAAAAAGTTTACACTTATTTTCACATTACAAAAGGGTATCGATTGGATTCTTTCTGATAAATAGACATTATAAAGTCTATATATTTCTAGATAAGATATTTTAGATAAAAATTTATCTCATTTCAAACATTATATTTTTAGATTAACACCTTTGTATATCTGTTTTTCATTAACCATGGTAGTAATTTTTAAATATTTTAACTATTCATTTTGATCAATTTTTTTAACCGAATTAAAGTATTAAAATTATTTTGATTAGATAAATAATATAAATTCTTCCAAATTACGCTCACATAAGTGGAACTTTTTAATTTAAAACTAATTCCGTAGACTTGAGATAAAACGAGTTTTCAAAGAGAAAATGTTTAAAGTCATACAATGTTTTTATTTTAAAATTCCAAATGAGAATGATTATAATGGACTAAATTGGATTAATAGATATATTTTTGGATTAATTTTAATTTAAAACCACTTCCAAATATAATTTTACATTCAAAATAATTTAAATGAAAATGTTTTTTTCAATGAAAATACAATATTTTTTAATATTAATCTAAAAATGAGACATTTCATAAAATCCCAAAACAATTGTAGTTCATCTTATCTAATAATTATTATAAAAGAGATAATAATTATTTTTTAATTATTTGATCAAATCCAGACTAAATAGTCTCTTTGGAAAAAATATACTTTTTCCAAAAACATTTCTTTTTCATCCCAATGTTTCATATTTTACTTCTAATTAATAGATTACCAAATTTTCATAACTTGGCTAGTTATCTTAATACCCACCAATTTATTGGCTATGTTATAATTGTATAATAAATTATTATTTATTTATACTCATGTTTTTTTTCTATAATCTATATGAGATATATTATTTCAATAAATATATTTGATGGGTTTTTTAAGCTCGGCGTTGCATGTCGCATACACTATAAAATACAATGTTCTAATTTAAAAGTTTGTGGTGTCACATATTTCCTATATTATATGTTTTTTTGAAAAATTATTCATATGATAGAATATTTTTGAATACCAAATTTAATTGGAATTTCTATTGTACTAAATAATATATTGGCTTTAGAATCATATTAATTGGAATCATGGTTTTAGTTAAATTCTAGAGATAATTTTTAGAAATTTTCAAATTCCCTAATCAACTTAACAAAACACACTCAATCATTTTATAATAATTGTTATCTATTTATTATACAAGGAATAATAATAGTTTTTTTTGAAATATTTTAATGGAATCATCCACTTTCACTTTCTAGAGATCCTTTGGGGACGAAAACCAATGACTACATATGACAGAAGTGAAATATTAAGTTGTTCAGAAATTTATAAGGATAAAAACCGTATAATATATCATTGAATGAAACTTATTATGGTACCTAAACATATTAGTTGGATGAAATAAATTTCCATGTAGATCATTCCATGAATTTTTCATATCTTTTTAAAAAAAGATCAAAAAACCTAATAACTCAAAATATAGTGTTCCAATAGTGTGTGGAGTCATATTCAATGTTTTTTTATCACATGGTGAGAATTTAAGTTGATGTAATTATAGAATGTAGTGAATATTAATCTTGTTATTGACTTATATGTGTATGGTTATTCAATATAGTACCCCCATTTGGATGATTGGTGGGTATATGCATGAGGTCCCCTAGAAAGTATCTTCAAAATATTAAATAATTCAACTAGATTCATCACACCCCCCTAATCCTCATATGATAAAGTTTGGGTGATTTTTGGGAAGTTTATAATATTAAATATGTAAATAATGAAAAATAATTATTCAATAATGTTGGAAAATAATATTTTTATTATATAATATTACTTCTGTTTTCATTGTAAACTCATGTAATGAGTTGAAATAATTGATCATGTTATCTATAGTTCGTTTAAAAATGAAAATATTCTTGAGCTGATGAGAATTACATCTGACTATATGGGGATCCATGTATCATTTATTGTTCAATGTGTATTGATATGTGGGTATTAATTGTCTACTAAAACTAATAATGAGGCTACGTTACCATTTTTAATGATAAATAAATATTTATGGAAGAGTATTATCTATTGATACAAAGGATTGTTTGAGGTCATTAGAAACATGATCCTCATTAGTGAACCATGATTATAAAGGATTTTATGATATAGTTCTGGGATCAAATTAGGCCCCCTTAGTTAATGTTGTACAATGGATGTTTATTGGTTATAATTTTTTAGAATTGTCATTGGACAGAGATATTAGATTGTGTTGTGACTACATACATTCACACATGTAATAAATACTTTGAGATAATGTTGTTTTATAAGGGATTCATGAAGCAATATAATTATGGTACTTTTGATACTCTAGTTTACCTCGTAGTCTATTTTTATGAAATTTCCTAACAACAACAAAAATCAGAATATAATACTTTTAGTAATAAGAATTTTCAAATTCTAATCTAGTTGTTCTATGGTGGGGAGCTCCAAAAAGGGGTATAATTAATTGAGAGGCATGGATTTATTTTAATTATTAATTGGTCGATATATGGATTTGGGTTACATAATTTCGTAAGTAGTTAGAGAAAAAAGGTAATGTTAATATATGGATCTCCATGTCAAAAGGAGTATTGAGATCATAGTCCTCCCAGTAATTGATTGTGTTTACCTTCTAATAGTGGTTTCAATAATAGAGATAGAGGATTTGTTGGAAGATATAGAGGTTTCTTAAGTATATTTTCCACTTATTTCATAATCAGCTCTATTTGGTAACTTTTTATAACATGGTTCAATGGGATATGACAATAGTAATAGACATTATTTAGAGGGATTCAATCATGTTATTCCCATATTGTGTTGAGATATCATTTATGTATTTTTTTAAATGTCCCTTATAATTACTAAAATTATTTCATGCCATTATTTAATCAATAAAATGATATTATATGAGTTAAGAACAATTGTATAGCATCTATCTCACTAACATTTTCCAGAGATTTTATCTAGCTTTGACTACACTCTCAACCATATTTTCTGTTTTCATAAACTATACCATAGTCTAGGGAAGAATTATTAAGATATCATCATCATAAATATTGAATTGTATGATATAATAGATGGAATTGACGATTTTTTTATTCAAAAAATTGGAGTATTTTTATTGTTCTAGGGTGATATGATTTTGATAATATTAATTAATGTATACAATTACCACATAAGGTGACCTTTAGGTGGGCTGTATAGGGATAACACTATGAAAATTATAGCCAAATATCCTCTAGTTACTTACATTTTCATTGATCATGGTCTTTTTCTTAGAATATTAAATTTCCATCTTTTCAATGAATAAATTGTATATTTGACAATTCTAGTGTTAACCGTAATGAGAGATATTTTTTGTATTATTTCTCATTCCAATACAACATTAAATTATTTTAATGATTATTTGATGGTTACATATATAATTAGGGTGTTTAAGGTGAGAATAATTTTCAATGGAATGTTTTTAATGAAAAAATATCACCTATAAAATCATTCAGTCAGTGCTCTAGGATGGTGGATAGGATTATGAGTATTTTTAAAGATTATCTCAACCAAATAATGGTTATAGTAAAAGAAAAAAATTACCTCCTCAATGTATAAATGACCACATTGGACACTTGAATGATGTGAAGTGTTTATTAAAGATTTATCTCTTGTCCATATATCATAATATTTATATTTTAGAGGTTTCTATCCGAATTATTTTTTTTAAGGTTCATTATTTTTATTATGAGTTCTGAGTCAATCCATTCCATGTGATGAACACCCATGGTTCATTTATAGGACTTGTGAGTGTATCTTTTATCTATTAATGGTTCAAAACATGGGGGATATCATATATGATATCCACCAATATTATTGATAGAATGATACACCTACAACGAGTTTAAGGATATTAATGTAATTTATTTAGAATAACATATTGTAATTTAAACCATGAAAGATAAAATTCTATATCTGAGAAGTAAATTTATGAGGGAAACCCAACTTGGTGGTTGGTGTAATAGTACACCCCAAATATATTTTCAATGTGATAACCATAAAAACACCGACACATTTGTTTTAAGAGAAAAATATTATTCAGTTAGTAGGTTATTATGATTTTTTTGGAATTCCCATGGATATAAGATACCGTGAAAGATCTTAAAAAATGGAACATATTTGAATATTTTTAGCATTGTTAGAGATATAGCTATGAGATAAAATTGAAGTTTTGAAATACTCCATTTCAATGTTTTCTGGAGAATGGATTTATATATTTTGTGTGTGTGAAATTTTTGGAATTGTGAATGGTTGTGTGTACATTAAAAGGATTATCCTTATTTAATATGTTTCTTGGAAGATAAGAAAAATAATTTTTTTATCTTCAATGTAAGGCTGAAGCCCCCCGAATACACCATGGGGAAAGATAGGTTATTCTTTTTTATGGGGAATGTGAGGTGATGTTGGACTATATCTATTAAAAACACACTAGGTATTTCACTGAATCTGGGGATCACATAATCATTTTCTAGGAGTGTATATTGGTTCTAAGTTTTCTACATGAAGAGGGGGTGAGAGTCTTTTACCCTCACATTTTTTAGTTCATCATTACTGAATTAATATGAATTGAAACCATAAATTTTAGGATTTTTGTTATGAAATTATGAATAGTGTTTTAGAATTCATGTTTTAGTGTCATGCCTACCTGTGGGTAAGGTTTGAGTGCTAGGTTATAGTCAGTTTGATCATAAATATTTAGGTTCTATAGTGAAATTTGGATTTTCTGTAGATGGACATCAAGACTATACTGAAACATTTTGTCATATTTCATAAGTCTATTTTTTTATGACTGGCCGACTAGATGAGTCATCTCACTAACTCTTTATTCATGTGTAGAGTTTGGTGGATATTTTGAGATATATGCATATTGGTGATAACATATGTTTTCAGAATGTAACATTAATTATCTTTTTACGCCTATATACTTGATTAAAACATGGGTAATGGTGTATCTTATATGAATGTGAGGGGATTAGTGAGGGATGTATTCAAAACTAATATGGATTTGGGGTAAATTCATGTGGGTGACATTTTATACAATGTTTAATTTTTTATTTCTATTAATTTTTATCTTTTTCGGAAATTAAATAGAATTAATATCTTATTATCTCATATTAAATTTTTTTCATCTCATAGAACACTCCTTAAAAAATGAAGCACAATGATATACAAGGTTAAATAATAAAAAATAAAGGACAGTCTTTGGGGTGAACATTTAAATCTAATGATCCCATTACCCGAAATTGTAAAACCAAGAGCTAAAACATAGAGGGATTATCAGTGAAACAAAATCATTAACTATATTTTCCCAATAGTTATTCGGTGGATCCAAAACCCAATTTCAAAATTCCCCTTATAATGATATAATTTTGGTTAATAACAAAAATTTCCTAAACCAATTTATAGATCTTACAAGTTGTTGATATGTTTCATGGTGATTTTCAACTTCTTCACACCATAATAACATCATACAATTAACGAATTATTTCTTTGTAATAAAATATTGAGGAATCCAACTTCTTCTTCGACATTACTATAGTATGTCTTGGTGTTCCCTTTATTTTTTAAGAACAATGCATCATTATTTGAAAATTGTAACTACACATACTCATTTAATTTTTCTATCTTATTCTATTATAATTCTACTTGATTGTTTCATTTTATTTCAATAAAAATATGTATTGTATAACCTCTAAACAACATAAATCTTTAGGTCAGTTTAAGTGTTGGATATTATTTTTAGTGAAATAATATTGTACTGTGTCTCTCTGTCAATGAATCTTGGGATTTTTTATGAATGATAAATCTTGGGACAACCCATTTTCAATAATATAAAAAATTAGCTTAATTTTTTTTAATTGAAACTATATATAGATATTATATTTGATAACATGAATAACTCTATATCCAATGTAATATAGTTTTTCAGTTAATCTCCATAATTGTTTCCCTCATCTAGTCCAGTATTTATAGAATTTGGAAACTACTTTAATTAAAATCACAAGAATATTTAGGATTTCAAAAAACCCCTTATATATAATAATTTAAAATATAAAAAATATTTGGTACTTGAATATTGATTTATGTATATAGTTGCTTCATAATTTTCTATATCCAAGTAAATTATTATTTTATTATCTTATATTAAAATAGACATAAAATACCAAAACATTTTTTCTTTATCATTCTTCTTTATATATACTAAATAAATATAAACTAGATTATCTTGATATTTTTTTCATTAAATAAATATTTAATAGGCATCATCTAATATTGAATATCTTAAATATTTTGATTTCATAAGAACAAATGCATAAAACAAAAAATTCACATGCTTCTAAAAAAATTAAATAATTATCCAAAGACAAACACTATGAATGTTAATGACATATATTGTTTCAAGTCGTAGGGTCATCTCTCAAAGGTTCCTAACTCATTGGTATGATATTATAATGAATTTTCACACATGTACGATTTCGAAAAACTATGGGTTTCTCTTTTATTTGAAGCATTTCATTTCCATCAAGTGAAGAACATAACTCCAAACAACTTGTGAAACACATTTTTTAGAATACACTCTCAGTTTTCATGTGATGCAATGTAATACAAGTAAAATTTATATATTATAAAGCTTTCAAAGGCATGAATTTACTTATTTCCCCGTTGGACTCACTTTTTATCTTCTTTCTTCTATAGATTATTCAAGCATCCTTGGATAATAAACACATTCGTAAATTATGTTAATGAAAAAATAAAAAAAACATCTAATATTCATGGAATCAAAAATAGTTTTATATAGTTTATAATTAAAATTTTTAAGAAAAATAATTATATTCAAAATGAATATGAATTAATTGTTGTCTTACTAGTCAGATAACATGTGATTATATGTAATATAGATTTTCACTTAAAACCACATCCCACATCAAAGTGATTTTTTCCATGGATATCTATTGCATAAAAGAGTGAATCATCGATGACATAACAACTCTCTTTATTGAAATGTAATAAATAGAAATTTTAGATCTTTTAAAACATGTTATATATTTTATTAATTATATAAAAAAAACAACCCACATAAAAATTACATATATATTATTTGATGATTATTGATAATATAATTATAGAACCACAATAAGAGTAATAAGTTAAAAAATATTACCTTTAGTGGACAATTGAATAATAATATATTCTATTGAGCAGGGTTATATAATTTTAATGGATTTTTCATTATATTATATGTTTCCTATTAAAATAAAAAATTGAAAACTTGTTAGAAAATTCATTGATATAATAAAATTCATTTATTGAATTGATCATATTAAAATTATTTAGTATTAATTTTTTATATTTTTCAAAAAAGGATAGTTTTTTGATAAAAATATTATTTTCCTGAAACATATATTTTTTATAAATTTATCATTATATAATAATAACATAGAATATTAAAAACAAGTTACGTGATAAAATATGAATCTAAAGACTAACATTATTCATATTAATATATTATTTAAACATATCCAACCTATGTCAAACTTTACATGAACTAAAAGAAAACATTACTTTAATCATTCTTCTATTCAGTGATACATTGAATAATGTATTATCAAGGTAAGATTTATTCTTGTATTTCTGTAAAATACAAGTATCATTAGTTTTTTAATAATAATTAAATTTATTTCATTAAAATAGTAGGTATGTTAATTCTGTCTTACATATTAATTTAATGTGTAAAAAATTATTATTTTTCTAAAAAAATAATATGTGATTAAGTGTGTTTATTATAGAATTAATATTTTACAAATTTAGATATTTTATTTGATAAAAATAATTTTCAAATAATTTGATCATAAGGTTTAAAGTATGCAAAATATTTAATCTTTTCTCCCATAAATGTATATGAAATGGATAAAAATTAATTACCATGGTAAATGTAAACTAGTGTATTAGTAAAAAAGAATAATGTAAACCCACAAAGATATATAATTTTGTCTCAAAAATGAGTTTTCAGGGGATGTTAGACCCTAACTCATGTTACATTCACATTTAATCATTTTTTGTCCATTTCCCATTGAATGGTAACATTAAATTATTGAAAATATATACATTACTTCTAAAATAACACTTATCTTAAATTACAAAATGGAAACATATCTGAAAATTTAACACTCATCATAACAACATATTTTTCTTTTAAAATTTTCTAAATTTATCCTTCTTTTATGCTCTTCTACATCTAGGAGACTCTAGTCACTATGAGTTTTCATAAGGGCATAATTTCAATAGATATTTTCTAAGGAAAATTCATGTCCCTAACATGTGTATCTAACTAATATTAGGGTTTTATTATAAGTTTATATTATCCTAAACATCAATAAAATTTATCGATATATACAAATATATATAATTAGAATTATCAAATTTCATTGTATTAATTAATAATAAATTATCCATTCTATTCCATCTAGAAAAAGGTAAGTAAAACACTGATTGTGTGGGTATGTGAAGACTATTTTTTTCCACAAAGGGATATTGTTCAATTTTAATTACAAACATAGGGGATTCATTTTAGGATGTTTTAAAGGATAAATATTATTTGATTATATAAATGAGGTAATAATAATACTAATTTAATATCAAATTAATGATATGGATGGTTAATGATCTTTACAAAAATTAACTATCTTAAACAAGTGAACTAAGAGAAAAATAATTTATTCATAATATGACAACTTTTAATATTATGTAATTATTATCAAACAAATTTATAACTATATTAAATAGAATTAATAAACAATAAATATATCATTTTGATATTGGTGTAATATATTTTAAATTATTGTTCTCATAATAATCCACTAATCATGGTATGTTCATGTTTGTGTCAATTTGATCAACTACAAGAAAAATGACATGAAATTTTATTCTGGATGATTATGAATATGTAATGGTTGGTATAATATTATAAAAATATGTGAATAAAAATTATATTTTGTTTTGTAAAGGATAAATAAATATTTTACACATTAATTAAGATGACAACCAATATTGGTTAATAAGGATTGAAAATTGCTCATTGTCTATTTCATCTTCCTTGTTAAAGACTCGTGTGACCATTTATGGAAAGATTATGTCTATAAATTATTATAAATATTCTCTTTTAGTAACAGTAAATTTTTTTCAAGGGAGAAAATTTTAATAATAAAAATTTCCAATATGCATTTTATTAAACTAGTATGAACCGTTAAAATTATAAACACCGAATGAGGGAAAATAGGTAAATAATAACTAATAAATATGTATGGAATGATTATTAATGGTTACTATAAATGGTTATTGTAATATATATGGATAATATTTATTTAAGTAATTAACAGAGTATTTTTATTAACTTCATTTGGTGGTTCTACATAATACATATAAACAAAGTTAAAGTTTTTTGTCTCAAATTCCACTCTTTGAAACTTGTTTTCAATTAAGCTCCTAATTTTTTTATATTGTTTATATGATTCCAAAATTATATATTATATCGTTAAATAATTTCTATTGATATAAATTTATTTTTAATTTAAATATATCCCTTTAATGAGGTTCTTATTTAAATTCTCCTCAACTTCTAATGGGGTTTTATCCCAAATTCCAACCTCTAAGACATGTTTTTTATTATGAACCTAATTTAATTTATAAGTACAATTTGAAAAATATTTGATATATCAGATGAAAAATAATATTTTAATAGTGAAATTTTCTATTTGACTATAATATATTACTTCTATATTGTTTTGATATGAATGTTACAAAATCTTAATAGGTTTCCTTGGTATCAATTAATATTCTTTGACACATGTTACATATTATGAATCTTGTTTCCCATATATGGTATAATTTTAATTTACTATTCCATGTGTGTTAGAAAATATATTTCATTTAAACTCATTAGGTATTATAATAAATATCATTTAATTTTCATTAAATTTCCACTCACTCAAGTGTTTCCCCAATAATAATATTTTTTTATAACTCTATTTTTATTCAATGTGATATGATAATTCTCGTGAACCAATTTTGTATATGACGATTAATTTTTTCTCATTCATTATAATATGATCTATTCTTTCATTTTTACATGTTTACCATATAATATTTTTTAAAAAATATTTCTTACATTATAGATTATGTTTATCACAAGGGATATTGATCGCTCAAATTTTATTCATTTGAGTTATAATATTTTCACTTATACTACGTTATTACAATTAATTTTCTTTGTCAATACCCATTCTTCCATTAATTTTATTGATGTATGTTGACCTAGATTTCTAAATGTATTGATTGGGGAAATTATTATTTTATTATTTTATACATTATCCATATGATTTAAATACAACATGCTCTTTTATCTTGATTGAATTTTATTTTCCTGTAATGCTACTAAATTTCCTTGGATGTCTGTTTATTTTACAAAATTTAATATTTCTCTTATATTTTATATAATTATTTTTATTTATATATTATTCCATTTAAAATATATTTGGAACCACTTTTTATTCCATGTGTTCATTAGGATATAATGATAGATTATTTTCTTGGAACACATATATATGGATGATGATGGGTGGGGTCTTATATTTCATTCCAATTAATTTGCTAAAAGTCTATATTTGATGATATAAATTATTCATGAGTACCTTTTCTGGTGATTATAAGTGTCTGAACTGTTGGTGTGGCTCAATAAAGTAATTTTTTCTTTTATAAATGATTGTTCCATATTAGAAATATATTTCTAATATTATTATTATTATCATGATTTTTATGCTGTCAGGGGTTTTGTCTGTTATCACACTATATTGATCCATTGCATTTTTTTTATCATTGAAGACATTATTTATGACCAATAATTTGTTGGGAATGATTTTATCCTTTACCTTTATTATGAAAATATACTCATCTCTTTCTCACTAATGATCGTGGATTGTTATCACTGATTTTTACGGATGATGAGAATCTGAGCTCACCCCTTTCTTATGATAATATTTCACCAGGATATGGAAATGAGAAAGGTATAAAATGTATATAATATTATTTTATATGGTGAATTAGTGGGATTTTATATTGAATTGATATTTATTTTTATGTTTCATATATTGTGGTAAAAATCCACTAGTTCAAAAAACCCAAGTTTTGTAAGATTTTGTTTTAAAACATTCATTAAAACTCTATACCTCAATGGTATTTGGAATATATTATTATAAAAAAATTTCTTTCTATAATATAACTATATGGTCACATTTTGGGTTACTATATTATGTATTAGAGTAGGGATTTTTTGACTTTTGAGATATGTATGTTACTGATTAAAGATAATTTTGGAGTCAGAGCGTTTAAAAATGTTTTATAAGTTATGGTTGAATATAATTTCCAAGGTATATAAAACCCTATATGTACATTGATTTAATAATGAAAATTATAGGTATTATGAAATTTTGACATTAATAAAACCCCAATTGATAATTCTAATGGATAAGTTTATGTATAGGATAACATCCTGAAATTTTAGTGAAGTGTATACTTTTTATTCTTCTAGAAACTTATGTCTTGATACTACAGGTGGAATATGTCACTGAATATGATGTTAATTGTGGTGAAACAACTAAAATAAATTATTTAATATTAACTAAGTCATCACCTAGTCCATGTTAAATATGCATAACTACACACCCTGTTATCCACTAAATGGGGAATATTCTTTGGTCAATCACACTCATATTTAGAACTATTATGATGATTTTTTTTCAAATTACATTATTGGATTATGTTAAAAAGTATGATAGAAGATAAATTAATATATTATTTATGAAACTAAATGGATTACAGGATTAAAATAAATGCTTTCATTGGATAATATGTCTTCATATTATCGTTTTCAAATTCAAATTTTTATTTTTATAATAACCATTTTTTAAGGTTAGATTGAAATGGGATGATGAATATTAATCTAATAATGTTATATATATTTATATAATTCTCCACGTACTATAAAAAATATGGGAGACATATAATATATATGAATCTTAAAATACTCCAAATATGATGGAAAGGAATTATTATAGTCTTACCTATGGTATTGGGGTTGATATCGTAATATAATTTAATTTTTGATGCTCTTAGGTATTTTAATTAGTGATTTGATATTTATAGATGAAATTTGGGTTTATTCTAAAAGTTAATTAGGATTATGTGAAACATATATGGATATCTGTTTAGTAATTTTTTATTAATAGTCTGAAATCGTTTCATAAATAGTATCTTTACCGAGTGAAATGATTTTATTGAATGGTTATATTTTATGATTTAACTACTTATGAAAATGGTTTTTATGTATTGATAAGTTTTCGGTTTAGTATATTTTTGATGTAGATATAATATTTCATTGGGTGATTTTAAAAATTTATCCTCTGTAACATTTATATCCTTTAGAATAATGATAAATCATGAAATTTTTTGGTGAATTTTACCCCATTTTATGGATTATGGTAAATAATTCATAGTCTATGAAGGGATGATCTAGCATAAAATAACATTTTAGGATTAAATATATAATTATTTTTTGGAATAATATTTCAGTTAATGGTACTTTTTTTGAATTATATCATTTAATAGTATTGGTAAAGGTATACATTATAGAATATATCATTACTGTATAAAAAAATCAACATTATTTTAATAAAGATAAGTAAAATGATCTTGTTTAAGATAATATGGTACATTTAACTTTATAAGTTATAAATATAATAAAAAAATTAAAAAAATACCTCCACCACAATTACCCTAACAGAAAACAAAATTATGGGGCTGTAATTTATTTAATCAAGGTACAATGTAATGACCAGTGCTTTTAGGTCCTTTAAAATTTATTCTATGTTCTAAAACATTTTTTTCAAACAACACCTAATTTAATCATTCCAAAACAAATTGGATGATTATTATTAACAAAAAATTTAAAATATCTATGATAATGGTAAACTAATAAATTATTACTATCAGTGGGTAAATGATTATTATGATTTAACATCCCAAATTTCTATTTTCAATAGAATATATTTTCTTTATATTTTTGGATTTATTTTGAAATATAAAAAATTAAAAATGGTTGAAATTTTATATTTTATAAGAAAATTTATTTTTGAATTCCACAAATCAATATTAACAATGTATTTTTTAAAAAAATTACAAAAAAGGATTATTTTTATATTAAAATTGTGGTTTTGATGAAAATTTTTATTTTTATGACATTAAAATTATTTAAGAGTGAACACCATAATTAAAAAACATTTTATATGATCAAATATTAATCTAAGGGATAACATTATTAAATTTAAAATATTCTTTGAACTTATAATATATATTTCAAAAAGATATAAAAATAAATTAAAACGTCACATAGTAAAAAAAATCATTCCTTTATCGAATCATGTATTTTCAATGTGTGATTTGATCATCAATTTCACTAAAACCATAAAAAAATTTATTTATTTATAATAAATTCATAAATTTTATTAAAATAATTATCCCTGATAATTTCATCATATATATACATTTAAAAATAAAAACATATTTTTTTGGAAAACAATTTATATGCGATTAAGTGTTATTATTTAAAAATTAAATTTTCATAACTTTATTAATTTTATTTTCTATCATTTTTTCCAAATTTTAAAACAAAATGACATAATTAAGTAAAATGGTCAATATTATTTTATTTTTCAAAAATAATAAATATTGGGGGTATAAATTAATTAAAATGGTAAAATAAAATTATCATAAAATATAGAAAGTTAAAAAATAAATGAAACAGTTTAGATTATCTTGGAAATGTGTGGTTGAGGTTATATTATACCCACACCCACTTTCCACTCTTCCTTCATTTTTTGGTTGTTTTCCCCTAAATAACATGTTCACATTACATAAAATGTGACAATTACTTCCAAAAAACCCTTATCTTTACTTATAAAAAGGTAATTCTACTAAAAATTGAAGTGTAAATACATGAGTTTTGATAATATATTTTTTCTTAAAATAAATTACAATTTTTTGATTTTTTTCTTTACCTGTAACCGCAAGTCTAAACTAACTATGATATAATGACAGATTGAAACATAGTCACCAAATTGGAATGTGTGAATACTAATAACAACTTTAAAAAATTTATATTTTTTAAAAAAATTAATATGTATTTATTAATTCATAATTAATAGATACACATTTTACATTAAAGTAAATTTATGATAAAAAATATGTTACCTTAAAGAATTAAATTTAATCTTTTTTTCATAAACATTACAAATAACAGCAAAATATTTTAAAATTATATTTTAATAAATTAATGTAATAATTTCAATCATAATTTCAATATTATATTTTGATGAATTTTATGATTTTTCTAAAAAAAATAAATTTTTAATGAAATGTGAAAGTGACTACTTTTTTGTAAAATAAATATTTTGTTTCTTGTAAAAAACCACTATGGTTATAATCTGATCTTAAATTAACATAATTATCCTAAAATTTTATATAATATATTTAATTATTTAGTAATAATCATTAAACCTCATTTTGGTATTAGTTCATTTTTAGGCATAAAAACATATTTTTTCGAAAACCCGTTTTAATACATGAATTTTGTTTTTATATTAATAAATTAAAAAATATATATTTATTAACTGTATAAATGAAAAATATAAGTTATATATTCAATAAAATATATTAATAATAATTTTATTTGTTTTACCAGAAAATGAATCGATTTAAATTTAGATTTATTATTAAAATTTAATTTTTTTAAAATAGGTTATTTGATATAGAATAGTAAGTTATTTAATATAAAATTATTCAAACTATAAATATATTGTCTAGTAAAATGGGATAAATAATTTTAATAAGGATAATTAATATTTATAATATCTTAAATTTAATTTTTGGTTTTACTGAATAGTAAAAACTGTAAAATTTTGTTAACACTATTAACATTAAAATGAGTTTACCGGAGGGTTAAACCATGTGATAAGGGTAGGGTTTCCACAAAATCCTATAAAAATATTATAAGTTAAATATATTTCATTATTAACTTATCACACCTTTGAATCCCTTAAGATACCCCATAATTTTATGCTATATTTATCATAAAATTTATTTCATTTCTTCAAAAGCGTTAGATACATGTAACATGGAGTATAAGTTATATTCCTCTTTTCGGGATGAAATGGAAATGAAATGGTTCTTTTAAAAATGTTTGAATTTATAGGAATTTCTGACCAATGGTGGAACATGATACAACATAGTAAATAGGTTGAAGAAATATATATAGTTTAATGTAGAACCTTTATAGTTATATTGTTTGAGAAATACCCCTCTTGTGAATATAAAACTGAAATATCGAGGACATTCCTTGAACTAAAGAATAAGGAATAAGAAAGTGTGTACAAGTATAAGGATAACATTAAAATATTATCAAGGTATTCACTATACAATATATGAAATCTGGAACAAAATATCTCCTACATCATTGAAATGATTAAGAAAAGTCTCCAAAGGGAAATAATTTGTAATATGTATTCATCTTATAATGATATAGTATAATGATAAATTCTGATAGATAAATAATTATATATATATTTTATATTAAATATAAATTATGATAAAAAGAGGTTGGATGTGAAATAAGAAAAAAGGAACACATTAGAGAATGAAATGTGAATGAAAAAATTTATATCATATAAAATGTTTTGGAAGAAATAACATAGAAAAAAAGTTGGGAATTGGTGTTTATTAAATGTATGATGATAAGGGAAATATGGATAATTAAATTTTTTAAAATGAAGAGAAAAATTCAATAAATTTATTTTTCTAAAATTATATGGGGAATTATTCAAAACCATTCCCAAAGAATCTAGGGATGTTATCATAAAAGAATCCAAGGGGGGAAAGCATAGAATATTGAATTACTACAGCCAAATTAGATATTCTATGATATGTGGTTACAATTACTGTTACTATCAAATCTATAAGTGAAAATTATTTATTTTATTTAGGTTTGACCCACTCTTTTATATGTATTTTATTTTATAAGGGTATCAAATCCCAACCACAGTGATTAGATATTGTGTTGGTAATGAAAAGTTCTATGTTTGGATTAATGCATCTCAAATCTATAGCTCATATCTGATATAATTCTGTAGTAGTTTGACTATTTATAATCATTTTATTCTTCATCTAGTTTAATTTGACATATATTTTTTCATGTATTGGTACTCTCAACATTGATCCCATATTAATTCTTGATGAAGGGAAGTTACATTTAATATTTTGAATCAACCATTGTTTTTCTATTATTTCATTAATTAACCGCAGCAAATAATTTAATTATCATTAATAATATAGGTATTACTACCTACTCAAGAGGTATATTTATCTTATATGGTTCGTTATAAACTGAATATTTAGAATAAGACTATTTTAATAGTGATTTTTTATATTTTCAGGCGTGTTTCCGAATCATACCCTTAGTTTTGAAGATAATTATTTAATAAAACTAATATCAAGTGTTACACATATTTTAATTAATCTATGTAAAATTTTCTTGAATATGTTATAGTAATTTAAGAAGAAATTATAGGAGAATCTAGAAAAGGGAATTATTTATCATATTGACTCAACATAGAGTAAACATATTCATTTAGTTATAATGAATGATGGGTCAATGAATCTTTTGATTGATATTCAGGAGAATAAAAAATAACTATTTA
Organism: Viscum album; assembly: GCA_963277665.1. Lineage (NCBI taxonomy): Eukaryota > Viridiplantae > Streptophyta > Magnoliopsida > Santalales > Viscaceae > Viscum > Viscum album. The sequence goes on from OY728142.1 coordinate 445,767,469, forward strand.
GAATAAGTATCATCTATCCCATATAAATGATTTTTTAACCATTATAAGGATATCAATATTCATCAAAGATTCATATAAAATCTAGATACCTTAACTTATAGTCATGGTGTATATACCCTAAGGAAAGGAAGTATTATGAGGTATAATAATTCTAAATTTATTGCATTTCCATTTGTACTTACCAATGATCATTCAATTTTTATGGATTTAATGACTAAAATATTTTGATATTACACTTATGTGTTTTTGGTAATATATATATATGATATTATTATATAAATGATGATAAAGGGAGATAAAGATGAAAATTTTAGCATTTTTTTGTGGACAACAGGGAAGGAGGATTTGTATGATAAATCTAGCAAGTGTGAATTTGATCACAAAAATGGATCATTAGTAGGTTATATAATTTTTAAAGAGTTTATGTTAGTGTATCCATTAAATATTTAATTTATAGAGAAGTCTCTTAAACCAACCATAGTAATTGAGATTTATAGTTTTCTTTCTTTAGATTGATACTAACAACAATATGTGATACATTTATCGTGGATATAAAATCCACTCACAATGTTGACATGGAAGGGGGTAATATTCATGTAAATAGATGACTGTGATGATAGTTTCAAAGAAATAATGAGAAGGTTGGTCATTTTTATTGGGATTACTCTACCATTAAGAGGGGAAGGGTTTGTGATATAAATTAATTCATTATGTAAAAGAATTAGTTTCATACTCATTAAGAATTATATTGTGATAGATTATAACTCTTAGCAATTGAAATATAATGTCCAAAATTACCTGACTCATGATTTAGAGTTAGATGCAGTAAATTTTTTATAGCAGCTATGGAAGCGGGTTTATATGGTGAAAGTTGTGATATGTATAATGATAATAAATTTTTAAGGTATATGTTCACATAGAAATAATTGATCAATGTCTAGAGAAGATGGTTGGATTTGATCAATGATTACAACATCTCAATACATTAGCACCCTTGGAAGGTGAATAAAGAGATTGATGATCTGATTTAGGAATACCATGCTAGATTTTTCATAATGAGGATTTAAAGATATCCACTATGTATTTATTTATAGAATTTAGATTTTTAAATGTTGTGGAAAGGGGAAAAATATTTTCTTTCTCAAAATAATCATCAACAATCTATCAATTAATGTGTTAAGAAGGCCCAAATGGATGACATGGAATTTCTGATGAATGTGAGGAATTTTATATAGTTCAACCACAATGTTATTATAATGAAAATTTGTAAAAACATAATACATGTTAAATTAATTACATTCATGATGAAGGAGATATTGGATGAAGAACATAGTTCAATATTTTACATTCATCCTAGATGTATGAGGATTTATAGAGATATTAAATTGTATTTTTGGTGAAATTAAAAGAAAATGGAAATTGAATTGTATCTATCCTTAAACCTAGTGTATAAGTATTTTAAGGATGAGAAACCAATGTATAAGGGAATATTACAACCATTACCAATAAAAGAATGTAAATTGGAAAAATTATCTAGGATTTAATAATCAGATTCCCCAAAACATCTAAAGGGAATAATATTATTCGTGTCATTATGGATCATCATATGAAATCAAAAAAAATATTTCTATTATATAATATTTCCAACTTGATCGACTTACATGGTTATAAATTAAATACTAATTAGATTTCATGTAGTACAACTATCAGTTAAATATGATCATGATATGATGCATAACTTTTTGATCCAAAAAATCCTTCAATATGCTCCAGATACATAGATGAGTTTTAGTAAAGCTTATCATTATCATATATATTGTCATTTTAAGACAACCATTCAAGATCTCATAGTTACGTGGAGATAATTATACATGGAATTCAAAGGTGGTTGAGATTAATAATATATTCTAGTAAAATTATCTTATCACTATATCTTTTGCTGGGGAATTTATATTTACCTCTCTGCGACATCTATAGAGGGAAATGAAAAACTAAAACATGTTAAGATGAATTTGGATAAGTAAATAAATGGTTATCTAAGCTAGTTGAAGAAATTGAAAAGAAGGTTCTATCAATACAAAACACATAAGGTAAGATCAAAAAAATTATATTGAAAATCACTAGTGTGGTCTACATATAAAAATTGTTGAAAATTTATACATATGGATATCTACTTTGAATAAGGTTATTTTTCCCTGACCTATCCCCCGGGGCCCATACTATGACGACCCCAAGCCCACCTTCCATAGGCTAGGGTGTTGTTACTAGCACTGAAGTCATATTCCCTAAAACTGGGAAGGCATTTCCTTTATAACCTATAAGCACATGAAAGCAAGCACATATAAAGATACATACTCAAGTAAAATGAATAGTAAATAGAGTGAGTGTTGTAAGTTAAAGGGTCCAGAATACAAGACCAACTGGAAAGTAGAAGAATGTGAAGTACAAGAAAACTGGAATAGCTCCTATGAACACCTACCAAGGATCCTACCTAAAGGGTAGGTATAGATCTAGACAAGTCGTCTCTACGGTACGCCTCATCTAAGGTCCACCTCCAAGCTACCTCCGGTCCTGGTACTCTCGTACTTAGTCAGTGTTTTCTGCCATCTGCACCAAACACAATGACGTGCAGGCATAGACCGTGTAGGGGCGAGTATAAAGATACTCAGTAGGGACCCTGAGACCCTCAATGTCTAAAAAAATTTACCAAGGATAAACCAAAAAGCATGAAATCAACAGAAAATCCTACTTAGGTATAGGGCCATACATATACATAAGTTATCAAGTATCCACATCTCAATCATGAGGAAACACAGAGTCCAACAAAAAATACCAAAGCTCAACTATTCCACAGAGGAAAGAACACCATGAAGGTAAGACCCACACAGGTACTCCACATAGAAGAATATCACAAAGGCACTGAATCAGATCACACCAGGTATAACATAGGTATAGAAGTAAAAATAATTAGATGTAACTACTAAATAATCTTACTCTGTTAGGAGGCTCTACTACTGACCCACACAGGATCGCTCGGTTCTGACACACATAGGATCTCTAGATGCTGACCCACATAGGATCTCTAGGTGATTCCCACACAGGATCACTCGGTGCTAACCCACAGAGGATCGCTCGGTGCTGACCCACAAAGGATCACTCAGTGCTGACCCACACAGAATCACTCGGTGCTGACCCACATAGGATCTCTCCATGCTGACCCACACAAAATAACTATTCATTCTTCACGTCACAACCAGCTTCTGTGTTTCTTCACTATGCTATCTTTTCTCCAAGAGGCTCTGCTCCTCAAGACACTATTCGATACTCCAACTACCATGAAGTCCCAAAAAAAATTATCCCAAGGACCTCCATGTCATATGGGTCACAATGCAATAGAAGTTGAATCAATCAGACGTCTGGTCTGTATGTTATTTTCATTTTAGTCTCGATGGACCATTAGGATTCGTGCTCAATCCAACCTGACCATATCCCAAATTTATCCAAATCTCAAGGGGGTATACCAAAGGGACCGTCTCACTCCAAGGTTTACAACGCTGTTGATGGTTTTTCAAATGAACGTCGGGTGCCAATGTTATGACCGATAGAGCAAAAAGCTCATAGCTGGTCCGGGTCCGGTCTGGCACAGTCGGACTAGCCTGGCCCGCACTGGGTGTCGAGGGGCTCTGAGTGGTGTGAGGCCACAAGGGAGGCATGGAGGCCGCAATAGAGGTGAGGCCATGGGGGCCGCGAAAGGCTGCGAGGCCACAGGACGACGAGGCCGTGGGGGCCGCGGAAGGCCGTTGGGCAGCGCAGCTGCAAGGGAAGCGAGGCCAGGGGATGGCGAGGCCAAGGGGGATGTGTAGAGCAGTCGCACACCATGAATTTTCCAATGGCTGACAAGACTGTAAAGACTCTGTTGTTTGCCTTCATCACGGCCGACTGTGGTGACGACCGCTGATCTCGAGTTCCACTGGTGCCAAACGCCGGCACCGGTCGCCGTCACCATTGTGAATAACACACAAAAGAACCATAAGGTTTGTAGAGGGGTAAGGAAATGTTTTTTGGCATGTTCCCTCCGCGTTAGGGAGGTAGAAATTGGCTCCATGGGAAAGATTCAATTTTAGAGGAAAATTAAAATTGATCAATTTAAAACACACCCAAAACTTGTTCATTTGTTGACGTCCATGAGGAGGGAAGGACGATCATCGATTGAAGACATCCTATGATGGAGGATGCCCGAGGAAGAAGTTAAAGTCATTTGTCAGTGTTATTCATTGGAGGATCATTATTCAATGGAGAAGAAGAATTCCTCAAAGGTTCTCTCCCAATTTCCTGTTTCCAACACATCCCCCAATTCCACCCAAATGAAAAGGTAGCCAATATGATATGTTTACCCAATTTATTTTTTATCACAAATTAAATTGTAACTATAATTACATTGATGTTGTCATAATTAATTTTGGGAAAATCTAAAGGTCACCTCACTCATTTAAGAGGGAGTTGAAGTGGTTTCTCACATTAAGAGGGTCGGGTGGTCCCCACCCTTAAATTCAAATTGGGGGTTTTAGGTTCTGTGGTACCCACATTTTAACACTCAAATTGGAGGTTTAGTTTTGGAATTACCCACCTCTTAACATCCATATGGGTGTTTCAAAAGAAAATAAAATTTTATAAAATTTTATTTTATTGTATTCTTTCACAAATAAGTGAAAATATAACTTCAACCTCGACCTACTGTGGTCTGGGTAAGGGACTCCATAAGCAAAAAATGGTGATGTGAGTTCAACGGTGCACTCATATTTCAATTTTGATCACCGGTTCAAATGTTAGAATATCCCTCTCGTTCGTTTATAGAACGTACCTAAAAAGAGTTCAAAAATTCATTCCGATCACACAAGGCCTTGGAATCATGCGCCATCAATTTTCACGGACTTGTAAAATTACCATTTAATTAAATAAAATTTTAAATGGAATTCCTGGTTCTTTACATTCTCCCCAACTCGTGGATTTACTTCCCTATAAAACACATCACAAAACTTTGAAAACAAGTGGGGTACTAAGCATGTATATGAGCCTCCCGCTCCCATGTGCTCTCTTAGAGGTTCCAGTGCGTTCAATGATCATACACCAAAGTTATTGACAACCCATGAAGGACACGCTCATTTCGATCCTCAATCTCAACTAGAACCTCTATAAAAGTCTCCCCAACATCAACATCCAACACTCTATGGTCGATGACCTGGGAAGGTTCATGCACGTATCTCCTCAGCTAGGATACGTGGAAGATGTCGTACACTCGGTGCAATTGAGGTGGAAAAGATAAGAGGTAAGGCACCTTGCCAACTCTGCTGAGGACCTACAAGAGCTCATTGATCCTAGGAGATAACATGCCACCTCTTCCTAATCTCTACAAACCTCATCAGGGTGAGACCTGTAGAAAGACGTGGTCACCATCCTCGAACTCTAGAGGTCTCTGTCTCTTATCGGCAAAAGACTTATGCCTTATCTATACAGTCTTCATCCACTTTTGGATGATCTGCACTTTTTCTGTGGTGGAACATACCATCTCAAGTCCCACTAGTGCTAACTCCCCTAGGTCAATCCAGCAGAAAGATGATCATCAAGGTCACTCGTACAATGCCTCAAAATATTCCATCCCAATGGTGGAGTGATATCTTTTGTTGTATGAAAACTCCACCAAAAGCAATTGATCCACCTATCTATGACTGAAGTTGATAACACAAGCATGCACCAAGTTCTGGAGGGTCTAAATGGTCCGCTTAGTCTGCACATCTATCTGCGCAAAGAAGACAGTTCTCAAACAAAGTTTTATCCCGAAATCCTCCTATAATCCCTTCAAAAGCCATGAAGTAAAATGTGCATCATGATTAGAGACAATCATCGAGGGTACCCAATGTAGTCACACAATATCTTGAACATAGAGACGTTCCATGCTCTCTGCTGAACCCTGCTCTTTGATTGGTATGAAGTGGGATGACTTTTTGAGTCGGTCAATGATCACCCAACTAGAATCATGACCTTTGGATGTACATGGAATTCCTATCACAAAGTCCATGGATATCCCATACAACTTATAATTTGGGACCTCTAAAGGCATAACAAAGCATATTGTTACCTGATGCTCCACCTTCACTTGCGGACAATTGAGGCACCGAGATACAAACTATGCTACTGCTTTCTTCATTGCCGGCCACCAGTGCTTTCGAAAGAGATCCTGGTACATCTTCGCCACTTCAGGATGTACTGCTAGAGGTGAAGTTTGGAACTCCCTCATCACTTCTTCCCAAAGCGACACTGGTACCATGGTACGTCCTATGAAGAGGATGATGTTCTCCCCAACTTCAGAAAATCCATCAGGTACTTGTCTTGTGGATATCTGAGCATGTCGAGCCTCGTAATCAGCATACCCACATTGTGACTCCCTGAATTGTTGAAGGAGTGGGGGAGGTACTATAAGAAATTTAAGAAAAGATACTCCATCCCGATCCATAAAGGATATCTATAAAGTAGCCAACTGCTCCGTCGCCTCACCTAGCAGTTGCATACTAGATCTTCTGCTGATTGAATCTGCTACAACCTTCCCCGTCTGAAGGTTATAGTCTATATCGAAGTCATAGTCCTAGAGAAACTCAATCCACTATCATTGTCTCATGTTCAGGTCCTTCTAAGGGAAGATATACCTGAGACTCTTGTGATCCGAGTAGACTATAAAATGTTCTCCCATCAGATAGTGTTTCCACATCATCAAGGTGAAGACCACAGATGCTAACTCCATGTCATGGGTACCATAGTTCTACTCATGTTGTGTCAGATGTCGAGAACCATATGTGATCATTTCTCACTCCTCCATCAAGACACATCTGAGCCCGGTACCTGATGCGTTGCTGTAGACTATGAACCCCACACCTTCCTCTGGAAGCCTCATGATGGGGGCACCAGTCTACCTCTGCCTCAGCTCCTGAAAACTTTGCAGGCATCTCTCCGACAACACGAAGGGTTTCCCCATCTTTTTCAATTCTTATAGAGGTGATGAAACTCTGGAGAAATCTACTATAAACCATTGGTAGTATCCAGGAAATCCTAGGAAACTCCGTACCTCCTCCACACTTCTGGGTGGGTCCCAAGAAAGTAACAACTCAATCTTCACTGGATCCACTACAACTCCAACCTCCGATATGAAATGTCCCAGAAATTTAACCTCTCATATGCATAACTGGAAATTTGAGTGCTTACCATAAATCTTGTGCTCTGGGAGTGTGTCCAGTACTGCCTGCAAATGATAGGCATGCTCCTCCTCAGTATCCGAGTAGATCTGAATTTCATCGATGAAGACTACTACAAAGAAATTAAGGTATCACTGAAAGATCCTATTCTTGTGTCCTATGAACACTTCTGAATCATTGGTCACACTAAATGAATTTACCAAGAACTATTAGTAGATGTAACGACATCTAAAATTCATCTTCTGCACATCCTCATCTCCTACTCTGAGCTGGTTATAGCTTGATCTGTGGTCAATCTTAGAGAACCATCCTGCTCCCTTCAACTGATCAATGAGATCGTCAATACTTGGGAGTGGGTACGTATTCTTCACGGTCACCTGATTCAGGCGTTGATAGTCAACACTAAGTCTCAAACTCCCTTCCACATTTTTGGTAAACAAAATCGGGGCAGACCAAGGTGAAACACTGGGCCATATGAACCCTTTCCCCTGTAAGTCCTCTAGTTTTACACGCAGCTCATGAAGATCTATAGGATCCATCTGATATGATGTTGTAGATATCGGTGCCATCCTGGGGTACAAGTCGATGTAAAAGTTCACCTCTCTACGAGGAGGTATACCCAAAACATCCTTAGGGAATACATCCATGTATTGGGGGTCCACTATAGGATAACCCAGACTCTCCACACCAATCGCTTCGAGGGTAAGGCTAGCAAACTGATGAGTGATCAGATGCACCCTCCTCCGGGTAAGTCCATCATGTGCTAAAATGGATCCCTTCTCTCCGGTGAAGGTAAACCTTGTCCCATCCATGTGGACACACTGCACTTTGCACCTAATACTGTCAATATGAGAATTGACTGTAGATAAACAGTCCATACCCATTATGAAATCATAAGGCCTCGACACTGCTACTAAGAGATCACATCTGAAACACTCGCCTCCTAGAGTAAGCTTATACTGCCGGCACCAATGTTTAATCGTCGAATCCTCTATCATAGGAGTCTCTCACTATAAGGAATGAGCCAATGTCACCATTGGAATCTTAAAACTCCGAACGAGGGTAGTGGAAATAAAATAATGACTGGAACCTATGTTTGTAAGTACTACTTCTAAGGTTGAGTAGACATAGATCATCCCTCGTATAATCAGCGAAGTTCCATGGTCATAGGCCTCCACTACCTGGAGCTAAGCTCACCCATGTCCACCTGCTCGATGTGGTCGGGGTGGGCCACCTGGTGGTGGTGGCGGTAACATCTTCAATCGTTGCCCACTACCAGCTGCACGACCAACCCCTCTTTCATATTTGCCTGCTCCATGCGGAACTCCTTAGTCGAACCTCTGTTTCTGCATGGGAATTCCTTCGACCTTATGATGATCATCCGTACGGTGGGTCTGATAGTCACGAGCCATGTGACCCTACCCACCGCATAAGTAACACTACCCACTCCTGTCATGACTAGCTCTACCTTGGGTGCCCTGCACAACCGACCCTGAATCAGGAAGTCTTCCACCTGAATGGTCTGGTTCTCTTGTATCTCTATGACATCTGTTTGCTGCCAACAATAGAAGTATCCTCTACGTGAAAACTGGCAGTGGGTATCATTGTAGGTAACTTCTCAAAAAGGAAACTCTCCCCTAAGAGGGCTCCCTCTAACACCCCTGCCTGAATCAGGATTATAAGATAAATATTCAATGCCCTGATCTCCCATCTGAATTCATGCTCAAAGATCAGGGCCCTGATGAATGGTTCTCGTAACATATCATTAGAGTAGAGTGAGATGTCAGTTAACCTCGCTGAGTACCTAGCCACAATCATGTTACCTTGCTATAGATGAAGTAGTTATTGTATTCCCACTGCGCGAATTGTCGATGGAACAAACTCTGCCTGAAACAGGCTCTCAAAGTCCACCCAGAGAAGGGTCACCTCATCGTGAACATGGAGCATAAATACCCAACATCTTCATACTACTTCCTATATAAGGATGGCGGCAAGGATCACTATGAGATTAGATGGGGTCCCTACTAGAAGGAAAACTCTCACCATAGCCTCCAACCAATCCTCTACCACCTGTGGGTCCATCTCTCCCCTGAAACTGGGTGTCCTCTGGCCCTGGAACTCATGTAACACCCTCAAGCTTCGTGCACCCTCAGCTACTGGGGCTGGAGGAATCAGTGTCCTAATAGGTAATGTTACCACTGGTGCCTCTACTAGAAGAGGGCCCGGCACCGAGGCCTTATCTCTCGGTGGGCTGTTAGTGCGTACTAAATCTGGAACCCAATCTAGTGATCTATGTGAAGGCATCCTGAAAATAAACAGGTGTGCCATGGTCAATAAGTTATACCAGGCGATCATACTCTAAAGATCAAAAATAACACTTTTGAAAACACACACGTAATCAGTGTTTTCATGCACTGATTCAGAAATCATAATTCAGGGTCCTGGTGTATAGATACGTTGGCCACCACACCAACACTAGATTCCCTAAACTGATAACCAAATTCACTACACTTAACACTATTTCCATTAAATATAAAGGTCATAGTTATATGATCTATGGTATAACTAACTCCTCTTAAAAAAAATTCAAATTTGGTATCAGATGTGGTACCCAGCCTTAAGTGTAGTGCACTACCTGGGGTTGAATTGTAGGGGCCCCAACAAGGAAGTTGTGATCTTAAGGGGGGTGATTGTAACACCCCCAAATGATAAAAGGTTTAATGAATAAATGATAAGACTCATGTCAACAAGGCGAACCTTCCATTTCAAGAGCCTGCCTGATTAGAACTCTATAGTTAAGTGTTCTTGGCCTGTATTAGTGATCAAGATGGGTGACCTTCTGGAAAGTTTCCCAGGGTGTGTGTGAGTGAGGACAAAACAAACTGGAAAAGACATGTGTTGGCATGTGAGGATAGTCATTAGTTATGTGACCCATTTGGGCACATGGGTTTGCCCCTCGGTGGGGACCACATGTCTACGAGGCAACTGGTGGTACCTGGAGGGCCAGGACCCGATAACCACATTAAGGTGGGCTGTCTATGTTGTCACTAGGCCCTAGTTGTCACATATGCGATATGGAGATAAGGGAATGTAGGTCCCTACATATATTAAACCCTATGAAATTATTCATCAAATCGGGATGGTTTCTTATCACATTGAACATGCACTGGATCTCTCTCAACCTCATCATGTGTTCTATGTATCACACATGAAGAAGTAAATAATTGATCCTTCAAATATACTGAACTCATAAGTTATATCACAAGAGAAAAAATCTGTCATATGAGGAACAATTAGTGAATATTATCAATTATAAAGAGGATGTAATATGAAAAAATAACACTAACTTGGTCAATGTTCAATGGAGAAATCATAACATTATGGAAGATATATTGGAAAAAAGGATGTTATGACGAATAAAAATCATCATATTTTTTAAAAAATTGATATAATGTTGGAGGTCAAATTTTAATAAGGGGGTAGAATGTAACATCACAAGTTTTTATGATATATTTCTCCTCAAAAGTTAAATTTCTTGGACAACAAGCGATACCAGCAACTCCTACATTGAAAAAAACATGAAACACACTGGAAATATTTTTTTTGATAATTATATCATTTTTCAAACATGTAAACTTTTCCTTGGGTTTATTTTTGGAGATTTCCCTAAAATGTTTTATTTTTGACTGAATAGTAAGGAATATTGAAATTTCTAAAGCTATTATTTCATTTCATTAATTTATGTTATTTAAATATTACCATTACATACTGGATATATATTTATATAATAATATTTTGGTTTAAAATTATGTAGTTTCATTATGACTCATATTTTACATGATTTGAATATAAGTCAGTTTTTACGCTTAAAGCGCATTTTAAAACCATTTTCATAACATTTTTTAGTATGTATTTCTATAAATTTTTTTGTTATAAAAAAAGAATTTTGTAAAATTGAAGCGATAATAAGAAACATGATTTCCAAATTTTGAAATTTTATCCCCAATACTTGGGGTAAGTATGAATAGTAATATGTGTAAATAGTGTTCATCTATTTAAGGGTAAAAATGATAATGAAGTAATAAATTATTTTACAAGGATTTTTAATTTCTTTAACACTTTCATTTATCAAATTGTATGAGTATAGTTTTACCATTATAATCCAACTATAAAAATATTTCACTTGGTGCCATTTTTATTTGTAAATTACATCCATATTATTTTAGGAAATATATGAATAAAAAATTTTAATCTCTTGATTATAATATCGTTAAATTATTTTAAAAAGTGTAAAAATATGTTATGTTTGATTTTAAGTTTTTTATTTGAAAGATAAAAGAATTATTTTTTTACATTAAATTACATTTAATTATTAGTTATTGAATAGCTATTGTAAATGTGTACACAACAGTAAAACGACATTTTTAAAAATAATAGAAACAAGAATAAAAAAATGATTTTAAAAATATTAAAAGTTATAAATTTTGGATTAATTATTATGTTATGAAATTTATATATAAATATTATATATTTGAAATGTATTAAATTCATATATTAAAATTTTATAACTATCTACATGACCTCAATGAGAAATTATGTAAATAGAACAAAAAATGACATTAATAAAATTTTATGATGAATAATATATTATTAAATGGTTTATAATTCATAAGGATACATAATTTTTTTAAATAAATTATAAATTATTGTCAATATCAACCATAACCCATTTATTAGTATCTTTTACACTTATAGAAATTTTCATGACCCATGTAGTAAAAATAATTTTTATTATGGTAATCATCAAAAGGGTTTATGAAGGATATAATTAACAAATAATGGTAAAAAATTAAACAAAACATGTCAAAAAGTTATTGAATGTGGGTATATTTCTCATACTCAAACACATTTCTAAATATAAATATTTGGAAGAATTGAAAACTGAAAACTTATTTATCTAAATTTAATAATTTATGTAATTCCAAGAGTGCCCCTCCCCACACATAAAAATGGGAACCATTTCTCATATATTCACATTTTAATCCTTATAGTTATTCCATTACCTACCATTATAAATTCACTTATTTATTTCAAACTTTATATACCTTTTATTATTTTCTAAATACATCCCTTTCAAGGCTTAAGGTGTAATTCCAAAAAAGTGTCTCAATAAAAAGGTATAACTCTTAACTACGAAAGTTAACTTTTATTTCTTTTTATAACTCCTCTAATTATATGGTATCCATTATGAAATAAATATTTATAAATATTTATTTTATTACATTTTTATTATGATAATTTAAAAACAATTATCAACCATTTTTCTATCATATGAAATGAAAACAAAACATTGCATGTTCATACAAACAACTTATTGTCTCTACAAAGCTATGTAATTCAATTTTTATCACCACTTTATGTGGAATATTATAAGGATAAAAATAATGAAAATATATTTTATTTAATACATATTTATTTTCTTGGAATTAAATATCACATCTACCATCTTATCTTTTAATCCTTTGGAAAAAGATGATGTCGCTCGTGCGTATGAGTGGAATCCAACCTCTGCAAAGCAATCTGATCTATTTTTAATTTCCACATTATGTGTATTGTAATAAGGATAAAATTAGTGAACATATATTATATATATAGAATAATAATTATTCTATAAAGGGTAATTGTTATTCTCTTCCTTTCTATCCATTGAAAATTGTAGACAACCTTCATACATATGAATGGCCTACCGTCTCTATTAATGAGATAATTAATTTTTCTATATCCCCCATAAAATAATGGTTATGAAAATCTATCTAATAAAAAATATAAAACGTATAAAATAAATAATATTATATATATAATGAAACTATAATCTATGGAAAATAAAAATTACATATATGATTAAGCATTCATGAGAAAACAAAGCAGGTAACAACGAAACCAAGGATAACAATTAATGACTATTAATGAACCAATATTAAGATGTTGTAAGGGGATAGTATATGATACTATGAAAATTAATATAGATATTTTATAAATTAATAGAAATTTTAAAAAAATATCTTTTAGGTTAATTCACCATTAATAATGTTTACTTTTTAGGTATAGGGTATATTAACTCAAATACTTTATCATGGGTTATATTATTTCTTTGTTGTCTATTTCATACAAATATTATGTGTTAAATGACTTATAATTATTTTATATTTTATTTCCATTATATTTATATTGAATTAAAATTTCACACATAATCAATATTTTGATTAATTCTCACTACAATGTTATGATCCTTGTAAGGTATATTGTATCAATTCCCACTATATTGAGAAAAAAATGTTATTATGAACCTATTAAAATTTATGTGATGTATATACTACACCATTTATGGATTAAACATTAATATATATATATATATATTAATTATTATTTATGTTTCAATTAAATTATACAATTTTATGTGTTACGAATCATGTATTTCTAAATATGAATGAATTTAATTTACAATCTAATTTTTTGGGGATTGGATATATTTTTTAGTGTAATAATATTATAATCTAACCATCATAAAAACCATAAATTCTCTTATACTCTCGATATTTGTGAATTTTACATATTTTCTTCCAAATATTCCACTCCTTTACACTATAATCATGTAAATAAATGATTGAAATAAAATTCAATCTTATTTCCCTATTGATCATAAATATTTCTCATCCATGTTCAAGTTCTAAAAAGTTATTCTAAAAAAGCATCGTTTATTATGTCAATATTTTTAGTATATCTAATTTAGGTTATATTTTAAATTTTTAAAGGATTTGAAATCTTTTATACTATTTTATGAAAGGTCCATTTTCTACATTCTCTAAAAAAAGTCAAAAGTAAATTTTCTTTTTAACGTATATAATGTTAATGGATTTTGGTTCTACCATAACCATATTACATAATTTTGATTATTACAAAAGTGTGTAATGAATTTAAAAGAAAAATAGTTAATCAATGATTATTTTGTTTATCACTATTCTATTTTCTTTACTTATCCAAAGTATATGATTTTATAAAAGACATATTTTTCGGATGGATTGACTATCATATTTTATCTCTTGCTAATTTTATGGTAACTAACATTATTAAAACAATTCACATTCATGTGATGACCTGAAATTAAATATCTATTAAACATTACCATTCATTATGTCACAGATATGATTATTTCATAAACTAGATACCATTTCTACGTGTGCAATTTGTCTAGGAAATTTATTTAATTGATAGGGGACATTTTTATATTCCATTTTCATTCAACAATATATAATTTCATTGATAAGGTATTTTTTATAAATTAATTTAATCATTCAATATACATGGAATGAATTGGGAAGGTAGTGATGGGTGGGGCACCTTTATAGACATCCCATTGATTCATCAATAGGAATCCTGATTAAAACATGTTCACCAATCATATTATGTGGTTATTTACAATATAACTAACCATTAATTAAACTCTATTGTCATATGGCCTTCATGGTAAAGATATCATGATATCTAATATCATTACATACAACATTAAATATTTCAGTGATTAATTAATGAGTTATTATTATGAATGGATTTGTTTCATAATTATGTTAATGATTAAATGGTGTGTGATATCAGTCATTTACCATGGTATATTGAATATAAATTATTTATTCATGATAGATTCTATTGTACATAACCCTCACCCAGAATAAAAGCTCAATCATTATTTGATTTATTTTCCCTAGGATATGAAGAAATATATTATGAATGGTATCAAGGATGTAAAAATTCTTCTTATGATATGTATTTTACATTTTCTATGTAATATTGTATTCATGAATGTATCTAGTTCTTCTAGACTAATTAACTAATTAGCGCTTTGGGATTAGATCCCTTATATCTAATTCCAATGTAATGAAGTATACACCAACTCTATGTTCTTGGATTAAAGGTTGTTATAGTCGGTAATATACAAGCATTATCCCAAATCATGGAAACTAGATTTTGAATTAACCATTTCTAACATGTGAATTATTATATCCCCTTATATTATTAGAGTACTTTTACTATTATAGTGGTTTTTATTTTATGGATTAATATTAATAATGATAATGAGATATCTTAGATTCATCCATTATTTTATTATGGATCCTAATAGAATAAGTATAATAATAAATAATAAAAAATATATGTATTTTTGTACTGTGTATGCTCATATAGATGGTGTTAGAAATGATAAGATCATGTCCATATTAAGGAAATTAAATCAGGTTATGATGAATAACCTTGACCATATAGATCAACCAATTGTTCCAATGTTTTATTCAACTATGTTGGATCATTTCATGTGGATGAGATATCTATCATTTCATAAAAATATTATGTCATTCATATCTGAAAAATGGATTAAGTCACTCTAAAATATATCCTTGGATATTTGGTGTAATGGAAATGAAAAGGATATTATCGAGGAGTATTTTTAGAGGATATATTGATCAGTTTTGGTCGTTGATCCCAAACACTAAGAGGTTGAGGATATAGAAATCATTCTATAGATAACTTGTAAAGTGATATTCTTAGAGAAACACTTCATTCAATAATAGTGATATAAGATATTGAAAAAGTTATTATCATAATAGAAGGTAGAAAAAGAATGTATGTTAGATTATGAGGATAACATTACCTGATTATCTAGTTATTCATCAAACTAAATATGTTATTTCGAATGTGATATTTTCTATTTCATAGATGGGATTTGGATATATCTCTAAATGGTAATAGTTTATCATTTTATTCATAATATGGTGATATAGTACAATGGTCCACTAATATAAAGAAGTAAATTTATATATCCACTATATTGAATGGATATAAATAGAAGAAGTTGTTAGTTAAAAACCAATAAAAAATGAAAAAAAAGAATATGGTAGGAATGAATAATTTCCATCATGTATAAATTATTGAAATAAACTTCCTAGAAATTATTTAAAAGCATGGGAGTTTGTTATAAGATTGGAGAAATGTATCATCAATATAAGGACTATAAGTTAAAGAATTATTCCACTACTATCTAGTTCATTAAATTTAAATAGGGTAAAAATTATTCATACCATTTTCCCAAGTTTTAGGGGAACATAAGAAACACGACCCTAAGGGGATAAGTTAAAGAATTTGGAATTAATACTACATGAGTGGAAGTAAAAAATTATGCGGGGAAAGGTACACATAAAATTTAATTTATATGTGAAATGTTTTATTTAATTCAGTTTCTTCCCACTCTTTAATATATAAATAATTTTAAAATGGTATCAAATCACCACCCTAATTATGGAATGTTTGTTAGGCATTGAAAAATATTCATTATTGGATGACCAAGTATCATGTATATATGTTTTCTATATTAGAATTTTGTGGGAATGTTATTTTTGAATTTTATTTATTCACCATCTACTTTAATTTTATGTAATTTGTTCCATGTATTTTCTATCATAGAATAGATCCGACATCAATTTTTTAGTAAGGTAAGTTATATTCAACATTATAAATCAACCTTCAATACTATATTTTAGTAAAAATGATCTTGAACTCTGATTGGAAATTACTTCAATCATATTAGCATTACTATATATTAAAGATTTTCATTTATCTAATATGGTTTTGGAAGAACTCCAAATTGATGATATTCTTATTATATAATAGTTTTTTTATGTCTTTCTATAATATTATTCTACTATTCCCCCGAATCAGGAAGTTGAATTTTCAATAGAACTCATAACTGCTATAAAGTATATTTCAATGCCTCCATATAGAATTCCAATGATTGGGTTTCGTGAACTGAAGAAGTAACTCTATGAAAATCTAGGCAAGGTATTCTCTCAGCCATGTTATTCAAAATGAGGTGAAAATTTTCATTTTTTTTGAATAATTATGGGTCAATGTGACTTTATATTTTTTATTAAGATCTTAAGTGAATCAATATTAATTACATGTATCCTCTAACCCATGTTGATGATCTATTTGTTCAATTAAGAAGAAATATGTATTTTTTAGACTGATATCTCATCTCAATATCATTACCTTAGGGTCTAGTTGGAGGAAATACCCAAAAGTGCCAAATATATGTAGGATGGTCCATATAAATTTGGTTTAATTCTAAACGGACTTACCAATGCTCTCATATAGTCAATGATTTAATGATAATAGTCTTTAGAGAATACTGTGATCTGTTTATGGTATTATTTATAGATTATATTCATATATATTTGATTTTTAATGAAGATAATGAAAGAAAATTGAGAATTTCATATGTGGCCTTGAGGAAGGATAATTTTATTACTAAATATACTAAGCGAGATATTTGGATATAAAAAGACTAATTAATAATTCATATAATTCTATTTTTGGGTATATCAGTGGTTCCATTAAAGATAATAGTTATTCAGAAATGACCTAGACCAATCATAGTAACTATGATTGTTATATTTCTTAAGTTGGAAGGAAAACATTAGTGCTTTGTGAGATATTTATCATCACTATATAATCCACTCACCATTTTGACTAGACTGGGGGTTATGTTTTTGTAGATATATGAAATGGGGATACTTTCAATGAATATAGGAGAAGGTTAGTCGATGATACCATACTTAAATTACACTATTGTAGAAATGGGGTTGTGATATATAGTGATTCATCAAATAAATAGTTGGGATAAATCTAAATGTAGAATGATATTGTGATATCTAACGACCCTCTCCAATTCAAAATTCATGAAAAAATTACTCATTTCAAGATTTGGAATTGGAAGTGGTAATATTCTCAATGATGATATAGAATAAATATTTAAATTGTGTAAGGTTTGATATATATAGATAATAAATGTTGAAATTTTATTTTCACATAATTAGAGTGGAAAATGTTCTAGGGAAGATAGTTATATTTGATTTATTATTATGATTGATCAATACATCGCCACCCTGGGATGGTGAATAATTCCTTTGATACTCTAGGTCTCAAATACCATGTTAGTTTGTCCATAAATAGTTTTTATAGAGATAAAATATTTATATATTTCTAGAATTTAAATATTGAAATCATGAGGAAATAGAGAAAATCCTATCATTCACAAATGAATGTTCAACAATCCATCAATGATATGATTATTAATCAATATATTTTAGATGTAAAATTATAAAAGAATATGAGGAACACTACCATGATCGACCATAATAATTCTAGATTGATAAGAATTAGAAACCATGTGTGTGTTCCATCAATACCATAATTTTTGAGGGAGATGTTGCAAAAATCTCACCATTCATCATTCTTTATTCTTCCATGAAGTAAAATGAAGTATAGAGAAATTAAAGAGTTTTTCATGTGGGATAAGAAGAAAAATGATATTTTAGAGTATATATTATGATACCTATTGTGTCTTCATGTTATGTATATGGGACATAAGTATAAGGGGATGTTATAACCATTACTCATACCAGAATTGAAGTGTGATAATAGTACCATGTATTTCATCATCAAACTCACCAAAACATCTAAACAGTGTGATTTTATTAGGGTTATAGTCAATCACCATATAAAATTAGTTCATTTTATTAATATTAGAGAACCTATTTCTGATCACCATCTTTGTCAGGTATACATTAAAGAATCATTGAGATTGAATTGTGTACCACCCTCAATCATAACTAACTGGGATTCAACGTTTTCCTCAATATTAGGTAGAACCCTTTAGCGGGAAATGAATATAGAGTTTATTATATATTCTACATATAATAATCGGATAGATTGTCATGACTTGACCCATCATGGATTTTCAAGATAGAATAATTATGAGCTAAAACTACACTACTCCCACCTCCACAGTGCATAGATCTTTGAATTTAACCTACAGGAATAACTAAAATTGCAGTCCTTTTCCTAATGTACTTGTACACACACACCTAAAAATATCCATGAAACAGTACATAAGAATAATAATTAATGACTACAAAATATTAAGTAAAATATATGAATGTAATAAACTCTAAAGAAAGTTGATGATTTCCACAGATCAAAAAAAATGTAGAGGGGAAAAATAAACACCCAAATCGAAAAGAGGTCTCATCATGAAAACTACTAGAATACAGTAATCTAAGAGATTCGAGCTTCATATCATTAATCCCTAACCACTATACATGGTTAAATGAATCTAGGTATCCCTATCCTCATCTGGAATCACTATCTCCATTTTCTCCATATGTATAAGGAAAAACATGTTCGGTCATAGCACATTCATGGGTGAGCATATAAATACCCGGTAGGATTCCCCGAAAATAGATGTGGGGTTGATAAAAGACACAATAGAAGTAGTTTTCTTATAAAAATGACGGTATTTAAATCAGCATATGAAAAAATAACAGAATAAACCCATATATTCTCAACAAGAATCCAAAATGAGACATAAATGTGATATTTATATCCACATACCTTCTAAGAACAATGAGTCTTCCAATAGTTCCAAGCTTAAATCATTTATGCCTACCATCTCCCATGTCTGTGAGAATAATTATTTTGGAGGACCCTCACCTCTCCATAATTACTCAAAGTCAACAGGGGAATAATATCTAAATAGATGACTTGTTACCCAATGCATTTCAGGGTTACCACTAAATATAAAGATGACATGCACCATAGTCCATCAGGGGGGTACCACTCAATATCCAGTGGACCTGTGTCCTAGTCCATCAATAGGTACTACAAAATAGTCAGAGGACCCACTCCCTAGTCTATCATGTGGTACAGAATATTAGATATAGGACCATCACCCTATTACATATGGGGGTAACACCTAGTTGATATAATACACATTCATTATTTTGTCGAGTAGTACCACTGAGTCGACAAAGGACCTGCAACATAGATCCATAGTGGAGTACTATCTACATGTATAGAGGAACCACTCCTTGTTTCAATGCAAGAGTTCTATATCTATTTACATAATGGATACAGAGTAAAATCACCCCAGTTTGGTAAAAGAGTACCATATTCCTAGATTTAGGTCATGCAAAATGGTACAAAAATGATGTATCGTCTCTATATAAACTATCTTATGATCCTACCAGGTCATTTTCATGGTTTACAACTTCCTAAAAATTCACCCCACCTAGAAAATATCACTTCTTATCTAAAAATACTATATCAAGTCTATCATCAAGTTTTATGTTGAAAATATCTTAGGATATATGATGACCCTAAACCTAGAAGCCCTTGGTCGGTGCCTAAAACATGGGGTGTAATTTTTTCCTTATAAAACACTGAGATAAATAATTTAATATCTCATTTTATCACAGAGAATATTTTCATTTTACATTTTGTAAAACCAGATACAGCTGATATATTTCTTCATAAATTGACAAAGATAAAATTCACAATGTTGCTATGACATAATAGTACTCAATTCCCGATAAATCTACTAACTCTTTAAAAATAAACTGTAAATATATAGTGAGATTTTAAAATTTTCAATAAGAGTTTTTAAAAAGAATTAATGAAATTTCTTTTTAAAACATCCTTTTGAATAATTACATATATTTTCTAAAAAAAGCGAACAAAATTTTTTGAATCATGTAATCAACATTTTATCAAATGTTACATGAATTATTTTAGGAATATATTTTACAGAAGAGTTTATATATTTTTTTTAATAGCTACAGTTAAAACAAATATCAGATTATGTATACATGTACTAAAAATGCATGGAATTCTACATAATCCAGATATTCATCTAACTAATTTTACGGTGACATGCAAGGGTGTTGACACATAAATTAACATGTACTTAAAATTGAATAAGTAACAATATCATAGTTCACTTAACACATAAAATGGAATTCATGAAATGGCAGATGCAATATCATGTTTTGTAACAAAATTCTGATATTATCATCTTGCTAAGTACATACTTAATCATTCCATAAGCATTTTTACTATTACAATAGATTTTTAACCAAGTCATTTTATACTAGTCGAATAATCCAATGTGGTTAAATATCAATCACATATTGAAGAGATTCCTAATATAGAACATTCATAAAATTAAGTCGAGGCATATTTCCAAGACAATCATAATTCTGTCAAGGCCCCGTGCCACGAACTAGTGTGTCATATGATACATTCGGATGCATCAAGATTCTATAAAAGGCCTCACCCATTACATTATACATACAATTCATTACTTATATGTATAAATGTATTTATATTAATATTTCCCATACCACTCCGATTTATCATTTTATCAATTTTATGTTAAATGTCCTAACCATCTTCAAATAATTAAATTATGTATTTTATTTGAAGTGTCCCATACCACTTCGAATAATGAAATTCATAATCTATACATTATTAATAATATATTGTATGGGTTTCTCATATGAGATAATAATTCATAAAACCCTTGTTCCATGAAAGTACTCCTCCAATGTATTAAAATATATGATTTTGAATTCAAGATGAATATTAATCATTTTCTAACCATGCACCGATAAATGGATGTTTCAAACCTATTAAAATATTAACATAAATAAATAAAATCAGTCATTGCGTAAGATTAATCATTATTTTCAATTCAAATTATAGAATTAAAACAATTCTTTCATGTGAAGTATTCATTCATATGAATATAATTAAACACATGTGCAATGCATATATATATATCTATATTTGTGTGTAATCAAAATATTATTCAAACCTTCTATCCTAAAATTTATAAAATTGGATTTCATTTGAATAAGGTAAATTGAATTAACAGGGTGATTTATTCATTTAAAATTCTTGGGCACACAATAACAAAGAAGGTTTTGTTATTGTTCGCCCATATAAAACTACATCATATGTATTTTCTAAAGTGATCACAAGGTTAAAACCATAAAAACTTCTTAAATAAACTAATACATGCATATTTTAGATTATGGTTCTTATATACATACATATATATATATATTGTGTGCTTGTGTGGGTTTAAAAGTTTTATAAAACCATATATACACAAAGAGTATACAAGGTATTCGCACAAACAAAACAAGGTTTGTTAAATCCTTATTAATATTATACACTTCAAAAGAATAATTAAATCACTAAAATTGGATTTATTAAAACCTATGTTAGATTATAATTAAAATCTATATGTATATATATACTGTATATACACTAATATGTTTATATTTTCCAATTAAACAAATAAAAAGTAGAATCCTCAGATGATTTACATGTATTTAAGGAAATTATTTAAAAAAATATTTTAAGCATTTGAAAACCATTAAAATAGAATTGGTTTGTTTTATAAATGAAAATATATACCTATGTATGTTCATAAATAGTGTATAATTAAATAAAAAAAAATGTGAAAGAATACATGTATAACATACATCAAGAACACCATTAAAAACTAAGGTCTTTTATTCAAGAATCATAAAACAGAATATGATTTTTTCATAAATAAATGTATATACATATAAAGGTAAATATATAGATAATCCTTCAAAGGCATGTGGTATATAAGGTTTTCTCAAATATAAAATGAAGAAAAATATTCCCTTAATTGAACTCAAAGGATCTGTGAAGTCAGGCAGAGGTTAGAGAGGTGTTTGGAGAGAAGAACCCATAGGTTTTATGGGTGAAATGTTGGTATATATAAACAATGTATATAAAATCTATAGATATAGTTTTATATTTTACAATTCAAATATAAATGAATAAAATATAAAACATAAAAAAAATCAAGAATAACTTTTTAGACAGAAAAGAAAAAACATGATTAAACCATATCATGATTGGATTAGTTGTTGATAACATATATATATATACATATATATTTAGAAAAAATCAATTGAAATGGTTCGGTTCATCAATAAAATATCCTACCTTGAAGACTCACAGAAAGGTGAACGTGGAAAAACGGAAAGGATAGGGATTGGAGGAATGACAGGTGTGGGATGGAATGTGTATAGGAGACCGTGACTGGTACTGGTGTGGTCACAAGGAAGAAGTAGAAAGATAGGGAAAAAGTGGAAAAGATTTAATGGTTGAGATCAATCGATGTTGATCAGATTGCTGCAGAAGATTCTATGGTAGTAGAAAAGGATGGATGGTTGTGATTAAATCATGAAATTGTTTGGACAGTTGAAGAAATTGTGGAAGAAAAATTTGGCGGTGAAATACAAAGCTCAGACTAGATCATGCGGTCTAGATCTCGCGCGGTGAGATTGAATGGCCAGTATTATATCTCTATTAAAAACTCAAGTCCCACATCAAAACGCGAAGGGTTTAAAGAGTACTATATAATCCTTGATGATCTCGAACTCAATAATTAACTCCCTCCCCCCTCCCTATTACCGTTTCGTACCAGTTCTCCCCTACGGGTGCGCTCTACGCCCAACTCATGCCATGGTGTTATCCTACATGGGTGCTCTACCTCGGTTCCTCCACGCGCCCCTCTGAGAATGTATTCACACCCTCAGGACTAGCCTATGCTAGATGGGTGATAAGGTTCATCCTCCTACTCCTTTGGGAGTGGTGCGAGCTGCCTCCAACGGATGGCTAGATGGCTAGCCTAACGATCACATGATTTTATCACCCATTTTTATAAAATGTAAACAAAGACACAATCCAACATAAAAAAAAAAGAAATGTCCTTAATATTAAAGTTGGAGACTTTATAATACACAAAATAACATATAAATTATACCATGTCATCACTTAACCCAAAAGTATAACTTTTTATTATTAAGAGTATTTTAAAAAATTATTTCAAATTCAAATTTTTATTTTTTATATCAAAAACAATATTTATAATTTTCTTAAATTTATTGAAATAAATATATGTACTATTATTAGTATCTTTATTAAAATATAAAAGCTATTATTTCAAATTTATTTTATGCTTTAAAACATTATACATTCAAAAAAATATAAATTCAATTAAAAACATGTTCAAAGATATAACATTAAATAATTTTAAAACATTTTGAATGCGTAATATACAAAAATACATAGTTTTCATATAATAATGAAAATTTTAAAATACCCATTGGTAATAAGATTTTTTGACCATTAAAAAACCAATGGTCACCTAAGGATCAAAAAATATATTAACAATCACAAAGGCCTTATAAATACAAGTTTAAGGGTGTTCCAAAATCAAAGACAAATTGGTGAAGTTGGTTCTCTACATCCCCCTAATACTTAGTATGATTCCCATGGTTCAATCCATACTTTTTTCATCATCACTGGCCTGAAGGAATTGCACTATTTTCTTTGGTCTATTGACGGTGTTTGGGGGTCTTCTAGTTATCCTGATAGGTCTCTTTGAAAGCATTCTAGTTTAGTTATGTTCTTTGGCCTTTTGGAAGTGTAATATTTTATCATTTATATTGAATATAACATATCTTTATTTTTACTATGCAGGTGTTTTTATTTTAGATACACAATTTATAAGAAAACCTACATAATAATAATAATAATAATGCAAATATTATTATTACAAATTAAATATGTATGGTGAGTTATATTCCCCTACCCCATAAAATAATTGTGTCCTCTCAATTACATACGTACTCATAGGCATTTACCTTCTTCCATCCACCGTGAGGTCCCTTCACAAGTTCCATCGTTGTTAGAAATTTTCCATGAGTTTGGTTATAAAAATTCCTAGAATAGTTTCAAAACACTCAATTTCTCTATTCTAGCTGAAACATGAGAAACATGGGTCATACTCATGTAGAAATCTACAGAATCTCAGGAGTGGGGCATGATGGGTGTGAATCTAGGAGGCATCATCATGGACTTAATGTCTATACAAAGAAGGAAAGGATTTGACCTCCAAAATTCCAGTGTCCCGTACTCGACCAAAACGACCATAGGACAAGATCTGACACACGTATATTGTGCATAAGTCACCCAATTCTACAGCTTCTATGAAATCCTCTACAGATAAAAAGCCTCTTTCTAGATTAAAACATTAAACAAGACCCTCACAGTACTTTCCTTGATGTGCGTATGATAGAAATTGGGCATGCATCATGAGGAAATAATCAATTCTTGATCCTTGATGAGGTGAAAAATATGAGGATATTTACATATGTGGTAGAGGTGTTTTCATGTCAAACATATATTTTCAAAGGACTCTTAGTCTTATAAAAATGAAATGGAAATAATGGTCTCTTATAATTCGATAGGGAGAGAAAAATGGTTTGTTGGTGAACCTTCACCTACTATTTGAAAAGTTAAGAAATAATTATACTTACCAAAGAAAAAATAAATTTTTAGCCTTATTATAATTTTCTGGAGTTTTCTAAACTAATCCTCTAATACCAACTATGATAACCCAGCCCATAGAATCCTTTATTCAGTGCCTAAAACATTTTGTGTAATTTTTGTTCCTTATAAAACTTGCAGAAAAAAAAATTTAAACATCCCATTCAATCACAGAGAATATTTTTAGTTTAGTTTATAGAAAACCATATAAAACCAATACATTTCTTCAAAACATGACAAAGATAAACATCATATTATTTTCATCACATAAGTGTCCTAAAATCTTCATAAATCTTAGAACAATATAAAACTAAATTCAAAACATAGGGTGAGCATTTAAATTTCCCAGTAAGGGGTTTTAAAACTAACTATAAAAATTCCTTTTAAAAAAATATTTTTTAAGAATTAAAAATATTTTATAAAAAAAAAGTGAACATCATTTCCTGAATCATGCCCACAAATTTTTTTCAAAGGATACAAGAAAACATTTTTAGGAAAATCTATTACACAATAGTTTATATATTTGTTTAAGAGTTATAGATAAAACACATATCAGAGTACACAAAGATGTACTAAAGATTCTTGGAATTCTACATAATCCAGAGATTGATCAAACTAATTTTAGAATAAAATGCAAGGGTGATGAAAAAAAATTCAACGCTCTTATAATTGCATATGTAAAAATATCATAAAACACTTAACACTTAAAATGGAATTTTTGAATGAAATATGCAATATCAACTTCTGTATCAGAGTTCTAATATTATCAACTTGTTGTGTAGATAATTAATTATCCCATAATCATTTCATACAATTATAATAGATTCTAAACCAAGGGATATTCTATTTGTAGAATAATCCCATGGGGTTAAATATTAATCACATATTGAGGAAATTCATAATGTCAGACAATCATAACATTTTATTGGGGCCTTGTACCAAGACCATAATCATTCTACCAATGGCTCATGAGATGACATGGTTTGTATAATGAGACCTAATGAAGAATCAAGAGGCTATATCAGGCCTCACCCATCACATAATACGTACAATTCATTCTTCATGAGTCCAAATGTCTTTAAATCAATGTTTCTTATACCACTTTGATTTATCATTTTATGTATTTTATTTGAAGTGTCCCATACCACATTAAATAATTAATTTAATCCATGTATTTGAAGCATCCTATACCACTTTGAATAATTAAATACATAATATTTAAATTATTAATAATATATTTTTTGGGTTTGTCACATAAAATAATAAATCTTAAAGAACTTTTTCTATGAAAGTACACATTCAATGTATTAAAATATATGTTTTTTAATTCATGATAGTTATCATTATGGTCTAACCATGCACTGATAAATGGGAGTGTCAAATAGAATAAAATATAATCTGAAATAACAAAAACTAGTCATCATGGTAGATTAATAATGAATTTAAATGAAAAGTATATATATAAAGAAATTATTTCATGTGAATTATTCATGCATAAAAAACAATTAGACACATGTTCTTATGCATGCATATATATTTATGTGTAATTAACAAATTATTACAACCTTTTATCCTAAATTTTTTAAATTGGCAATGTATGAATGTAATGTCAATTTCATTAAAAAGGTGATGTTTTATTTTTTAATTTTTAGGAACTTAATAACAAAACAAAGTTCTGTTAGTGTTTTTTCATATGAAACTACATCATGTGTATTGTCTAAAATCATCACCAGATTAATACCATGAAAACAACTTAAATAAATTAAGACATGCTTATGTGAGATTATCATTATTATATATATATTTATATCTCTGTGGGTGTGCGTGTCATTAAAAATTATATAAAACCATATATACACTAAAATTATAAATCGGACATTCACAACAAAAAAATATTTGTTAAATCCTAATAAATATTATACCCTAAAAAGGAATAATCATATCACTAAAATATGTTTTATAAAATCCTATCTCAAATTATAATTAAAACCTATTTGTATATATATATATATATTCTTTATAAGCATATATATGTTTATATAGTTCAACTAAACAAAACAAAGTAGAATCCTTACATATTTTACATGTGTTTAAGAACATTACTTAAAAACATAATTAATCATTCAAAAAACAAAAAAATAGAATAAGGTTGTTCAATAAAAGAAAATATATACTACATAATTATATACATAGGAGTTATATAAACACAAAAAAAGTGAATACTTACATATATAACATTCATGAAGAACCACATTTAAAAACAAATTTATTTTATTTGAGAATCTTAAAACGAAATATGATTTGTTTTATAAAAAATTCATATACTGATTAAGTTATATATATACACATAACCATTTACACACATGTTTTAAATAAGGGTCTTTCATATATAAACCAAAGAAAAATAATCCTTTACTTGAACTCAAATGTAGAGTGGATTTGGGAAGAGGTTAGAGAGGGGTTGGGAGAGAAGAACATGTAGGTTTTATGGGTGCAAAGTGGGTGTATATAAACTGTGTATATAAACTGTATAGATATAGTTTAATATTCCACGATTCAAACATATGATCATAACAATAAAATATAATAAAAAATGATTCTAAAATTATTTACAAAAAATAAAAACTGTGATTAACCAATATCTTAAATGGTTCAGTTGTGTATAACATATATATATAATTGTAAAAATTTCATATAAATGGTTCCATTCAGAAATAAAATAACCTTCCTTGAAGACTCTTGGAAAGGTGAATGTGGAAAACCACTACAAAGAGGTATTGTAGAACCCATGAGTGTGGGAAGGACAGTGGAGAAAAGATGGTGATAAGAAATACTGTGATCATGAGGAAGGAGAAGAATGATAGGGAAAACGCGGAAAAGATTGGATGGCTAGGATCGATCGAAGTCGATCAGGAGGCTGCAGATGATTTCATTTTTATAAAAAAGTATAGTTTGTTACAATTAAATCTTAGATTGACCAGATAGTCAGGGAAAACGTGGAGGAAAAGAGTGGCTGTGGAATTTAATGGTTGGAGTAGATCATTTGGTCGAGATATCACATAGTGAGACTGAATAGCCAGGATTAGATCTCTATTAAAAACATGCACCCCACATCGAAATTAACGGGGTTTCGAGACCACTATATAACCCTCAATGATCCAACACTATGCAATTAACTCCCTCTCCACCTACCATGTACCTCCCTATACCTGTTCTGCCCTACGGGTGCGCTCTATGCGCACCTCCTAACACTATGATTCCCCACACGGTGGCACTGCCTCGGTTCATCCATGGGCCCCTATGGGCATGCGTTCACACCCTCATGGATGCCTTGTGCTATCTTGGGGACACGGCTCAGCTTCCTACTCCATGGACAGTAGTGAGAACTGACTCCCTCAACTGGCTAGATGGCTAGCCTAAGGGTCACATTTTTTTATCAACCTTGATTAAAAAAAGTAAACGAATATACAATCCAACATAAAACAGAAAATGTCATTAATTTTAAACATTGAACCATTATATTACACAAACCAAAATATAAATTATACCATGTCATCAATAAACCCAAAATTATAACTTATAATAATTAAGATTATTTTAAAACAGGATTCCAAATTCAAATACATAGTTTTTGTATAAAAGCTATATGTATAAATATCTTAAAATGTTTAGAATTAAATATATGTACTTTTCTTTGAATTATCATTCTATTACTAAAGTCATGATTTCAAATTAATTTTATGAATTATATCATTATACATTCAAATCCTAATGATTAATTCAATTGAAGCCATGTTTAGAGATTAAACTTTAAAGCATTTTTAATCCTTCAGAATTTTTAATATACTAAAATACATAGAATTCATAAAATAATCGAAATACATAAAATACCCTACAAATATAAGATTTTAAGAATGTTAAAACAACGGATGGTATCTTAAGAACCTGAGATCCTCTTAACGGTTACAAAGGCCTTAAAAATACATGATTAAGGGTGTCTCAACTTCAAATACAAATCAGTGAAGATGGTTCTCTATATCCCCTTGGTGCTTAGTATGGTTTCCATGGTTCTTTCATATTGTTTTTCATCATGATAGAATCTAAGGACATACACTATTTTCTTGGTCTGTTTGTAGTGTTGGGGTATCCTGATGATTCTGACAGGTCTCATAGTAGGAATTCTAGGTTAGTGAGGTTATTTGGCATCATGGAAGTGTAATATTTATACATTTCTGTTGAATAAAACATATCTTAATTTTTATGTTGTATGTTTTTTTATTTTTAATTCATAGTTGATTAAAAAACCTACATAATTATAATACTAATAATTATCAAAATATTATTTTTAAAAATTAAATATGTTCTGGGTGTTACCTGCTTGTCTACTCAAGGGCCAAAATCAAAGTCAAAATGAATTATATACAATAGGTATATGGTTTATAAAGAGCTACAAGGTTCATATACAATCTACACACCGTGTGGCCCTACACCACTTTTGGGCCATGTCATCTCCATCACATGGATTTTGGTCCATGTAGTACTACAAAGTTTGTAAGGATACTCTGTAATGTGTCTTGGCCAAAAAACTAACAACACATGAGCCTCATCATCAGTCTGATGGTCTAATACATTAAACCACAGATATTTCATCGAAAACGTCCATAAATAACCAAATGAATCACACCATTGTGATGTTTAATAAAAAATTATTAGAATAGGCTATTCACTTTCCCAAAATGGTCACCCAATTAAAAACATACATTTCACCACAACACGCTAAAATTTCATTTACTTTTCTCAATCCATGAAGCTAAATCAAATAAAAGATATTGTTTTAGAAAATTTTACCTCAATATCAGGGTCCTAATTTCATATACGATTTATCCATTCAACAATATAGGGAAAAAACGTCATATAATATATTTAATAATAATTATTATTATAATTATTCTTTGGTACTCTATGGAACCAATATATGAGCCAAAATTAAAAACCTGAAATTTATCTTGAAACCACGATCACAATTTCTGGGTAACATTTTCACTGACAATCCATCATTATGACATCATCTCAAAGATTTTTGGTTGGATTAATGTTTGAAAACACAAATAAAAATATAATGATTAATAATAATAATATAATTTATTTAGATAGAAGGGATTTTACCTTCTAGAACCTCCTCTATGTTGGAGAACCCAATTTTGTTGCTAAACACCCCCTCTATAGGCCCGACCTTTTATTTATTTCATTAATTTTTTCCAATAAAGATGTTCAATAATAATAATAATAATAATAATAATAAACAAAATCTTCCCATTCTTTACTCAAGGTCATGTAAAGGGTGGCTGCCAACCCTTATTCATCAATTTGAAATTATAAATTTGTTTCCTTTTAAAAAATAATTCGTCCAAACCAATTCCATTAAAAACATGAAATTTTATTTTTGAAATTAATTCCATTTATTTTTTCAAATCACACAATTTTTTTAATTTTTATTATTTTTGTTAAAAAAATAATGACACTCATTGTGTATACCAAATCCAACCATATCAACAGAGATCTCGGTCCTGCCACCATCTCATCCATGGGGAGTGGCTTCCATCATTAATTTCAGCACATGGCCTCTACCCAAAATTAATCCAATAGCCCCACACATTTTCACAACATTTCAACTAGGAAAATGGGGATCCCCAATTTGATCAAACCACCTCCAATAAACCACAATACACTTCACACCTCGATCTCACCCATGATCAGGAACCTATAAGAATAGTGATGATTATAAACATTTATAGAACATCATACCTATCGATCATCAATCCATACACAATTCATCGATCCATAATTTTTTTATTCAACTAAAATGAATTTGGGTGTTCAATTGCACTCAAACCCACCATGGAAAAGTCAAACAGTGGTCCATTGGATAATAGTTAAGAACATGATGAACTAATATGGGAAGAGTAAAACTAAAACATGAACAATCATAGGCTAATAATTGTTTTCCCAATTATTATATGAACAAGGTGATATCATGTAAAAAATGATTAAATTATTCTAGACTAATGTAATAAATAAAAATTTTGGGGATCTTGCAAGACAAATAATCATAAATCAAAAGGCGATAAAATCTATTACCAATATTTTAAAAAGGGGTGAAAACCGCAAATCATTAGCCCTACTTTTATTATGAATGAATCCATGGTGATGAAAGAATCTATTTCTGATGATGAAGATGATAATTTCCTATTCATCATTCATCTAATGATTAACATTGATCTAATAGTCAGTCATTCACTGATCATGATCTTCCAAAGAAGAACAGGCGGAAGCTCATGTCAATAATCCTAGGGCTACGGTGATAACCATGTTGCTTCTCCATTATAGCTTATTTATAGTGTAATGTAGTTTAGGAAATTTAATTTAAAATTTATAAATTAATTATTTAATTTAATTAAATACACCCACTAATAGCTTACACTAACAAATTTCCCGCACTAACAAGTATTACGTACATGCTAAGGTAAAGCTCGTGCTCTAGATTAAAACAACATTTCATATTTTTGAACCATGGATTTGTTTATGATATAATCCACTATTACTAAAAAATTTAATTCTGGTTTTATAAAACATTTTTGGTATTTTTTGAATTTTAATTCATGGATCACCTAACCAATAAATCATGCGTTCTCTCATATCATAGCTCGAACAATATTCTTAAAAATATTAGGATGTATTACATGGAAAAACTAGAGTCACTATATTATTTCCTTATTCAAATTCTTTCATCCCCAAAATGAAAAAACTAAATAAAAATGTTGGGATACTTTGGTCTCATCCATCTCTCCTTGTCCCATGGCATCCCCCAATTGTTTCATATGCTTACAAAAACATACACCCAAGGAAAACACATTCCCAAAAAGGGTATTTATTTTACATTTCTCAGTTAAACCAACTAATTGAGAAATTTCACATCACTCACATGACCTAGATTACCGAGATCTGTATCATACAATGATACATGGACATACCACCCCAACTGTATCATGTGGTGAAAAACAAATACCAAGTCTAAATAATATTAGTTCAACTAATATATCACCATTCTTGAAAAAAATGGACAAAAAACCTCACAATGAGAATCTTCTCCCATACACATGACCTAGGTGGCCCCAATGATCATGCCACCACTATATTTGTGTTGTGAAATATCACTCAAATGTCTGAAAAGAAATTTCTTGGTAACTAGACAATTGATTTCATGAACCGTCCCCCAGGTACCATTCTGTGACAATCCCATACCCACAACTGATAGTCCAAGGGCTGTAGACAAGCACCAAGTAGGCATATCCCACAAATGAGAGGAATTTTCCTAACAATCATTACACACACACCCAACTCCATGACATAGGGGTAGGAGAGTAAAAAAAACTAAGTAAGGAAAAAAGCATGCACACCACTACAACCCAACAACAGATTTTGACATAAATTAATTCAGTAAAGTAAAGCCGGTCCAGAATCCAAACCCAATAATTGAAAGTCAACTAAAAAGTCTGACAAGTAAACACGCATACTAAAGCTATAGTAGGAAGCTACCGGAAACACCTCAGATCATCTAATATCCAGAGGCACCATATGGTCATGTTCCTGGTTATACTACACCTAGGACTCCACTAAATCATCGTTCAACTGCACAAGACATGAAACTTATAGGAAAATCCTTTGTAAGGGTGGTTAAAACAATACATAGTTGGGGAAACTGAAACAAAATGTGAAATACCAAAAAGGAATCATCATCATGAATGTACTGTCAGTTCAACACATGTATATGACATAAAAACATATAACAATAACAATTCAGTGTATAGGGAAATGATTTCAATATAAAAGGTCTCATCCATCGCCAGCCATATGGTTTCGATCGTGGCACGCCCAGTTTTGGGAGGTCCCACTCCTTGTGCTACCAGAAAGTAAAAACATAGAACAAGTCTACCAAAAGTATTTAAGATAAAATCTGGTATGGATACTTCATGGTGTTTCCTGATACATTTGGTCTCAAAAAGACGAGGAGTCTCTATATCACATCCAATCCTTGATCACATGATTCTGCTCAAGGTACGCTCATTCACGGGGAAATCACTCCTTGAGTTGTGGCTTCATCAAAGACCCTTGCAAAGAGGACTCATTACTATGGGCCCCTCCCAATGGAAAGACACTAAGAACTACCCAATGTAAACTGATCTTGTCAAGTTGCAATGAGAGGAATGAACTCGATACATAGATAGGGGTCTGATACCATGGGCTCACTGGGGATCATCTTGGCCCCACTAGAATTTTTCAACCTAGATAGGGAATGTGTTCCCATGTAAATGTTGGTCACACCCTTGTTAAAAACACTATCTAAGGTTCCACGAAGAGAATTAAAGACTAAATGGGACTCTTGGTTTGGTACGAACTCCACATAGACCCGTTGGGGCACTGAGACTGGTAGATTCATTTCATTATTCTGGTTCACAACGATCCTCTTGTCACTTAGGCCTACAGGGATACCATGATCCAAAATTAACCAACACACTTCATAACATGTGCCTTTCTCTATGATAGAATGAGGACCCTGCATCATACCTACATAGAGAACAAAAAGAGATCTCCACCATCCCCTGTTTATAAAACTAAAACCCTAATAATCCATATCAAAAGAATTTCCCCATCGCAAGGGTTCCAACACCACAGACCACTCATCAATCAGACTTTCGGTTTTATAGATGTGATCCTTCTAGTGAAAAGGGGTCGGTGGAGTACGGGTCCAGGATGAACCAGATTGACCGACCTAAACTGACCCTGCATGGGGTCCGCCGACCTAACCTGGGTCCCCAGACCCAGCCCACTGGACCTAACCTGACCATGTGGTTTGACCTATCCTACATAGCCCTTCCTGACCTATCGGTTTACCCTATCCCACTAGAGTGGGCCATTTCGCTCTACCTAAGATGTGATGGGAACCAAAACTCCAAACCACCCACAATATCAACAACAAGTCACCTCTGTTGTCCATCTGAACAACGGTCACAAACCCCATGATGCAACAGTAAGTTGCGTCTACTGAAAACCACCACTAACCTTTGCTGATGGCCCCTGTCAGCTGCCTGTAGCAGATGCTGAGGGCCTCCCACACATCCTCCTTCACACAGCCATTGGCATACTAGTGGTGCCTTCCACTGGTCAAAGGATGTGTTCTGATGGTCCATTCTTTATTCTGGAAGATCTTCTAGAGTCCTCAGTTTATATTCTCCATTGAGAATGGTTTGAATCCTTATTGTGATCGATCGTGGTGAAATGTTATTCGAGTGATGATATCTCCAGCACTGCCTCTATCATGTTTTTGATAACATCATTGCACCTCCATCTTGTTTTTTCAATCCCAGATCGAAGATATTGGATCATTGTTCTATGAAATGTTTTCTCAATTATCAATCGTTCTTCAACCCACGAAGAACGTGGAGAATGTGGATTAGAAAAGTAAAATAAGTAACCTGAGGATCTAAGCTCAACCATTTGTTCTTTCCAGCCTCAACCAAATCCCTTATAAGGATCATGAAAATGATGAAAACACCAGAAATCAATCAAACATTCATTAATCCCAAATAGTCATTATATGGTGAATCCCATCTAGCAACAATTTTCACGATCCGTAAATTGATCCATTCGTCGAACGATTAATGTTCATTTTATGAATTAAAATACATGGAAAGGATGGAATTTAAATAATAACCACAATCTAGAAAATAAGATCATTCATCTTTGGGGATTGATAGTTAGTGGTGATATATTGAGAGACCCCACAGTTCTTCGTTGATGGTGATCTGTTGTTTTTTTCTGTTGTTGATTAGCCAATAGAATTCCTCTAGAGCCTCAGAGATAACTCTTGAGTCATCCCATGATTAATGGAGGGAACATTTCAGCTTTATTGTTTCTCTTTGAAACATTTTCACTATGCCTCACCATTTTTGAAAGGAGAATGGGTTGCTCTGTCACTGCATCACTGAGTCTCCACATAGCGAAATGTTAAAAGTAAATAAAATAAACTTTATTAGGTTATTTTTATTCACAATTAAAAGGCAAAAATTTTAATTTTACCCTAAACCCTATCCGGTTGATCTTAGGATCCACCCTAAGGAAAATATTCATAAGATCAAAAGTACTCACATATTTCCAATCCGAGTTGCATTTTATGTGTTACAAGGATTTGAAAAATAAATAAAAATATTTAATTATTTTTATTTACGGTTATTCTTTTTCTGGGTTTTCTCACTGGAGGCCTGCGCTGACTACACTTAAGTTCTACCTAGGGTAAACTCACTACTCTAAATTAAACTAGGCCCCTGGATTTCTGATATATGAACCCATTTAAGTGTTATTATACTTTTTTATGAAAACTACTCACGTGAGCTATTTAAGAACCTAACATTTTTCGATTGATCATTTCAGTCACTCTGAGACTCAGAATCGCATGCCGTCTCAGCACCTAGTCTTATAATATTCCAATTATTTTTCTAAATTAATTACCAAAAAAATACAAATTTTCACATTCTCCCCACATTATGGATTTACGTTTTCCAGAATCCAAAAAAGGTCAACTGAAATGAAAGGTGAGAGTATCAAGCATGAATCTAAGCCCCCGCTCACATGTGCACCTCTTAAGATCACAGTTCTACCTATGAATACCCACAAAGGTAAAAGATCATCCATCATGGATTCTTGGCCTTTATTGGGAATTTAACCCATGATACTCCAATGTCGATGCCTATCTCATGCAAGATTACAATGTGCAATGGTTTTATGCAGGAATCTCATCAGCAGAGACATATGGAAGAAATTGTGCAATTAGTACCACTAGGGGGTTAGTCCCAGAAGTACACTACCTTTAAAACATGAAAAAGAACCTAAAATAGGGACGATTAACCTTTTATATAACATTCCACCCCCAAAAAATATATGTAACCCTTTTTTAGGTGAGAACCAGTGAAAGATATAGTCACTTTCCTCGAACACCAGATGTCTCCACTGCCTTCCAACCCAAAAAATTTGATGGGACAATGCATACTTAATCCTCCCCTAGATGACTATAAAAACCTCTATAAATTACTTCTACAATCCCAAAAAACTAGTATATAAATCGACCATCAAAATCAGAAACCATCATCAATTAGAATCTATGGAGTCAAACTATATCATGCACATAGAGGAATCCTGAGACCTCTACTAAACTCTGTTCCTAGGTATTTAGGAAGTGGGATGACTCTTTTAGTTATCCAACTATCACCGCTATGGTATCATATCTCTTAAAAATATGTGATAAACCCATCACTAAGTCCACTGATATCCCTTGACACTTTCTTCTTGGAACCCCGTGGAAGAGAAAGAGAAATTCAAGCCAAGTATTAGGGCTTGAAAAAGAGAGATGAAACCCAATGAAACTGACTCAAACAAGCATTCAAATTTTATCTCAATAGGTATTCCTAGATTCAACCTATTCCATCATCCTCAGTGTCCTCCTTGACACCTATAAGCGCATAGCCATTCATCTCGCCACTCGAGGGAACTACTACAATTGGGCATTTTCTGAAAAAAATGATATGCTCCCCACCTTTAGACATTCCATTTGGGGTATTACCTATAGAAAACTAAGCACATAAATACTCATATTCAGTACCACCGAGTTGTGCCTCCATGAATCATTTAAGAGTCGATGGGTAACTACCAATGACTGGATATAAGCTGATCTATTTCTATCCACGAAGGATAACCAAAATGGGTCCAACTCCTCAAATGCCTCACTGATTAACTTCTATCTAGATTCCTACTGATTGCATATTCTTCCATATACCACCTCCCACGAATAAAGAAAAACTTAATTTCATATTCTGGTACAAAATCTAGGCATCGCCTCAATCTTAATCCCTAGTCCTTCTACGATAAGACGCACATGATAATCTTGTGGTTGATGTAGGCGATGTATCACTCACCCAACATGTAGTATCGCCTCATCATCAATGCGAATACCACAACGTCTAAAAATAGACTATGGTTTGTGTAGTTATTCTTGAAATACTCTATCTCAACCCTCACTAGATTCACTGAACACAATAATTTAAGGTGAAATTTACTAGAAACAAAAGACCTCTTTAATCGAAGACAAACACGTAAAGGGATTTCCATGTTTCTGGTTCTCTCAAAGTTGGTCTAGTACCATCCTGAAGATTCTCATGTGCTCCTACATAGATGTCGAGTACAATAATATGTCATCAAAGAAGATCATATGGGGCTGCCTGGGATGTAACAATGGGCCTTACTAAGCCCTTCCTCTTTATGTCCCCCATATTCACCCCCCATCTCATGAAGCTCTTTGAGAGACATCTGATATACCAACATAAACATCAGTGCCACCCTAGTGTGTAGACCAATACATATGTATAACTCTTAACAATGAGGAAATCCTGGACCACATTCAAGGAATACATCCTTACACTTTACAACCACTAATAAACATGAGGACTCATAACATCCACTACACCGAGGGTCGTACTAGCAAATTTAATAGAAAACAACTACACCCTCTTATTCCTGAGTCCATCATGTGCGGTAAGGATATCCACTTTTATGATAAAAGGAAATATGGTTCCATCCCTGTGGAAGAACTGTATCTTTTTATTATCAAATAAATTTGAGCATGGATTGTTGATTTTGTTTATATCGGGAATGACATCGTAAGGCCTCGACACCACTGCCATGAGATACCATATGAAACTCTCACCTCCAAGAGTCAGGTCACAATATCGACACCAGTTCATGGTCATTACGGCTCCCTAAGATAGAGTCTCTAAACAAGAGGTTCAAGTTAATGGTTTAACAGGAACCTCTAGGTATCAAACATGAAATGTGACATAAAAAAATAACTAGTACATGTGTCTATCGATACTACAGCTAATGTAGAAAGACATAGATCATACCTTGAATCACATACGGAGTCTTGGGGTCTTAAAACCCAACAACCTAAAAATGTCTATTCCCCTTACCTTAAGCTCTTAGAGTCTGTTATAGACCACCTGGAGGTGGTTATAATAACCCTTCTTATTATTCCACACTTAAACATGATTTATAACATAAACTCTTCACTTGATACATCATACAAGATTGAGAGGATTTGTGTTTTTGGGGATTTGTAACATTACATAACAACTTAAAACATAAAACACACAAACATCTTTATTGAAAACTTTCATTACTTAACCACGACATTCCCTCGTACTCAGCATTGTATGGGATGACCTGAGAACATACATGTGAAAAAGGGTGGGCTATAAATCCTAGTAAGGGTTTAAAAAGGAATAACCAGAATAATAAAATATATGATAGGAAATAGGCATATCAATGGAGAATAAAAGAACATCAAACTAAATCCATGATATTATCATGACACGGAAATGTTGTAACAAAAATTAACAAGGAATTAGCATGAGTCAAGGCTCATTTCACATGGAGAATGAGTAAACCCTCACTGAACTTGCATTATCATGAGTAAATCCTCATTGCACTTGAATTAGTACGATTAAATCCTCATTTCACATGACGTATCATGATACTAATATTTACCCAATGCTTGGAGTGCTATCAGGGTGAACTCTTCTTAAACATTTCATTCCATGCATAAGTGTCCCACATGGATCAAAAAACAGGGATTTATTAAAAATCATAACTTATTCCATGATAAAGAAACACAGAATTCAAACATAAAACTCTATAATCAATAATTAAATGTCCATAAATGTGATTACCTTGATAGATCAATGGCCTGGTATTCACTACACAATGGCATTGGATTGGAAAAACAAGGTGCATCATAACGACATGACACGAGAATTCACAAAAACAGTTTATGAGAGAGAAAGGGGTGTCTCAACATATGTGCATTAAATGGATAGTAAGGGGTCACATAGATATATGTCCAAACATAGGTAATAGAATTTGGATTCATAATACAAAATATTTTCTTGAATGTAAATTGGGAAAGATAAATTCCTTACTGAATTTCTACATGGTGACGGGTGTACATGGGAGGAATTAATGAGAGAGAATTGGGTCTATCATCATTCAAAAATAAAGAGGTTAGTATGGGGAGGTTATAAATCATAGCCCAACATTTATAATTTAAAACGTAATGGCATAACAATATTAAGAAACATGGCTTAAATGAGAAATGAAGGAATCCCTTACTTGGAAGTGTGATCACAGAGGCATGAGAGAGGCTTGAGAGAGGCTTCATAAGAGCATGGGGTACCTTGGCAGGATTCTAGAGAGAGGAGGGAAGAGTATTTATGAACTCAAAAGTATTTGAACTAATAGTAAGTGGTAGCTTGGGTGGGTTTATATTGAGAAGGATAATGAATTCTTTATTATTTTGGTTTGGGACACCACACATTAAACCAATACAAACCACAAACTAGCCCATTTTTTCCGGTGATTTTTTCCAAAAGGGAGTTGAAAAAAATATTTTATAAGTATAATGGACTGAATTCTAAAAATAATAGGTTTTCTTATTTGGAGGTGAGGAGAACTCTCTAGGAAATCGATTTAAAAATCTAAAATGTTTTAAAAGTCATGGAGGGTCTACGAAGGCTTGGTAAAATAAATCAAAAAAACATAAAATAACATTATTTTAATGTTAAAACATATATTTTCTGAACATAATGTTTATGTTATTTTATTACATCACTATTCAGAACTTATCATGTCATTAAACACATTATATATTTAAATGATATCTATTTTTACCCAAAAATTCGACTTTCTCAGAAAATTTTAAAAAAATTACCGTTGGATAATTTTGACAACCTGATACCAAAAATAATATTAATTTTATCCAAATAACTTTATAAAAATTTGAATTTTTACATTTAAAATGAAAACTGGCATTTATCGAAAATTCATGGGTTTTGACAAAAACTGCTTTCAAACCTTAATAAAAATTAAAATTGTTTTCATAAATTTTTTTATGATCATTTATACATAATAAAAAATATTTTAATAATAATATTAATTTATTAAAATATTATTAAATTCAAAAATCCATTAATTTATCAAAATGTGTTCCTTAGTTGAATATTTACTGAAAATACTATTTGTGATTAAAAAAACTATTTGCAGTGTAACAATAATATAATTAATTTATATTCATTATTATATACAAAAATAATGCACATAATCATAGTGCTAAGGTCCTATTACATTGCCCCTTATAACACTCGCATAAGACCAAAGGGTAAGGTGTGTGGTGGTTATGGACTCTTGGGGTGGCTCAGCTAACATCACTTAAGTGGTAATCTCAATAAACATATACTTCTCATGTAGGCAGTTCCGTTCGAGCTTAAAATGTTGATGATCATATTGTTCTTGGTTAAGAGTGAATCCCAATGATGCAACCTCCTTTCCGAGCAATGAAAAATGGGCTTCATATGGGGAAAGTCTACTGGATGAGGCCATCTTTTCCCTTGTCTGAGTAATTGTATTTTTTAAAACCCTGTATTTATACTATTCATGTGATCACTGTTCAATGGCTATATCATCAAAAGTAACAATTCTTAAAGGTATTTTTATATCCAAAAACATAAAACCAAGGAAGTGCATATTTTATATAACCATTTTTCATAATAAGACATTTAATTAGATAAAGAATATTTTTCATTAATAAAATCTTTGGTCATTACAATCTTCCCCTATTAAGAAATTTCACCCTAGAAATTTCCTTTCCCCACTCTAAAGCTGATGTGGGTAACTCTTCTTCATCACTTCCTCTGATTCCCAAATTGCCTCCTCAAACTTGTTGTTTCTCCAAAACACTTTCACAAGGGGCATTGTCCTATTTTGTAGAACATTTTGAATATAATCTAATATCTTCATTGGTTTATCCTCGTATGAATGATAATCCTCTAAATGCACTTCCTTTGAAGAGAGTACATGTGAAGAGTCCATTATGTACTTCCATATGAGGGATACATGAAAGATTTCATGTACATTGGCCATGGTAGGTGGATGTTCTAGTTGATAGGCCACGGCCCTGACACGATCAAGAATCTCGAAGGGGCCGATGTATCGAGGAATTAACTTCCGTTTCATCCCAAACCTCATAGCCTTCATCCACGAAGATATTAAAAGAAATACAATGTCTCTAACATTGAACTCAAGGTCTCATCGATGGTTATCTACAAAACTCTTTTTTTGACTTTGGGCTACCTTGATATGCTGCTAAATGGTTTTCACATTCTCCACCATTTCTTCACTCATTTTAGGTCCTAGAAGCATATTCCCACTGAAATCATCCCAACACACTAGTGTTCTATACCTTTTCCCATAAATAGATATATATGCTGCCATTCTGATTCTCGAGTGGAAATTGTTATTGTAGGATAATTCAACTAGTGGAATATGTTTGTCTCACCATCATTTGATGTCCATATAACATGATATTAAAATTTATTCCTTTTTGTGAATAGTACGCTGAGATTGGCCATTAGTTTGAGGATGATAGGCCGTACTGAAGTTCAGTTCAGTGCTTAGAGCATGTTGAATACTTTTTCAGAACATCGATGTGAATTTAGGATCACGATCTCATAAAATAGATAGTGGTATTCCATGCAGCATTTCCACTTCTTTGATGTAATTCTTTCCAATTTGATCCAATGAGAAGTCCTCATGAATCACGATAAAGTGAGTTGTCTTCGTAATACCATCCCGAAAGACCAATATAGAAGTTTTTTTCAAATATATATCCTTGGATTTATAGTGAAAATGTCCATAATAATTTTATCCCACATTCATGATGGTATGGGTAGTGGTTGCATCATCCATTTGGACGTTTTTATCTCAACATTCACTTGATGACATACTAGGAAAACTGATTTATATTCCAAAATCTACCTTTTCATGTTGTCCCAGCAAAAGTTTTCTCAGAGATCTCAATACATCTTTTTCCTCCTCGAGTTAATAGAGAAGGTTCAGCTATGTGCATCATTCAAAAGATCCTTATTTTTCTCTAGATCGGATGGAACACATATTCCTGACCCAAATCTCACAATTCCATCCTTGTCCACCATGAACTCTATCGATTCCCCATTTTTCATAGCTTCCACCCTTTTCAGAATTTCTACATCGTTTCTTTGAGAGTCCTTTATTTTCTTCATGAGGAGTGGTTTATCTGCAATCATTTAAGAAAG
The DNA here is from genome assembly GCA_963277665.1 of Viscum album. Taxonomy (NCBI): domain Eukaryota; kingdom Viridiplantae; phylum Streptophyta; class Magnoliopsida; order Santalales; family Viscaceae; genus Viscum; species Viscum album. The sequence goes on from OY728142.1 coordinate 445,810,304, forward strand.
GATGGATGATGTTCATACCTTAATGATTCCCATGTCCATCCTCTAAAATTCAAAAAATATTTGACCCTTTTCAATTTTTGTAATATATAAAGATGTAGGATTGTTTCTACTTAGAGTATCTTCCATATTTCATGCCTTTGTGTAATGGTAGTAGATTGAGCATTCATAATCCTTGATGAGTTCTATCCATCTTCATTGGATCATATTAAGCTATTTTTATGTGAATATAAATTTGAGGCTCTTTTTATCATTATATATCTCACACTTATCCTCATAGAGATATTGCGGCCATTTTTTCAATGAATAGATCACATCCACCAACTCTAGATCATGTGTGGGATAGTTTTTCTCATGGATTTTCTACTTCCTTGAAGTGTAGGCTATCACTTTGTCATTCTGCACCAACACACATCCTTGGCCCTTCTTTGAAGCATCACTAAATACCACAAAATGTTCTCCACTCATGTTAATGTGAGGATGGGTATAGCTATAAGGCTTTTTCTAACACTTTTAAAGCTCTCTTAGTATTCATAAATCCATAAAACCTTTACTCCCTTCTGATTTATCATTGTAAGAGGGTTGTGAAATACTGAGAAAATTATCAAAAATAGAAGATAATATGCAGATAACCACAAGAATCTATAGATATTTGTTACCGATGTTGGCCTCGGTCATCCCGCAATTGATGTTATCTTGGATGGATCCAAAGATATCTCATTTCTTATGATGATATTACCAAATAATAAAACCTCCTTCAACCAGAAATCACACTTTCTTTACTTTTCATAGAGATTCTCCTTTTTCAAGGTATCTTGTATAGTTCTTATATGCTCTACATGATCCTCCATGGTTTTGTAGTATATTAGAATATCATATATAAATACTACCACAAATTTTTCATTGTAATATAAAAAGACTCTATTCATCAAGTACATGAATATTTCTTAAGCATTAGTGTGTCCAAAATGCATTACTATGAATTCATAGTTCTCATAACTTTTACGAAAAGTAGTCTTGGGGATATCTTCTTTATTTACCCTTACATGATAATATCCCAACTAAAAATCTACCTTGGAGGTATTGTGCTTCATGTAGCTGATCGAACAAGTCATAAATTCGTGGAAGATGATACTTTTTATTTATCATTATTTTGTTAAGATCATTATAATCAATGCAAAGGCACGTTGACCCATCTTTCTTCTTGAAGAAGAGGACTTGTACACCCCATGGTGAAGCACCTAGGCATATAAACCCTTTATCCAGATTCTCCAATAGTTGTTTCTTAAGCTCCTCAACCTCCAAAACATCCATTCTATTTGGAGTCATGAATATTGGAAAAACCTTGGGAATATGTTCAATTAATAATTCAGTATCTCTTTGTGGAGGAAGACTAGATGATTCCTCGGGAAACACATCACTGAATTCCCTCACAATAGGCATGTATTCATGTATGGTTTTCTCCTTAGACTCAATCATCTGAGCTAGATATGCATGCTCATAGGGTAGTAAAATCTGTTCTTGAGATGATGTTTCTAAATAATATTCATTCTCCTCCTTGCACATGTATAGAATCTGGGGTCGATTCTCAATATGGAATGTAATTTCCCTCTCATGACAATTTATGTTGGTTCAATATAAGTAAATCCAATCCATTTCAAAAATTGCCTCAAATTCCATCAGAGTGAGTATGATGAGGATCACTGGGAAATTCAATCCACCAATTATGACATGAGAAGAGTTATATTCATGGTATACAATTATTTCCCCAATTGTCTTACTCACCAATATCTTTAGTACCATTATTTTTAGTGGTGTTGGGATTTTTCGACTAAACATTCGGGATATAAAAGAATGCGTAGAACCATGGAAAAGAACCCTACCTTTTACAATTTGATTCTGTTTGTACTCTATCTGGTATATACATATGGATTATAATCATAAAGTATTAACACATAATGGGGAATCCAATGACAAAAAGGGATAAGTTGTAAATTACATTTATTTTCATTAACTTATGAATCTATAGGCATCAATCTATGTTATCTATGATCTAATTCCCAACATATATTCTCAGGGGAATTTTTTATTCCCCTTTTAATGATTCATACTAAGATTGTGAATTTACCAAAGCATATCCCCCATGAGTGTCATAACCATGTGTGAAGAAAGACCCATTGTCGTATACCAGGATACCCAAGGTCAAGCTTGAGACTCCTTGTCAGAGTTTACACTCCTAGGTATATTTGTGTCGGATCCGCCTCTACATGATCGTATCCAGACATGGATTTATATTTTTGATTAACCACTTAATAAATATTCACCAAAATTTATGGATTTTTTATTATACATAGTCTTGTATCTATGGATTCACTAAGGTTCTCTAATCCAATTCCAAAAAATAACTAAACCTTTCCTCTAATACCAAATATGATAACTCGTCTCTTTATTACACACATAAACATGATTTATTACATAAACTATTCACTTGATAAAACATGGAAGATCGATAGGTCTGGTGTCCTTGGGGATTAGTGACATTATATAACAACATAAAACATAAAACATACAACATCTTCTTTAAAAACTTCTTTTACCAAACCACGACATTCCCTCGAACTTAGCATTGCAAGGGGTAAACTGAGGGAATAAATATGAAAAGTGTAATCTATGAATCCTAGTAGAGGAGTAAACAAGGAATAACATGAATAATAAAATACATGTTAAGAAGTAATAATATTAATGGAGCATAAAATAATTTGAACATAAGTGCATGATATTATCATAACATGGAAAATGTGGAAACCACACTTAACATTGAATTAGCATTATCCAAGGAACATTGCACATAGAGCATCATTACACTCTCATTTCACATGAATTTGTCTAAATAAATAATAATTTAACATGAATTAGAATCAGTAAATCATCATTTTACATGATGTATAGTGATACTAATCTCTACCTAGTGCATTAAGGCGATATAAGGGCACACCTTTCATAGACATTTCTTTTCTTGCATAAGTGTGCCACATGGATCATAAAACATGGATTCATTAAACATCATAATTTATTTCATGATAAATTAATGTGTAATTAACACTTGAAACACATTAATAAATAAGTAAATGTGCATAAATTTTAATACCCTTGGTTGAGAAATGGGCATGGTATTCACTACACAATTACTTTGGCATGGAAAAATGTGGTGCATCATAACAGTGTGACATAAGAATTAATAAAAATGGTTGATGAGAGAGAAAGGGGTGTCTCATCATATGTACCAGAAATTTATATTAAGGGGGTCACATAGATATATATACAAACATAAGTATGGGAATTTGTATTCAAAATACAAAAGAATTGCTTGAATGTAAATGAAGAGAGAGATATTTCATATAGAATTTTGGCATGGTCACGGGTGTACATATGAGGCATTAATAAGATAGAAATGGGTCTATAATCCTTCAAACATAAATTGGGAAGTATTATGATGGTGAGAAATCATACCCTAATATTTATAATTTAAAATAAAAGGGAATAACGATAATAAGAAACTTGTACAAAATGAGATAGGAAAGAATCCCTTACATGGATGTGTGATCCCAAAGGCTTGGGAGAGGCTTGAGAGTGGCTTCCTGGGAGCTTGGGGATCCTTCGGAGGATCATGGGGAGAGTAGAGAAGAGTTTAGAAGTACTCAAAATTCTTTGAGTGAAGAGGATGTTGAAGCTTGGGTGGGTTTATATAGGAAAGTATAGGGAGTTCTTTATTATTTTTGTTTGGGACACCACACATTAAACTAAAAAAACCTCATAACAGTCCATAGTTATTCCATATAGTTTTACATAGGGGGGGGAAAAATAATATTATATTTTTCTAGTGGCCAAACTCCTTAAAAAATAGGTTTTCTTATGTGGAGGTGAGTTTCACTCTCAAGTAAATCAATTTAAAAGGCTAAACTGATTTATTAGTCTTTGAGGGTCCACTAAGGCTCTGTGAAATAAATAAAACAAACCTAAAATCATATTATTTTAATTTTAAACCATATATTGTCTTAACATAATGTTTATAGTGTTTTTTACAGCAGTATTGGCTCATTATGATGTCATAAAACATATTATATATTTAAACGTTTTTTAATTTTTACCCAAAAAATCAACTATCTGAGAAACTTATGAAGAATTTACCATTGGATAATTTTGACGTCTTGATTAAAAAATAATATTGATTTTATTCAATTAATTTTCTAAATATTTTCATTTTCAATTTGAAAATATAAACCAACATTTATCATGAATTCATAGGTTTTGACAAAAACAGCTTTCAAACCATAATAAAATTTATAATTGTATTCATAAAAATTATACGATACTTAATACATAATATAATGTAATTCAAAAATGATATTATTTTATTAAAATATTATTTTATTTAAATTCCATTAATTTATCGAAATAGATTCCTTAGTTAAATATTAACTAAAAAGACTATTTTTCCTTATAAAACTATTTACAAAGTAACAATAATAAAATTAATGTATATTATTTATTATATAAAAAAATAATGCACATAATCATAGTGATATGGTCTTGTTACATAACCCCTTATAACTCTCGCATAAGACCGAAGGGTAAGGTCTGTGATGATGATAGACTCTTTGGGTGGCTCAGATAACATTGCTCTAGTGGTATTCTCTATCAACTTCCACTTCTCCCATAGGGGGTTCCATTCGATCTTAACATGTTGAAGTTCATATTGGGAATGGTCAAGAGCGAAGCCCAAAGACACCAACTCTTTTCCAAACTCCAAAACATGGGATTCGTATGGGGAAATTCAACTCCATGAGGACATCTCTTTATTCTTCTGAGTAAATTAGATTTGTTAAATCCATGTTTTTATAATAATCATGTGATCACTGTTCAAGATCTAATTTAGCAATGGTAACACTTCTTAATGGTATTTTGGAATCCAAAAACATAAAAACAAGGAAGTTCATATTTTATATAACCATTTTTCAAAAATAATATATTTAATTATATCAAGAGTAATTTTCATTGATAAAAGTTTCTGTCATTAAAATATTCCTCCCATAAAAATTTTAACACTCGAAATTACTTTTTCCCACACTAAATCTGATGCGGGTAACTCTGATTCATCACTTCCTCTATTTCCCATGTTTCCCCTTCAAACATGTGGTCTCTCCACAGAACTTTCATGAGGGGAATTGTCTTATTTTGTAGAAATTTTTCCCTACAATCTAAGATCTTCACTAGTTGATCCTCGTAAGAAAGATCATATTCTATCTATACTACCTCTGAAGAGAGTACATTTGACTAGTCTGGTTTGTACTTCTTTAATAGGGATACATGAAATATGTCTTTTACTTTAGCCATGGTAGGTGGAAGTGAATGTTGATAGGCCACAACCCTGACACGATCAATAATCTCGAAGGGGCCAATGTACCTAGGAATTATCTTCGCTTTCATTCCAAACCTCATTTCTTTCATTCATAGAGATATTCATAGAAATAACATGTCTCTAACATTGAACTCTAGGTCTCCTCGACGGTTATTTGTATAAATCACATGTTGACTTTGGGATACCTTGATATGTTGTGGAATGGTGGTCTCCATCTCCATCATTTCATCAGCCATTTTAGGTCCTAGAATATTAAGCTCAGTAACTTCATCCCAACACACCAGTGTTCTGCACCTTTTCCCGTAAAGGGCTTAATATGGTGCCATTAGTATGCTCAAGTGGACACTGTTATTGTTAGAGAATTTAACCTGTAGAAGATGTTATTATCATCCTCCTTTTAAGTCCATAGAACATGGTCATAATATATCTTCTAGTGTATGAATAGTTCTCTCAGATTGGCCAACAGTTTGAGTACGATAGGCCGTACTAATGTTCAGTTCAGTGCTTAGAGAATTTTGGAGACTTTTCCAAAACACAGAGGTGAATCTAGATTCATGATCAAATATAATAGATATTGGTAATCCATGAAACATTACCACTTCTTGGATGTATGTTCCTGCAAGTTTATCCAATGAGAAGTCCTCTCAAATCGTGATAAATTGAGCTATCTTTGTAAGACGATCCACAAAGACCCATATATCATTATTTCCTCTGGATGTCTTTTGAAGTACAGTGACAAAGTCCATGGTATTTTTTCCCCATTTTCATGTTGGTATGGATAGTGGTTGCATCATCCAATTAAAATTTTTCCTCTCACCCTTCACTTTCTAACATACCGGGCACTTTGATTTATATTAAGAAATATCCATTTGCATATTGACTGAACAAATGTTTTCTCGAATATCTCGATACATCTTTGTGCTCTCTGGGTGAATAGAGAATCTTGAACTATGTGTGTCATTCAGAATCTCCTTCTTTATCTCTCGATCAGTTGGTACACCTAATCGTGACCCAAATCTTAAAATTCCAACCTTTTCAACCACAAACTCTGAGGATATCCCATTTCTGATAGCTTCTACCCTTTTCAGAATTTCCACATCCTTTCATTGAGAATCCTTTATTTTCTCCATGTGGGACAGTTGAGAAATTGTTTGAGAAATTATTGATGATGTTCCTCTATTAATTTTTACCATTTCCATCCTCTGAAAATAAAAGAAGATTAGATGATTTTCAATTCTCATTATTGATAAAGATATATGATTCTTTCTACTTAGAGAATCTTCCACCTTGTTTTCTTTTCCAGGATGGTAGTGGATTGATCATTCATAATCCTCGATGAGTTCTATCAATGTTCATTGGTGAATATTAATCTCTTTTTGTGAATATATATTTGAGTTTGTTGTTATCATTATATATCTCACACTTATCCCCATAGAGATAATGCCGCCAGATTTTCAATGTAAAGATCATAGCCACCAACTCTAGATCATGTGTGGGATAGTTTTGCCCATGTATTTTCAACTTCCTTGAGGCGTAGGCTATCACTTTATTATTATACATCAACAAACAACCCATGCCTTTATTTGAAGCATCACGGAATACCACAAAAAATTATTCCACTCATGGGAAATGTGAACACAGACGTAGGGACAAGCTTCCTTTTTAACTCCTTGAAGCTCTCTTCACATTCATCACTCCATGAAATCTTTACTCCTTTCTGAGTTAGCTCAGAAAAAGGGTTATACAATCATGAGAAATTTCTCACAAATCAACGATAATATCTAGCTAACACCAAGAATGTACCGATATCCATTACCGATGTTAGCCGCGGCCATCCCTCAATTGCAGTTGTATTGGATGAATCCATAGTTATCTCATTGCTTGTGATGATATTAACCAAGAATGATACCTCCTTAAATCAGAACTCACACATTCTATATTTTTCATTGATCTTATCCTTTCCCAAAGACTCCAGAATAGTTCTTAGATGCTCCCCGTAATCCTCGTTGGTTTTGTAGTATATTAGAATATTATTTATAAATACTATCAATAATTTATCAAGGAAATCTATAAATAATATATTCATCATGTCCATGAATATTACATGATAATTAGTGAGTCCAAAAGGAACTACAATGAATTTATAGTGCATGTATCTTGTACGAAAAGCATCCTTAGTGATATCTTCCTTCTTTACCCTTACTTGATAATATCCAGACTACAAATCTACCTGGGAGGAGAATTGTGCTCCACACAGCTTACCAACCAGGTCATCAATTCGTGGACAAAGATACTTGTTCTTTATTGTGATTTTATTATGATAATGATAATCGATGAAAATGCATGTTTACCCATCCTTCTTTTGTATGAAGAGGACAAGTGCATCCCATGGTGAAGCACTTGGGCGTATAAACCCTTTATCCAGATTCTCCTATAGTCATTTCTTCTACTCCTCATGCTCCACAAAATCCATTCTATCCAGAGTCTTTGATATTTGTAATGCCCCAAGTATAAGGCCAATTGAGAATTAAAAATCTCTCTAAGGAGGAATACTAGGAAATTCTTTAGGAAACACTTCAGTGAATTCCCTCAAAATTTGCATGTATCCAAAAATGGTTTCATCTTTAGACTCAATCATGTAACCCTGATATGCATGCTCGTAGGGCAGTAATATACTCACTTGAGATTATGGTGCTAAATAATATTCATCCACCTCCTTTCACTTCTATAGAATTTATGGTCGATTCTACATATGGACAATGATTTCCATCTCATGAAAATTTATTTTAAAGCCCCATAAAATTCAAGGGAAATAAATTTTTTCTTAATTTTCTTTGGGTTTTTACAAGAACACAGTTTCCGACAGCGCCTGATTTCGAGGTCCAGTGTTCCCGGAATTAATTTCCGAAGTTAGGCTCGGGTACGTTCAGTGAACGAACGAGTGGGTTTTTCTATCATTTAAACCAGTGATCGTAATTGAAATTCAAGGGCACCGATGAAATCGCAGCACCGGTAATTGGTTAAGAAGACCTTTTCCGAAGGTGCATTTGCTCGGGAGGAGTTGTTTAAATTTTGAGGTGTAAGTGAAGAATAAATAAAATTTGTAATCCAATTTTATTTTTCTTCTATGTAGTTTTATCCTTTCTATGGAAGTTGGGTTGGTAACTACCCTTGGGAGAATAAATGAGAGGTGGGGCCCACACGAGCCCCCACCTTTTCACATTCCCCATAACCCCTTTAAACTCCCCTTGAAACTTGTTAACTCCCTTAAATTAAGTAACTCTTCCACTTCCTTATTTAATTTGCCAACCTACCACTTAATTAATTAAAAAATTCATGGTTTAATTAATTAAGTGAAATGGATTTGAATTTTGTAAATTTGAATGCATGTCATGGGTAAATAAAATAAGGTGGAGCCTTATATTATTTTGGTTGGAATTGTTGTGTAAAGAGAAAGGGAAGAGAGATCTTGAGTTTTGAATAACTTCTTTCTCCGAAGAAGAATGCTTCATCTCCTTTGTTGAAGAACGCGAGGAATGTCGAAGCTTCGATGAAGAACGTCATCTCATCTTGAATCTTCTCTCCATGTCGAAGGAAGCAAGACGCCGAATTCTTCATCGGGCGAACACCGACGACGTGACTTCTCTTATTATTCCTCCACGTCATGGTAGGAGACACCACCGCTGGGAACATCGCCATCGATGACGACTCTTCCTCTGATGTCAGTGGAATCGACACTAATCTTACGCGACGTCTTTTTCCGCGACAAACCTCGATTGACGACTCCATCGAGGTAGGGGATTTTATTGTTTTTATTCATGATTTCTTCTGTCATTGTAACTCGTTTCAATATGTACTGATTTCTATCTATTAATAGGAGGGGGCCGGACCGCACCAACACGGCCGACCCTCCTCCCTTAATTCTGTTGATCAACCTTGTTGGGGTTTTGAACGGAGATAGCGTAGTGTCGTTGCACCACGCAGAATCATGTGGCAAGGATGCGTGGTGTCGTTGCGCCGCACTGTGGAAGACGAACAAGGTTGCGGCGCCGTCATGTCGCGCCGAATAATTATGAAAACACCGCGGCTAGAGTGGGGCCACGGCAGAGGGGCGCAACGCCGTCGCGTCGTGCTGGACGGACCAAGGCCACGGCAGAGCAGGGAGCTGCAGCAAGTTTCTGGCTGTCGGTGTCGGAGCAGAGGGACCGGACCAGCGGTCCCGTGGTGGCAGCAGCGGGCCGGCCGGTCAGGGGAGAATCCGGGGGTTCGTAACCCCCGGCTGGCCGAACAGCAGCGGCCCCATGTGGGGGCCGCATTTTTTTGAACAGGGGGGTAGCCCCGCCCCCCGCTTGACCGCCAGCTCGGTTACACCGAGCTGCCCAGCAGATTGGCAGCGCACCGGGCCGGGCCGCGCCTAAGCGTGCCGGACCCAAACCCAGGTCGGGTCGAACTGGTTCGGGCTGACCCAGGGGGTCTCGTGTCGGATCGGTCCAGGCCCGAACCCCCTATTCTCGGTCAGTTTTGGTTCAAACGCCCATATCATGGGCTACGAACCTCCGATCGACGCAATGTCAATTTCAATGCGATCCTTCGATCTAGACGGTCGTTTTGGTATATTACACTCAATAATTTGGAGAACTTTGAGTATGGCCAGGTTGGTTAGATCACAAAACCAACCGGGCCCTCAGAGCGGAAACGCTTATATCTCGTGCTCCGGACGTCCGATTGACGTACCGTTGACTTTGTTGGATTACTCTTGATGAGACGGTACTTTTGGAATACTTCTCCTGAGATTTGGACGCGGTTGGTGTATGGTCGGGTTGGATTGTACCCGAAATCCAAGTGGACCCCTAGAACGGAAAATCTGATAACTTTCAGACCGGACGTCCGTTTGTCGAACCGTCAGCAGCGTTGGTGATCACGTTGAGAAACGGTCCCTATGAGTATACCCTATGAGAGTTTGGGGTACAATTGAGATATGTCCGGGATGGTTCGCACATGAAACCAACCGGGTCCCTAGGACGAAAAGTCTAATAACTCATAGACCGGGCGCCCGATTGACGAGGAGGTACTTTGAGATACATCTTCGTGGGAATTTGTGATACTTGGAGTATCGACAAGTAGCTCGTGGAGCGGACCCTCCTGGAGACGAGCGTGCGGAGTACAGAGACCGTGTAGCTGGCTGAGACCTGATGACTGCTTGACCGACTCGACTTGGAGTGAGTCGACTAGCCCAGTTGACGTAGCACTACTTTGTTTGGGTGCAGACCCATGGCGGACGGAGCACTACTGAGTTTGGGTTCAGACCCGCGGTACTCGTTTGGAGAGTACCTCTGCAGGCTATTAGGGGTTGTGCACTACTGTGTTTGGGTGGCACACCCCGGTGGTAAGCACTACTGTGTTGGGGTGGCTGACCCGCGGTACTCGACAGGAGGAGTACCTCAGCAGTCTTAGGTTAGTGAGCAGTACCTCGGAGTTGTGACAGGACCACTGTACACTCCAGAGACGAGGATCTTCAGCAGTTACGGTTTTGATAATGAAAATCCGGGATTGACCTGAGTCTAAGATCTTTGTATTTCCTCATGATTGAGATGGGTCACTTGATAACTTAGTTATACGTATGGGCATATACCTAGGTAGTGGTTATCTGTTGATTTCATAATCTTTGTGTTTCCTCTTGATTGAGATGGGTTATTTGATAACTTAGGTATATGTATGGGTATATACCTAAGTAGAGGTTATCTATTGAGATCCTTATTTGTGGTTATCCTTGTTGGATTTAGTGAGACCTTGAGGGTCTCGGGGTCCCTAATGAGTATCGTTATACTCACCCTTGTACGGTCTATGCCCGCACCCCATTGTGTTGGTTGCAGACGACGAGCAGCGCTGACAGTGGCCGAGTGTTTGAGGATTGGACGGTACCCGGAGGTGGATCTCACGACGAGTCAGTATCCGGAGGTGGACTTCACGACATGATGATACTCATAGGAGGTTGACGGGCGAGAGCATTTTGGAGGTTATCTGTACCTACTCTTCAGGTAGGATCCGTGGTGGATGATCCAGGAGCTACGCTATCTGTACCTACCCTTCAGGTAGGATCCGTGGTGGATGACCCAAGAGCTACACTATCTCTGCCTACCATTCAGGTAGGATCCGCGGTGGACAAACCAGGAGCTGTTTCTTTTCTGTTGTATTTCCTTTCAGTTGTAGTTGTAATTTTCAGTTGGGTTTTTATTCTGTTCCTTTTTACTTTTCAGCACATTCTTTTTTTACTTAGTTTTTTACTTCCGATTGTACTCTGTGGTGTTTGTTTACTTTTATAAAGGCAGTGCCTTCCCAGTTATCGGGATTTATGCCTTTGGTGCTAGTCACCTGCCCCTGGCCTATGGAAGGAGGGCTTGGAGTAGTCACGTCACGAGCCCTGAGGACGGTTCGTGACAAATTGGTATCAGAGAAGTCAGTTCTACTGCAGAACTTAAAACTCTGATTTTCCCTTTCTGTGAAGCAGTAGTGTTAATGGTACCGAGTGTGGTTATCAGTTCAGGGAGTCTAGGTTTGGTGCGGTGACCGACGTATCCGTACAACAGGACCCTGACTACTGATTTCCGACTTTGTGCATGAAAACACTAATTGCATGGGTGTTTCCAAGAGTTTAAAAGTGATCTCAAACTAGGTCATCTCACCAGGTATAAAATGTTGATAGTGTCGCATCTGTTCAGGATGTTTCCACGTAGAAAATTAGTTGGAGTTCCGAGAGAGTACTCAATGACGGCCAACCGAGCGACGAGGCTACGGTGTGGGGCCCTTTTTCTATGTTGGCACCCTTGGGTGGTGTACCACCAGCACCACCACATGTTGGGAAGTAGATGCCACCATCCATACAAGCGAACTGTACATGCTGGAAGAGCGCGTTGCACGAGTTCCAGCAGCAGTGGCCTCTGAGGTTACGAGGTGAGGCAGGTTCCCAGGCAGTAGAACACTAGCTGGAGGCGATTGCTAGAGTTTTTCGCCTAGCTGAGAAACCAGTGGAGTGGATGGTAGACATGGCTACTAGTGTTTTCTAGTGAGTGACCATGAGGATGGTCCGCATAGTGATGAGGCTTCGGTATGTGGACCGATGCCTGAGTTAGTGCCTTTGGGAAGTGTTCCAGCTATACATCACTACCTATTGGTCAGCAGTTATAACCTGCGATACCAATAGATGACACATGTAGGCTTACTGCCTTACATGTGTTCCAACATCAGATACCCTCAAGTTCCGAGGCGAGCCCGACTCACAGTCAGCTGAGAACTGTCTTGAGGAGGTGGATGAGAGTTTTCTAGAGCTTATACAGCTTCGGCAGGATGATGTTTCAGTAGCTGAGTATTCATCGAGGTGTACCGATCATTCATGGTACTTGATGACTATGATATGATCAGTGCTTTAGATCTCATAAATCAGAGAGAGGTGTGTGTAAATGATATTCGAGCCATCACTTTTTACCCTCTGCACTCCTACTCACGTTAGGGTGATAGAGGGAACCTTGTGGTTGAATGTTCTTTGGATGAACGAATACAACTAGAGAATGTTAGAAGTTTGGAAAGCAGGAAACTGGTGCCAGTCTCGGAGACGTGGGCGTATAAAATGTTTCAAGAAGATGAAATGTTAAGGATAGATAAGTCTGCAGATTAGCAGACGTAGAGGCAGAGCTAGGAGAGCAGCAAGAGGTGGTGTACATCTCAACATGTTACAACCACCCATCTTTGTTGTCCCCCCAGGCTCATGGAGCTGGATGGCAGGGGAAGAGAGTAGCTGCAAGCGGTCAAGGAGAGTGCCCCAATGGATCTAAGAATGATTTGAGGGGCAGTCTGTGTCAACTAATAGCTGTCGTAGTAACAGACGTTGATAAGAATAATTCCTTCCACCAATATTGTCCCAGACCTAGAGTTTCCGGTAAGCCGTAGACTTGACCCTCACATCTGGAGATACCATGGGAGGAGAATCGATAACCACACTTATGCCGATAGTGTGATCTGACCCACAAGGCGAGAGTTTTGGTTGGAATCTCTTGGTGACAGCGTCGAGGCCTTACGATGTTGTTCTGAGTATGGATTGGATCCACAGTTCATACACTAATTGACTGTATTAGGCAAAAAGGTTGTGGTTTATCTACAACATTGGGATGGGGTTTTCCTTGGTTGGCGAAAAGGAAAACCCAAGAATCACGGGATGGAATCATGCATAAGAGTGTGCATTCGATCACTCAGAAGATGTCCAAACATACTTTTGTTCCATAATTCTCTAGAGTTGCGGCACCAATTCCAGCAGAGATTTCGGGAGTTGGGTTGACCGGTGCACCCAACCTGTGGGCATTGGTTACATAGTTCTCTGCAACGCATTAGGGACTAGACTCAGGTGTTTCCTGATGTATGAGTGGGCAGTGATCGCCTATGGATCACGGTAGATGAGACTACAAAAAGCTGACAGGAAGCCTCTAGAGTTCAAGGATTACGACCATGTCCTTATAGGGGTCTCACCTCAACGAGGTTTACGGAGATGTGGCCAGGGCGACAAGTAATCTCCGAGGTTCAGCGAACCTTTTCAGGTCCTCAGCTAGTTAGGCGAGGTGGTTTACCACTTGACCCATCCACCTCAGTTGCACCGGGTGCATGACAACTTCCACATATCTCAACTGAGGAAATACGTGCTTGACCCAACGCATGCCATCAACCATGGGGAACTGGAATTTGGTGATGGGGTAACTTTTACGAGGTTCCAGTAGATGTTGAGGATGGACATGAGTGGATCCTACAAGGACGCTCGATTCCTTGGTTGTGCTTTCAGTGGTAGTACGGGAACCTCAAGGTGAGCAAATAGGAGTGGAAGGTTCAGGTGTGTGCTCAGTATCGCTTTTGTATCCCTAGTTTGTGTTAAAGATTTACGAGGACGTAAAGCCCTGAGGTGGGAGTAATGTAAAGACCCGTAAAATTCAAGGAAATTTTTTCTTAATTTTTTTTGGGATTTTAAAAGAATGCAGTTTCTGATGGTTCCTGATTCCGAGGCCCGGTGTGCCCAAAATTAATTTCTGATGTTAGGCTCGGGTATATTCAGTGAACGAAAGAGTGAGTTTTTCTAACTTTTAAACCGGTGCTTGGAATTGAAATCTGAGGGCACCGATGAACTCGCAGCGCTAGTAATTGCTTAAGAAGACCTTTTCTGAAGGTGCGTTTTCTCGGGAGGAGTTGTTTAAATTTTGAGGTGTAAGTGAAGAATAAATAAAATTTGTAATCCAATTTTATTTTTCTTCTAGGTAGTTTTATCCTTTGTGTGGAATTTGGGTTGGTAACTACCCATGGGAGAATAAATGAGATGTGGGGCCCACACGAGCCCCCTCCTTTTCTCATTCCCCCTAACCCCTTGAAACCCCCCTTTAAACTTGTTAACCACCTTAAATTAAGTAACTCTTCCACTTCCTTATTTAATTTTCCAACCTACCTCTTAATTAATTAAACAACTCGTGGTTTAATTAATTAAGTGAAATGGATTTGAATTTTGTAAATTTGAATGCATAACATGAGTAAATAAAATAAGGAGGAGCCTTATTTTATTTTGGTTGGAATTGTTGTGTTATGAGAAAGGGAAGAGAGCTCTTGAGTTTTGAAGAACTTCTTCCTCCGAAGAAGAACGCTTAATCTCCTTTGTTGAAGAACGTGAGGAATGTAGAAGCTTAGATGAAGAACGCCATCTCATCTTGCATATTCTCTCCACGTCGAAGGAAGCGAGACGCTGTATTCTTCATCGGGCAAACTCAAAAGACATTCCTTCTCTTCTTCTTACTCCGCGTCAAGGGAGGAGACACCACCACAGGAAACAGCTCCATCGACGATGAATCTTCCTCTGACGTCAATGGAATCGACACCAATCTTCCATGATGTCTTTTCTGTGACAAACCTCGATCGACAACTCCATCGAGGTAGGCGATTTTATTTTTTGTATTCGTGATTTCATTTGTCGTCGTTCCTCGTTTCAATTTGGACCTCTTGCTATCGATTAACGGGAGGATGTCGGACCACACAAACATGGCCGACCCTCCTCCCTTAATTCTGTTGATCAACCTTGTTGGGGTTTGGAACAGAGATGGCACAGTGTCGTTGCACCGCGCGGAATCATGTGGCCAGGATGCACGGCGCCGTCACGCCGCACCGTTGAAGATGAACAAGGTCACAGCATCGTCGCGCCGCACCAGAGAATTACGAAAACACGGCAGCTGGAGCGGGGCCACAGCGGAGGGGCATGGCGCCGTTGCACCGTTCCGGACAGACCAAGGCCACGGCAGAGCAGGGAGCGGCGGCCGGTTTCCGGCCGCCGACGTCGGATCAGGGGGACCGGACCAGCCGGTCCCGTGGCGGCGGCAGCCGGCCGGCCAGAGCGGTCCGGCCAGTCTGGGGAGAAGCTGGGGGTTCGTAACCCCCATCTGGCCGAACAGTAGCGGCCCCATATGGGGGCCGCATTTTTTTGAACAGGGGGCACCCCCCCCCCCCCCCACCTGACAGCCAGCTCGGTTACACCGAGCTGGCCAGCAGACCGCCAGCGCGCCGGGTCGGGCAGCGCCAGCCAGGACGGGTTACTCTCAAGCGGGCCGGACCTTTTCCCAGGTCGGTTCGACCCTGTTCGGGCTGACCTAGGGTGTCTCGGGCCGGGTCGGTCCGGGCCCCCACCCCATATTGTCAGGCAGTTTTTGTTCAAACGCCCATATCTTGGGCTACGGACCTCCGATCGATGCACCGTCAGCTGCGATGTGATCCTTGGATCGAGACAGTCTTTTCGGTATATTACACTTAAGGTTTCGGAGAACATTGAGTACGACCGGGTTGGTTCGATCACGAAACCAACCGGGCCCTCGGAGCGGAAACACTTATATCTCGAGCTCCGGACGTCCGATTAACGTACCGTCGACTTTTTTGGATTTCTCTTGATGAGACAGAACTTTTGGCATACTTCTCCTGAGATTAGGATGCAGTTGGTGTATGGCCGGGTTGGATTGTACCTAAAATCCAACCGGACCCCTCGAACAGAAAAGCTGATAACTTTCAGACCAGACGTCCGTTTGACGAACCATCGGCGGCGTTGGTGATCACGTTGAGAAACGGTCCCTATGAGTATACCCTATGAGAGTTCGGGGTACAGTTGAGATATGTCAGGGTTGGTTCGTACACGAAACCAACCGGGCCCCTGGGATGAAAAGGCTAATAACTCACAGACCGGGTGTCCGATTGACGCACCGTATATTGTGTTGAGACCCCTATGACAAGGTGGTCCTTTGAGATACTTATTCGTCGGACTTTGTGATACTTGGAGTATATACCAGTAGCTCGTGGAGTGGACCCTCCCGGAGACGAGCGTACGGAGTATGGAGACCGTGTAGCCAGCTGAGACCTGACGACTGCTTGACCGACTCGACTTGGAGTGAGTCGACAAGCCCAGTGGACGGAGAACTACTTTGTTTTGGTGCAGAACCATGGCGGACAGAGAACTACTGAGTTTGGGTGCAGACCTGCGGTACTCATCCGGAGAGTACCTCTGCAGGCTATTAGGGGGTGTGCCCTACTGTGTTTGGGTGGCACACCCCGGCGGGAAGCACTACTGTGTTTGGTTGGATGACCCGCGGTACTCGACAGGAGGATTACCTCAGCAGTCTTAGTTTAGTGAGTAGTAACTCGGAGTCGTGACAGGACCGCTGTACACTCTAGAGACGGGGCTCTTCAGCAGTTACGGTTTCGATAATGAAAATCTTGGTTTGAGCTGAGTATAAGATCTGTGTGTTTCTCATGATTGAGATGGGTCACTTTATAACTTAGGTATATGTGGGGGCATATACCTGGGTAGTGGTTATCCGTTGATTTCATAATCTTTGTGCTTCCTCATGATTGAGATGGGTTACTAGATAACTTAGTTATATGTATGGGTATATACCTAAGTAGAGGTTATCTGTTGAGATCTTTCTTTGTGGTTATCCTAGTTGGATTTAGTGAGACCTTGAGGGTCTCGAGGTCCCTACTGAGTATCATTATACTCACCCCTCCATGGGCTATGCCCGCACCTCGTTGTGTTGGTTGCAGACGATGGGCAGCACTAACCGTGGTAAAGTGTTTGGGGACTGGACGGTTCCCAGAGGTGGATCTCATGAAGAGTCAGTATCCGGAGGTGGACTTCACGACGTGACGATACTCGGAGAAGGTTGACGGGCGAGAGCATTGGGGAGGCTATCTGCACCTACCTGTCACGACCCGTCCTCAGGGCCCGTGTCATGAATGCTCCAAGCCTGCCTTCCATAGGCCATGGGCTGGCGACTAGCACCAAGGCGTAAATCCTGGTAAAAAGGGAGGGCATTGCCTTTGTAAAGTAAAAAAAACACCACAGAGAAAGCAAGCAGAGAAACACAAAGTAAAAACTGAGTAGAACAGTACGTGCGGAAAGGTAAGTGGGCCAAAATACAAACCCAAAATGAAAGTAAACTATAACTTGAAAGGGAAAACAACAACTGAAAAGTAAACCCGCAAGGTCGATCCATCCACTGGAAGTCCAACCTAAATGATGAGTACAGATAGCCTTCTCTACTCCTCGGGTCCAGCCGACCGCTCCGAGTACGTTCCGTCCAGTGGTCCACCTCCAGGCACCGTCCTGCTCCGCAAGCATCAACCACGATCAGCGTTGTCCGTTGTCTGCAACCAACGCAATGTAGTGCGGGCATAGCCCGTGCAGGGGTGAGTATAAGCTACTCAGTAGGGACCACGAGACCCCCGAAGGTCTCCCTAAATCCAAAATGGATAATCCACAAAGGAAAGATACTTTCACGAAGTAACATCCGACACTGCTTAGGTATATGCCCATACATATACCTAAGTCATCAATTCTCGTTCGGCTCCAACATCCGAGCCCACGTACAACCAAGTCCACACTGGAAAGCAAAACGTAAATCCACACAGGATAGCACAACACAATCCACATAGGAAAGAAAAATATGATTCATCTCACACAGGTACACATCATTTGTAAATTAAGAGAGATGATCAGATGTAATCACTGATTCATCTTACTGGGACCCACGTAGGATACAAGCACTATAGTCATCACTGTCGAACCCACAGAGGATTCTAGTACAATTGTCTACATCGTCGAACCCACATAGGATTCTTGTACGATAGTCTTCATCGTCGAACCCACATAGGATTCCAGTACGATAGTCTTCATCGTCGAACCCACGTTGGATTCCAATACGATAGTCTTCATCTTCAAACCCACATAGGATTCCAGTACGATAGTCTTCATCGTCGAACCCACATAGGATTCCAGTACGATAGTCTTCATCGCCAAACCCACATAGGATTCCAGTACGATAGTCTTCATAGTCGAACCCACATAGGATTCCAGTATGATAGTCTTCATCGTCGAACCCACATAGGATTCCAGTACGATAGTCTTCATCGTCGAACCCACATAGGATTCCATTACGATAGTCTTCATCGTCGAACCCACATAGGATTCCAGTAAGATATTCTTCATCGTCGAACCCACATAGGATTCCAGTACGATAGTCTTCATCGTCGAACCCACATAGGATTCAAGTACGATAGTCGTCGTCATCACAGTCACAGTCGCAGCCAGCACTAGGGTTCCCGCACACAGCAAGCTCGTTCGGGAGGGTCCGCTCCACGAGCCGAGAGGCTGATACATCAACTGACACATAGTCCAGAGTTGATGTATCCAAAAGTTCTGTATCGTTAACAGGAACTTAACGTCACAAACGACACGTCAATCGGACGCCCGGTCTGAGAGTTATTGGCTTTTTCATCCCAGGGGCCCGGTTGGTTTTTATGTCAAAAACAACCCGACCGTACTCCACCTATGTCCAACCCTCGGGCGGAGTAAGCCAAAATATCCGTCTCACTTAGAGGAATCCATCAAAGTCGACGGTACGTCAATCGGACGTCCGGAGCTCAAGTTATAAGCTTTTCCGCTCCGAGGGCCTGGTTGGTTTCGTGTTTGAACCAACCCGGCCGAACCCAAAGTATTCCAAAACCTTGAGTATAATATACCAAAATGACTGTCACGATCCAAGGATCACATTGCCGCTGAAGGCGCATCGATCGGAGGCCCGTAGCTCAAGATACCAGCAAAAGTACAAAAAGGTCCGAAAATGGGGGGTCTGGGCCCAGACCGACCCATCCCAACCCCCCTGGGTCGTCCCCAACCGGGTCGACCCGACCCAGGTCTGGATCCGACACGATCGGCGCGGCCCGACCCGGCGGTCTGGCCGGGCGGCTCGGCCGGCGCGCTGGCACTGGCCAGGCGCCGCGCAAGGCAGCCCCCCCCCCCCCCCCCCGCGCGGGGGCCACTCCATGACACCCAGACGCGGCTTAAGCTGCGTCCCTCCTCCACGGTCTCACGTGGCCATGAGACCGGCCAGTGCCGCCGCGGCGGGTCTTCACAGTGGCCGGCCGCTGCCGGCCTCCGGCGCCGCCGTGCCAGCGGGGCGCGCCGACGAGGGCTTCCGCGGACCACCGGACACGCTCCGGTCGTTCGTTTTGCCTGTGGTTTGCGCCTACGGCTCTCCTGGGATCCAAAAATCGCTGCGAATGCCTCCAATCGCCATTCCAATCCCATTTCGTAAATTCTGTTAATCCACCAATCAACAAAAAACCGTAGAGGGTTGTCGGGCTGTGTTTGTTTGGCCCGCACCCTCCGCGTTAGGTGATAACAATTGGGAATAATATTCAACACATGAAAACATAACAAGGCGCAATTTTAATATTAAAATTGAACCTAGTTCCCAAAAAGAAACTCCCGTAAATAAAAATTCCCATCCCGAATATAAAACAAACGCAGATCAACTTGGTGATGAGTTGATCCGGGTTCTTTGTTTTAGAAGGAAAAAATCATGGGAATAAATATTATTCTCAAATAAAACCCCTACCTCATGCGAGCTTGAACGGAGGTTCGTCAAAAGAGGATTCGTCGTGGGTAGCTATGTTGCGGAAGGAGATATTGTGGAAGAAGACGTTGCAGAAGAAGACGTTGCCGGCGTCGCGGTACACGGCGTCGCGTAATCGGTTTCCGAGAAATCGACGTTCTTCGTCGGAGACCGATGTGTTCTTCATGTTCTTCGTCGAAGAGGAAGAAGTTCCCCAATCCTTAGCCTTTTTCTCCCCATGAATCCACCACAAGAATGTAACCCAAAATAAATTAAGCTCTCACTAAATTTATTAACTATACATGAGTTTGAATTTCAAACCCACACACACATTAAACTCACCTCATTAATATCATAAGTTATTAATTCTTATGTTATCAAATTAAAACAAGAGTTGAGGGAGTTAAGGAATGTGAAGGGGTGGGATTCATGTGGGCCCCACCACCCTCATAACCTCCCATGGAAAGTTGAGTACTTACCCAACTTCCACCCAAATCTAAAAACAATCAAGAGGGAATAAAAATTGTAGTTAAGTTATTAATTAAACTTCCAAAATTTTTATTATCTTCTCTCGTGAAAATGAAACTCCAGAACAGGTGTTCCTAAGCAATTACCGGCGCTGCAGTTCCATCGGTGCCCTCGGAATTCGATTCTGAAAACCGGTTCAAAGGATTGGAATTCCAACTCGTTCGTTCACTGAACATACCCAAGCAAAACTTTGGATAGAAATTCCGAGCACACCAGCCCTCAGAATCAAGTGCCGTCAGAAACTGCGTTCTTGTAGAATCTCAAAGAAAATTAAGAAAAAAATTTCCTTGAATTTTTACGGGTCTTTACATTACTCCCAACTCAGGGATTTATGTCCCCGTAAAGATACATCATAAGATAGGGAAACAAATGTGGGTACTGAGCATGCAACTGAGCCTCCCGCTCACTAGTGCTCTCCTGGAGGTTCCCTTGCTGCCATCAGATGTGTACTAGAGGAATCGACCGTCCACGTAGGACCCGCTCCTTTCGATCCTCGATCTCTACCAGGACCTCCACAAAAGTCACCCCATAATCAACGTCTAGCTCCCCATGGTCAATGATATGCGTCGGGTCGTGCATGTATCTCCTCAGCTGAGATACGTGGAAGACGTCGTGCACCTGGTGCAATTGAGGTGGTAGAGCCTGGCGATAAGACACCTCACCAATCCTGCTGAGGACCTGGAATGGTCTGATGAAACGTGGAGACAACTTTTCGCCTCAGCCAAATCTCCGTAACTCACGTCGAGGTGTGACCCATAAGGAAAACTGGTTTCTATCCTCGAACAATAGTGGTCTCTGCCTCCTGACAGCCAAGACTTTTGCCAGATCTGAGCTGTCCTCATCCTCTCTTGGATGACTTGGACCTTTCTGGTCCTACTCGAGCTACTGAGATTTCTTCTCTGCCGAGAAGAGAAATATGGTCTCATCCCCTGGATGAACCACGTTCATCGCCTAATACATCCAATCCCGTCATGGATGATACAATCCCATACCAAGGATGACGTCGTAAGGCCTCGATGCTACTACCAAGAGATCCAATCATTACTCTCACCTCCAAGGGTTGAGTCACACTATCGACATCAGTGTGTGGTCACTAGGTCTCTTCCAGTAGGTATCTCAAAGTGAGGGTCAAGTCAACGGGTTTTAAACCGGAACCACTTAGTAACAACACAAAGAGAGGAAAGGAAGGTAAACGCCAAAAGAAAAGTGTCTTTTTATTACTGCAGCTCAAAGTACAAAGTCACAAAGCAACATCAAACAAAAATCAACAGAGCTAGAAGAAACATGAACAAATGTCTCCAGGTCTGGAGCTAGTCCCGCTCTTGTCCATCTGCTCCCGGAGCTCCCTGATCGTAGGCCTCAGCTGCCTGAAGCTAAGCTCTTCCATGTGCACCTATTCCCTACGGTCAGGGTGGTCTCCCAGGTGGTGGTGGTAGTAAGGCCTCAAAGCGTCGTCCACCAGCCGCTGCTCAGCCAGCTCCTCTACCTCGCCCGCCTAATACCTACGGACCGTCAAGGTCGAACCTCTACTTGGGATATCTCTCTACCACCTGTTGTTCTTCAGTACGATGAGTCAGGCAGTCTCAAGCCATGTGACCTTGCTCGCCGCATGCGTAGCATTGCTTGCTCCTCGAGTAGCTGGATCTCCTTCGTGTTCCCCGCACAACCGAATCATCACCCTGAGATTGCCCATATGAAGGTCTGGCCCACTTGGTCCTCTGCATTACCTGTCGACTGCCAGCTGCAGAAGACTCCGCTACGGGTCATCCTGCGAAGGGTCCTGCCGTTGGTGCCTGATCAACGAGGAAACTCTCCACTAAATGGGCTCTCTCCAACACCTCTACCAGCGTCGGAATGTTGAGGGATATCATCGAGGCCCTGATCTCATGCCTCAGTCCCTGGTCGAAGGTCCGGGCCCGGAAGAACGGATCTCGTACCACATAAGTGGAGTAGCGCGATAGATCAGTAAATCTCGCCGAGTACTGGACAACCGTCATGCTGCCCTGCCGCAACTGTAGTAGCTCCTGGATGCGCAACGCACGGAGGGTGGCTGGGATGAACTCTGAGAAGAAGATTATCTTAATGTCTGTCCAGAGGAGAGATGCCTCATCGTGCACCTGGAGCATCATGCTCCACCATCAGCCCGCCGCCGCGTGCAGTAGGCTCGCTTCGAGGATAACCATGAGGTCTGCTGGTGTCCTCACTAACCGGAAAACTCGTACCACTGCCTCCAGCCAGTCCTCGGCTGCCTGGGGGTCCGTCTCCCTGCGGAACCTGGGCGGTCGCTGGCGCTGGAACTCGTGCAGTGCACTAAGGCGACGTGCATCATCAGCGGCTGGGGCTGGAGGCATCAGTGGATTGGCGGGTAAAGGTATCGCCAGTGCCTCTGCTGACAAAGGGCCCTGTACCGAGGCCTCGTTGCTCGGCGGGCTGTCGTCACGCTCAACTCTCAGAA
Source organism: Viscum album (assembly GCA_963277665.1). Taxonomy (NCBI): domain Eukaryota; kingdom Viridiplantae; phylum Streptophyta; class Magnoliopsida; order Santalales; family Viscaceae; genus Viscum; species Viscum album. The sequence goes on from OY728142.1 coordinate 445,833,654, forward strand.
CCCTAGCTGGCTGCTGTCGTGGGGCCATCCTGAAAAGAGACAGATGTGCCACGGTCAAACAGTATACCTGGTGAGCTGACACAAAGTAATCACAAAGAAAACTTGAAACACACACGCAATCAATGTTTTCGTGCATTAAGTCGGAAATCAGAAGTCTGGGTCCTGGTGTACAGATACGTCGGCCGCCACAGCAACACTGAACTCCCTAGACAGATAACCACACCCAATACGCTTAACACTATTCCTTCACATAGAAAAATATCAGTGTCCCAAGTTCTGTGGCAGAACCGAACTCCTTTGATACCAATTTGTCACGACCCATCCTCGGGGCCCGTGCCGTGACTACTCTAAGCCCGCCTTCAATAGGCCAGGGGCTGGCGACAAGCACCAAGGCGTAAATCCTGGTAAAAAGGGAAGTCATTGCCTTTGTAAAGTAAAAAAACACCACAGAGAAAGCAATCAGAGAAACACTAAGTAAAAACTGAGTACAACATTATGTGCGGAAAGGTAATTGGGCCAGAATACAAACCCAAGCTGAAAGTAAAGTACAAATTGAAAGAGAAAACAACAACTAAAAAGTAAAGCCGCAACTTAAAGCCATCCACTAGAAGTCCCACCTAAAGGATGAGTACAGATAGCCTTCTCTGCTCCTCGGGTCCAGCCGACCACTCCGAGTACGTTCAGTCCAGTGGTCCACCTACAGGCACCGTCCAGCTCCGCAAGCCTCAACCACGATCAGCACTGTCCGTCGTCTGCAACCAACACAACATAGTGCGGGCATAGCCCGTGCGGGGGTGAGTATAAGCTACTCAGTAGGGACCCTGAGACCCCCGAAGGTCTCCTAAATACACAAAGGATAATCCACAAAGGAATGATACAATCATGAAGTAACATCAGACACTGCTTAGGTATATGCCCATACATATACCTAAGTCATCAATTCTCGTTCGGCTCCAACATCAGATCCCAAGTACAAACCAGTCCACACAGGAAAGCAAAACGTAAATCCACTCAGGATAGCACAAGATAATCCACATAGGAAAGCAAAAAAAGATTCAGCTCACACAGGTACACATCATTTGTAAAGTAAGAGAGATGATCAGATGTAATCACTGATTCATCTTACTGGGACCCGCGTAGGATACAAGCACTGTAGTCCTCATCGTCGAACCCACAAAGGATTCCGGTACAATTGTCTTCATCGTCGAACCCACATAGGATTCCTGTGCGATAGACTTCATCGTCAAACCCACATAGGATTCCAGTACGATAGTCTTCATCGTCGAACCCACATAGGATTCTAGTACGATAGTCTTCATCGTCGAACCCACATAGGATTCCAGTACGATAGTCTTCATCGTCGAACCCACATAGGATTCCAGTACGATAGTCTTCATCGTCAAACCCACATTGGATTCGAGTACGATAGTATTCATCATCAAACCCACATAGGATTCCAGTACGATAGTCTTCATCTTTGATCCCACATAGGATTCCAGTACGATAGTCTTCATCATCGAACACACATAGGATTCCAGTACGATAGTCTTCATCGTCGAACCCACATAGGATTCCAGTACGATAGTCTTCATCGTCAAACCCACATAGGATTCTAGTACGATAGTCGTTGTCGTCACAGTCGCAGTCGCAGCCAGCACTAGGGTTCCCACACACACCAAGCTCGTTCGGGAGGGTCCGCTCCATGAGCCGAGAGGTTGATACATCAACTGACACATAGTCCAGATTTGATTTATCCAAAAGATCCGTATCGTCAACAGGAACTCAACATTGCAGACGGCGTGTCAATCAGACACCCGGTCTGAGAGTTATTGGCTTTTCATCCCAGGGGCCCTGTTGGTTTTTAAGTCAAAACCAACCCGAACGTACTCAATCTGCATCCAAACCTCGGGCGGAGTAATCCAAAAGACATGTCTCACTTAGAGGAATTCATCAAAGTCGACGGTACGTCAATCGGACGTCCAGAGCTCATGTTATAAGTGTTTCCTCTTCGAGGGCCCGGTTGGTTTCGTGTACGAACCAACCCGGCCGAACCCAAAGTACTCCGAAACCTTGAGTGTAATATACCAAAACGACCGTCTCGATCCAAGGATCACATCTCCGCTGACGCCGCGTCGATCGGAGGCCCGTAGCTCAAGATACGGGAAATAGTCCGAAAAGGTCTGAAAATGGGGGGTCTAGGCCCGAACCGACCTGGCCCAAAACCCCTAGGTCGGCCCGAACCGGGTCGACCCGACCCGGGTCTGGATCCGACCCGATCGGCGCGGCCCGGAGGTCCTGCCGGGCGGCTCGGCCGGCGCGCTGGAACTGGCCAGGCGCCGCCCCAGGCAGCCGCGACCCCCCACCCCCTGCGCGGGGGCCGCTCCGTGACACCCGGACGCGGATTAAGCCGCGTCACTCCTCCGTGATACCGCGCGGCCGCTGGACTGGCCAGCGGCGCCGCATCCTGGCGGACGGCCGCTACCGGCCACCGCCTCTGGCCACCGGTGCCGCCGGCGGGGGCTTCCGCGGACCACTGGATGCACTCCGGTGGTCCGGTTTGCCTGCAGTTTGCGCCTATGGCTCTCCCGGGATCCGAACATTGCTGTGAAGACCTCCAATCGCCATTCCAATCCCATTTCGTAAATTCCGTTAATCCACGCATCAACGAAAAACTGCGGAGGGTTTTCGGGCCGTGTTTTTTTTGGTCCGCACCCTCCGCGTTAGGTGATAACAATTGGGAATAATATTGAACACATGAAAACATAACAAGGAACAATTTTAATATTAAAATTGAACCTAGTTCCCAAAAAGAAACTCCCGTAAATAAAAATTCATGTCCCACATATAAAACAAACGCAGATCAACTTGGTGATGAGTTGATCCGGGTTCTTTGTTTTAGAAGGAAACAATCATGGGAATAAATATTATTCTCAAATAAAACCCCAACCTCGTGTGATCTTGAACGGAGGTTCGTCGAACGAGGATTTGTCGCGGGTAGAGACATCGCGGAAGGAGATATTGCGGAAGAAGACATCGCGGAAGAAGACGTCGCCGGCATCGCGGTACACGGTGTCGCGTAATCGGTTTCCGAGAACTCAGCGTTCTTCATCGGAGACCGATGTGTTCTTTGCGTTCTTCGTCGAGGATGAAGAAGTTCCTCAATCCTTAGCCTTTTTCTGCCCATGACTCCACCACAAGAAACTAACCCAAAATAAATTAATCTCTCACTGAATTTATTAAATAGACATGAGTTTGAATTTCAAACCCACACACACTTTAAACTCACCTCATTAACAACATAAGTTATTAATTCTTAAGTTAACAAATTAAAACAATAGTTGAGGGAGATAAGGAATGTGAAGGGGTGGGGTTCGTGTGGGCCCTACCACCCTCATAACCTCCCTTTGGAAGTTGGGTAGTTACCCAACTTCCACCCAAAGATAAAAACTATAAAGAGGGAATAAAAATTGTAGTTTAGTTATTAATTAGACATCCACAATTTTTATTATCTTCTATCGTGAAAACGAAACTCCGGAACAGGTGTTCCTAAGAAATTACCGACACTGTGGTTCCATCGGTGCCCTCAGAATTCGATTCCGAGCAACGGTTCAAAAGATAGGAATTCCCGCTCGTTTGTTCACTGAACGTACCCGAGCTAAACTTCGGATAAAAATTCCGGGCACACCGGGCCTTGGAATCAAGTGCCTTCAGAAACTGAGTTCTTGTAAAATCCCAAAAAAAATTAAGAAAAAAATTTCCTTGATTTTTTACGGGTCTTTACACTACCCTTCAGGTAGGATCCGTGGTGGACGGTCTAGGAACTGCGCTATCTGTACCTACCCTTCAGGTAGGATCTGTGGTGGAAGATCCAGGAGCTGCGCTATATGTACCTACCCTTCAGGTAGGATCTGAGGAGGACGACCCAGGAGATGTGTCTTTTCTGTTGTACTTCCTTTCAGTTGTAGCTGTACTTTTCAGTTGGGTTTGTATTCTGGCCCTTTTTACTTTTCAGCACTTTCTTTTGTACTTAGAGTTTTACATATTCTTGTAATCTGTGGTGTTTGTTTACTTTTATAAATGCAATAAATTCCCAGTTATTGTGATTTATGCCTTTGGTGCTAGTCGCCATCCCCTAGCCTATGGAAGGCGGGCTTGGGGTAGTCATGGCACGAGCCCCGAGGACAGGTCGTGACATTTATGTTGGCTCTACATATGTAAAGTCAATCCAATCTATTAATTGAATCAAGTTACACTAGAGAGATTATGATGAGATTCTCCGAGAAGTTTAATCCACCGATTATGATAGGGGAGAAGTTATATTCATGAGATGCAATGATTTCCCCATTTTCTGTAATCACTGACATCTTTACATCCATGATTTTTGGTGGTGTTGGGATTATTCTACTAAACATTTGAGATATAAAAGAATTCACAGAACCATGTAAGATGACCATACCTTTCAATTTTTTATTCTGTTTCTACTCTATCCGATATATACATCAGGATGAGTATCTTAATGTATTAACACGTAATGGGGAATCTGAAGAAAAAAAGATATAAGTTATAAATTACATTTATTTTCTTAACTTATGAATATATAGCCTTAAATCTATGTTATCCATGATCTACTTCCCAACATATATTCTTAAGGAATTATTTTTATTTCTTTAACAATGGTTCATACTATTCTTGTGAATTTACCAAAGCATATCCCTCGGTATGGTCGTAACAAAGAGTGATGCAAGACCCATTGTCATGTACCAGGATACCCCCTGTCAGACCCGAAACTCCTTTTCAGTGTTTTCACTCCTAGGTACATCTCTTCCAGAGCCACCTCTAACTACTCATATCCAAACATGGATGTATTTTCTTGATAAACCATTTACTCAAAACTCAACCAATTTTAGGGATGTTTTTATTATAAATAGTCTTATATCAGAGGTTTTACAAAGATTTTATAATCCTACTCCCAAAAATAACTATACCTATCCCCTGATACCATCTATGACAACCCTTCCCTTTATTACACACTTAAACATGTTTTATTACATAATCTCTTCACTTGATACAAAATGGATGTTTGAGAGGTCTAGTGAATTAGGGGATTCAGAACATTACATAACAACTTAAAACATATAAGGCACAATGTATTTATTGAAAAAATCCTTTACATAACCGCGATATTCCCTCATACATAGCATTTCATGGGATCACCTGAGGACATACATATGAAAAGGGTGATCTATAAAGCCCATTAAGGGAGTAAACAAGTCCTAACATGAAAAATTCAATACATGATAGATATTAGGAATATCAATGGATAAAAAAATAACATGAACATAAATGCATGATATAGTCATAATAAGGAAATGTGGCAACAACACATATCATAGAATCAGTATGAGCCAAGGCTCATTGCATATGGAGAAGGAGTAAACCTTCATTTCACATGAATTAGATTGAGTAAATCCTCTTTGAACTCGAATTAGCATGAGAAAATCCTCATTGCACCTGGATTATAATGATACTAAAATTTATCCAATGCATTGGAGTGCTATCAGGGTGCACCCTTCTTAAACAATTCATTTCATGCATAAGTGTTCTACATGGATCATAAAACGTGGATTCATTAAAAATTTTCATTTAATCAATGATAATGGAACGTGGAATTCAAACATAAAACTCTATAATCAATAAGTAAAGGTTTATAAAGGTGAATATCCTTGATAGAGAAATGGGTATGGTTTTCACTACACAATGACTTTGGCTTGGAAATACGTAGTGCAAAAAAATCGCATGACATAAGAATTAAAAAAAATGATTTATGAGAGAGAAAGGGGAGGATAATCATATGCCTATGATATGGAAATTAAGTGGGTCACATTGATATATTTCCCAACATATGTAATAATAATTGGATTCATAATACAAAATAATTTCGTGAATGTAAATGAGGAGAGATAAATTCATTACTGAATTTTGGAACTGTGATGGATGTACATGGGAGGAATTAGTGAAAGATAAATGGGTCACATATCATTCAAAAATAAAGAGAGATGTATGGGAGAGGTTTGAAATCATACCCCAACATTTATAATTGATCATAAAAGGGCATAAAAATATTATGAAACTTGGATAAAATGTGAAAGGAAGGAATCCCTTACATAGATGTGTGATCTGAAAAGCTTGGTAGAGACTTGAGAGAAGAATTTTGGGAGCATGGGGAGACTTTAGAGTATTATAGAGAAAGGAGTGAAGAGGTTGGAAGAACTCAAAATTCTTTGAGTGAAGAGGAAGTATGAGCTTGGGTGGGTTTATATAGGAAAGGAGAAGGAATTATTTATTATTTATGTTTGGGACACCACACATTAAACTAATCAAAAATAATAACCATAACATGGTTTTAGACCATTCTTTTTTCCCAAGTTGAGTGAAAAAAAAATATTTTATAAGGCCAATGGACAGACCACTTCAAATAATAGGGTTGGATATGTGGAGGTGTGTCACACTCTTAAGGAAATCAATTTAATAAATATACAGTTTTATAAGTCTTGGAGGGTCCATTAAGGCTTTGTAAAATAAATCAAACAATCCTAAAATCAAATTATTATAATGTTAAAACATATATTGAATGATAATAATGTTTATAGTGTTTTATTATATTACTATTGGGTGATTATGATGTCATAAAACAGATTATATATATAAATGGTTTTTAATTTTAACTTAAAAATTTGACTCTGCTAGAAAATAATGAAAAAATTACTATTCGATAATTTTGAAATCCTAATTCCGAGAATAATATTAATTTTATCCAAATAATTGAAAAATATGTGAATTTTCACTTTGAAAATAAAAACCAACATTTATCAAAAATTCATTGGGTTTGACAAAAACAGCTTTCAAACCTTAATAAAAATAAAAAATGTATTCTTAAAAATTATATGATCATTTATACTTAATAAAAATTAATTTAATAAAAACAATATTTTATTAAAATATTATTTAATTAAAAAATCCATTAATTTATCAAAATATATTCCTTATTTGAATATTAACTAAAAATACTATTTGTGCTTAAAAACTATTTACAATGTAACAATAATAAAATTAAGGTATATTATTTAATATATAAAAAAATAATTCACATAAACATAGTGTTATGGTCTTGTTACATTACCCCTTATAACACCCGCATAAGACTGAAGGGTAAGGTGTGTTATGGTGATTGACTCTTGGGTGGGCTAGGATAACATCGCTCGGGTGGTAATCCCTATCAACTTCTACTTCTCATGTAGGTGGTTTCGTTCGAGTTTAACATGTTGATTCTCAGATTGGGCTTGGTCAAGAGCAAAGCCCATTGAAGCCACCTCCTTTACATGATCTAACAAATGTCTTCGTATGGGGAAAGTCTACTAGATAAGGATATCGCTTCCTCTATCTGAGTAAATTGGATTTGTTAAAGCCCTATATTTATACTGATCATCTGATCACTGTTCAAAGACCATATTAGCATTGGTAAAAATTCGTTAATGGGAAATTGAAATCCAGAAACATAAAACCACATAAGTTCATATATTATATAACCATTTTTCAAAATAAGTCATTTAATTTGATCAATATAAATTTTCATAGATAAAATTTTGGGTCGTTACATGGTCATGGTAACACATCAAGAATGTTGAAAACCTCATACTACTTCCTTAGTTCTATTGCCACGTATGCTACCTGACAGATCTACCTACTCTTGCCACTACCTCTTACTTGATGGTTTAACAACCACCTCTCTAACTAAATCATGAATAGTAGGACAATAACATATGAGATTCCCCCTTTTTTGACAAACCTAGCAATGAATTTTCATCCGGGAACTAGCACATCCTTGGAACTTCAGATGAAAACTTTGGTTCTATGGATTACATATTGCACCTGCTTTTGGTAGGTCTAGATAACCTTGAAACCTAGGAGCTCACTTCCTTAGATTCATATGACACTTGTTTTAACTCTATGCATCATCATCTATAGACAAAATAGCCATCCAAAACACAAGTTGGAATGCTGCATCCACTTGAACCACTGGACGTGGATATGCTAAAAGATCATCTAGAAAAACCATTGCCTACTGACAATCCTAAATTAAAACTTCTCTACGACTATCTCCCATAAGAGAGGCCACATCACACATCATTATAAACTCCCAATCCTTCTACGAAAAACTCATTGGTCAGTGTTGTGAACTCATTCTAATGATAAAACGATGTATCATGGTTAAAAGAGTATACCTGGTGAGATAAATCAAGAATGAAATTGAAAATTCAACCCATTCTAAAACATAAATGTACCATCATTTTTTCATTCAACTATATTTCTCATGTATCTATTTGAAATGAAAAATTTGGGGTCTTGGTTTATGGATATGTTGGTCGCTGCACCAATAGTGGATTCACTAACCTAAAATCCAAAATCGAAACAAATAACACTATTGACCCTAACCAAACACATATAATCTAGGTTCATAAGGTAAAATTGACCTCCTCTAATACCTCTATATCATGACCCATCCCCCAGAGCCTATTTTTTGACAACCCCAACCCTCCCACATTCAATTGGATAGAAACTAGAAAATAACACCGAGTAGGCATACCCCACAAATTGGAGGAATTTTCCTAAGAACCTATACATATGAACCCAACTCTAAGCCATAGGGGCTGGAGAGTAAAAAAACCAAGTAAGTAAAAACGCATGCACACCACTACATACCAACAACAAAGTACGACAGAATGTAACATAGTAATGTACAATCAGGTCAGAATACAGTCCCATTAAATTAAAGGCAACCGCAATGTCTGACTCATGAAAACATGTACTAAAGGTGCTTTAAAAAGTTTCCAGAAACACCTTGGATCATATTATCTTACAGGGCACCATCTAGTCACGGTCTGGGTCCCACTCCACCTCAGACTCCACCAAAGCATCGTTCAACTGCACAAGACATGACATGTGCTGGAAAATCCTGTGCAGTGGTGAGTAAAGAATACTCATTGGGGGACCCCGAAACAAAAAGTGAAAGACCACAAAGGAAACACACTCATAAAGGTACAATTATCTGGACACGTGTTTATTTCATTAACAAAAATAACAAGATCATCCAGGTATATTCCTAAAGGATTCCAAGATGAAATGTCTCATCGACTTCCTGTTATATGGTTCCACTCATAACATTCTCAATTCAGGAAAGTATCAATCCTTGAGCTATCTGAAATTATGAATGTATAACAAGTATTCCAAAAGAATTCAAGAGAACATCTGTTCTAGATTGGTCATGATGTTTCCTGAGAAATATGGTCTCTCTAAGAATTGTAGTCTCGATATCACAGTTAATGGTCACATGATTATGCTCAAGGTTTGCTTGATTTGGGAAAAGGCACTCCTCGATAAATTAAGTCATTAGATACCCATGAAAAGTGATCCCACTTCTTTATTCCCCACTGAAAGAAGAAAAACTGAGAACTACCGGAAGTAAACTAATTATATCATTTCATGAATGATGGAAAGATCATAATACACATATAGGGGGTCCTCCTTCCAAGACTCACTAGGGGTATCCTATCCCTACTAGAATTGTTCATCTTAGATAGGGGATGGGTGCCCATGTAAATATTGGTCACACCCATCCCGTAAACCCTATCTATGGTACCACGAGAGAAGTGAGGACCAATCGGGCGTCTCAGAATAGTACATGCCCCACATAGACCCACTGGGGCACTGAAACCCATGGAATCATTTCAGCCTACTGGGTCACCTAGATCCACACTTCACATAGGCCTATTGGGTCACCAAGAATCATTATGAGCCAACTCACTTCGTACCATGGTTCATTCACTATGAAAACAACAAAATCTTACATAATAACATCATAAGGAATAAAACAAGGATTCCACTAGCCCCTTTTGGTGAAACTAAAAGCCTACTACTCCATCATTAATGGAAAACCTCGTCCCAAGGGTCCCAATTTCAAATATGGATCATCAATTGGACTTATGGTTTGAAAGATATGAGCCTTTTAGAGAAAAGGGGCCGGTTGGGTCCGGGTTCGGTCTGACCCAACCTGAGTCCAACCTAGCCCCATGGGCACTGCCCAAACTAGATGGACCCATCCTTGTCCACCGCACCGGCCCAGCCTAAGGTTGACCTGCCTTTTCAACCCTGCCAGCTGGAGCGGTCCAAGAAGCATTTCCCGAGATGCGGTGGGCCTTACGTCTCTAAACCACCCACGCCATCATTTGCGTAGTATGTCTGTGGTCTTGCTGGACCATGGTCTCTAGCCATGTGATGTGGCAGCAAGATACATTTGGGGAAGACAGGTACTGACATCCCCTTTCCACCACCTGCATCAAATGAGGCAGGCATCCTTCACCACCGTGATTAACCGGTGGGGCCTTCCATGGGCTAGCAGACACATTCCGGTTGTCCGTTCATCAATCTAGAAGATGTTCCATAGTCATCGGGTCATGTTCTTCATCGCCATGGGTAAGAATACTCGTTCAGATCCACTGCCGTGAAATTTCATTTGAGCGATGATATCTCCCACTCCGTCTCGATCTATTCTAGATCCAATGCATTAGAATGATGCACAGAGAAATACTTTGGCAATGATCGATCATTAGTCAACCCATGAAGAATGCAAAGACTGTGGTGGAGAAAAGCACAATAAGCAACCCAAGGATCGATCCTCGGCCATTTTTTCATTACGACCTCTATTCGATCCATTAAAATAATCAAAAAAATTATGAACAAATGATAAATTAATCAAACGATCATAAATCCCCAATAAACCCCATGTGGTGAACCCCATCCTGCAACAATAATAATGATCTATGAATTTATCCATTCGCCGATTGATTCACATTATTTGTAGGAGTTCAAAGATGGGGAAAGGATGAAATTTAACAAAATAACTCGTACCTGGACAACTAGATCTGTAGATGTTTGGGTTCGATCATCATTGGTAAGAGATGCCATGATCTATCGTCATTGATGATCTATCATTCATCATCCTTCAACAGTCTCTACCAAAATTCCTCCAAACCCTCAGCGAAAACACTCAGATCATCCCCTAATTAATGGATGGAAGGCGTTAACTAGTTACCGGTTTTAAGAATTACAGGTTCCCTTTAATACTGTGTCACCACATGGCTTTATTTTCTAAATAAGAACAGGTTTCCCCATCACTACATCAATGCGTCTCCACATTACAAAACTTAAAAAGGAAATAAAATAAAATTCTATTAGTTTATTTTATTCTTATTTAAAATTCCATAAAATAACTTTACCCTCAACCAACAGCCATTAGGGTTAGGATCCACCCAAATAAACCACATCCTCATGAGCTCAATGGTGCTCCCGTATTTCCAATCCAAGTTACCATTTATGAGTTATAAGGATTTGAAAAATAAGATTATTCTATTTAATTCTTTCATTTATGGTTACTCCATTTCATGTTTTCTCACTAGAGAACCACGATGAGTAAACATAATTTGTGCCATGGGTAACCCTGCTACTCTTAAATGAAACGAAACCCTTGGATTTTTGATCCAAGAACCAGTTTACGTGTTATTCCACTTATTCAGGAAAACTGATCATGAACGCTATTTAAAAACATAACATTTTCAATAGATCATTTAAGGAAATTCGGGCCTCGAGATCGTATAGAGTCTCTTCACATATTCTCATAATTTCCCCAAGAATATTCTAAAAATAGAACTGAGAAAATATGATTCATTACAATATAATCATGAAATGACTCCATGAGATCTTAAAAATGACTCTAACTATTAGATAATTTCTAGAACCATCATCCTAGGTCTTATATGCTCCAACTGTGACACCATGGACATAAGGGAACCATTACATAAGACTAACACAAACAGATCCAATAAAGGTTAAGGATAAATTTCATTAGTCTTTCAAACTCTTCCAATGAATTAAACATGCTAAATGGAATGACCAAGAACACATAGTAACCATAGTTTCTCTATGATGTTAGGCTACCTACGTCCACCCCTCAAACATGGAATTAGTCAAAACCCATCCTGATGTAAAACTATAATAACCACTCCAATCAAAACCACTGGTTGACAATCTCAAAGATTCTTGGGAGGGGATATTCATTATCAGATAACCTTGTTCAGTTCACACCTATCTATTGTTGTCCTCATGATCTAATCCACCCCTTTAGTGAAAACACATAGATGTTAATGAAAACACAACAGGTCCTATGAATGCCTTTCTATATAGACTCCTCCAACAAATCCTCTGTATCTTTTTACTACATGTAGTTATATGAAATTCTAGAATAAATATTGGGTCACCCATATTTCATGTGACTAAAGAAACAAAACTATTGATGGTTAGGTAATCCTAACACATTAACAAGAAGGATTCCCTCTTAAACTTACACCATTATAGGAAAATAAAATATCATAGAATTCATCTCTCCAATGGTAATACTACCAACTAATAAAGAATTCTTATAACCTCCTCCAAATGAGATCATCCCTCCATGCTATGGGATCACAACATATCAAAGGGTAAAACACTATCCAAAAAAGCTAGAATCACTACAAAACTCACTATTAGAAATCATCAGAGCATGGAAGGTAAAATACAATCCCATACATAGAAAAAAAAATAGTGTCCCACAACCACAATTGAAATATTTAATGCGAGTCTCTATCTCTCAACCTAGCAATGTCATGTCTTGCCATCTCAGGAATTGGGTGATCACTGATCCTTTCTACTAGAGCCTCTATCATAGGGTTTGAGAGAAAATTCACCCACTAGTATCACATGTACTCAAACATAAGTTATGTCAAGGGAATTTTGGAATAAAACACTATTATATAACTGTAGCTGGACTTGTGGAGACACCTGACATACACTGAACCACACTCGATTAGAATAATCCACAGACTCATACTTTCGGAAGCTATCCATTCCCTTGGTTTCCTTCTCACTGCAACAAGGTCTCCCTCTAACACCTTAGCACAACAGAAAGACCCAATATAGAAAATTCAAGGGAACTCATCAAGAAAACCTCAATTATATCAACTTGGGAACAACTTTGAATTTCCACATAGTTGTAGATTACATAAAAAGAGTGAATATTTATGGGGGATGAGTTTCTATATTTTTCATATCTGAATCCACACCAAGATGCAATAAATAGGTCTCTACTAATGTCCTGCATCACTCTAGACAAGACTCATCGACATGAACACCATCAAGGGGGTACTATCCAAGAGGGATATTCATACCATGGGCTTGAGCCGATCCTCTACCACATGAGAAGGGGGTATGGCTAACCAATAATTCTGGGAGATATCTATTTCAGAATATAGAAATTTGAAATCATCATAGGTGTATATTCTGCTGGAACCTCCATATCTAAAAGACTCTCTAGAGAAGTATGCCTTTAAAAAACTTCTAATTAGTCAAGGTCTCCGTAGAAGGTAAAACCCAATCTCCTTCTGAGATTCAAACCTATATTATCTGGTGGTTTATCTCTTCATAGAACCTCTGTAGAACCTATAACTAGAAGTTACATAATAGGATAATCCTACACATTTTATTTTCTTATCTTGTTATATATTTCATATTCTCATCAAATGGACCATCATTTTAATAATTAATAAAAGGATCCATGTGATATTGAATAGGTTGTAGAACTTTTCAGAAAATTAGCGGAGATAAAATCTCTTAGTTAGGTCATGAATATATGGCCCCATACAGAAACCATTCATTATCATGAAACTATCTAGAAATAACATAAGGATATCATCTGGGAGTCATCATGAAAGTTATTAATATATACCATTGTCAAAGATTATATTTGGAGTGTTGAATTATGAAGGTTATTCAACAGACATGATCATATTTGATACATATACCATTAGTCACATAAAATAATGTATTGACATGGTCAGTAAAAAACTAGGTAGTCAGAGTCTGATTGTATGGATATGTATGTTACCACACAAACACTGGTTTTACTATCCGCAAAGACACACTTGATACACATTGACAACATTTCACTTTTTCCCAACCAAACCTGCATCATGGTTCTAACTCAAACCCCAACCCAAGGATGGACCTAAACCTCAATCCATGTTAGTGTCTGGACACTTTAGACAGGAAATCCCCTTTATTACCAAACATTCATGACATCTTCCATCATGGCCCACCTAGCCATTAGAATTATGAGCCACATCTACCCCATGCACTCCTCTATAGGCTAGGGGATTGAGATAATATACTAAATACATTATGAAAATTGGCGATCTTTTCCAAATGTACATGTATGCACACATCCACCCATCTCCATGGGTAAGAAAAAAAGAATAATAATAAAATACATATACATCTTGAGTTAAACCCATGAATTTAATCATCTATAGTGAACAAAAAATAGTGTGATAGATTGACATGAAATATAAAGGGAAAAACTACACACCCACCAATAAGGGAAGTCCTATCATGAGAAAAAATGGAACAATGTTGGATGACATATTACATCTCTATGTTTTCAATCCTCAACCACCATATATATTCAATTGAATCAGAAAATCACTATGAACATCAGAAATTTCAATTGAACTATCCACCATCTGTAAAAGAAATAACACATGAAGGCATATCCCATGCTGGGGTGCGTATATACGTATAGTGTATGATGCATCCAAAACTGATGAGGGATAGATATAAGACATGAGGTAAGTATTAAACTCATCAAAATGAAGCTATGCCAATTTTTATATGAAGAAATAACCATAAATAAAATCCTAGATATACTAAAAAATAATCCCAATTGAGAGATAAAATTGATCTATATATCCACATCCCATCTAAGAAAAATGGGTCTTATAATTGTTACAAATGTCCATCATCAATTCCTATAATCTCACATGATCATCTAATTAATTCATAGGGAGGAATCTCACCTCACAGTTGTTTCAAACATTCAAGGATAACAATCTCCAAGTAGAGGGCCCATTATCTAGTGCATGGGGGGTAAAACATAGTAGCTAGAGCACCTAATCATTAGAATGTATGGGGGTACCACTCAATATCTAGAAGACATGATACGTAGTCACAAGTGGGGTACCACTCAATATCTAGGGGACTAAAAACATCATCATTCAGGGGTACCACTAGTTAGATAAATTACCCACACTCAAGTCAATTAGATGGGGAAAACTATGTATATTGAGGGCCCTCGTCCAAGTCTATTGGGGGTACCACTTGGTAGATAGAGGAATGAGGCCTTGGTGAATAAGGGAAGTATTATCTCCCTAATAGAAGAACCTCACCCTTGTGTGAAAATGGTGTACATTCACCCTATGTAAATTGATTATGGAGTCCCCAAGCCCTAGTGAGATAGGGGTATCGTTTTCATGGATAGAGGCCTCGTAAGGTGATTCAATAATAGTGTACCATCTAAATTTTAACTCTCTAATGATCCTACCTAATCCCTAACATCATCAAGTATTTCCTAAAGAAGATTCACACTTGTAAAATCTCACATTATATATCAAAAGAAACTATAAAGTATGACACCTTGTTCTATGTGAAAAAAATACTTAGTATTGGCTACTCGAGGTCTATAATTCATGTGAAAACTAAAGAGATATGAAAATTAGAAGGAAAATAAGATGATAAATGATGCATATGGAATCCAAAAAACAATTATCCTTTCCCCAAAACATTGAAATTTACACTCTATCACACATCTAGATAGCCATGCAGTATTACATGAAGTCTTAAAGTACTATATGGTGTTTCTCGGAAAAAATAATGATGAACTCAAAAGGCTCGACATAAATCATATGGTTTGAATTGTCAAACAACTAATATTTCATGGAAACCTCTATATATATCCAAAATAACCACACCATTGTGATCCTCATAGAAAATAACATGATATATTCTATTCATAATCCCATATTAGACACCTAATGAAAAAATAAAATGAATTTTACCACAATATGAATGAATAATGTTTTCTGGTCCCCATCCATGATACCAAATTACACACCCAATAATATTCTTGAAACATACACATTAATATCAGGGTCACAAAGTTGTAGATGGTTCTTCTTTTTGACACTATATTCAAAAATATATGTTAGATAATAGATTCAGTAATTAAAATAATATTATAATAATTTTTATTATTATTGGTAATCTGTGGTGTAACACCCCAGGTAAATAAATAATATGACATTTTCATATTTATAGATATTTTTGAATAAAATATTATTATTAATTTAAAGGGAATTCTATGCTCGAGGGCGTACCCAATATGCAACAACGAGTTTCTTTGAAATCTTACATTGCAATCTAATAATAAAATAATATTATTTTAAAAGATAGTTAACGCCTAGCCGTTGTAATGGCGGGAATGAATGGAACTAACTAAAAATGATTATATATGTTTTTCAAATATTTTTACTTTTATCCAATAAATTTTGGAGGCTTAAAATACAAATGAATCCAATTTTAAGCATAAATCTTCTAATATTCTTTAAAAGGTCGATTAACAGCCTTTTGATGGAGAACCGTTTTTAAATTTACATTTGACAATTTTATCTGTTATATTTGACAAAATAAAATTATTCTTTAGAATCGGGACATCAAAATTTACTTTGTGTAAATTTTTGGTATTTTTCTGATAAAGTTCATTTTTAATGAATAGTGAAAATGTTGTATTTTAATTCAAAACCTCTTTTTAATCTAATTTATTTATATGATTATATTATCTTTTGAATTGGTTTTAAAGTGAAATTGGAATATATTTTTACCATTTAATCCAATAGTGGTCATTGGAATTAATTTCACTATGAAATTGGTCTTAAACTAGTGTCAATCTTTTGATACTTATTGTTTCATAAAAACACGCTATTTGCTCTGACAGTGGGAATTAATTATTAAATTAATTAATTTAACTTATATGTTTTGAATTTTGTAAAATATACATCATTTTTAAATCCGGAATATCAAATATAGCTTAGGGTGATGTTTTTGTATTTCTCTGAAAAATATCAATTTTTGATGAATAGTGAAACCACTAAGTGGTACTTATAAAAACAGATTTTCCGTTTAAATGAAATTTTACCACCTCTGTGTTATTAATTTGAAAAATCCGACATACATGGTTGTCATTAATAAAAGAAATGTGGTTCAATGGGATAATTTTTTTTGGTGAATAGTAACTTTTATGTTTTTAATCGCGATTAGAGGTAATTACTGTAATTTAAGGTAAAAATAATGTTTTAATAATATGAAATGATCTTGACACATGTCCTACTCTTATTGGATGTGTCATGGCCTACCAATAAAATCCATGGGTCAACTTGGGGATCTCATGGAGCCACTTTGGTGGGAAAATAACATTAATAACTTTTTATTTAATGTTAAAATTAAAATGTCACAAACATGAGTTGTTTTACTAAAAAACTTTTTAAATGGTGTTATACAAGTCATATTTTTGACTATAAATATTCATTATAAATATAAAAATATTTAATACATCATGATATTTTATTTATAATTTTTAGACATTAAATAAATTAAATTATATATGACACCATGATGATGCAGCGATTACCTCATTATTTAACGATATAAATAAAATGAAAATATAATGTAAAATATAAGACCTAAACATGTAAAAAACCTATTGGATTGGTGGATTTCAAACCCTTATCACCTTATACTCTAATGATATAATTGTGGGACCTTTTTTATCCAAAAATCATTTTATAATAGTGTATCTTTTCTTAACTTTCCAAGAGTGCCCCTCCTCTCCTCTTATAAAAGGCCCCCCAACTCTACCACCTTACCCACACCTCTCAAGCCTTTGGCTCGGACAAACCCTGCTCATTTTGTCTCTCCACATCCCTCTATTAATCCTAGAAGCATCACTTTGGGCAGAAGTCTTCCCAAGGAAGCCTTTGAGCTCAAATCAAAGAGAGATACCCGATTTTAAGGTAATGTCTTCACTTGTGTTCTTTTGTTTTATTTTGCTTCTCCAACCCCATAAAATATTTTTATTCATTTCTTTTGTAACAACTCAAGTATCTTCAATATAATAGGATGTTTTTATAAGAATGATTCGAGCTACACTTACACACACCTCCATCTAATGGTTAAAGAACGTAATGTTTCTGTGGATGGCGAATTACTGCCTCACGAAACGATGATTGTTCAATATTCTTTTAACACCTTAAAAGTCGGACATTAAGATGACACTATATTTATATATGATATATAATATGTTTATGTTTTACTTAGGATTATGTATTTTTCATTTATGTCATACCTTTATAGTTTCCATTATGGGTAAACATGATATCTTCATTTTAGGAAGTGTGGACTACCGCCCCCTCAAAGTGATTTGATTCGTTAATTCCATATGTGTGATGTATAAAGGATGTAATTAATGATATTATATATAATATTATTCTGTAATTATAATATACCTTTATATCATTATTATTTCATTCCATTTAATACAAAAAAAAGAAATGAAAGTAGCGTTCATGCGTACGTACGGCTTACCGTCTCTATAAACGGTACATTTCATTTCTTATCTCCAAATGTTATGTACTATTATAAGTACATATATATAATAGATATATATATATATGTAATATATTACATCTAAATGATGGATATCATTCTAGAATTATAATATATATCTCTCTCATTTCATTTTAATTCCATAAATATGACAAAAAATGAAAGTAGCGTCCATGCGTACGTACGGCCTACCGTCTCCATGAACGGTGCTTTTAATTTTTTATCTCAAAATGGTATGGAATAGTATAAAATGTATATATACTGGATATATATGTTATTTAAAATATCAATACTATTCTGGATATGATGTACCTATAACTACATGGAAAAATTCTCTTCCAACAAGTTCAATTTTTACTCATGTATCGAACATCGACAAAAACGTCTGATATGAACTCACTTTATTAACCAATTATTATAACATTATAATATGTGATATGAACTGAATAATAATAATTAAAATAGGTCCTTAAGAATTTATAAATTGACCATATTTTATTATTCAGGAGATTAAAGAACGATCGAGTCAAGTCGGACCCGAGGTAAGGGATCCTACCCCTCTCTTTGTTTTTATGTACACTCTTTTATGTCATTTCCTTTAAGATCGTATTTCTTATTATTGGGTTGTTATTTTATATTACTCTTAATTTAATTTATATGTTCATATGATTAGAGACCCTATTTTCTCTCATCAATTTATTTTGGGAGTTTTAATTGGCGCTGTTAGGCTGCAGGAATTTCGTAAGGGGCTTTTTATCTCACTTTGTGTTTTCATGAGATTCATGCTACATTTTCCAATATTTCCTTTTGAGTTGTGTATGTACAATAAATTATTCTACTCTTTGTGTAACATACATTCATTTATGATTATTTACATCAATTTTGTATAGTCCTTCTTTCATGGGGTGTACGTTTCGAAAGTTACCCAAATCGGTAAGGGAACCTTTCACCCTCCTCTTTTTAAAAGACTTATTTTGTTATGTCTTTTAATTTTCATCTTATTATGTTGGGATATGTTCTTATATATCCTTATTGCCGTAATTTTTATGTCCAAGTGATGAGGTACCCTTTAGCTCTCTCATCAACTCATTTTCTAAAATTTGATGTGACGCCGTTAGGCTATGAAGGGAACTTCTTAACCCAATTTCTATTTCTTTGGGTTCAACATGTAGTTATTGAATATGTCATCCTTTGAATATGTGTGAATGACCTTTGATTATTTTACACTTAATATCCACTTATATTGGGTGTATTTATATTTTTCACACATAATTATGAGATTGATTTATCCTTAATTTAAGGATACCATCTTTATAAAGGATTTCATCTCAATTTACATTTCCATTGAGATTTCATTGTTGTTATGCACCAATTCACTCTTATATGGTGTATATAATGTCCTTTGACATATTATATCTTGAATCCCATTATTCTCATGATATTATTAAATGTTATTCCTCAATTATTGTATTCATGTGTCTCTTATTTTTGTTAAAAACCCTTTAACTAAAATATCTTTTTAAATGTTTTAATGATTTATTATTATAAATATTTCTCATTAATATCCATGTTTTCAAAATGGTTTTAAGGATTTATTTATATGGATATTAATTGTTTAAAATGTTAAAAGCTTCAATGTGGTATGGGACACTTTGATTTAAAAATCTCTTTATTAAATGTTTTAAATGGTTTTGAAAATGGTTTTTAGAATCGATTCATTATTTCAATATCTTAATATGTTATATTGTTATTGCAATGCTGGAATATTATCTTTCCTTTATGCTTAAGTTATGTGTAATGATTATGTTATGGTTCTTGGGCATTGTTATGAAGACAGGTGGTTCCGTGATAAACTAAGGGCAGGTGAGCCCAATATAGCTCTTCAATGCATTGGGTAACGCGAAGGAGTTAAACGTTAAGGTTTATTAGAAGAGATTTAGGGAATATACTGTGATGGGTATTCCAAACGTAACCAAGAGGGTTACTCACTATGTAAGAATGTTATGAATGCCTCAAGTTACCTTTATTTATTATGATTTCTATGATTTATTCATGATTTTATGAGGTAGGTTAAAGTGCTTATGTTTTATGGATAAAGTATGATTTCATTATTATGTATATATGTACTCATGTTTCCTTTCCATAATTTTTATAACCCTTAATGAGCTTTTTATGCTCATCCCATGTTTTTGAAAAGTTTTTCACAGGTCAAGGGAATGTTACATGATATGATGATAGTGTCAAGGAAGTGTCAAGAAAGAATCCATGTTTTATTTTAAATATGTTTCCGTTGATGGGATAAATGAATACTATCGTTTATGTAACCACTTTGTTTAAATGTGGAATGTAATTCATGTTTTATTGTCTAATTCTCTAAAAATATATACCTGAAAATATCCTCAATGTGTAATATTGTAATAACTAAATATTAATTAAGGTTTAAAGCTGGGGCCTTATAGTTGGTTTTAGAGGTCAGTTTTGATAACTTTAGAGGTTAGGGTATTCTCTAGGCCTAAGTGACATTACCATAATGGTTAAGATTTCAGAAAGGGTCCTAGATTGAGATAATGTGAATGAGTAAGTATATCTTAGTGTTTATCTTACTCATTAGTACATGATGGTTTTGTTGATATACTCATACTCACATTTCTATTTTTAGTGAATGGATGAATCTAGCAGGAACCAAAGTGACAATAGGTTTGAAGGAAACTGTGGTGGTTCTCTGAATAAGAGACTGGATGAAATGGTGGATTCAATGAGGAAACTCGTGGTTGTTCTAAACCAAAAATCAAGGAGTCATGATCAACAACTTGAACCTTGGTATGTTCTGTAATGGATCATGTACGAGATGACCAATCAATGTGGAAGTTCAGGTAATAATTATAAAGGTATCCATTAGGGTTTATATGATCCTTACATTTGAGTTAATTATGGGTTATGATATGATATGATGAAAAATGAAAGGCATGAGATAAACATGGGGTTAAAATATGTTATGATTATTTTTGAATATTTTATCTCTTTTTGGGGAATGTTTTAAGAATTATATAGTTGTGGAAAAAGGACAACACGCTGACCGTGTGACAACCCGTCGCGTCAGACAAAGCTGCGGGAATCGAACCCACAACCAAAGTGCGACTAGTATTTATCGCCTACCACTGGACTACATTAAGTCCCTGGTTAGTTTGACTAATTCTTTTTAGTTAGATGATTTTAGTAATCAAGAGTAAGTTTATTTTGGGTTATCAATGGAATTGATTAGCCAATCATGGAGGATATGTGATTAGGTTAATTACTTTTCAGTATGAGATTGTAAAAGTAACTGATGTTATTTTGGAGAAAAATGTTAAAATTTATCCTAGGAGACTATGTGATTAAATCCTTCAGAGAATTGGGTTTCAATATTAGCTTGTTTTACATTGTAGAATTTTATGGATAGATTTTTATTGAATGGACTTTGTTGAACTTTGGGTTTTGTTTGACAAATTTTAGAGATTAAGAATAGATTTTTTATATATAAAGGACTATCCTTTTTGGGTATTATCTGATCTCATACTAGCCTTTTTTGGTTTTAGTTTTGGTTAAGGTCTAAATAAATGGGATGTATATGGTTCTCTTTCGTGGATTAGGTGATTCTCAAGATGTTGATTATAGTACTCTTAATGCGAACAATTCTTCCAAAATACTCATCTTTTGGAGAAAATATGAGTTTGATTAAGGAATCTAGTAAAAGTTGAAAGTCTACGTGACAAGTAAGTATGTTTCATTATGATTTAGTTAAGATCAAAAACAAATTCCTCAATGAAGAGTAACTTATAACAATATGTTGTTTGTTAACTTTTCCTACTGGGGAATCGAATACCGTTTAACCCATCACAAGTTTGTAATTTTCTTATGGTTAACTTTCTCCTAGACATGTTTACTATCACTCTCCCTCAGAACATGACCATTTTTTCCTCCCTATCCATGTTTTCCTACATGGAATCATAGTATGGGTTAACTGGGGTGACCTTTGTACTTCTCTTTATTTATTTTAAAGTGATTGTTTTACTGACTCTTGTTCCGATGTGGGATTTTCAATGAAGCTTCCAAGCATAATTTTATAATTGCGAGGACGCAATTCCCAAAAGGGGGGATGGATGTAACACCCCAGGTAAATAAAGAATATGAAATTTTCATATTTATCCATATTTTTGAATAAAATATTAATATTACTTTAAAGGGAATGCTATGCTCGAGGGCGTACCCAATACGCAAGAACGAGTTTCTTTGAAATCTTACGTTGCACTCTGATAATAAAATATTATTATTTTAAAAGGTAGTTAATGCCTAGACGTTGTAATGGAGGGAATGAACAGAACTAACTACAAAATGATTATATATGTTTTTCAAATATTTTTACTTTTATCCAATAAATGTTGGAGGCTTAAAATGCAAATGAATCCAATTTTAAGCATAAATCTTCTTATATTCTTTAAAAGGTCGATTAAATGCCTTTTGATGGAGAACCCTTTTTAAAAATACTTTTGACAATTTTATATGTTATATTTGACAAAATAAGATTCTTCTTTAGCATCGGGACATCATAATTTACTTTGTGTAAATTTTTGGTATTTTTCCGATAAAGTTCATTTTTTAATGAATAGTGAAAAATGTTGTATTTTAATTCAAAACCGCTTTTTAATCTAATTTATTTATATGATTATATTATCTTTTGAATTGGTTTTAAAGTGAAATTATAATACATTTTTACCATTTAATTCAATATTTGTCAATGAAATTAATTTCACATTGAAATTGGACTTAAACTAGTGTCAATCTTTTGATACTTATTGTTTCATAAAAACACGCTATTTTCTCTGACATCGGAAATTAATTATTAAATTTATTAATGTAACTTATATGTCTTGAATTTTGTAAAATAGACATCATTTTTGAATCCGGAGTATCAAATATAGCTTAGGGTGAAGTTTTGGAATTTTTCTAAAAAACTTCAATTTTTGATGAATAGTGAAACCACTAAGTGGTACTTATAAAAACTGATTTTCCGTTTAAATGAAATTTTACCACCTATGTGCTTTGAATTTCAAAAATCCGACATACATGGTTGTCATTGAGATGTAAAATGGGGTTCAATGGGATTAAAATAATTTTTTGGTGAATAGTAACTTTTACGTTTTTAATCGCGATTAGAGGTAATTCGTGTAATTTAAGGTAAAAATAATGTTTTAATAATATGAAATGATCTTAAAACATGTCATAACCTTATTGGATGTGTCATGGAAGACCAAGAAAATCCATTGGTCAACTTGTGGACCCCATGGAACCAATTTGGTGGGAAAATAACATTAATAACTTTTTATTTAATGTTAAAATTAAAATGTCACAAACATGAGTTATTTTACTAAAACAATTTTAAAATGGGGTTATACAAGTCATATCTTTTACTATAAATATTCATTAGAAAGTTAATAATATTTCCTACATCATTATATTTTTTTATAATTTTTAGACATTAAAAAAATTAAATTATTTATGACACCAAGATGATGCAGCGATTACCACATTATTTAACGATTTAAATAAAATGAAAATATAATGTAAACTCTTTGCCCTACACTTGTCAAAAACCTATTGTATGGGTGTGTTTCTAACCCTTATCACCTTATACTCTAAATATATAATTTTGGGACCTTTTTTATCCGAAAAGCATTTTATAACAAAGTATCTTTTCTTAACTTTCCAAGATTGCCCCTCCTCTCCTCTTATAAAAGGCCCCCCACCTCTACCACCTTACCCACAACTCTCAAGCCTTTGGCTCGGCCAACACCTGCTCATTATGTCACTCCACGTCACTATCTTATTTCTAGAAGCCTCACTTTGGGCAGAAGTCTTCCCAAGGAAGCCTTTGAGCTCAAATCAAAGAGAGATACCCGATTTTAAGGTCATGTCTTCACTTGTGTTCTTTTGTTTTATTTTGATTATCCATCCCCCTAAACTATTTTAATTAATTTCTTATGTAACAACTCCAGTATCATCAATATAATAGGATTTTTTATAAGAAGTATTTGAGCTACACTTACACACACATCCGTCTAATTGTTAAAGAACATACTGTTTCTATGGATGGCGAATTACTGCCTCACGAAACGATGATTGTTCAATATTCTTTTAACACCTTAAAAGGTGGCCCTTAAGATGAAACTATATTAATATATGATATATAATATTTTTATGTTTTACTTAAGCTACTGTATTTTTCGTTTATGGAATACCTTTATGGTTTCCATTATGGGTAAACGCGATATCATCATTTTAGGAAGTGCGGACTACCGCCCCCTCAATGTGATTTGATTCGTTAATTCCATATGTGGGACGTATAAAGGATGTAATTAATGAAATTATATATAATATTATTCTGGAATTAAAATATAATTTTATATTATTATTATTTAATTCCATTTAATACAAAAAAAATGAAATGAAAGTAGCGTTCATGCATACGTACAGCTTACCGTCTCCATGAACGGTACGTTTCATTTCACATCTCCAAATGTTATGTACTATTATAAGTAGATATATATAAGATATATATATATATGTAATAAATTAAATCTAAATTATTGATATAATTCTTGATTTATAATATATATATCTCTCATTTTATTTTAATTCCATTAATATGACAAAAAATGAAAGTAGCGTTCATGCGTACGGATGACCTACTGTCTCCATGAACGGTGCTTTTAATTTTTTATCTCAAAATCCTATGGAATAGAATAAAATGAATATATACTGGATATATATGATATTTAAAACATCAATACTATTATGGATATGATGTACCTATAACTAAATGGAAAAATTCTCTTCCAACAAGTTCAATTTTTACTCATGTACTGATCATCGACAAAAATGTCTGATATGAACTCACTTTATTAACAAACTATTATAACATTATAATATGTGATATGAACTGACTAATAATATTTAAAGGAGGTCCTTAAGAAATAATAAATTGACCAAATTTTATTATTCAGGAGATTAAAGAACGATCGAGTCAAGTGGGACCCGAGGTAAGGGATCCTACCTCTCTCTTTCTTTTTAAGTGCACTCTTTTATGCCATTCCTTTTAAGCTCATATTTCTTATGATTGTGATGTTATTTTATATTAATAATTCTTTAATTTATATGTTCATATGATGAGAGACCCTATTTTCTCTCATCAATTAATTTTGTATGTTTTAATTGGCACCATTAGGCTGCCGGAATTTCGTACGGGGCTTTTTATCTCACTTTGTGTTATCGTGAGATTCATGCTACATTTTCCAATATTTCCTTTTGAGTGGTGTATGTAATATACATTATTATACTCTTTGTGTAACATACTTTAATTTATTAGTAATTACATCAATATTTTATAGTCCTTCTTTCATGGGGTGTACGTTTCGAAAGTTACCCAGATCGGTAAGGGAACCTTTCACCCTCCTCTCTTCAAAAGACTTATTTTGTTATGTTTTTTAATTTTCAATTATTATGTGGGGATATGTTCTTATATATCCTTATTACCGTAAATTTTATGTCCAAGTGATGAGGTACCCTTTATCTCTCTCATTAACTCTTTTTCTAAAATGTGATGTGACGCTGTTAGGCTGTCAAGGGAACTTCTTAACCCAAATTCGATTTATTTGGGTTAAACATATACTTATTGAATATGTCATAAGTTGAATATGTGTGAATGACCTTTGATTATTTTACACTTAATATCCACTTATATTGGGTGTATTTATATTTTTCACACATAATTATGAGATTGATTTATCTTTAATTTAAGGATACCATCTTTATAATGGATTTCATCTCAATTTACATTTCTATTGAGACTTCATTGTTGTTATGCACCAATTCACTCTTATATGGTGTATATACTATCCTTTGGAATATTATATCATGAATCCCTTTATTCTCATGATATTATTAAATGTTATTCTTCAATTATTTTATTCAAGTGTCTGTTATTTTGTTTAAAACCCTTTAACTAAAATAGCTTTTTAAATGTTTTAATGATTTATTCTTAAAAATATTTCTCATTAATATCCATGTTTTCAAAATGGTTTTATGGATTTATTTATATGGATATTAATGGTTTAAAATGGTGAAAGATTTAATATGGTATGGGAATCTTTTATTTAAAAATATCTTTATTAAATGTTTTAAATGGTTTTGAAAATGGTTTTTAGAATTGATTCATTATTTCCATATCATAAAATGTTATATTGTTATTGCAATGTGGTAATATTATCTTTCCTTTATTGCTTAAGTTATGTTAAATGATTATGTTATGTTTCTTGCGAATTTTTATGAAGACGGGTGGTTCCGTGATAAACTAAGGGCGGGTGAGCCCGATATAGCTCTACAATGAATTGGGTAACGTGAAGGAGTTAAACGTTAAGGTTTCTCCAAAGATATTTAGGGAATATACTGTGATGGGTATTCCAAACGTAACCAAGAGGGTTACTCCCTACGTAAGAATGTTATGAATGCCTCAAGTTACCTTTATGACTTATGATTTCTATGATTTATTCATGATTTTATCAGGTAGGTTAAAGTTCTTATGTTTTATGGGTAAAGTATGATTTCATTCTTATGTATATATGTACTCATGTTTCCTTTCCATACTTTTTATAACCCTTAATGAGTTTTTTATGCTCAACCCAAGTTTTTGAAATGTTTTTCACAGGTCAAGGGAATGGTACATGATATGATGATAGTGTCAAGGATGTGTCAAGAAAGAATCCATGTTTTATTTTAAATATGTTTCCATTGATGGGATAAATGAATACTATCATTTATGTAACCACTTTGTTTAAATGTGGAATGTAATGCATGTTTTATTATCTAATTCTATAAAACTCTAAACCTGAAAAGATCATCAATGTGTAATCTTGTAATAACTCAAGATTAAGTAAGGTTTAAGGCCGGGGCATTATATGTGGAACCAAGACAAAAGATCGAATTAAATACCAAATATTTTTCTTCAAATTAATTTCTCATGTTTTGGATCACATTACCAATGGCAGTTATTCAATCCGACAATGTATGAATTTTTTGGATGTCTTAATGTTTAACATTACAAATTATAATAATATGATTATTATTATTATTATTACATTATATTTACAATTAAGGGATTATACCCACTAGAACCACTTACACACATGAAAACCCACTACCAGTGAACATCACCCCCCCACATCATGAGACTATATCGAATTATTTGTTTCTTTTTTCAAAAACAACATTTATAATTATAAAAATAATAAATTCAACAAAATCATCCCCTACTTCACTTATGGTCATGCACAGCCTGGTACCCCACCATTCTTCATCAATTAAAAATTAAAATTTATATAATTTTATAAAAATATTCTTCAAAATAAATACCATTAAGAAAAAAATATATTATTAAATTAAATTCATTTGATTTATTTTACAACACACATTGTTATAAATGACATTATTATTATTATTAGAACCCATCATGGTGACAGCGTCTGAAAAACACATCAGAGATTATATATTGGACACCAATATATCTACACTGGTTGTCCACCTCCATGAATCCCTATACATAGACTCTACTCAATAGAACATAATAGAAGAACAATGTTGACAAAAAAATTATGCTGAAAATTATTGATGGGATATAGAGTCCAAAATTCGTGACAAGGTATTTGTATTAATATCCCCATATAATAATGATATTAGATTTGTAAAGATGATACATTTGATCCCTTGATATATTTTTCACATAAAAAATGTATTTAATGTGTCGGGATGGTAGTTTATCTCTCAAAACATCCACTGAATAACTCTAAATTTCATGATATATTCCATGAATCTTACTAGGGAAAGTACATAACTAATATTTCAAATATACTATCCTCATAGTTACTACCATTATAAAAAAATTTATATTTTGAGGACCAAATGATGGATACAATGGTTCATAGATAGAAACTGATAGTAAATAAGACCACAAACCAGGTCAATGATTTTTGGTGAAATCATAAAATTAAGTAAACTATATCAGAACCATATGATGTGGTGAAGAATAAGGATCATTAATTTTTTGTATCAATGTGATGGAATTATGAGGGATAAATTCTAATAAGGGGATATAATGTTACACTATATGATTTTATAGTTTATGTATACTCATTAAAATCAATTTCTTATATATCTATTGATAGATGTGACACCAAGTCAAAAATAACCATTTAAATATTATTAGGTGATTATTTTATCAAATTTTCATAATTTCATCATCATTATATGTTTAAATTTTTTTATTTTTCTAAAAAAATATTTTTTATTGAATAGTGAAGAGTACTAGTTTTTTTGTAAAATAATCATTTCATTTCTTTAAATAAACTAATTTATAAATTATCTTTGTTTTTATTGTTTCTATAGTTATATATGTTCCAGTTGATTTCAGATAATATAATCTTGTTTGGATTATTATTTTACATGATTTCGATATAATTTAATTTTATGGATTTGGGATCATTTTTTTGGAAACTCATTTTCTGCTCATTTTCCGAGATATATTTAAATTTACTTTTGAAACTCATAGGAATAGAATTTTATAAAATTGAATTGTTATAATAAATAAGGGGTATCATATTTTTCAATAATTAACCTTTTATTTATGTTAATTATGAATACTAACGATGGAAAATAATTATCACCTTGGTAAGGGACATATAGGTAAATAATGGTAGAACATTGAGATAAGGATTTAGAATTTCTATAAAATAGGCATGTATACTTTTTTATGAGTGTAGTTAGAACATTTTCATCGATGTTTTTAAAATATGGACACTTTGTGACATTTTTCTTTAATAATGACATTTATATTAATTTAATAAAATGATAAATAAAAAATGTCATTCGATTGACATTAATATCACTAATATTATGTAACAATGATAAAAAAATTTAAAATTTGGTTGAAAATATTTATTTAAATTATTAATTAATAATATAATTATATTAAATAACTTTTAAATTTTAGTTACTGAATAAATTCCTTTAATTATTCCACAATGATGACATCATATTTACTAATTTAATATAAAAATAAAATTAATTATTTTAACAATATTAAATGTAATAAAATATGGATGATTTCTTATGTTACACAATTTTTTTGGGTAAATATAACACATTTAATTTTTGTAAAATTTTAAAATTAAAATTCCATAACTATCTTAACATCTTTAAATACAATGTAAATTAATAGTTATAAAAATGACATTAATAATTATTTATTACAATAATTGTATTATTAAATGATTTAAATTAATGGAAAACATATATTTTATTCAAGTGAATTTAATATGGTTGAAAAATCAGCCATGGTCCATGTTTGGATCTCATTACCATTTAAATTAACATTCTTGACCCATAGATTGTAAAAAACGTTGTCTTTATAGTAATCATCAAAAGGATTAACCAGGGGTTAAAACTAAGCATTATGGGTATGAAAAATCTCTAAAAAATGTAAAATATATTTTTTGGATTAGATGATTTTAACATATCCTCATACTAAATTTTAAATTTATCAATTTGAAACCATTTAGATGAGAAAATTACATTATATTAATTTAATTCTTTATATAATTCCATGAGTTCTCCTCACCTCACATATAAAAGGTAACATCTTCTCCTATATTTTTCAATAATGTTTAGACATATATCACTTAAAATAACTATCATAAAAAAATCATTGATCACATTACCACTGCTTAGAGAAAAGTTTCTTTTTGAAAGATCACTCTTTCAATTGTTAATGTATAAGATAAAGAGGGTCTCTCAACAAAAGGTATAACTCTTAACTGACTACATTTCCACTTATTTCATTATTTACCAATTTTAAATATTTGATATCCATTATAAAATAACTAGTTTAAAATATTAATCACACTTAATTTTTGTTATGGTTAAGGTAAAACTGTTATGAACCCCTTTTCCACCCCATGGAAATAAAAACTTAGCTCGATCACACATAGGGCCTACCATCTCCACCTAGTGTGTAATTTGTTTTTTATCACCAATTTATCTGAATGTTTATAAGAATAGGAATAGTGAATTTATATGATATTTATTAAATAATTAGTATTCATGAATTATATTATCATATATACCTTTTTACCTTCCCACTTTTTTGGAAATGATAATTTTTCTCGTACGTATGTGTGGGATTCCATCTCCACGTAGTAATGTGATTAA
The DNA here is from genome assembly GCA_963277665.1 of Viscum album. Classification (NCBI taxonomy): domain Eukaryota; kingdom Viridiplantae; phylum Streptophyta; class Magnoliopsida; order Santalales; family Viscaceae; genus Viscum; species Viscum album. The sequence continues at coordinate 445,864,587 of OY728142.1, forward strand.
TTTTTTAATCACAATAAATCTATGGTAATAAAGATATATTTAATGAAAATATATGATATATATATATAATTTAATAATGATTATTTAAGGATAATTTTTATTTTTCTTTCTTTCTTTCTATCCTTCAAAAAAGGGAAAATAGTGTCCAGGCATACGTTTAGCCTACCCTCTTAAATAATGATATAAATATTTTATATCTCAACCATTAAAAAATTATTTTAAAAAATTATATTGTGAATAAAAACTATAATTATAAAATTAATTTAATTATGTAGAATATGAAATAATAAATTATACCAATGAACTAGAACATTCATGATGAAACATACATCAGAAAACTATGTAGTTATCACTAAAAACTACTATAATAATGAATGAGAATTAAAAACGAGTGATAATATGTTATAATTGAATAATATATGAAATTATGAATGTGAATATGTTTTTTATTAGTTTATAAAAATTTATAAACCATTATACCTAATTATAATATACATTCAACAAAGTAGAAGCCTAAGGTAAGGGGTTTCTTAATTCAATTTTGTTTCACTAGGTTCTATTACATATTTATTTCTTATGTAATTCCATGATTATATATTTAAGGAAATGTGATTACTTAATATATTATTTCTAATTAATTTTTCTGGATTTCAATTTACAGAATATAATCATTACATTTTTTAAATCACACTTCAATATTATGATCTTTGTAAGGGATTTTGTCTCAATTTTCACTCCACTAGAACATATTCATTATTATAAACTTATTTACTTTGAGTTGGTTTATGTAGTACAAATTTGATATATTTTACATGAATATTTATTTTTTCATGATGATTAATGTTTAATTTCAATTTTACACTTTGATGGGTTAAAATTTAAAAGTATACAATGAAGTAATAATTCAATTTACAATCACATTTCCTAAATTTGTTTTGATGTAATATTATAATATATCCATTATAAAAACTATAAGGCCCTAGCCTTAAGCATTCCTTAATATTGAATTAAATGAATAATTCACATTGAGGATCTTTTCAGGTCTAGAGTTTTATAGAATTAGGACTAACTGTTACATCTCAGAAGGTTAAAAAGTAGACACTTCTACTAAGTTTCCATAGAATAAAAAAAACTCTTAAAAAGAAACATGTCTAGTTCCATTTTTATATATCATGACTTTCCCTTGATCCCATATTTGACCATATTCCACATTAAGTCTTGTGAAAAACATTTCAATAAATCCTGGGGTGAGCATAAAAAGCTCAGTAAGGGATACACAAAGAATGAAAACTGTTAGTTTTTCAAACATCAAGTAAACCATGTATACTTTATCAAAGTAATACCTTAACCTTCATGAAGTAGTAAAAAATATTCACTAAATAAAATATCATTACTTACCCTTTTGTAACCAAAGGATTACCATAAAACCCATATAAAGAACACATAACATATAAAGGTAACTTGGGACATAAACATACTTAAGTGGAATAACCATACGGTCGACTTCCACACATATCACTTAATGGAATAGCCATACGGCCGACTTCCATACATACTTAATGGAATAGCCATACAGCCGACTTCTATACCCAATGAATTGGAGGTTATAAAGTAACCACCCTTACTGGTATTCACGGCACCACCCGTCATATGGTTTATCATGTAACCACCCGTAAAATGTCCAAGTACCATTATAAAATCATAAGACATAAAACAAATATAATGGAAAAAAAACATTTCCACACTTTGATCACAATATATAACTCAAATATATTGACATAACAAATCCATTATAAAAACCATTTTCAATATGAAAATACATAAAGGAGTATATGGAATTTATTTCATTTTAAAAACATCACGGCTTGTTGAGGAAGCCAAATACCAAATAATACTCGCGGTGGCGGAAAAGGTCGTTGTCACCAAATACATTAAAAGAAACATTCCTTTTTTTTGTTTAGTAAAACACTTCGTAGAAAAATATTCATTTTGTATAAAAGTAAAATTCAAAGGGGTTTATACACCTTATAGAAGATAGTTTTGTATAAAACGAAATATGCCTCAATGAAAGGAGATTGAGACGAAGTCCCTTACCTCAGGTCCGACTTGAATCGGTCATTCTTTAAAGTCTTGAATAATAAAGTTGAGTTAATTTCTATTTGCTTAAGAACCTTTTTCAAGTTCCTTATTCCTTTTATATCACTTCTTTCCATGTTATAAACATTATGTAATCATTTAAAATAATGTTTGTTTTGTCGATATTTGGTTCTTAAGTCGAAAGTGGACTTCTTACAATTACATGTTGTTCGTGTGGTCAAAGGTTATTTATATCCAGAATGACAATCATGATTTGGATATCATATATATCATATATATCTTTCATATACATGTATTTATAATTTCACATAATCATTTAGAGGTAAGAAATGAAATGCACCGTTCATGGAGACGGTAAGCTGTACGTACGCATGAACGCTACTTTCATTTATATGTAATATTAATAGAATTAAAACTAAATGAGAGGTGTGTATATTTTAATCCCAAAATTATATTAATAATTTAGATGTATAATTAATCATATATATCCATTATATACATGTACATATAATAGTACATTACATTTGGGGATAAGAAATGAAATGCACCGTTCATGGAGACGGTAAGCCGTACGTACGCATGAACACTACTTTCATTTCTATCTCATACTTTAATGGAAAGAAATAATAATGATATAGAGGTATATTATAATTCCAGTATAAAATCTTATAAAATAACTTTAAATCCATCCTATATACGTCCCACATATGGCATTAACGAATCACATCACTTTGAGGGGGCGGTAGTCCGCACTTCCAAAAATGAAATTATCGTGTTTACCCACAATGGAAACCATAAAGGTATATCACAAATCAAAAATAAAGAAGCATAAGGAAAACATAAACATAATATATATCATATATAAATATAGTGACATCTTAATGGCCACCATTAAAGGTGTTTAAAATAAGATTGAACAATCATCATTTCGTGAGGCAGAAATTCGCCAACCAGAGAAACAGTATGTTCTTTAACCATTAGATATAGATGTGTGTAAGTGTAGATCTAAAGATTCTTATAACAAAATCCTAGTATATTGAAGATACTGGAGTTGTTACAAAATAAATGAATAAAAGGAGTTTAGGGTGTTGGAGAAGCAAAATAAAACAAAATAACACAAGTGAAGACATCACCTTAAAATCGGGTAACTCTCTTAGATTTGAGCTCAAAGGCTTCCTTGGGAAGACATCTGACCAAAGTGAGGCTTCAAGAAATAATATAGGGATGTGGAGAGACAAAATGGTCAGGGTTTGGCCGAGCCAAAGGCTTTGTAAGTGTGGGTAAGGTGGTAGAGGTGGGGGCCTTTTATAAGAGGAGAGGAGGGGCACTCTTGGAAAGTAAGGAAATGTTACCTTATTTTAGAATGAGTTTCGGATTTTAATGGTCCCACATTGATGTGTTTCTAGGATATGGTGATAGGGGTTCGAAATCCACATATCCAATAGGTTTTTGACATGTTTAGGACTTAGATTTTACATTATCATTCCATTTCATTTAAATCGTTAAATAATGAGGTAATCGCTGCATCATCATGGTGTCATAAATAATTTAATTTATTTAATGTATAAAAATTAAAAAAAATACTATGATGTAGGAAATATTTTTACCTTTACAATTAATATTTATAGTCAAAAAGAGGATTTGTATAACCCCATGTAAAAATTGTTTTAGTAAAACAACTCATGTTTGTGTCATTTTTACTTTTACATTAAATAAAAAGTTATTTGTGTCATTTCACGAACAAAGTGGCTCCATGGGGTCCCCAAGTTGACCCATGGATTTTATTAGTCTGCCATGACACATCCAATGAGGGTATGACAAGTTTCAAGCACATCTCATATTATTAAAACATTATTTTTACCTTAAACTACACCAATTACCACACATCGCGATTAAAAACAAAAAAGTTACTATTGACCAAAAAATTATTTTAATCCCATTGAACCACATTTTACGTCTTAATTACAACCATGTATGTCGGATTTTTGAAATTCTAAACATAGAGGGGGTAATATTTCATTTAAACAATAAATCAGTTTTTTAAGTACCACTTAGTGGTTTCACTATTCATCAAAAATTGAAGTTTTTCAGAAAAATACCAAAAATTCACCCTAAGATATATTTGATATTCCGAATTCAAAAATGAGGTCCATTTTAAAAAATTCAAAACATATAAGTTGAATTAATTAATTTAATAATTAATTACCGCTGTGAGAGCAAATAGTGTGTTTTTATGAAACATTAAGTATCAAAAGATTGACACTAGTTTAAGTCTGATTTCAAAGTGAAATTAATTCCAACGACCACTGTTGGATTTAATGGTAAAAATATATTCTAATTTCACAATAAAACCAATTCAAAAGATAATCTAATCATATAAATAAATTAGATTAAAAAGAGGTTTTGAATAAAAATACAACATTTTACACTATTCATTAAAAAATGAACTTTATCAGAAAAATACCAAAAATTTACACAAAGTAAATTTTGATGTCCCGATTCTAAAGAAGAGTTTTATTTGGTCCAATATAATGTATAAGATTGAACAAAACTATGTTTAATGACGGTTCTCCATCAAAAGGCGATAAGTGAACCTTTAGTGAAAACTAGGACATATACGCCTAAAATTGAATTTTTTCCGTATTTTAAGACTTTATCTTTTATTCGATAAAAGTAAAAACATTTAAAAAACATATATAATCATATTTTAGTTATTTCTATCCATTCCCGCCAATACAACGGCTATGTGTTAACTACCATTTAAAATAATATTATTCTATTACTAGTGTGCAACGAAAGATTTCAATGAAACTCTTTGTTGCGTATCAGGTATGCTATCGAACATAGCAACCCTTTTAAAGTAAAATAAATATTTAATTCGTAAATATTAATAAATATGAAAATGTTTTATTCATTATTTATCTGGGATGTTACATCCTTCCCCCTTTTGGGAATTGCGTCCTCGCAATTTTATTCACTTATAAAAATAAGTGGGGGTATTTATCCCTCATAGCATTTTCAGATTCCCAGGTTGCCTCTTCAACAATATGGTTTTTCCACAAAACCTTTACCTGGTGAATTACATTATTTCGCAACACTTTCTCTCTTCAGTCAAGAATCTAGACTGGTCATTCTTCATAAGATAGGTTCTCCTCCAGCTGAACTACCTCTGGACTCAAAACATGAGATGGATCTGTCATATACTTCCTCAACATCGAAACATGAAAAACATTGTGTACCTAAGATAAACTCGGAGGTAAAGCCACTCGGTAAGAAACTGATCCAACTTTATCAAGAATTTCATATGCTCCAATGATCCTTGGACTCAGCTTTACTTTCTTACCAAATCTCATCACACTTTTCCATGGATAAACCTTGATAAAAACATGATCACCTACCTCGAAAGATAGATCCTTCCTCCGGTTATTCGCATAACTCTTCTACCTACTCTGAGCTGTTCTCATGTGTTTCTGAATCAACTGAACTTTTTCTGCCATCTCATCTACCAATTCTGGTCCCATCAGCTTCCTTTCACCCACTTCATCCCAAAATGCTAGAGTTCGACACCGCTTCCCATATAATACCTCAAATGGTGCCATCTGTATACTAGAATGAAAACTGTTATTATAAGAAAACTCAACCAAAGAAAGATGTTGGGCCCAAATTCTCTGATAATCCATCGAACAAGCACGTAGCATATCCTCCAGGGTCTGAATTGTTTGTTCTGACTGCCCATCTGATTGTGGATGAAAATCTACACTAAAATTTAATTCAGTACCCAACGACTTCTGAAGGCCTTTCCAAAAGTTAGAAGTAAACCTGGGATCACGGTCAGATAAAATGGAGAGAGGAAATCCTTGTAACCTGACTATCTCTTTAAGATACAAACAGGAAAGTTGATCTAGGGAAAAATTATCTCATATGGCAAGGAAATGAGCAGATTTAGTCAATCGATCAACAATAACCCAGATTGCATTATTAGCTCGAGATGTCCTCGGTAATCCCACAAAAAAGACCATGGATATATTTTCCCATTTTTACTATGGCACTGGTAAATGTTGAAGCATCCATTTCAGTAACTTCCGCTCTACTTTAACCTGCTGACAAGTCAAACACTTCACAGAAAAATCAGCAATATCTCTTTTCATTCCATCCCTCCAGTAATACTCCCGCAGATCTCTGTACATCTTAGTACTTCCAGGATGAACTGAAAATGGGGAACTATGAGCCTCACATAACAACTCATTCTTCAACTGTGAATCACCAGGGACACATAATCTCTTCCCAAACCTCAAAACACAATCATTATCAATGTTTAATTCATGCAACTTACCCTTCTGAACCAGCTCCACCTTTTTCTGCAACTCACTGTCTTCCCTATGTGCTTTCTTAATTCTGTCTGATAGGGTTGATCTCACTGATACCTAAAACAAATTAGAAGAACATCCTACACCAATAACTTCTATTCCAAAGTTCATCAAATAAAATACCAAAGGATCTCGTTCTAAACGTAGTATGGTTAATGAAGCATTACTTTTTCGACTCAAAGCATAGGCCACTTTATTTTCTTTTCCCGGATGGAAATGAATTGTAAAATCATAATCCTTGATTAATTCCAGCCATATCCTCTGTCTCATGTTCAATTATTTCTGAGTGAATATATACTTTAATCTTTTGTGATCAGTATATATTTTATACTTTACTCCATACAAATGATGCCTCCAAATTTTTAAAGCAAAAACAACAGCAGTTAATTCCAAATCATGTGTATGGTAATTTACCTCATGAGTTTTCAACTGACTTGAAGCATAAGAAATTACCCGATCATTTTTCATAAGGACACAACCAAGTCCCTTCAACAAAGCATCACTTTACATAACAAACTCACCATTCCTGGAAGGAAGTTCCAAAACTAGAGCATTCACCAATCTTCTTTTCAACTCCTAAAAACAATCATCACATTCTTTTTTCCAGATAAACATAACACCCTTTCGAGTTAGCTTAGTCATTGGACTAGATAACTGTGAAAACTTTTCAACAAAACTTCAGTAGTAAACTGCCAAACCAAGAAAACTAACGATCTCGGTTACATTTGTGGGTCTGGTACATTCATCAACAACTTTTGTTCTAGCAGGATCAACAGTTATGCCATCTTTTGAAACAATGTGACCCAGGAAAGTAATTTGTTGTAACCAAAACTCACACTTACTGAATTTTCCATATAGTTTCTTTTCTTTTAAGGTTTTCAAGATAACCCTTAAATGTCTTTCATGCTCCTCTTTACTTTTAGAAAACACCAAAATATCATCAATAAAAACAACCATCATTTTTCACCTGAGTCAACTGAGCCATCACTACAACAAACTGTTTAGTTCTGAATCTGACCATTTCAGTATACTGATTTGAAAGGTCATTTCCCACTGTATGCCTTCCCAGAAAATCTGTTATGTTACCTCTACGAAAAACCATTCTTCACCCAGAAATATCTTAGGTGAAGCAACATGGTAATCCGTAAATTTTATATCATTTCAATCATACCATAAATTAATTTATAATTTAGCACTTTTATAACTCCTAATGTTGTCTAAACCGACCTCTGATACCAACTATAAGGCCCTGGCCTTAAACATTGCTTAATATTGAATTAAATGAATAATTCAAATTGAGGATATTTTCAGGTTTAGAGTTTTAGAGAATTAGGACATAACTGTTACATCTCAAAAGGTTACAAAGTAGACACTTCTACTAAGTTTCCATAGAATAAAAAAAACTCTTAAAAAGAAACATGTCTAGTTCCATGTTTTATATAGCATGACTTTCCATTGATCCCATCCTTGACCCTATTCCACATTTAGTATTGTGAAAATCATTTTTAAAAAAAACTTGGGGTGAGCATAAAAAGCTCAGTAAGGGAAACACAAAAAAGGAAAACTTTTAGTTTTTCAAACATCAAGTAAACCATGTATACTTTATCAAAATAATACCTTCACCTTCATGAAGTAGTAAAAACTCTTCACTGAATAAAATATCATTACATAACCTTTTGTAACCAAAGGATTACCATAAAACCCATATAAAGAACACATAACATATAAAGGTAACTTGGGAAAAAAACATACATAAGTGGAATAACTCTACCGTCGACTTACACACATATCACTTAATGGAATATCCATACGGCCGACTTCCATACATACTTAATGGAATAGCCATACGGCTGACTTCCATACCCAATGCATTGGAGGTTATAACGTAACCACCTGTCCTGGTATTCACGGTACCACCCGTCATATGGTTTATCACGTAACCACCCGTCAAATGTCCAAGTACCATTATAAAATCATAAGATATAAAACAAATATAATGGAAAGAAAACATTTCCAAACATTGATCACAATATATCACTCAAATATATTGACATAACAAATCCCTTATAAAAACACTTTCAATACCAAAATACATAAAAGAGTATATGACATTTATTTCATTTTAAAAAACATCACGGCTTGTTGAGGAAGCCAAATACCAAATAATACTCGCAGCGGCGGAAAAGGTTGTTGTCACCGCGTACGTTAAAAGAAACATTCCTTTTTTTAGTTTAGTAAAAAAATTGGTAGAAAAAGATTCCTTTTATATAAAAGTAAAAGTCAAAGGGTTTTATACACCGTATAAAAGATAGATGTGTATAAAACGAAATATGCCTCAATGAAAGGATATTGAGACGAAGTCCCTTACCTCGGGACCGACTTGACTCAATCGTTCTTTAACGTCCTGAATAATAAACTTGAGTTAATTTAGAGTTTCTTAAGAACCTTTTTCAAGTGCCTTATTCCTTTTATATCACTTATTACCATGTTATAAACATTATTTAATCATTTAATTTAATAATGTTTGTTTTTTCGATATTTGGATCTTAAGTCGAAAGTGGACTTCTTACAATTACATGTTGTTCATGTGGTCAAAGGTTATTTATATCCAGAATGAAAATCCTGATTTGGATATCATATATATCATATATATCTAGAATATACATGTATTTATAATATCACATAATCATTTAGAGGTAAGAAATGAAATGCACCGTTCATGGAGACGGTAAGCCGTACGTACGCATGAACGCTACATTCATTTCTATGTCATATTAATGGAATTAAAACTAAATGAGAGGTAAGTATATTTTAATCGAAGAATTATATTAATAATTTAGATGTATCATTCATCATATATATCGATTATATATATGTACTTATAATAGTACATTACATTTGTGGATAAGAAATGAAATGCACCGTTCATGGAGACAGTAAGCTGTACGTACGCATGAACGCTACTTTAATTTCTATCTCATACTTTAATGGAAAGAAATAATAATTATATAGAGGTATATTATAATTCTAGTATAACATCATATATATTAACTTTAAATCCATCCTTTATACGTCCCACATATGGAATTAACGAATCACATCACTTTGAGGGGGCGGTAGTCCGCACTTTCTAAAATGAAATTATCGTGTATACCCACAATGGAAAACATAAAGATATACCACAAATGAAAAATAAATAAGCATAAGGAAAACATAAACATAATATATATCAAATATAAATATAGTTACGTCTTAATGGACACCATTAAAGGTGTTTAAAAGAAGATTGAACTATCATCGTTTCGTGAGGCAGAAATTCACCAACCGCAGAAACAGAATGTTCTTTAACCATTAGATGTAGTTTTGTGTAAGTGTAGCTCGAAATATTCATATAAAAACATAATAGTATATTGAAGATACTGGAGTTGTTACAAAATAAATGTATAAAAATAGTTTAGGGGGTCGGAGAAGCAAAATAAAACAAAATAACACAAGTGAAGACATCACCTTAAAATCGGGTAACTCTCTTAGATTTGAGCTCAATGGCTTCCTTGGGAGGACTTCTGCCCAAAGTGAGGATTCAAAGAGTAAGAGAGGGATTTAGAGAGACAAAATGGGAAGGGGTTGGCCGATCCAATGGCTTTGGAAGTGTGGGTAAGGTGGTAGAGGTGGGGGCCTTTTATAAGAGGAGAGGAGGGGCACTCTTGGAAAGTAAGGAAATGTTACTTTATTTTAGAATGATTTTCGGATTTTAATGGTCCCAAATTGATGTTTTTAGAGTATAATGTGACAAGGGTTTGAAATCCACCCATACAATAGGTTTTTGACATTTGTAGGTCCAATATTTTACATTATCTTTCAATTTTATTTAAATCGTTAAATAATAAGGTAATCGCTGCATCATCATGATGTCATAAATAATTTAATTTTTTAAATGTCTAAAAATTATAAGAAACTACTATGATGTAGGAAATATTTTTACCTTTCCAATTAATATTTATAGTCAAAAATTGTATTGTATAACCCCACGTAAAAATTGTTTTAGTAAAACAACTCATGTTTGTGTCATTTTAACTTTTACATTAAATAAAATGTTATTTATGTTATTTCCCAACCAAAGTGGCTCCATGGGGTCCCCAAGTTGACCCATGGATTTTCATGTTCTTACATGACACATCCAATGAGGTTATGACATGTTTCAAGCTCATCTCATATTATTAAAACATTATTTTTACCTTAAACTACACTAATTACCACTAATTGCGATTAAAAACAAAAAAGTTACTATTCACCAAAAAATTATTTTAATTCCATTGAACCAAATTTTAATTATTAATGAAAAACATTTATATCTGATTTTTGAAATTAAAAACATAGAGGTGGTAAAATTTCATTTAAACGAAAAATCAGTTTTTTATGTACCACTTAGTGGTTTCACTATTCATCAAAAATTGAAGTTTTTCAGAAAAATACCAAAAAATCACCCTAAGCTATATTTGATATTCCGAATTAAAAAATGAAGTCCATTTTACAAAATTCAAAACATATAAGTTGCATTCATTAATTTAATAATTAATTCACACTGTCAGAGCAAATAGCTTGTTTTTATGATACAATAAGTATCAAAAGATTGACACTAGTTTAAGTCTGATTTCAAAGTGAAATTATTTCCAATGACCACTATTGGATTTAATGGTAAAAATATATTATAATTTCACTATAAAACCAATTCAAAAGATAATCTAATCATATAAATAAATTATATTAAAAGGAGGTTTTGAATTAAAATACAACATTTTACACTATTCATTAAAAAAATGAACTTTAACGGAAAAATACCAAAAATTTACACAAAGTAAATTTTGATGTCCTGATTATAAATAAGAGTTTTATTTGGTCAAATATAATGTATAAGAGTGAACAAATCTATGTTTAATGACGGTTCTCCATCAAAAGGCGATAAGTGAACCTTTAGTGAAAACTAGGGCATATACGCCTAAAATTGAATTCTTTCCGTATTTTAAGCCTTTATCTTTTATTAGATAAAATTAAAAACATTTAAAAACATATATAATCATATTATAGTTATTTCTATCCATTCCCGCCAATACAACGTCAATGTGTTAACTACCATTTAAAATAATATTATTTTATTACTAGTGTGCAATGAAAGATTTCAATGATACTCTTTGTTGTGTATCGGGTATGCTATCGAACATAGCAACCCTTTTAAAGTAAAATTAATATTTAATTCGTAAATATTAATAAATATGAAAATGTTTTATTCATTATTTACCTGGGATGTTACAAAAACCATCATTTATCATATTCTCTAGAAAATTAATTTTTTTCAATATATTCATACATTTTTTCTTATCTTATACACATGAATCAATAAAATAATTTTTTAATTATAAGCTTATTCTATTTATTTTTTATTTGATATATTTTCTTACCATTTCTATATTTTTTATATTTTAAAAAAATTCCACTTTATTCAATAAAAAAAAATTGTAAAGTCCATTTTATTGTATCATTATATTTTTATTTTTTAAACAAACCATTTTATTGTTTTCAAAAAAATATTTCTTTTTTACATTGACTATAAAAAAAAGAAATTTTTATTTTTCTTTGTATATGGAGTTAACACATTTTCATGTTGCTATAATTATTTTACACAATTTCGAATATTATATATGTTTTCAATGGTTTTATAAGGAGAATTTGTTAATCAAAAATAATTTTAATATCTTCATACCATTTTTTTATTTCTAAAAAGGAAATAATATTTTCAAAAATCCTATATTTTTTATAGATAGTTTTTCATATTTTATCTCATATTAATTTTTGGGTCATAAATTTTTTATTAAAACATTTTCTTTCTTATTATCATCAGATTATATATTTCAATTAAATATAAAAATAATGTTTATTATAGCGATGATTATTTCCTAAATCATATAAAATTATTCATTATACATATTTACATTGAAATTTATTTGATTAATTGAGGAAATTTTATTTTTTTGTATTCCTTACACAATATTGACATTTGTTAAAGAATAATGTTGTTTATAAGTTAAATTCATCAATAAATATATGATGAGTTTTTTGGATAGTAATTGATGGGTAGGGGCCAGTTATATATATCCCCTTTATGAATCAATGTATATAATGGGGAAAAACAACTAGACAAACTAAAAAATGTGGTTTTGGTGTTTGTTTACCCACAGTTTTAAATTATCTTTTTGAATGGGCATGATGGTATTGATAAAAATATGTCTGAGATCATGACATCTAATATTTCGAATATATATCATTTAGAATTCAGTTATTATTGTCAATGATATAAAAGGATTTATATTTTCAATAGATGCATTTCATGCTCAAAATATTGAATAAATAGAATGTGTTTTATGTTATTTACCATGCCACGTGGATTACACCATATCAATTCATGATAGATTCTAGTATACAAATCCAATCTGAAGAATTTATGTTATACATTTATTAGTTTTCCATTACCATGGAAATGAAGAATGACATTATGAATATCATCAAGGATGTGAGAATGTTTAATATTCTATGTATTTTATATTTCCAATGTAATATGGGAAATATGTTTGTATTTTGTTTTTAAAGTCTCCTAAACGTATCGATCATTCGGGATGAGAAAGCTTCCATTTTAAGCGAATTTAATAATTTCGACACCTTTAATAGGTTACCGGATTTTGGGTATCTAAATCCATGTCCATTTGGATCTAGTTTTCCTTGAATTTAAACTTATATAATTGAAATCTATTATGAAATTTTATATGTGGTCTTTCCCTAACTTATAAGGGAGAATATGTTTGTCTAACTTATTTACATAGTTAGAGCCTTCCATCTCAGAAAATAAAAGATAAAAATATTTCAAAAGATATGTCTCTTCATCCTATATATTGTTTTCATTCTCATAAAACCAATTATTCAAGGATTATGGTGTAATCCAAAGGTAGACCTCAAAAAAGGTATATAAATATTAACCAAGAACATTGAAGTTCATTTATTTTTAAAAAATTATATAATCCTATTATATCTATCTGAGTTTAATCAATATTATATCTTAAAAATAAAAATATTTTATTATGATGGTGGTATAGTTATTTTTTACCCCTTATACATATAATAAGAACTAAATGTATCCATAATGCAAATTTTTGAATTACCGCCTCCATGTGGTTATATGATTCATTTTCAATAAAAAGTTATTTGGTTGGTTATAATGATGGATTTAATATTTATATATGCTATTTATAACATAATGAGTCTTATGTATTTATAATATTATATCTACCTTCTTGTCTTCTGATCTATTGGTAAAGGACAACGTTGCTAATTTATACATGTGTACTACCACATCTATAAATATATACGTTTTGTTATATTTTACAATTTCTAAAATCATAAAAAATATCATTTTATGTATTTATATAATATTAATTGATTTATAATGATTATTTAATTTTTAGTTTTCATACATATTTCTTTCTTCAATCGATGAAAAAGTGGAAAAATCACTCATGTATACGTAATGATTACCACAAATAAATAATTATTCTATTAAGGGGAGGAAGAGCAGTACAAATCAGGGTGGCCTGAAGAAATGATGATTGAGAGCATAACTGATAACATGGGTTGTCCCACCTAGGGGAAGGGAACCCAAGGTACAAAACTCCTAAAGGGGCATTGTGGGGTTGCAAAAGGGGTCAAGAAATCAGCCACTTGATTTCCATCATGCCACGTTTGGAGGATCTCCATGCCATCAGAGGGGAGGGCCTTTCACTTTCTGATCAAGTAATTGTTTTTTCAGGGATAGGAAAAGGTACCAATGAGATATCTCCACACATGTCTCGAATCCGTCTCAATAATGGTCGATGTAATGTTTTTGATCTACAAAGAGGGAGGGCTTTGATCAATGCCATCACCTCCACCTCACGAGAATTCATGGTCTATAGAAGGCACTAAAAGACAAAATCACTGATCCCACTATGCCACATACCACACTTCCACCATGCATGATTCAAAAATCAAAGGATCCATCGATGTTGAGTTTTAGGCTCGAGATGGGGGGCATCCAGTGAACCCAAAACCCCCTCCACTTAGGGCTGGTACAAACTAGAGGAGTGAACCTAGGGAAGAAGAATCATAGGGAAGGCACTACCTCTTAATGGGGGAGGATAATGGCCAGCTCTGAGGCAAGGCACAAGACTCTGACAGGTAGTGCAATAGTGGAGCAGCAAGCCCCATGTCGTGCATTGTTGTTCTTCTTACAGTTGAATTAGAATCCCACCTCCAAGTGGGTCTCCATAGACGAAGTCTCATGGCTGTTATTCAGGAAGCCTCTAAACTATCTCAAAAGGAAGTCCTTAGGTGAAGACATGATGCTAAGTAGTAGAGGGAAATCTCCAAGAGCACCCCAGATCTGTATGGCCCACTCGCTAAGGAAGAAGATGTGAAGCATGGATTCCTTAGACGGGGAAAAAAAACTCACCTGGAGGAAAGATGGACACCCTTCCTTTTAATCACCATATTCGAGAGAAGATTATGTTTTCTGATTCTCCAATGTAGGAAGGAAAACTTAATTAGTGTGGCTTTGCACCAGAGACGCCTACCCACTGTTTGCTCTCGGGAAGGGATAGTATACACTAGCGGTAAACTTTGGCCGAGAACTAACCAGTAGTTGATCGGATAAAAATACAGCTATCACGGGATCCATCCAAGTTGATCCTATAAAATAGGGTCTTTGGGTGGTAAAGAGAACTGCATGGATAAAGGAGGGGTGTCCACTAGCATTCAAGAAAGAAATATTAGGAGTAGGGCAACCTGGGAAGTCCAGTAGACCGACCCCCAGTCACACTACTAGAAATTTAGATCCCCTCAACCCAAAACACACTATGAGCAGCAGAGGATAATGGGGGAATGAACTTGAAGATATCTACAAAGGATTGAGGGTGATCTTCCATTCTCACGGATACCGAAGCAATACTGATTACGTTATTCACAAAGTGATTTTATTAATTTCTAATCAAAATATGAAATTAATGATTTTAAATTGGTATATAATAAATAAATATGATATTTATATCATGGTTATCATTATTTATATGGATTTATAATTTTGAATTTGCAAGAACCTTAATTTCTGAACTAAAATATACATAAAAAATGAAGAAATTAACACCCTAAATGATGACTTTAATAAGGGATTGTAAGAAAAGAGTAGTAAAATGATATAATGGAATAATATAAGATATTATATGTATGATTATTAGTCTATTTTATAATTTTAATAAATATTAATTTACTATATTGTGGTTTATAGAGCTTTTGATTCATGTCATATGTTATGTAAGGGTTCATCAACTCAGTTAGCATCATTGAGACTTTTTTGATGATATAAAAATATTTATGTTTTTAGGTTCATATAGTCTTCCATTAATGTATTATTTAATGTATAATTAGTAATTAATATTATTTATGTTTATAATGAAAATTATTTCATCTATTGGGATTCGATTCAAATGATACCAAATTTGTAAGGGTTTTCCATTTCAAATAACCTATTTTAGACATATGAGAGGTTATAACTGATTATCTTTTAATTAGGTGTATCAATTGAACATTTTTCATTTTAACTATTAATATTGGAAGTTTAATTTTTTTATATGTTTTTTTCATGGGGGTCATGAATTAGAAGTTACCAAAGCATTAATTGTTTTATGTTCCTGCCACTTTTTTTACTAGGATTTCTCGTAAATAAGATTATCATGATGAAATTGTATGATATATATCTCCCAAATATTTTTTATCTTTTAAAATATATGTTAATTTTTTATATTTAATGTTTTATTTTTTATTTTCATCTCTTTAGGTAATTATGACACTCGAATAATGTTTTTAATGAAATTAGATAATGTGTTTCTCTTCAGCATGGAATATTTTCTTCCATGTCTAACTTTTGTTTCAAATATTTTCTAGAATTTTCTTATAATTATACTATGATTTGAAATGTAATTATTTCCCATTATTTAGTTTTTATTGATATATTTTAAAATAATCATCATTTAATTTTTATAATGAGTTAATTTTTACTATTTACAAGAAGTATGAAAGTAAAAAAATGAATTTTTAAACATCACGTAAATGAATTTTTCCACTCCCATTTCGTCAATTTTTATCAATTGAATCCTTACTAATTTTCCATGTTTTTTACTAAGAATATTATTTCAATAATTTTTTTTAAATTCTCAGATTCGAAATACTCTATTTCAAAATAGTGAGGGTATTTTTCGTATGAAATGTTTTAGTGATCATTTAAATTAATTATCATCTATAAAAACAAGACTTTAAGATTCATAGGTATTTTTTGGTATATATTCCAATTTGAAAATATTTATTCATTATATAAATGGTTTATGACCAAGATTTTGAAATATTAGTGAATCATATTTTCTTTTACATGGGATAAGATTTGATGTAATGACAAATGTTTTCATGATATTGTTGCATAAATTTTATAATAACCTTAACCATTGATTCTTTCAGGGCAGGCTACTATCTGAGTGATAAACCACAAGAGATCCTCTAATTGGATAAATGGTGGTGATTAAAACTAATTAGGATTAGCTCTCTAATGGAACGACTTATCATAACTACATGTATGCAGGAATGGAATTAAAAATATGTGACCGCGTAAGGATACAATAAAATTCATAATATATATAGTATAAACCATGCATTAATCAACCTAATGTAAAACATATAATTAAATTAGGATTGTTAAAATTTATAAAAGGAATACTACACACCCAAATCTAAATCATATCACAAACTGAGATAAAAAATAAAATTTTAAATACTAAAGGAATAAGGACTAATGATCTCCAAGGATTACCACAAAGCATGGTGAGTTCTAAGAGCCTCCTTTGAACATTGAAAGTATTTCTATCAAAATCACGGATAATCTACATATCTTATATATTTGATAAAACATATGTGATAAAATTTCAAGAAAAGGTGAGTATATACATACCTGGTAAGAACCTTGTTATCAAAAAATGGAGTGATATTAAAAATGAAATAGTAAGATCAACCCATATGTATGTGGGAAAATAGAAACCCAAAATATATTCTCAAAAGAAACCCAACAAAGAGTGAAGGATGATATCCATCTTCTCTACCATCTATTAGTGTTGAATAAGTCTATATATATCACAATATTCAACATATAATTCCTAAAAAAACACACAACTACCAATGTATCGGAATAATGGGCACTGATATTTTCTATTGCACTCTATATCCATGTAATCACTAAATCCATTGGATGACATACAACCGACCAGGTCATGATGAAGGGGGTGTTCCACAACATAGATAGATGTCACAAACCCTATCTATAACAAGGAAGTACCATCTCTACTTATATACGGAGTATCGAGGACCTGATCCTTGGTGTTATAGGGGAGTAATGACCCCAATATCTCTCAAATTATCAAACCTAATCACTACCATCATCCATGAATCGATATATGAAGTGTTTTTCACATAACACCATACATCATATCTTTCATTCAAAATCTAATTCTACCAACATTTTCTATGTAGAAAAATACTCAAGATATCCTACCTATTATACCAAATATGAGTCATGAAAATATAGATACACAAGGTGGATGTCTCATAAAAAGTGAACGATTTGTAGATATGACCAAATGACATGTTACCTTACTTAGACACCGTGTTGTTTCCTCTCTGGTGTATTTTCAGATTACCATGTGTTAATATAGGTCATTACATTTGGTCAATGGAATGTATTGGGAGCCTGGGGTATGCTCATATCATCATTTAAATTCCTATTAACTTTGATCATTATCATGTACCTCGTTGTGTCTATGTTTGTGGACATTCACGCGAACTCCTAGGGTATTTTCATGTTCCACTAAATTGTATTTTCCCCCCTACATGGGGTGTCTTATAATGTACATTAATGGTTACCCATATCCCTCTAAATGACATGTACTTGTAGTGGATTACATTTAAATCCATATTCCCAACTACTCAGCCACATGGACATATATCACTATAGAATTTGTAGTCCATGTATATATAGTGTAGTCCAAAAAATAATTATTCCATAAATGGGATGAAAACATAAAATATTCTCTTGAATCCACATGTCATATTTTTTGGATTTCTATGTGAGAAATCCATGTGTACTTCCCAATAGCCCAGTTTTTATTTGATTAAGCATGGATTGACCCCTTGGGGTCCATTATAATCATAAAAGGTATATAGATATTTATGAAAAAAATTGGGGATTTAGACATAAATGTAAAAAATAAACCTACCTTATGGGAAAATGATAATTATTTGAATATAGAACCATGCTTAGATTCTATTTCACCTCAATTCGGTCTTGATTTCTATCAATGAAGGTGTTTGGTGGGACCTAATTCTCCCTTCATCATGGTTTATCAATCATGTGAGGGAGAAACCTTATCAATTCATCCTTCTTTTTATAGGATTCAAAAATTAGATGGGGAATATTAGTTTAATTAATTAATTAAATAACATCAATTAATTAATTATTTCATATGTTAGCGGTTAACTTTAAAGGAATACATGGCATTAACAAACATTATATAGAGTCTATGGTAAAAAAATTAATTATAAAAACAAATATGGTATTGTAAAGACCCAAAGTATTTCAATGTAAAATTCACTACTTATATTTATGTCATAAAAAAACAAATTAATGAACTACTAAGTGATAAGTGACCTTTAAACATAATTCGGTCACCCCCTATGTTTGAATTTTAAAAACCTGACATACACGGTTGTGTTCAAGATAGTTTTTGGAGTCTAATGAAACAAAAATAATTTTTGATGAATAGTAACCTACCCTTATGAATAGTAATATGACCATAATAGTAAATAAGAGTAACATTACCTATAAAAAATAAAATAAAATTTAGACATCATAGAAAGTGATAATTTGACCTTAGTAATCGTTTTTGGTATTTTATAAGTAAAAATAATTAATTATTATTAATTAATTAATTTAAAAGAATATTTATTCCCCGAAAATGTATTCATAAAGTATTGAATCAATTTCTAATATTTTTTAGATAATTTTATATGACCTGACGTAATTTTTGAAAGAACTACAAAATCAGATTTAATTTTAAAAACGGTTTTTTAAGTAAATTATGATTTTAATTAAACACTAAATTAATAATAATTAGAAAATTATTTTTGAAAAATGGACATCATTTTTGGATTATAGACGTCGAAAAATGATAGGGGTAAATTTTTGGGTTTTTTCAGAAATACTTCAATTTTCGGGTGAATAGTAAAAATACTGTTTTCACATAATCGGTGTACACTAAATTGCATCATTAATGATGTAATGATGACATAAAAATTCTAGAGCATTAGTTTCCGCCAAATTATGTTAAATTTCATAAATTTTTCCTTGAAATACAATAAATCCAATTCTGAAACCCAAAAAGAACTTTCCAAAGCCTAAAGTCAAAAGGTGATTTCTTAAAGTGTCATTTTCTCTTCCTTTCAATTTCCTTTTAATAAATTAATGAATTCGAATTATAAAGAAGAGTTAAAGACTAAAACGAATTATATTATATTTATATATGATTTAGGATGTCAAAAAATTACTATTACAAGTCTAACTCTTGATATATTATTTTATTTAATATTTTATGCCAAAAACACCTCCCTCCTCATGTATAAATAAGCCCTCCCCCTCCTCTTTCCAAACCATACCTATCAAGCTTCAAGCATTGTCTATGCTCTGCCCAATCATCTCCCCTATCCCCTTCCCCACGTCTAAGTGCTTCTGGTCTCATCAAAAGACCAAGCTTAGGCCCTTAAGGAGGTTCTCAAGTGAAGGATTCAAGAGGTAATTTCTGTCCCTCTTCTCCTTTAATTTCCTTTCAAGTTCAAGTTCCTTTATTGATCTCTCCCAACCTATATTCATCCAAATTGTTTTGTAACTCCAGAATTATAAATATACTGTAATCTTATGATTCTAATGGTATATTATATCACCCCACACCCTTTCCTTCTTCCTTTTATTTTATTAAAGAGAACGTCTTTCATGTGGTGATAATTTATCACCTTCAAAAACAACATGCTCTCTTATTCCATTTCTACCTTCATATCTGGTCATCAAACCATTTTTATGGTTGAAAAAGAATATGTTATATGTGTTATGTTTTATTTTAAGTTCTGGAAATAACCTATGGCCATATTACTAAGTGAAAAGCTAAAACAAGTCCATTGTGATCCAAAAAACCGCCCAAATTTACCCAAATAACCATCATTAAAATATTATCTAATGATTCATCCACATGGATCTAATATAACTCATTATAAAATAATTCAATATTTTTTAATATCATAAATAAAATTTAATATCAGTTCTGGATGTTTACCCATGATCTACCCAAACATCAATTTAAGAATACAAGTGGACCGCTCAAGTAAACCATAAAAACGAACATCCCCGAACAACGTTTTTTAAACACTATATGGCATCCAAAGGTACATAATGTGAAATAATGAAATAAGAATTAACACTATTAATGTATAAAAGGTTCTGTAATTTCTAATTAATGAATATAATGTCATTGTATAGGACATTAAAGAGAATGAGGCATTCGGGTACAAGGTAAGGGGAAATCTCGAACCCAATTTTCTTCCTTCGGGTTATCCCTCTTTCACTCCATTTTTGATATGGTTACTCCTCAAAGATCATTTTTTAATCATTTAATTTACTTTTATGGGATATAAATGTTTGTCACTGGTTTTTATGTCCATAAAAATGTTTTCCAAAAGAACTCTTATTTCAAGATCTCACCTTTTACCTCTCATTCATGGTTGATGGTTCTTATATCAAGTATGTTGTTCCCTCTTTCATTTGGGAACCCAAAGATTATGAATGTGTTATTATAAGATGAAACCCATTCCTTTCCATGGGTTATTTATGTACATATTTTATATGTGTTCTATGTGGAAATCATGATAATTATAATGTTATGAGGTGACAGGTGCGCCCGGAATTATATAGCGCAATATGAATGTTTAAATGTGATGGGTGCGCCCAGAATTATACAGTGCTCCAATGAATTGGGTAAAGTGATGAATCACATGAGTAAACGTGAAATGATGTGTGAAAAAGATGTTAGATCTTTTCACAAGTATGTGTGGTAGTTAACCACTAAGACATGATGTTTCATTTTTATGCATTTCCACATTTCATGTTTATTATTTATGCTCCTCTCATGTTCATGATGTTTTTCCTATGTCATGATTATGCTCACCCCATGATATATTGTTCTTACCTATCCTTTTACTGGGCTTCTAGCTAACCCCATTTGATGTATATCCTTAGGTGGCTACATGTACTATGGAGATGAAAAGTTCCAATAAAAAATCTAGAGAAGATGAAATTAAATAAATTTTTATGGTTGATGTTGTATTTGTAATGTGTGGTCCTAGTTTTCCCAAGATACTAAACCTTTGGATCCTCTATGTGTAATACTATTATATTTTTTATCTATGAAATGATGTAATAGTAATGAAATAAAAGGCCGGGTCGATATAGTTGGTATCAAAGTAAAGGTTTAGTTAATTTGGGAATTAGGATTAGAAAACCCTAGAGAAAACCTCTATCATAAGAATAAGTACAAATATGTACACAAGAATATTTACCTAGGGATACCATATGTTATGTTTTTGGTATAATTGTTTAAATGAATATGTTATTCATGACTTGTTTACTTATGTTTTGTTCTATCCTTTTCTATTTTATAAAATGGTGGGAACCAGGAGAAATCATGCCAACAACTCTTGCCGGGGCCAATGCAACAATTGCCTGAATGACATCCCCAATGATTTTAGAGGTGGAGTTCAAAACTTCATGGCAATGTTTACCCAATTATCTCGGGTTATGAATAATAACCATAATAATGGGGAACTTCCTCCTTCAACAAAGAGGGAGAAACTAGCTATCGAATGTTTTATGCGGCAACGACCACTGACGTTTTGTGGATATTCCGGTCCACTAGTTGCGGAACAGTGGGTCAACTCCATGGAGAAGATCTTTTCTGTTCTTCACTATTCCGATATGGAGAAGGTGACTCCAGCCGTTTATCGTCTATATGGAGAAGCAAATCAATGGTGGGATTTGATTAAGAACACCAAGCTACGGGAGGAAATTGAAGAGATGGAATGGGAATAATTTAAGATAATGTTTCTTAATAAGTACTTCCCACGAACTATTCGCACAGATATTGAGAGAGAATTCATAGAGCTCAAGAAAAAATAAGGAGAATCTGTCACAACCTATGAAGAAAATTTCACAAGGTTTGCAAGGTATGCTCAGGTTTTGTTATCAATAATGATAGCAAAATTGATAGATTATTTAGTGGATTAAAACCACATCTTCGAAAGGACCTTGCAATTCGAGACTTTGGGAGTAATGGAGAAGTTGTTCGGTGTTCTCTCAAAGTGGAGATGGAGTTTAGAGAATGGTCCCATGGCTATGGTGATAAGAAAAGAAAGATGGAGTTTCAAGCTGGTAGATCTAGTGACAATGGTTGGAAGAAAAATCAATGACCCACATGCCAAAAATGTGGGAAGTTGCACCATGGGAACTGCCTCAAAGGTACGGGGAAATGCTTTATGTGTGGGAAATAAGGACACCAAGCTCAAGAGTGTCGAAAAGACCCGAAAAGGAAGGATAATGTAGCTGATGAAAGGATAGAACCACTCATGGTTCAATGCTACAACTGTAGGGAGGTAGGGCACTATTCAAACCAGTGCACTAAACCTTGAGCTGTCAAGGGTAATCAGCGCCAACAATCACCAAAGCCAAAGGAACAAGGGAAGGATTATGCCATCACTACTATGGAGGTGGAACATGATAATGATGTTATACAAGGTACACTTCCTATTCACTCAAGAATGGAAAAAGTCTTATTTGATTCTGGTTCTACGCATTCTTTTATATCATGAAAGTTTGCTAGAACTATAGAATCGAAGCCCCAAATCCTTGAAGTAGAGATATCTGTAAAAACACCAAGTGGTGAAATCATTGCAACCCATGTGTTTGACTCTTCTCCTGTTGATGTATGTGGGAAGATTCTTCCTGCAAATCTTGTAATACTTCTCTTGGTGGAATTCGACGCTATAATGGGAATGGATTGGATCTCGTTATATAGAGCACATATCAACTATAGAAAAAAGGAAATATATTTTCATATTCTGAACCATCCCATGATCCTCTACAAATTCAAGGAAGATCATGAATATCCTTTGAAAAATCATTCAATGGTGTGGGTGTTGATTCCCTATGAAGAAGCATACCTCGCCCAAATGGTTGAGTTGAAGGAAAGTGACAACCTTGAGGAAATGCCCATCGTGAGGGAATACAGTGATGTATTTCCCGAAGATTTACCCGGAATTCCCCCTGATCGTGAGGTAGAGTTCTCAATTGAACTCATACCTGGAGCTACTCCAATCTCAATGTGCCCCTATAGGATAGCTCCTATCGAACTTGACGAGTTAAAGAAGCATCTGCAAGAGCATTTGGACAAAGGGTTCATACGCCCTAGTGCATCACCTTAGGGTGCACTAGTGCTATTTGTGAAGAAGAAGGATGGAACCATGCGGTTGTGTATCGATCATTGGGAACTCAACAAGATCACCATAATGAACAAGTATCCTCTCCCAAGGATTTATGACTTGTTCGATCAGTTAAGAGGAGCTAAATACTTCTCAGAGGTGGATCTTCGTTCTGGATATCATCAGGTAAAGTTGAAGAAGGAAGATATTCATAAGACCACCTTCCGTACAAGGTATGGGCAATAGGAGTTTTTGGTGATGCCCTTCGGACTTACTAATGCCCCTGCAATCTTCATGGATTTGATGAATAGAGTCTTTAGACATTACCTCGAAAATTTTTTGGTAGTGTTTATCGATGATGTTCTCATCTACTCCAAGAGAAAGGAGGAAGATGAAGAACATCTAAGACTTCTGTTGGCGACATTGAGAAAGGAGAAGTTGTACTCCAAGTTTAGCAAGTGTGACTTTTGGATGAATCAAGTCACATTCTTGGGACATTTGATCACAAGTGAGGGAATTTCTGTGGACCCTTCAATGACAAAGGCGGTTGAGGAATGTCTCAGGCCCTCTAGTGTCACAGAAATTTGTAGTTTTCTTGGATTAGCTGGGTACTACCGACGTTTTTTGAGAAACTTCTCACGATTGTCAAGCCCGCTAACTAAGTTAACAAGAAAAGGGGTAAAGTATATATGAATGGAAGAGTGTGAGGGAAGCTTCAAGGAGCTAAAGAGAAGGCTGATCACTGCACCTGTACTCACACTACCGAAAATTGGAGAATGTTTTGTGATATACAGTGATGCGTCAAATAAAGGCTTGGGTTGTGTACTCATGCAAAATGATAGTGTGATGGCCTACGCCTCATGACAGTTGAAGATCCATGAGCAGAACTACTCGACGCATGCTCTAGATTTGGCAGCCATGATTTTTGCCTTGAAAATCTGGCAACACTACCTTTATGGTGAGAAGTGTGACATATACACCGACCACAAGAGCCTAAAGTATATATTCACACAAAAGGAGCTCAACATGCGTCAAAGGAGATGGTTAGAGATAATCAAGGATTATGATTTCTCTATCATCCTAGGAAGGTGAACAAGGTAGCTGATGCTCTAGGTAGAAAAGAACCTGATACTCTATCCATGTTGAGGATTGAGAAATAAACTATCTTCTTGGATATGCAAATAATGGATTTGGAAATCATAAGGGCATGGTATACATCAAACCTTGCCCAAAAGATTGCGCAACAATCCATCCAATAGAAGATGAAGGAAGTACAAAGGGATGATGTGGAGATACAGAAGAGGGTGAATGCGGTAAAGGAAGGTAAGCTGCAAGAGTTCCATATCGATGATGATGTTGTGATTCAGTTTGGAACGCAACTTTATGTGCCTTCATCACCCGGGATAAAGAAGGAGGTATTGGATAATGCAGATAACTCAACTTTCTCTATCCATCATGGAACTACCAAGATGTATCGTAATCTCCGAGAACACTTCTGGTGGGATAAAATGAAGACGGAGATTGCAGAATATATATCAAGGTGCTTGGTATGTCAACAAGTTAAAGATGAGTGGAAAAACTCCAAAGGTATGATGCAACCATTGCCTATACCCATGTGAAAATGGGAGAATGTTACTATGGACTTTGTCATGGGTCTCACGAAGACATCAAAGGGAAATAATGCGATATGGGTTGTGGTTGATCGACTCACCAAGAATGCCCATTTTATCGCTATTCTGGAAGACCTCTCACTTGAACAACATGCAAGGATATATGTGAAGGAAGTATTGACATTTCACGATGTTCCACTCTTGATTGTCTCTGACCGTGATCCAAGGTTCACATCTAAATTCTGGAGGAGCCTTCAACATGCTTTGAGTACTGAATTAAATTTCAGCACGGCCTATCACCTCCAAAATGATGGCCAGTCTGAAAGGACTATTCAGACGCTTGAAGATATGATATGATCCTACTCTATTGAATTCAAAGGTGGTTGGGATCAGCATATCCCATTGGTTGAGTTCTCAAACAACAATAGCATCCACTCGAGTATTTAGATGGCTCCTTTTGAAGCTCTTTATGGGAAGCAATGTAGAACTCCAACTTGTTGGGATGAAGTTGGAGAACGAAAGCTACTTGGTCCTGATCTTGTTCAAGAGATGACAGAGAAGGTTCATGTCATCCAGAAAAACATTGTAAGAACCCAGATCTCTTTTCAGGTATGTTTTTCTTTTTCTGGAGTTTTTGAGAAAAAAATGAATTTTCTGGAAATTTCAGAAGTACACGCCGTGTACATTCTTAGTACATGCCGTGTACTCTGTTCCGGCTCGAAGCCGTGTGCTGGCCGTGTCCGGGCCACACACACGGTGTGTAAGGCTGAGGTGGAGGCTGGTTATTTCGGAGTACAGACAAATTAGAAGTACACACCGTGTACTCTAAAAGTACATGCAGTGTACTTTTTTTTCATGAAACGGACTGAGGTCGCGTCTAACCCTCACTCTTCATCTTCTTCTTCAGTTTTTGGCCATTCGAAGCGACTCGTACTGCCAGATCTTCGACAGACGACCACCTCTCCATCCATTCTCCGATTCGAGCATGGTCAGTTGCATTGGAAGTGCAACGGTGAGTTCTTTGTTCTGCTTTAGCCTTGTTTCTTGATTCCTCCTCGTTTCCAAGTTATCATGGGATTAATGTTTTGTGCGTTTTCTCAGATCTACGTCGTTCTAAGGGGAATCTGTCACCGAGGTTCACGTATATCAATCTCCTAGGATCGAGGTAGGTGGTTTGTTCCTTTCGATTGAATGTCGATGAATAATACGTGCAAATTCCACCAATACCCTTGAACGAGGTATTGGGTGTTTCCTGTTTTGACCTTGTTTCTTGCCTGCTTTGCTTGATTTCTTTAGCAGTGGTTATTTCTTGTGATTAGAGTATTTTGTTTGTGCTCAGTTTTCTTTTCCATGCTTGTTCTGTCTGTTTGGTGTTTTCCAGTTTCCATGCCTAGTCGTAGGATAGTGGAACTGTTGATTTATTTTACTGTGGAGCCTTAGTTGATAGACAAGTAGTTATTGAGGTTTACATGGATGATAAACACGCGCTTGAGGTCATGTGGCGAACCGGGTACGGGGCACCAGTGGAGGGGCTCCGGACTCGGGACGTTACAAAGTGTCATCAGAGGAAAAACCCAGCCTTAAGTGCGGTGCACTGCCTGGGATGAGATGTAGGGCCCACAACCAGGGCGTTGTGCTCTAAAGGGGGGGGGGGGGTGATTGAAACATTCCCATATGATAAAGGGTTAAATGGATAAATGATATGACTCATGTCAACAAGGTGCACCTTCCTTTTCGGGAGCCTGTCTGATTAGAACTCCACAGTTAAGCGTGCATGGCTTTGAGTAGTGATCAGGATGGGTGACCTTTTGGGAAGTTTTATAGGGTGTGTGTGAGTGAGGACAAATCACACATGAAAGGACATGTGTTGGCCTATGGGGACTTTCATTAGTCAGATGACCCATTCAGGCATGTGGTTGGACCCTAGGGTGGGCCCCACGTGTCTGTGGGGCAACTGGTGGTACCTAGTGGGCCAGGACCCGACGACCGTGTTAAGGGCGGGGTGGTTTTGCTGTCACCGGAACCCAGTTGTCACATTCATTGTAACATCCCCAAATGATAAAGGGTTAAATGGATAAATGATATGACTCATGTCAATAAGGTGCACCTTCCTTTTCGGGAGCCTGTCTGATTAGAACTCTATAGTTAAGCGTGCTTGGCTTGGAGTAGTGATCAGGATGGGGGACCTTCTGGAACGTTTTCCAGGGTGTGTGTGAGTGAGGACAAAGCACACTAGAAAGGACATGGGTTGTCCTGTGGGAACTTTCATTAGTCAGATGACCCGTTCAGGCATGTGGGTGTATCCTAGGGTGGGCCCCACGTGTCTGCGGGGCAACTGGTAGTACCTGGTGTGTAACTCCCCGACCCTAGTTACCCAGAGTCGGTGCATTATTACATAACATTGGCATGATCATGAGAAAGATCAAGTCTCGAAAGACCGATTAGTTTAGTAGCCTTGGAATAACTAGATACATCCATAAAAAATTACATAAAAAAAGCATCTTGTCTTCATATCCCCTCATACTATCCCTGCAGGTCATTCATAAATTACTTCTTCATAATCCTGAAAAAAAAATAAAACATTGAAAGGGGTGAGCTCGGATGCTCAGTAAGGATAACATTATAACAGAAGCTTTCATAAATAAGCATAAACACTTAAGGAAATTTATAACTAAAACAAAAGCCTTTGAAACTTGAACTTCAGCATAAAATGGCAAAGGTAAAATGAAATAATGCCATTTACTTACTCACATGGATATTCTACTAGTCGAATGATCACATGCAATATCAATAACCACTTTCATAATGATGGAATGCATAATTCCAGACTATCATAACCACATAGCCAAGGCCTCGTGCCAAGACTACAAAAAAGATTTTGCCAAGGCCTTGTTCCAAGACACTAGTTTGTCTCATGAGACCTACCGATGCATCGAGGAGCTATAGCGGGCTCCACCCGTCACTTATTAAGTCCAATGAATTCCTCATATGAATAGGTTTAAGCATAAAATAAACATTCGTATTAAAACTAGCATACGAAATGTCAATACTTTAACCACAAACCATGAATGGTATAAAAATAGAACATCCACAGTCAAACATAACTCATTTGATACAATATGAAAGATTGTATTGTATCACATTAACCTCAATCATGAATAATGAAGGATGTTGACATAGATGAAAATAATCATCATAACTATTTGAGAGAAATATCCCCCTTTTCTTGAAAACTTTTAAAAGTCACACTATTTGTCAAGAAGACATTCAAAAATAGATTTTGGAATCAAAGTGTCCCATACCACTTTGAAACTTTTAAAAGGATTTTTAAATTTAAAACTTTAATGTCCATAAAAATAAATCCTTAAAACCATTTTTTTAAAATATGGACATTAATGAGCATGATTTAGAAGAATAATTCTTTAAAACATTTTAAAATGGTATTTTGGTTAGAGTTTCTAACCAAAAGAGAGACACTTGAATACAAATAATTGAGGTAATCAAAACATTGTAATATCATGAGAATAAAGGAATTCATGATATACTATGTCAAAGTACATTATATACACCACATAAAAGTGATTTGGTGTATATCATCAAAGAAGTCTCAATGGAATGTAAATTGAGATGAAATCTCTCATAAAGGTTGTATCCTTAGGTTAAGGATAAATCAACGACATAA
The DNA here is from genome assembly GCA_963277665.1 of Viscum album. NCBI lineage: Eukaryota > Viridiplantae > Streptophyta > Magnoliopsida > Santalales > Viscaceae > Viscum > Viscum album. Next base: position 445,894,034 of record OY728142.1, read on the forward strand.
TTATGTGTGAAAAATATAAATACACTAAATATGATTGGATATTCAGTGTAAATCAATCAAAGGATATTCACACATATTCTTGTAAAAACAATACCAACGAATTGGATGTTTAACTCAACAAATGGAGAATGAGTTAAAATTACTCTTATCAAATTCATATCAATGAATTGAGAATTATCAATGGAGTGATTATGTGTATCAAACTTATATCCACAAGAAGGGGAGTGGAAATTATGACATAATCAAATGAATAGTGATTCCACACATAATCATGGAGTAATATAATCAATGAAATATGCGTAAAGCCAAATGAGTGGAAATTGAAATCTCAAATTCCCTTATTGATTAGGTAACTTAAGAAACAAACACCTATGAAAGAAAGATCATACCATGATGATGTAAATACCCATAAAATAAATTATATTACACAATGAATAAAATCATGGGTAGTACACATACACCACATGCAATAATTATGTGGTGATCAATGGAATTCTCACGGAATTAAAAGTGAGACAAGAAACCCCTTACCACGTTAATCAACTGAGTCGCATGGCCAAAAGTTAATAACCACCAAACGATTTACAGAATAACATGAATATAAAGTGAATCATGATAATATATATCAAATGGAAGTACACAATACACCACTTTCAATAATTTAGTAGCGAACAATGGAAATCTCACGGAATTGAAAGTGATATAAGAGAATCCCTTACTTTGTACTTTTTCCTTGGTCGATTGTAGGTTTACCTCCTGTATAATTGTGAAATAATTGTTATTGAATAATACAAGAATCAGTTACTTTAATATGATATCATATATGATCTTTTAACATTGATTTGTTAATAATATCTTAGAATTATCGTCATTTCAGGTGTTAACGGGTTCATTTTACTTTATATTCTTTGTTATGTGAGCCATATTCGTTATTAATGGGATGTATATTATTCATATCCAGAATGGTATCAAGTCCTTAAACATCATTTTTAAATCATCAAATTATAATTATACTTGAATGGATACGATGGAGAATGAATCTCATCGCGTTCGTGGAGACGGTAGTCCGTACGTACGCACGAACGCTACTTCCATTTAATTTTTATTTTAAAAGAATCGAATCCAAATGATACATAGGTATATTACTATTCCATTAAAATATAATATTTTATATATGTTACTTAAGTTCATTAACACCATCCTTTATACGTTCCATGTGTGGTATGAACGAGTCATATCATTTTAAGGGGGCGGTAGTCCGCACTTCCTCAAATGAAATTATCGTATGTATATACAACATGAAACGAATAATTGTATGAAATAAAATGGAATTACAGAAGCTTATATATAAAATATATATCATTAATATCATATTTAATTACAGTTCCATCCTAATGGCCACCATGAGAGGCGGTAAGATGTATTTGAACAATCATCGTTTCGTGAGGCGTTAGTTTGCCATCCACAGAAACATTATGTTCATCATCCATTAGATGGAGTTGTGTGAATGTGTAGTTTGAATCCTTCTTATAACAACATCCTAGTATATTGTGGATACTGGTGTTGTTAGAAAAGAAAGGAAATAAAAAGATTTTTGGGGTTGGAGAAGCAAAATAATTGAAAATAATTTAAGAGAAAATGTTACCTTTAATTTAGGTAACTCACTTTGGTTGGAACCAAAGGACTTCTTGAAATGATTTCTGCCTAATGGGAAGCTTCAAGGAGGAGGATAGGGATGTGGGGAGCTTAGTTGGGCAGATTTTGGACGAGCCAAGTGGCTTGAGAGGTGTGAGGAATGAGTAGACGTGGTCTCCTTTTATAAGGGAGAGGAGGGGCTCTTTAGGAAAGAGTGAAAGTATTACTTTATAATATAATTATATTCGGTTTATAATGGTCCAAAAATCATTGCGGTCGAAGATAAGATGACCCATATTCTAAATAACATCAACCAATAATAATTGGACAGGTTTTAGATAATATTTTAATCATTATAATCTTTTTTATTTAAATGATTTATTAATGAGGTAAACATTGCATCATTATTGTGTCATTAATAATTTAAATTATTTGATGTCTAAAAATTATAAATAAAATATCATTATGTATTAAATATTTTTATCTTTCTAATGAATATTTATAATCAAAAATCCAACATGTATAACCCTATGTACAAATTGTTTTTCTAAAAGATGTAAGCTTATGCCATTTTTATTTTTATTTTAACTTTATTAATATAAAGTGTCATTATCACTTACAAGTGGATCAATGGGGTCCCAAAATTGACCCAAAGATGCCCATGGTCGACCATGTATCAACCAATAGGGTTAAGACACGTTTTAGGGTAATTTAGTATTATTATAATATTATTTTTTAACCCTTATTTACCGGATTTACCCTTAACCATGGTAAATAAAATATTTACCGCAGTAATTATTCAAAATGTCTAAAAATAAAAGTTACCTATTTACACAATTTGAACATCCTGATTCCAAATATGGAATCCATTTTTCTAAATTCAAAACACAGAAGTGGCTGAAATTAATTTAAAATTAATTCCCGCTGTCAAAACAAAAAGCGTGTTTTTAAGAGATAATAACTATCAAAAGATTGACACTTGTTTATGTTCGGTTTAATTGTAAAATTATGTCCAATGACCAAAATTATATTAAATGGTAAAAATATATTCTAAATATACTTTAAAACCACTCAAATTCATAATTTATCACTATTAATTATTTTGATTAAAAAAGTTGTTTTTAATTAAAATTTTGAAATTTTCACTATTCATCAAAATATGAAAGTTATCCGAAATGTACCAAAATTTCACCCTAGGCTAATTTTGATATTCCGAATCCAAAAATGAAGTCCATTTTCAAATATAAAATATATATAATTTCAAAAGGTAGTTATTACTATTCATAACGGCTAGTTTAATTGGTTGTTAGAACTCGGTGTTGCGTACAACACACGCTATCACATTATTCAAAGAGAAGCATACCGTAGAAGCTTGGGATGTTTCATTTTAAATTTTTGATGTCCCCATTTAGACAAAAAGATTAAAATATAGTATTTAAAAAGGGTTCACTATTAAAGTTTATAAAATTGCAATACTGAAAATGATTTTGTTCTTGCATTATATCTAAGAAACTCATAATATGGATTCTAAAATTATAAGGATTATATAAACATTAAAATTTATCTAATACTATTCATAACCTCTTTTGAACGGCTTGTTTGGTAAGTCATGGTGTGCTTGAACTTGGTGTTGCGTGTAGTGAAAGTTATTGAATTATTTTGAAGAAATAACACACTATGAAATCTTGGGGTGTTACATTCTCCCCTCCTTCAATAAATTGCGTCCTCGCAATTTGAAATTGTTCTTAGAAAATAAAAGGTTGAAAATAGATAATATATTTGTGGGAAAACCCACATCGGAAATTGGTTTACTAAAATTTAGTCTTAATATGAGGAAAAGAGAAATGAAAGGGTCACCACCAAATTATGATCTCGATTAGGAGAACATTGGTGGCAATTAGAGACATATAATTGGAGGAAAAACGTAAATATTTATAGGTAGTGGTTGAGGTCATCAATCACAAACAAGTATAAAATTGAGGTCCTTAAACTCATCAATCTATGATGATTTGAAATACCATCGGTTCAACAAAACATAGGGTATTAGGATAACACATTTTTGACGTTTCAAAATATCTTAGTTGAAATCCCACATCGAAAAATGAATTAATGAGGCCTCTATTTAAAATAAAGAGTCGAAAGTATGAAGATTACCGAAAATAAAACATACTAGGGTTCCATGTAGTAAAATATGGATATGGAAGAAAAATCTAACCATAAATTACCTGATGGAGAGTGGTAGAGAACATGGCTATGAAAAGGCCAACAATCCCAAAGCCATAAATTAGTGATGATTTAAGGTACCATCTAGGAAAACATTTTTGTTCTAATTTGCTTTTCTTAATACTGAGGAATAGATTAGAGTTTTATCCATTAATAAATTTCTACCACATACTCATCTTTCACTCTAAAAGATAATAGAATGTAAAAAAATTCTATTTACACTATTCGTATAGGGTTCCAAAATAAACGAATTTATAATTCATCTAAAAGATCTTTTAATAAAAACTACATTATTTAATCCAGGACATCTCATGGGCCAGTGGTAGGTGATACACCCTTGTCGCCCTTCGGTTGCGGGTTCTAGTCTCGCAGCCTTGCCGGACGCGACGGGTTACCGCCCGACCTCCGGGTTGTCCTTTTATGGAAATCCAAAATAATCCAAACTAGAACTATCCAAAATACTTCTATCCAAACTCACTGTCCAACATTTATAAGGAAGGTAAACATAATATAGATCCTTTTTACCCCGTAATTGCATATGAATACCTTCATCATGTATTACCATATTCCTTATTGATTACATTCATGTTCCATTATTCCATATAGAATGCTGGATATACATCATTAATCCAAAAATGTTTTAAACCCCAACAATGATGGAATATACAAATCATTAATCAGCTTCAAGGTAGTCAATAATATCCAATATAATTTATCGAAATCAATCATGTATTATTCTAAAATCACCACCTCGGTATCTGAACCATATTATGGTTTATCTTTCTCTCAACCATATATTTTCCAAACATTTAACCTGCTACTGAGTCACTTTTCTTTGTTCCACACTATCTCAAGTCCTTAATGAAATAGTACTGTAGTACAATCCTTATATACTCCATAATTATTATAACAAGTACATTGTTGATACAACACTCAATTGATATAATCAACATAATAACTCTAATCATTCCTCTTCATCTGTGGTAGTATCATAACTTGATTATTATCCAATAGCATCATTTACGGCATAGTCTGATGACTGGGACATAGGTTCGCGTAGTGTCCAAACTCCTTGCAAATGAAGCATTGTACATTTGAAACCATTTTCTTACCCTTGCAGTCATGTACTTTGTGCCCTTTTCCTCCACACTTATAACAAACTCCCATTCCTTTCAGGCAAGTTCTAGGGTGTTTCTTTCCACAGTTACCACATATGGGAAAATTCTTCTTTTCCCTCTTCCCTTTATCCATCTTTCTCTCTTCTATCCTTTTCTTCTCTTGCTTCCCTTCAAATCCATAGGACTCAGTAAACTCTTTACTTATCTTATCAACACATGATATTATTTCTTCATATGATGATAATACATGGGAGACTATTTCTCTTATAAATTCTAGCTTAAGACCATGAAAGATATGATCCTTCCTTCTCTTTGGATCATGTGCATTTCTGGAGTTCTCATTCCTTCTACTGGGCGCCATTTCTAAACAATGGAATACACTCGATCAGTTTATGAATCAATATACATAATCCCATACTTATAAAACACTTAACAAAAATTGAACTATTTATGGATACAATCCATAATCATAAAAATGTATCATTTGAGGATGTATATACTCATAAACCCTTCATAATGGTTTGTAAAGAAAATGAGAATTATTCTAAGCATATCCCCCGGGAGTGTCGTAACCAAGAGTGCAGCAAGGCCCATTGTCGTGCACCAGTTCCCGTTCGAGTCTAGCTCAAAGCGGTGTTTTCGGGTTTTACCCCTAGGTACATCTGTGCCAGAGCCGCCTCTACCTGCTCGTATCCAGACAGGGATGTATTGCTCGGAAAACTCACAAAATCTCTACAATACCAAAATTCTAGGAAGTTCTTCTATACTAATCCTCAAAGTTCATCTTAGGTATACGTGCTCTAATCAGAGTTTATCTAAATCTAGATTCCAAGGTTTGTACTAAACCTCCTCTGATACCAACTGTAACGCCCCGACCCTAGTTACCCAGAGTCGGTGCATTATTACATAACATTGGCATGATCATGAGAAAGATCAAGTCTCGAAAGACCAATTAATCTAATAGCCTTGGAATAACTAGATACATCCATAAAAAATTACATAAAAAAAACATCTTGTCTTCATATCCCCTCATACTATCCCTGCAGGTCATTCATAAATTACTTCTTCATAATCCTGAAAAAAAAACATTGAAAGGGGTGAGCTCGGGTGCTCAGTAAGGATAACATTATAGCAGAAGCTTTCATAAATAAGCATAAACACTTAAGGAAATTTATAACTAAAACAAAAGCCTTTGAAACTTGAACTTCAGCATAAAATGGCAAAGGTAAAATGAAATAATGCCATTTACTTACTCACATGGATATTCTACTAGTCGAATGATCACATGCAATATCAATAACCACTTTCATAATGATGGAATGCATAATGCCAGACTATCATAACCACATAGCCAAGGCCTCGTGCCAAGACTACAAATAAGATTTTGCCAAGGCCTTGTGCCAAGACACTAGTTTGTCTCATGAGACCTACCGATGCATCGAGGAGCTATAGAGGGCTCCACCCGTCACTTATTAAGTCCAATGCATTCCTCATATGAATAGGTTTAAGCATAAAATAAACATTCGTATTAAAACTAGCATACGAAATGTCAATACTTTAACCACAAACCATGAATGGTATAAAAATAGAACATCCACAGTCAAACATAACTCATTTGATACAATATGAAATATTGTATTGTATCACATTAACCTCAATCACGAATAATGAAGGATGTTGACATAGATGAAAATAATCATCATAACTATTTGAGAGAAATATCCCCCTTTTCTTGAAAACTTTTAAAAGTCACACTATTTGTCAAGAAGACATTCAAAAATAGATTTTTGAATCAAAGTGTCCCATACCACTTTGAAACTTTTAAAAGGATTTTTAAATTTAAAACTTTAATTTCCATAAAAATAAATCCTTAAAACCATTTTTTTAAAATATGGACATTAATGAGCATGATTTAGAAGAATAATTCTTTAAAACATTTTAAAATGGTATTTTGGTTAGAGTTTCTAACCAAAAGAGAGACACTTGAATACAAATAATTGAGGTAATCAAAACATTGTAATATCATGAGAATAAAGGAATTCATGATATACTATGTCAAAGTACATTATATACACCACATAAAAGTGATATGGTGTATATCATCAAAGAAGTCTCAATGGAATGTAAATTGAGATGAAATCTCTCATAAAGGTTGTATCCTTAGGTTAAGGATAAATAAACGACATAATTATGTGTGACAAATATAAATACACTAAATATGATTGGATATTCAGTGTAAATCAATCAAAGGATATTCACACATATTCTTGTAAAAACAATACCAACGAATTGGATGTTTAACTCAACAAATGGAGAATGAGTTAAAATTACTCTTATCAAATTCATATCAATGAATTGAGAATTATCAATGGAGTGATTATGTGTATCAAACTTATATCCACAGGAAGGGGAGTGGAAATTATGACATAATCAAATGAATAGTGATTCCACACATAATCATGGAGTAATATAATCAATGAAATATGCGTAAAGCCAAATGAGTGGAAATTGAAATCTCAAATTCCCTTATTGATTAGGTAACTTAAGAAACAAACACCTATGAAAGAAAGATCATACCATGATGATGTAAATACCCATAAAATAAAGTATATTACACAATGAATACAATAATGGGTAGTACACATACACCACATGCAATAATTAAGTGGTGATCAATGGAATTCTCACGGAATTAAAAGTGAGACAAGAAACCCCTTACCACGTTAATCAACTGAGTCGCATGGCCAAAAGTTAATAACCACCAAATGATTTACATAATAACATGAATATAAAGTGAATCATGATAATATATATCAAATGGAAGTACATAATACACCACTTTCAATAATTTAGTAGCGAACAATGGAAATCCCACGGAATTGAAAGTGAGATAAGAGAATCCCTTACTTTGTACTTTTTCCTTGGTCGATGGTAGGTTTACCTCCTGTATAATGGTGAAATAATTGTTATTGAATAATAAAAGAATCATTTACTTTAATATGATATCATATATGATCTTTTAACATTGATTTGTTAATAATATCTTAGAATTATCGTCATTTCAGGTGTTAACGGGTTCATTTTACTTTATATTCTTTGTTATGTGAGCCATATTCGTTATTAATGGGATGTATATTATTCATATCCAGAATGGTATCAAGTCCTTAAAAATCATTTTTAAATCATCAAATGATAATTATACTTGAATGGATACGATGGAGAATGAATCTCATCGCGTTCGTGGAGACGGTAGTCCGTACGTACGCACGAACGCTACTTCCATTTAATTTTTATTTTAAAAGAATCGAATCCAAATGATACATAGGTATATTACTATTCCAGTAAAATATAATATTTTATATATGTTACTTATGTTCATTAACACCATCCTTTATACGTTCCATGTGTGGTATGAACGAGTCATATCATTTTAAGGGGGCGGTAGTCCGCACTTCCTCAAATGAAATTATCGTATGTATATACAACATGAAACGAATAATTGTATGAAATAAAATGGAATTACAGAAGCTTATATATAAAATATATATCATTAATATCATATTTAATTACAGTGCCATCCTAATGGCCACCATGAGAGGCGGTAAGATGTATTTGAACAATCATCGTTTCGTGAGGCGTTAGTTTGCCATCCACAGAAACATTATGTTCATCATCCATTAGATGGAGTTGTGTGAATGTGTAGTTTGAATACTTATTATAACAACATCCTAGTATATTGTGGATACTGGTGTTGTTAAAAAAGAAAGGAAATAAAAAGAGTTTGGGGGTTGGAGAAGCAAAATAATTGAAAATAATTTAAGAGAAAATGTTACCTTTAATTTAGGTAACTCACTTTGGTTGGAACCAAAGGACTTATTGAAATGCTTTATACCTAAGGGTAAGCTTCAAGGAGGAGGAGAGGGATGTGGGGAGCTTAGTTGGGCAGAGTTTGGACGAGCCAAGTGGCTTGAGAGGTGTGAGGAATGAGTAGAAGTGGTCTCCTTTTATAAGGGAGAGGAGGGGCTCTTTAGGAAAGAGTGAAAGTATTACTTTATAATATAATTATATTCGGTTTATAATGGTCCAAAAATCATTGAGGTCGAAGATAAGATGACTCATATTCTAAATAACATCAACCAATAAGAATTGGACAGGTTTTAGATAATATTTTAATCATTATAATCTTATTTATTTAAATGATTTAATAATGAGGTAAACATTGCATCATTATTGTGTCATTAATAATTTAAATTATTTGATGTCTAAAAATTATAAATAAAATATCATTATGTAGGAAATCGTTTTATCTTTCTAATGAATATTTATAATCGAAAATCCAACATGTATAACCCTATGTAAAAAATTGTTCTTCTAAAAGATGTAAGCTTATGCCATTTTTATTTTTATTTTAACTTTATTAATATAAAGTGTCATTATCACTTACAAGTGGATCAATGGGGTCCCAAAATTGACCCAAAGATGCCAATGGTCGACCATGTATCAAACAATAGGGAAAATACACGTTTTAGTGTAATTTAGTATTATTATAATATTATTTTTTAACCCTTATTTACCGAATTTACCCTTAACCATGGTAAATAAAATATTTACCGCAGTAATTATTCAAAATATCTAAAAATAAAAGTTACCTATTTACACAATTTGAACATCCTGATTCCAAATATGGAATCCATTTTTCTAAATTCAATACACAGAAGTGGCAGAAATTAATTTAAAATTAATTCCCGCTGTCAAAACAAAAAGCGTGTTTTTAAGAGATAATAACTATCAAAAGATTGACACTGGTTTATGTTCGGTTTAATTGTAAAATTATGTCCAATGACCAAAATTATATTAAATGGTAAAAATATATTCTAAATATACTTTAAAACCACTCAAATTCATAATTTATCACTATTAATTATTTTGATTAAAAAAGTTGTTTTTAATTAAAATTTAGAAATTTTCACTATTCATCAAAATATGAAAGTTATCCGAAATGTACAAAAATTTCACCCTAGGCTAATTTTGATATTCCAAATCCAAAAATGAAGTCTATTTTCAAATATAAAATATATATAATTTCAAAAAGTAGTAATTACTATTCATAACGGCTAGTTTAATTGGTTGTTAGAACTCGGTGTTGCGTACAACACACGCTATCACATTATTCAAAGAGAAGCATACCATAGAAGCTTGGGATGTTTCATTTTAAATTTTTGATGTCCCCATTTAGTCAAAAAGTTTAAAATATAGTATTTAAAAAGGGTTCACTATTAAAGTTGATAAAATTGCAATACTGAAAATGATTTTGTTCTTGCATTATATCTAAGAAACTCATAATATGGATACTAAAATTATAAGGATTATATAAACATTAAAATTTATCTAATACTATTCATAACCTCTTTTGAACGGCTTGTTTGGTAAGTCATGGTGTGCTTGAACTTGGTGTTGCATGTAGTGAAAGTTATTGAATTATTTTGATGAAATAACACACTATGAAATCTTGGGGTGTTACATAGTGGGCCAGGACCCGACGACCGTGTTAAGGGTGGGGTGGTTGTGCTGTCACCGGGACCCAGTTGTCACATTCATTGTAACATCCCCAAATGATAAAGGGTTAAATGTATAAATGACATGACTCATGTCAACAAAGTGCACCTTCCTTTTCGGAAGCCTGTTTGATTAGAACTCCACAGTTAAGCATGCTTGGCTTGGAGTAGTGATCAGGATGGGTGACCTTCTGGGAAGTTTCCTAGGGTGTGTGTGAGTGAAGACAAAGCACACTGGAAAGAACATGTTTTGGCCTGTGGGGACTGTCATTATTCAGATGACCCATTCAGGCATGTGGGTGGACCCTAGGGTGGGCCCCACGTGTCTGCGGGGCAACTGGTGGTACCTGGTGGGCCAGGACCTGATGGCCGTGTTAAGGGCGGGGTGGTTGTGCTGTCACCGGGACCCAGTTGTCACATTCATTGTAACATCCCCAAATGATAAATGGTTAAATGGCTAAATGATATGACTCATGTCAACAAGTCGCACCTTCCTTTTCAGGAGCCTGTCTGATTAGACCTCCACAGTTAAGCGTGTTTGGTTTGGAGTAGTGATTAGGATGGGTGACCTTCTGGGAAGTTTCCCAGGGTGTGTGTGAGTGAGGACAAAGCACACTAGAAAGGACATGTGTTGGAATGTGGAGACTGTCATTAGTCAGATGACCCGTTCAGGCATGTGGGTGGACCCTAGGGTGGGACCCACGTGTCTGTGGGGCAACTGGTGGTACCTGGTGGGCCAGGACCCGACGGTCGTGTTAAGGGCGGGGTGGTTGTGCTGTCCCCGGGACCCAGTTGTCACATTTGGTATCAGAGGCGGTTCGTTTCTCTTGCTTTACTGTTTGGAGACCTTAGCCAGGGATATGACAGATTCGGTACTTGGCATTAAGATGTGCTAAGGAGTAGCTAACCCGTGTACAGGGAAAAACCATACTACCTCGTTAATTGCAGTTTTCCTAGTTTTGAGATTTTATGGTTGGTATGTTTTCACCTGGAGTGATGATCAGGATGGGTGACCTTCTGGAAAGTTTCCCAGGGTGTGTGTGAGTGAGGACAAAGCACACTGGAAAGGACATGTGATGGCCTATGAGGACTGTCATTAGTCAGATGACCCGTTCAGTCATGTGGGTGGACCCTAGGGTGGGCCCCACGTGTCTGCGGGGCAACTGGTGGTCCCTGGTGGGCCAGGACCCGACGACCGTGTTAAGGGTGGGGTGGTTGTGCTGTCACCAGGACCCAGTTGTCACATTTGGTATCAGAGGCGGTTCGTTTCTCTTGCTTTACAGTTTGGAGACCTTAGCCATGGATAGGACAGATTCGGTACTTGTCATTAAGCTGGGCTCAGGAGTAGCTAACCCGTGTACAGGGGAAAACCATACTACCTCGTTAATTGCAGTTTTCCTGGTTTTGAGATTTTATGGTTGGTATGTTTTCACCTGGAGTGATTCGCATGACTTGTGCGGTTATTATTTTGATATTTTGGTTCTATTTCAGTCGCAACCCGATGAGATGAGGGTATGCCATCTCATACATCATATAGGAACTTATAGAAATCACATGTCATGCATTTTTGCCATGCCATCTAGGGTTCATTAGAGATTACATGCTATCGTGATAGACTTTGTGTAGATTATGCATGATGTTGTGATAGTTGCTTAATAGATTCTATGATGCTATGTTAGAAAACTGTTGTTCTGTTTCTTGCTCAAAATGAACGCCAAATTTTGGTTCTTGAGGTGTTATGGGCCCTCACGGATTAGAAATTGGAATCCTTTTCCCTTGTTTTAGTATTTCTGGAATTCTGCGCAGTTTCTGCGCTACTGCATAGAAAAACCCAGAATACACGGCGTGTACTTCTCGGGCACACGCCATATAGTTTTCAGGCCGTGTCACTGACTGTGTGAGAAGAACACAGTGTTGTAGGAGTAACTTCGGGAACACGCCGTGTACCATTGGTACACGTCGTGTGAGTTCGAAGCTGTGTACCCGACCGTGTCACAAACAACACGGTTGGGGAAGCTCGGGTAGAACACGCCGTGTCCGTAGGGAACATGCCGTGTAGTCCTGTCCAAGTACCCGGTCGTGTCACGAACAACACGGGTCAGCGTGACCTTCTTTTCCACACGCCGTGTTTGTTTGGAACACGCCGTGTAGTCTTGCCCGGGTACCCGGCCATGTCATGAACAACATGGGACAGTGTTGCCTTCACCTATACATGTCGTTCTTGTTCGGAGCACGCCCTGTAAGGTCCAGCCGTGTAGACGGCCGCGTACTAAAAAACACGGACCTCCAGAGCCTTGTCTAGTGCACGTCGTGTTTGTTTCAAACACGTCGTTTAGTCTCGGGTTGAATCGGACCATGTGGGTTAGCCGTGTAAGGATACTCAGGCAGGGGAATTGTTTTCAAGTACACGCCATGTGTGGGGGACAACACACCGTGTAGTTTGTTGTGTACGCGACTTGTAGGGTAGGAGTAAACGCCCATGTCAGTGGTTTCAAAAGACACGCCTTGTAGTTTTATACACACTGTGTAGTCGTGTTTTGCAATCTTGTGTGTTTTTCTTCACATGTTCCGGTTTTGTACTCTTGTGTTCTATGTCCTTGTCTTCTTGATCTAAGGCGTGCTTTTGATCTTTCAGAGCTATGCCTCTGAGACGTCCTCCTGTCGTACGTCTGTCGTCAGGCAGTGATCAGACGCCAGACAGGGCTGATCAATGACTTCCTATCGATCCCCCAGCTGAGCCAGCCTTGGAACCGGTTGTCGTACCAGTTGTAGGTGCTGATGTGCAATTCAGGGAAGGTTTCATGAGGATGATGCAGGCCTTCTAGGGAGCACCGCCTCCTACCTCGTCTATGGAAGACTTGACGCGGGTTTTCCAGCAGCAGTATCCTTCAACGTTCTCGGGGGAGGGAGGACCTCAGGCTACAGAGTCATGGCTGGAAGCCATGCTGACTATCTTCGAGCATCTGGAGACGCCTCCAGAGAGGCGGGTCAAGATCGCCACCTACATGCACCGAGACTCCGCCAATAGGTGGTGGGACGTGATGTCACAGGCAGGTCAGCAACAGGCTATGACTTGGGAGGAGTTCAAGCACGTGTTTTATGACTACTTCTACCCAGAGATCCTGAGGGCTGATCGAGCCCGAGAGTTCATGAGCTTGGAGCAGGGTACTCTATCTGTCATGGAGTATTCCTCTCATTTCACTATGCTATAGTGTTTTACACCCCTTCAGGATGGGAGTGGGGTGTTCTTGGTGAGGAAGTTTGAGGATGGAGTCAGGAAGGAGATTCGCTCATAGGTGAACATCTTCCAGCTGACCTCCATTACTTCCATCGTCAACCATGCCCTGATTACGGAGCGCAATCTGAGAGACTCTGGAGCTGCGAGTCAGGGCGGTTCTGCTTCCAGAGCTAGGGAACATGAGGACGCAGTGCCAGAGAGACCCCGTGGATTTCCAATCTTGCAGCAAGTTGGGTCACATTTAGTGTTTCTGCAAGGGTTTCCCCCAAGAAGCAGGTGACCGCGGTTCTTCCATGACACCTCGTTTAGGAGCAGCCCTACTAGTCTCTCACTAGTCAGGAAACTGGAGTTCTTCCGGCCGTTCGGGCCGAGGTGGAGGTCGAGGCCGTGGCGGTCAGCCACCAGTCACTCAGCACCAGTAAGGAGGTTCAGCTCAGAGTGGTCATCCAGGGGCGTAGAGCTGCGGCGCAGGCCAGTCTTTCGCCGTGGAGCAGACTTATCATGAGAAGGATCTCGACCCTTCTACTGTTCGAGGTATGATTTTAGTAGCCTCAGTTTTATCTTCATCCCTTTTCGATACTGGTTCTACGCATAGTTTTATCTCTGTTACCGTTGTGGAGAGCCTTGGACTCTGCATCTTTTCTTTTGCCGACTCATTGACAATAGACACACCTTTGGGAATGAGTACATCTAGTGTACGTCATTGTAGAGAGTTCCCTCTCGAGGTTGCAAGGTATCGCTTCTTATGGGATCTCTATGTCCCAGAGATGACAGGCTATGATGTCATCCTTGACATGGATTGATTTATTCCCTTTCAGGCAGTCGTCGACTGCTATCACCGCAGAGTCAATTTCATCTCACCAGAAGGTGAATCCTTCCTTCATAGAGTGGAATGGGACGTTAGGGAGAGTCGGTCGGGACTCGAGCATCTTGGGCTAGGAGGGGTGATAGCCCATATTTCTAGTCTTTATTAGGACGATCAGGGGGATCCACAGTCGGACTTTCCTCCAGTTGTGGATCGCTTCAGGGATATATTTCTAGAGGACATTTCAAGTTTGCCTCCGGAGCCTGAGGTGGAATTTTCTATTGAGCTCGTGCCAGGAGCGGGACCGGTGTCCATTCCTCCCTATTGGATGGCCACACCTGAGTTGCAGGAGCTCAAGAAGCAATTGGAGGAGATACAGGCAAAGGGTTTCATCCGACCTAGTACTTCTCCTTGGGGTTCTCCTGTTTTGTTTGCGAAGAAGGCAGACGGTACCCTTCGGCTTTTTGTGGATTATCGGAAGCTGAACCAGTTGACGGTCAAGAACCGATATCCTTTACCGAGGATTGATGACCTTTTCAATCAGCTTAGAGGAGCCCGGGTGTTCTCGAAGATCAACATGAGGTCCGATTATCATCAGTTGCGCGTTAGACCTTCAGATATACCTCTGACAGCCTTTATGAGCAGGTACGATCTTTACGAGTATACAGTCATGTCATTCGGTCTCACGAATGCACCTACAGTTTTCATGGCGCTGATGAACCGAGTGTTCCATCCTTACTTGGACTCCTTCATCGTGGTCTTCGTGGATGATATCTTGGTGTACTCTCACACTCGACACAACCATGCCACACATCTTGAGATCGTTCTGAGTATACTGAGATAGCATCGGATTTATGCTAAACTCTCGATGTGCCACTTCTTGATGGACCAGATTCACTTCTTGGGTCATGTCATCTCAGAGGAAGGAATATCAGTGGACCCAGAGAAAGTGAGAGCTATAGTTTCCTGGGAGGAGCCGAATAACTTCTTTGAGGTACGAAGTTTCCTAGGGCTGGATGAATACTACAGACGCTTCATTCACGACTTTTCTCATCTAGCAGCACCTTTGACAGGTATGACCAAGAAGGGGGCGATGTTCTTATGGTCAAATTCTTGTGAGTCCGCCTTTTAGGAGCTGAAAGGAAGGTTGACGTCATCACCGATACTAGTCTTACCAGAGCCAGGAAATAGCTAATCTATTTACTGTGATGCTTCGGGTATCGGGCTGGGAGCTATGCTTATGCAGGAAGATGGAGTCGTTGCGTATGGGTCTTGGCAGTTGAGGCCACATGAGAGGAACTACCCCACGCATGATCTGGAGTTGGAAACCGTTGTTCATTCCATGCGATGTTGGTGACACTATCTTCTGGGAGAGCACTTTTTGGTCTTCACTGACCACAAGAGTCTCAAGTATATCTTCACACAACGTGATCTGAATCTGAGGCAGAGCTGGTGGGTCGAGTATCTTCAGTATTTTGATTTCGATCTTGCCTATATGCCGGGAAAGGGAAACATCATGGTTGATGATTTGAGTAGGATAACTCAAATTCAGGCAGTTTAGGAGGCCGGTAGTGAGTGGCAGCTAATGGCTATGTTCTCTGAGATGCATCTGGAGGTGCACGACAGACGGGGACAAACTTTTTTATCTTCTGTAGCTGTTACATCCACGTTACTTGATCGGGTACGGATGAGGCAGCTATCAGACTCAGAAGGCTTAGTCCTGCGGGAGAGTGTGTTAGGAGAAGACCCTCTTCCTGGATGGACAGTGGGCGAGGATGAGATCTTGTGTTTCCAAGGACGCCTATGGGTACCAGCAGACATATGCGAGGAGCTGATGCGGGATTTCCATTCCTCAGTTTGGGCAGTTCATCCTAGCGTCACCAAGATGTATCAGGATCTTCATCGCCAGTACTAGTGGCCAGGTATGAAGAAGGATGTTGCTAGTTTTGTCTTGAGGTGTTCTACTTGTCAGCAGGTGAAAGCAGAGCATCAACGACTAGCATTCCTTTTACAGTAGTTACCCATTCCGCAGTGGAAGTGGAACGATATTGCGATGGACTTCGTGACCGGGTTGTTGAGGTCACCTCGGGGAAACGATGCTGTTTGGGTTGTCGTTGACAGACTTACAAAGGTTTCTCACTTCTTGCTGATCAAGGAGACCTTCAGTGTCGATGATCTGGGACGAATTTACATCAGAGAGATTGTGCGTCTGCATGGAGCTTCATGGTCTATTGTTTCAGACAGAGATGCGCGCTTCACCTCTCGGTTTTGGCAGGGATTTCAGAAGGACTTGGGTACACAGGTACTTTTGAGTACAACATACCATCCCCAGACTGATGGCCAGTCTGAGCACACGATCCAGGTGCTTGAGGATATGATCTGAGCTTGCATCCTTGACTTTGGCGGTTCTTGGGAGAAACATATTACTCTGGTGGAGTTTTCATACAACAACAGTTTCCAGGCGACCATCCAGATGGCACCATACGAGGCTTTGTACAATAGGCCATGCTAATCACCCTTATGTGGGCTGGAGGCAGAAGAGGCAGCTTTGCTAGGACCTCGTCTTGTTTATGAGACTTCAGAGCAGATAGAGCTGATTCGAAAGAGGATGGCTACAACACAGTATCGGCAGAAGTCTTATGCTGATCAGCAGAGATGACCTCTGGAGTTCGAGGTTGGTGATCAGGTCTTCCTACGTGTCGCACCGAGGTTGGGACACAAAAGGATTCGGAGACAGGGTAAGCTCTCACCACGGTACGTCGGGCCATTTGAGGTTTTGGAGAGAGTGGGGCTGTTTTCCTATCATTTGTAGCTACCTCAGAGGTATCGGGCCATGCATGACATCTTCCACGTCTCTCAGCTCCGACGCTACTTTTCCGACCCGTCTCACGTCTTTCAGCCCGAGGAAGTATAGCATGAAGCGGAAGCATCATTCGAGGAGCATCCTATCCGGATTGTCGATCGTAGTACGAAGGTTCTCTAGGAATGGTTTGTTCCTCTAGTACGAGTGCTATGCCAGCACAGACGAGTACAGGATGAGACCTGGGAGAGGGAGGCCGATGTTCGATCGCTGTGGACGGAGATGTTTGGGGTTTCTCCTTCTCCACCTCATTAGGGATATTCGGGGATGAATTTGTTTAAGGGGGGAATTTTGTAAGATCTGGATCTCTTTTTAGGTATGTTTTCCTTTTTCTAGAGTTTTTGAGAAAAAAATGAATTTTCTAGAAATTTTAGAAGTACATGCCGTGTACTTTCTGAGTACACACCGTGTACTCTGTTCCGGCTCGAAGCCGTGTGCTAGACGATTCCGGGCCACACACACGGTGTGTAAGGCTGAGGTGGAGGCCGGTAATTTCGGAGTACAGAAAAATTATAAGTACATGCCGTGTACTCTAAAAGTACACCCGATGTACTTTTTTTCATGAAATGGACCGGGGTCACGTCAAACCCTCACTTTCATCTTCTTCTTTAGTTTTCGGCCGTTCGAAGCGACCCGTACGGCCGGATCTTCGACGGATGACGGCCTCACCATCTGTTGTCTGATTCGAGCACGATCAGATGCATTGGAAGCGCAGCGGTGAGTTATTCCTTCTGTTTTATCCTTGTTTCTTGATTCCTCTTCGTGTCCAAGTTATTGTGGGATGAACGTTTTGTGCATTTTCTCATATCTACGTCATTCTAAGGGGAATCTATCACTGAGGTTCATGTATATTGATATCCTAGGATCGAGGTAGGTGGTTTGTGCCTTTCGGTTGAATGTTGATGAATATTATGTGTAAATTACACCAATACCCTTGAACCGGGTATTGCATGTTTCCTGTTTTGACCTTGTTTCTTGCCTACTTTGCTTGATTGCTTTAGTAGAGGTTACTGATTGTGATTAGAGTATTTTGTTTGTGCTCAGTTTTCTTTTCCATGCTTGTTCTGCCTGTTTGGCGTTTTCCAGTTGCCATGCCTAGTCGTAGGATAGTGGAACTGTTGATTTATTTTACTGTGGAGTCTTAGTTGATAGCCAAGTAGTTCTTGAGGTTTACTTGGATGATACACATGCGCTTGAGTTCATGTGGAGAACCCGGTACGGGGCACCAGTGGAGGGGCTCCGGACTCAGGACGTTACACACATCAAAGCTGCTCAAAATCGGCAAAAGAGCTATGCTGACAACCGTCGAAGGGACTTGGAGTTCGATGTTGGAGATAATGTCTTCCATCGAATATCCCCATGGAAGAGAGTCATGAGATTCGGGAAGAAAGGGAAGATAATCCCAAGGTACATTGTCCCATTTGAGATCCTTGACCATATAGGAGCCGTGGCCTATCATCTGGCACTTCCACCAAATATGGCTCAAGTTCATGATGTGTTTCATGTATCACTACTGAGGATGTACATACCAGACCCCTCAAATGTACTAAACTCATAGGTGGTAGAGCTGGAAGATGATCTCTCCTATGAGGAGAAGTCAGTAAAAATTTTGGACCGAAGTGATAAGGTTCTACGCAACAAGACAACCCGCCTTGTCAAAGTCTTGTGGAGGAACCATAAGTTTGAGGAAGCAACTTGGGAACCAGAAGAGGCAATGAAAGAGAAGTACCCTCACCTGTTTGTGTAAAGTAAAATTTCAGGGGCGAAATTTTTTAATGGGGGAAGAATGTAATGACCCAAAGTATTTCGATGGAAAATTACCTTCTTATATTTATGTCATAAAAACAAAAAATAATGAACTACTAAGTGATAAGTGACCTTTAAACATAATTTTGTCACCCCTATGTTTGGAATTTTAAAAATCCAACATACACAATTGTGTTCAAGATAGTTTTTGGAGTCTAATGAAACAAAAATAATTTGTGGTAAATAGTAACCTACCCTTATGAATAGTAACCTACCCTTATGAATAGTAATATGACCGTTATAGTAAATACGAGTAACATTACCTATGAATAATAAAATAAAATTTAGACATCATAGAAAGTGGTAATTTGACCATAGTAAACGTTTTTGGAATTTTATAAGTAAAAATAATTAATTAATTAATTTAAAAGAATATTTATTTCCCGGAAATGTATTCATAAAGTATTGAATCAATTTATAATAGATTTTAGATAATTTTATAAGACCAGATGTAATTTTTGAAATAACTACAAAATCAGTTTTAATTTTAAAAACTGTTTTTTAAGTAAATTATGATTTTAATTAAACATTAAATTAATAATATTTAGAAAATTATTTTTGAAAAATGGAAATCATTTTTGGATTCTACACGTAAAAAAATGGTAGGGGTAAATTTTTAGGTTTTTTCGGAAATACATCAATTTTCGGGTGAATAGTAAAAAATACAGTTTTTTGCATAATCAGTGTACACTAAATTGCACCATTAATGATGTAATGATGAAATAAACATTCTAGAGCATTAGTTTCTGCCAAATTATTTTAAATTTCATAAATTGTTCCTTCAAATAGAATAAATCCAATTCTCAAACCTAAAAAAACTTTCCAAAGCCTAAAGTCAAAAGGTGATTTCTTAAAGTGTCTTTTTCTCTTTCTTTCACTCTCGTTTTAATAAATTAATGAATTCAAATTAAAAAGAAGATTTAAAGACTAAAAAGAATTTTATTATTTTGATATATGATTTAGTATGTCAAAAGACTACTATTACAAGTATAACTCTTGATATATTATTTTATTTAATATTTTATGCCAAAAACACCTCCCTCCTCATGTATAAATAAGCCCTCCCCCTCCTCTTGCCGAACCACACTTATAAAGCTTCAAGAATTATCTAATATCTACCCAATCATCTCTCCTATCCCCTTCCCCACGTCCAAGAGCTTCTGGTCTCATAAAAATACCAATATTAGGCTCCTAAGGAGGTTCTCAAATGAAGGATTCAAGAGGTAATTTCCCCCCCTCTTCTCCTTTAATTTTCTTTCAAGTTCAAGTTCCTTTCTTGACCTCTCCCCACCTATCTTCATCCAAATTGTTTTGTAACTCCTGAATTATAAATATTCTGTAATATTATGAATCTAATGGTATATTATATCACCACACACCCTTTACCTCTTCCTTTTATTTTATTAAAGAGAACGTTGTTCATGTGGTGATAATTTATCACCTTCAAAAACAACATGCTCTGTTCTTCCATTTCTACCTTCATATCTGGTCATTAAACCATTTTTATGGTTGAACCAGAATATGTTATATGTATTATGTTCTATTTTAAGTTCTGGAAATAACCTATGGCCATATTACTAAGTGAAAAGTTTAAACAAGTTGATTATGATCCAAAAAACACCCAAATTTACCCAAAAAACCATCATTGAAATCTTATCTAATGATTCGTCCACATGGATCTAATATAACTCATTATAAAATCATTAAAGATTCTGTAATATCATAAATAACATGTAATATCAGTTCTGGATGTTTACCCGTGATCTACCCAAACATCAATTTAAGAATACAAGTGGACCGCTCAAGAAAACCATAAAAACGAACATCCCCAAACAACGTTTTTTAAACACTATATGTCATCCAAAGGTACATAATATGACATAATGAAACCATAATGAACACGATTAATGTATAAAAGGTTATATAATTTCTAATTAATGAATATAATGTCATTATATAGGACATTAAAGAGAAGGAGGCATTCGGGTACAAGGTAAGGGGAAATCTCGAACCCAATTTTCTTCCTTCGGGTTCTCCCCCTTTCACTCCATTTTTGATATGGTTACTCCTCAAAGATAATTTTTTCATCATTTCCTTTGCTTTTCTGGGAAATAAATGTTTCTCACTGGATTTTATGTCCATCAAAATGTTTTCCAAAATAAATCTTCTTTCAAGATCTCACCTTTTACCTCTCATTCAAGGTTGATGGTTCTTGTATCAAGTATGTTGTTCCCTCTTTCTTTTGGGAACCCAAAGCTTATGAATGTGTTATTATGAGATGAAACCCATTCCTTTCCATGGGTTATTTTTGTACTTGTTTGATATGTGTTCTATGTGGCAAGCATGATAATGATAATGTTATGATTTGACGGGTGCACCCGGAATTATATAGCGTAATATGAATGTTTAAATGTGACTGGTGAGCCCGGAATTATACAGTGCTCCAATGCATTGGGTAATGTGATTAATCTCTTGAGTAAATGTGAAATGATGTGTGAACATGATTCTAGCTTTGTTCACAATTATGTGAGGTAGTCAACCACTAATACATGTTGTTTCATTTTTATGCATTTCCACATTTCAAGTTTATTATTTATGCTCCTCTCATATTCATGATCTTTTTCCTATGTCATGATTATGCTCACCCCATGATATATTATTCTTATCTATCCTCTTACTGGGCTTCTAGCTCACCCCTTTTGATGTATATACTCAGGTGGCTATATGTACTAAGGAGAGGACAAGTGCCAATAAGAAGCTAGAGAAGATGAAATTAAATAAATGTTTATGGTTGATGTTGTATTTGTTATGAGTGGTCCTAGTTTGACCAAGACACTAAACCTTTGGATCCTCTACGTGTAATACTATTATGTTTTTTATCTTTGAAATGATGTAATAGTAATGAAAGAAAAGGCCGTGTAACTATAGGTATCATATTTCTCTTATGATTTAATCCAAAATAGTAAAACCATTACATCAAATGGTTTTATGTCTATTATTTAATATATATTAATATTATATATATATATATATTGATTAAAGGGTATTGCGACTACAAACCATAGATCCACTCTAAGGAAAAATAAATAGATATTTATGGAAATATTTAAAGGATGAAACCTTAGAAACTAATGTTATTACATATTTCCCCCCTCGGTGATTTTCACCTAAAAATAACAAGAATCCTAAATCTTTTGGGGTACCTGTCCTGAATTTTTCTCTCACACAACCAAAAGTTCCCCCTCAAGATCCTATAATTAAAAAGATCTCAAACAAGGGGAATTGCCAATCCATGCAAGATCATATCCTATTATTCCTCGATCTCTACTAGTTTCTCAATGATGGTGGATCCTTTTCTTGATCTAGATCTCCCAAGTCGATAACGTGCATGGGTTCATGTACTTACTCCTAATATAAAACACATGGAATACATCATTCTGTAGATCCAACATAGGGGATATGACCATGTCGTAAGAACCCTCACCAACCATCATAGAGATCAATAATGACCCAATTAACCTGGAGGATATCTTCCTTCCCTTTAAAACATTAACAACCCTATATTTTATGAATAAAATTATCTTCCTTTTAATGAATAATATAAATATAAGATACATAAACTTTTTTATTGGTTTAAATAATGGTTATATTTTATTATCATTGATAAAATATTCATTGAACAGTGATCACATTATTGATATAAGTATATGGTTTAAAAAAATCATTTCGACAGAGACAAAAGAGATGATGGACTCATCCAATAGACTCGGGTCATAAAATATCATTTATCGAATTTTGGAATAAAGGTAGAGTCACTGGTATTCTCTCATGACCAAGCCCAATCCGAGCTTCAACATGTTAATATTGAATAAAATATCATACAAATTTTTTTAGGTTAATAGATATCACCACCTGGGCGATGTTATTCAAGTTTCCCCAAAATTATATCACCATCGCACACCTTACAAATATGTATTATGAGGGTGTTATAAAGGGTTATGTATTAATTTATTACATACTAATTGTGTAATCCATTTTTATAAATAAAAATCTTATTCCATCAATTCCTTTATGAGAATTTTCATCCTTAAAAAAATGATAAATTTGATAAATTGATTTTTCGGCTAAAAATGGTACTTTTAAAAAATATATAAATTATATTAAAAAATAGTTTTTATTAATAATATTATAAAAACAGTTCTTATAAATGAGGATTATTTATGTTCCTTAACTGTAAATGATTAGTTAATCAGTTTGATAAGAGTTATAATTTTTATGTTAAAATAGAAAGTTTATTTTTGAAAGAATTTATTTTAAGGAATTAATGAAATTTTTAAATAATTAATATATTAATAAAATATTTTTGTCAAATTAATTTAATTAATAATCAATGATTATATAATTGTTATGAATTCAAATGTAATTTGTACTAATGTTTGAAAATAGTTTCTGTCAAAACTAATGAATTTTTAATAAATGTTGGTTTCCATTTTAAACGTAAAAAATAACATATTTTGAAAATTGTTTTGAAAAAAATAATATTTTTTTTATCATAAGGAAATAAAAATTATTAAATGGTGAATTTATCATATTTTTCAGAGACAGTCGAATTAAAAAAAATACAGAATAAATAAAATATGTGTTCTATGACATCATAATGACCTAAAAATGATGTCATAAATAAAATAATTTGTATTCTCGGCCCAATATAGTTTTTACCATTAAAATAATTTGATTTTATATTTGTTATACTTATTTTTTAAATCCTTAATGAATGTTCCAAAATGTATAACATATTTTATGATTTTAAATTCATTTCTTTTATAATGTGACTCACCTCCACATAAGAAAGGATACTATTTTAATATGTTTGGCCATTGACCTTATAAAAAACATTTTACAATCAAATTTGGGAAAAAACATGGGAAAAACCATTGGAAGGATTTTGGTTTTGAATAATTAATTATATAGATTCCAAAACATTGTGAAATATTAATCAATTCCTATCTCATTTACTATATAAACCCACCCAAGATCCCAGTTTTATTCAATCAAAATCTATGGAGCACGTCCCTACTCTTACATAACATCTATAAAATCTTCCTAAAGTTCCTGAAGATCTAAAGAACCCCCTCTTCAATCTCTTGAAGTCACACCCTCAAGTAAGGGATCCTCACTTCCCCCCCTCCTTTCAAATTCAACCATCTTATTTGAAAGTAGTTCTTGGAATTTATATTGGATATATTTTCATCATTTTATAATATATTCCCCACTATCAATTTTATTTTATTTAAATGAGGTATAATTAATCCTACCACATTTCTACCCATACCAAAGTCGTTACCATGCCTAATTTCCGTAAGGGTTTTATCCCTTTCTCATTATTATCCCCGTTTCTTTATATTGTAATACCATTTTATTTTTAACTAAAAATGTTGGGGTATGAGTTATCACATCTCTCATAGTTCCCTCCTTATTGTTGAATAATTATAGACTCCCTTTCTCACATTAATTCCTTCTGTGTACACCTGTTACCATGTCGAAATTCCGTAATGGATTTCTCTGTTCTTATTTCCATTCATGCATTTCTCCTATATTATGAATTTAACTCACATTTCATATATTGGGATGTTATGTACCATCATCCCCTTACTTTATATTCCATGTATAAATTTTTAGATACCCCATTATCTCTCAATAACTCAACTTATGAATTTCTATATGACGTCGTTATGCTGTCGAAATTGCACTGCAGTTTTCCAAGCCAAAATCATCGGGTACTGAATACCACACCCATTTATCCATCAAGGGTATTAAAGTTATGAAAATATAATTATTAAATTTTACTTAAATTTATGTATTACACATTATTTGATCTTTGAATAAATTATTATTTTGACTGATTCCATGTTATATGATCGGTGTGACACATTTATGCATGAAATGAAATGTTTATGAAGGGTGCACCCATATAGTGCTCCAATGCTTTGGGAAATGTTTCGTATCATGATAAACCATATGAAATAATGGTTTAATAATCCTAATCTATGAGAAATGTGGGGTTAAAAATGAAAATTCATGTTCAATAAGGGTTTACTCATGTTAATCCATCTGCGATGATCCTTGGCCCATGCTAATATCATGTTGTATGTCATTTCCACATTTCCAAGTTATGGTAATCATGCTAAATCGTTACTTAATGTTCATGTTTCTCTTATTCTTCATTGATATGACAATTTCATAACATGTATTCTATTCTTCATGTTATGCATTTTTTACTCCCTTACTATGCTTTATATCTTACCCCTTTTTTATGTATTCCCTCAGGTTATCCTTTACAGTGGTTAGTGTGAAAGAATGATTTCTTTATGTTAGATAAGTTTAACATAAAGATTTCATATTTCATGTTTTAAGTTGTTATCTATTGTTCCCAATTAATCAAGATACTAGACTAATCAACCCTCATAGTTGTATTGAGTCAATGTTTATGTAAATATCATGTTTAAGTCTGTTTTAAAGAGCAGGGATGTTATAGTTGGTATTAGAGGAAAACATTTGTTATTTTTGGGATTCGGATTAGAAACCCTAGTAAAATACATAGGGATAAGACTTAGTTTAATAAAAAAATCCCTATATTTTGGTGAGTATAGTGTAACTGTTTTATCAAAAAAATATATCAATGTATAGATACAAACAAGTAGTGGTGGCTCTCACACAGATGTATCTAGCAGCAAAACTTCAAAACACCACATTAAGAAAGACTCGAACAGTAAATAGTGTATGAAAATGGGCCTTGTTTCACTCTTGGTTCGACACTCCAAGGGTATATGTTTTGGTAATTTAATATGCATATTAAAAAAAATATTACAGAAAAAATACCCAGAAGAATGTACATAAGGAAATAATTCATGGACAACATAGACTGAATCCTAGAAATTAATTAGTTAAGGAAATAAATTTAGTTTATAATTTATGCCTTTAATGTCAATGGATTCCTCTTTATGTGTTTAATAGTAAAAAAAATGTCTTCACTAACTCTATTTTAGATTATGTAAATGAGTAAAACAATAATAAAATAGTGAATGGTAGGGTTATCTTTCATAGTTTTATGCATTCTTTTATATCAAAAAAGTATAGTACTAAAATAAAAACAGCAAAACAAATCAAGGAAATAGAGATGTTATTGAGAATGGAAAATGGGGAAAATATTGAATACCCTAAATATAACATCTCCTATATCACAATTTTTGGGTTGAACATCCTAGAAAAAATATTCATAATACCTTTACTGGAATTTGATGCAATTTTTGGCATGGATTGGATTTCCCTATATTGATCCCACATTAATTTCCATGGTAGGTAAATCTCTCTTCATATAGTGAATCAGCCCCCGATTATGCACAATTGTAAAGAGGAGGATGAATATTCTTTAGAATCATCTTCTCAAGAGTGCATATTATTTCCCTATAAACACATGTATTTTCCCAAATTATTGATTCTATGTAATGAACCATTCATGAAGACATGTCTATTGTGAAATAATTTTCTAATATGTATCCCAATGAATTTCTTGGGCTTCACCCTAGAAGAGATGTTGAATTATAAATTGATCTCAAGCATGGGGAATTGACAATATCCATGACTCTATATAGAATGGATGTTGTGGAGCATGAGGAGATAAAGAAATACCTACCAGAGAATCTGGATAACGGGTTTATACACCCAAGTGCTTCACCATGGGGTGCATCGGTCCCCTTTGTCAAGAAGAAGGAGTGGTCAATGTGCCTTTGAATTGATTATTATGAGCTCAACAGAATCACAATAAAGAACAAGTATCTGTTTCCATTAATTGATGACTTGTTCGATCATCTATGTTGAGAACAATACGTCTCCATGGTGGATATGAAGTCTGGATATTACCAAGTAAGGGTGAAGAATGAGGACATCCTCTATACTTATTTTAATAGAAGGTAAAGAATTCTGAATCCACATTAATGCCTTTCAGTATCACTAATGCTCCATAAATATTCATGGACACGATGCATATAGTCTTTAGATATTACCTCATCATGTTTGGGGTAGTCTTTATAGAAGATATTTAAATTTACTCTAAAACCAAAGAGAATCATGAGAAGAATATAATAATTTTACTAGAGACCTTTCGAAAGGGGATTCTCTATGAAAAGTACAACATGTGTGAGTTCTTGTTGAAGGAAGTCTCATTCTTGAAGAATATCCTCACAAGCAATGGGATATCTATGGATTAATCCATGAAAAATGTAATTGAAGTATTGTCAAGTCCATCATCTATGGTGGATATCCATATATTTCTTTGGATAGATAGATATTATCACCGATTTGTGATAAATTTATCATTATTTTAGAACCCACTTACCAGGGTAACTCAGAAGGGAATTAGGTTTTCTTGGAATGATGAATCTGAAGAGAGATTCAAGTATTTGGAAATGATGTTTACCACTACACCCATTCTCACACTACCCACATGTGGAAATCTTTTCGTGGTATTCACTGATGTTTTGAATAAGGGAATGGGATTTGTTTTGATGAAAAATGACAATGTCATTGCCTATGCTTCAAGAAAATTCAAACATCCTAAGTAGAACTATCCAACACATTATCTAGTGTTGGATGAAGTAATCTTCACTTTGATAATTTGGAGACATTACCAATTTGGAGAATAGTGTGAAATATAGACAGAATACAAAAACCTAGATTATATTTTCACACAAAAAGAGATGAATATGATCCAATAAAGATAGTTAGATTTGATCGAGGACTATGACTGCTCAATCCATTACCACCCAGGGAAAGTGAACAAGGTGGATAATTCTCTATGTAGAAAAGACCCAACAATTCTATCATTGATGAAAATTGAAAAGGATCCATTATTCATATATTTTATAAATTTAGACATGGGATTCATGAAGAAGGTAACGTCATCAATCCTTTCACAAATGATTTCTCAACCATCTATTTTGGAATGATTAAAAGTTGCTCAAAAGGATGATGTGGGAATTCTGAAGAAATTGGAAACTATTTGAAAGGGGAAATCCTCACAGTTCAATGTTAATGAAGAAGAAGTTGTGATATTTTTGTAAATAATATGTGTTCTACCAAATCTATAGTTATGTAAATAACTTTCAAATTGTGCACATAGTTCAAAATTTTCTATTCACCTAGGAAATAAAAAATATGTATTAGGATCTCCAAGAGCATTATTGGTGGAATAACCCGAAGAAGGAGATCACTGAGTATACATCAATGTGCCTAGTATGTCAGCAATTGAAAGATGAGTTCTAGAAGTCTAAGGGGATGATGCAGCCGTTACCCATACTAACGTGAAAATGAGATAACATCATCATGTAATGTATAAATAGACTTCCAAAGACATCAATGGAAACAATTATATCTAGTTTATTGTGGATCATTATACAAATACTACACACTTCATTGCAATTCAAGAGGATTTTTAACTGGATAAACTTGAACATATATACATCAGAGAAGTTGTAAGGATTTATGGAGTACCAATATCGACTATATCTTATCAAGATCCAAGATTCACCTCTATTTTCTAGAAGAGTCTCTTACATTCTATGAATACTGATCTTAACTACTATACGTATTATCATCCCCAAACTATTGTTCAATCTGAACATACTATCCAAGAACTACAATACATGTTGAGAGAATGATCAATGGACTTAAAAGGAGTATGTGATCAACATCTTCATCTAGTTGAGTTCTCTTACAACAATAGTTTCTACTCAAGCATCCAAATGGCACCTTATGAAGCCCTTTTTGGGAAGAGGTGAACAACAATGGTATATTCAGATGATGTTGGTGAGGGAAAGCTTCTAGGTCTAGAAATGGTCGAAGAAATTGTTAAGAAGGTTATAATCACAAAGTAGCGCCTTAATGCTACTCAAAGTTGAAAAAAGAGCTATTATGAAAATCATAAATGAGACCTAGAGTTTAATATTGTAGACATGGTATTCATCCGCATATCACTGTGTAATAGATTTATGAGATTTGGTAATAAGGGAAAGCTTAGTACATGGTACATATTCCATTTTGAGATCCCTAATTGCATTGGAGAAATGGATAATCAACTAGAACTCTCATTGAACATGTGTTAAGTACTTGATGTATTCCATGTATCACTATTGAGGAAGTATATACCTAACCCATCACATGTACTCAATGCATAGGTGGTACATTTGTAGAATCACCTCTATTCTGAAAGGATAACAGTAAAGTTCTTATATCATAAAGATATAGTTCATAGAAATAATATAATTCCCCTCATCAAGGTGTTGTGGTGAAACCACAAGTTTGAAGAAGAAACATTGGAACTAGAGGAAGTGATTAGGCAGAGTTCCCCTCATATGTTTTAGTTTCAGGAAAGGAAATTTTAAGGGGGAAATTTCATAAGGGGGAATGTTGTAATGACTTGATATTTTGTGAATAAAATTATCTTACTTTTACTGACATATGGATATAGAAAACACATGCACACTTTTTTTATTGGGATTAAATAATCATTAAATATCATTATTATTTATAATTTATTTGTTTAAAAAAAATCACATGAATTATATAATAATAAGGTTTTTTTTATAAAATATTTTTGACACAAAAAATTTAGATGATGGACTCATCTTGTCGATATAGTCCATATTAAGCTCCTTTAATAGAGCTAATAAAGGAGGTAGTGTCACTCGTCTTCGCTCTTGACCAAGCCCATGGTGATCCTCAACATGTTAAGCTTGAATGGAATCACCTTCGAGAGAAGTTTTGGTTAATAGTGATTACCTCCCAAGTAATGTTATTTGAGCCGCCCCAAGAGTCTATCACCATCATACATCTTACCATTAGGTATTATGCAGGTTTAATAAGGGGTAATATAATAAGGCATTAATTACTTATTTTTTATCCTCTTTTAAAAATAAAATTCTTATTGCATCAATTCATTAGGGGAATAGTTTTTCATAAAAAATGATAAATTTGATAAATTGATTTTATGAGTAAAACGGTGCTTTAGAGAAATATATACACTATATTAAAATATTATTTATTAATACTATTATAAAAAAAAATCTTATAAATTATGATAATATCATTTCCTTATCTGTAAATGATTAGGTAATCAGTTTGATGTGAGTTATATTTTTACGATAAAACCGAAAGTGTATTATTTAAATAATTTATTTTAAGGAATTAATGAATTATTTAAATAATTAATATTTTGATAAAATATTATTATCATATTAATTTAATAAATAATAAATGTGTCAATAATTTTTATGGAGTGATGTGTAATTTTTATTAATGTTTGAATATTGTTTCTGTGAAAACCAATGAATTTTCAATAAATGTCGGATTCCATTTTTATTTTAAAAATTCACATATTTAAGAAATTTTTTAGATAAAATGGATATTATTTTTTGAATAAGGATATCAAAATTATCCAATGGTGAATTTTTCATAATTTTTTTAGATAGTCTATTTTTTTGGGTAAAATTTAAATATCTCATATATAAAATATGTGTTTTTTGAAACATAATGACCCCAATATGATGTAATAAATAAAATAATGGGTATTATGTTCACATAATATGTTTTCCCATTAAAATAATGTGATTTTATATTTTTTAACATATTTTATAAGGCCTTGTGGAATTATCAAAAAAATATAATATATTTTCTGATTTTAAAAGCATTTAATTAATAATGTGACTCACTTGTACATAAGAAAGGATAGTATTTTAATATTTTAGTCCATTGTCCTTTTAAAATAATGTCTCCCAATCCTATTATTCAAAAACCATGGGAAAACCCATTGGAAGGATTGTGGTTTTGAATGTTTAATTATATAGATTCCAAAACCTAAGTTTGTGAAATATTAAAGAATTCCCTTCTCATTTCATATATAATCCAACCCAATATCCCACATATATCGACTAAAATTCCTTTTATAACATCCCTACTATTCCTTCCCCTCTCTATAATCATCCCAAGGTGCCATATGATATCATGAATCCCAACTTCAATCTCTTGAAGTCAAACACTAAAGTAAGGGATCTTCACTTTCCTCCCCTCCTATCAAATTCAAGTATCTTATTCGAAAGTAGTTCTCATAATTTTAATTGGTTATATTTTCATCCATTTATAATAAATTACCCAATTTATATTTTTTTTATTTCCATGATTTAACTTTTATCCTCTCTCATTGGGACCCTTTCCTTAGCTATGACCATGCCGAATTTCTGTATGGGATTCCTTCCTTTATCATTTTCATCCAAGATTATTTCGGTGGTTATAACATTTTATTTTCAATTAAAAATGTTAGATTATGATTAAAAAACTCCCCCATTATACCATACATATTTTTAATTATGAGAGACCTCTTTATATCTCATTAATGATTCTGTGTACACCGATTACCATAACAAAATTCAGTAAGGGATTTCTCTCTTCTTATTTCTATTAAAGAATTTGTTCAATATTATGAATTTAAATCCCATTCCATAAGCTAGAATAATATATCCCATGATCCTCTTACTATCTATTTCTAGTAAAAATGGTGAGATACCCCTTTCTATATCATCAACCCATCTTATGAATTTCTATTTGAGGTCGTTATGTTGTTGAAATTGCACCACAATTTTCCAAGAAAAAATCATCGTGTAGTGAATAACATACCCATTTATCTATCAAGGGTGTTGAACTTTATGACCATTTACATATTTAATGTTACTTAAATTTATGTATTCCACATTCCTCAATTGTGGAATAACATATTATGTTGAATGATTCCATGTTATATGATCCATGTGGCACACTTATGCACGGAATGAAATGTTTATGAAGGGTGTTCTCTGATTGCACTCCAATTATATGGGTAATGTTTAGTATCTTGGTACTCCATGTTCAATAAGTTTTTAATAATTTTAATCCATGTTAAATGAAGGTTTTCTAATGCTAATTCATGTTTAATTAGGGTTTAATCATTCTAATCCATGTGTAATGAGCCTTGTCTCATTCTGGTATCATGTTTCATGTTGTTTCCATATTTCCATGTTATGAAAATAATTATTTATTTTGAATTTATGTTAATGATTATTTTATGCTACGTTTATATACCAATTTCCTAATATTTATTGTATTTATCATGTTATTTGTTGTTTACTCCATTGCAGTTCTTTATAGCTCACCCTTTTTCTTGTGTATTCCCTCAGGTTATCCCTTGAAGTGTTAAGTACAAAGGAATGAGTTGGTTATTTTAAATATGTTTGCAATAAATATTTTGTATTTTATATTTTATGTATTATGTAATGTTCCAAATTTCCCAAGACACCAGACCTCTCGATCCTCATATTTTTATTAAGTGAATGTTCAGGTAATGAATAGTGTTTAAGTGTGTAATAAAGGGAAGGGTTTTTATAAAAACTATCTATAACAATCTTTATGAAGAGACACTTAGGAGAATATTGTATCCCTGTTTGAACGGAAAATTCATACGAATTTAGTACGTATACATTTTTATCTCTATGTTGTACTCATAAACTCGTGCATTAGCTAGAAATACTCTTTTTCTATTTTCACCATATCTATCCTAACATGGGACATTTCACCAATCATTGTCCATCACATGGGTGACCTATAGGGTGTACTGTACATGGCCTCTAAAATATTCATGTTGATATTTTAGTGATATTATATATTATAATAAAACTCCAACATGGGAATTTATCCTCCAAAATTAGGAAAAATTAAAACTTTCAGGCTCTCATCATGTCCTCTAAAACCAGGACATTCTAATGGGTTCGGATTTCTTTCTCAGGTTGAATCATTACACTCATCCATGATTGGAAATTGAAATACACCAGAAACCTCTTAGAAACTATTACATGAAGTAGGAAAATTTTTTGGAGATAGAGATCATGTATGCCCCATGAATACATATGATATACTTCAAATACATCTACCACAAGCTCTCAACTGATCTCTACTTCCACATGGTATGAAATTTAATTGACATGGTCAGTCGGTCATTTATTACCTAGATTTCATTGTAACCACTCAGTGCCTATGAAATCACCCCAATAAAATCCATCAATTTTTTTCTACAACATAAAATTTGGATCTCAAGACACTGGGCCAACCCTATGGAATCGTGATGTTCATACATTACCTACTAACATGTGAGGAACATAATATCAAACACTATAATGATTCACCTCATTCTAGCCCCCTAAATGTCTATTAGTTGTCCTTCTAAATTATTTTCCTCTCTGGATATATATCCAAGATGGATGTACAAAACTCCCTCCACCCCACCTCATGCAATGTGACCGGAACAAACATATTTACTTGGAATTTTTTTAATATGATACCCTCAATAAGACAAAATATTTGGTGAATCCCTTAAGTATATCTTATCATGTAGAAAGTCAAAATATAGGTCTCACTACTAGGACTACCTCACACACAGAATAAATGGTGAGTTCACTGCTATCATCTTATAATAATCCCCACCCTTCCCACAACCAGGATTACCTATAATGAATCTTATTACATAAATATCTCCTCCACCCAAAAAGGGTACATCTTGTTAATAGTATCTTCTAAGACATTAATTATCAATGTAGTATAAACTATCTTGAATAAAAATTCTTGTAGTGACTCTAAAATCCCTATATATTATGTTATGATTCCACTAATATATTATGTACTACACTCTTGGGTGGTATTTGTAATCAATGAAATTCTCTCCCAGATGATAATTACTCCATATTTTCAAGGTGAAGACTACAACAGAGAACTCCAAGTCAAGGATTGTGTGATTCCACTCATGTGGTCTCATCTTCCTTGATCCATAAGGTATCACCACCTACATCATCATCAACATGAAACTGATCTCAACATGAAAATAATATTAAAACACTACTTACTTGATTCTATCCTCTAACATCCTCAAAACCAGGGCACTAGTCAACCTCGGCCTCAAATCCACGAAGGTTCTTTGATACTTCCCTATCTAGAAAAAATAATTCTTCTTCCTTGTTAACAAATTGAAAGGAAATGAAATCCTAGGAAAGACTACCATAAACCTCTTACATTACCCTCTAAAAACTAATAAAATTATTCCCATAGAGACACTCTACTATGGATCCATGTAATGATATGAATCAATCTTCACCAGATCCATAGATAAATAATAATTATTAATTATATTCCATGGAATGTGAAAATTTTGGATCCCAAACTGAAACATCATGAGTTTACCAAAATGTTCATGCTACCAAAATATGTCTAGGACCATCCTCAAATAATTTCCATTCACATCTTCAATAATATAGTGTATGGGAATTTCATTAACAAAAATAAATATGAATCATTCCATGTATGATAGGAAACTATAAATAGGTCCATGTATGACTGGGTGACGTGGTTCATAAAATCCGTGAACACTATGTGGGAATTAATCACACCAGAAAGCATCAGTAGGAACTCATAATGTTTTTAGAGACATCACAATTTCATATATAGAATATTAACCTCATTGAACCTTAAATTATTTTATTAAAAACATAAATATATAATGGAGAACCAAATCACTCCTTTAAACTAAATAACACAGCCATCCATCCTCACAAAGGGGTACATATTCTTTATTGTTAACTGATCTGGGTGGTGATAAACAACACAAAGCCTAAAAATATTTTCCACCTTTTCCATGAAAAATAGTAGAGATACCAATGGGGACACTTTGGGACTTCTAATACCATTATCTCTCAGATTTTCCAATTATACTGCCATTTCCTTGAGCTTGGTCGGGGCATTCAGTATGCCATATAAGGTATCAGTGCATTCCTTGGTTGAAATTTGTTATATTTGTCTATCTAATACCATGGAGATAATATGATAACATATTTAGGGAATAAATCCATTCAATAATAAACTACTACTTATATACATATACTTGAAGAGCCTATTGTTCCATGGGTAAAACTTTTCAAATAATGGGCGATGAGTTCCACCTTCCCTCCCACAATCCCCACTCGCTCAGCCAAAGGATCTATATAAACCCTAAATGAAAATATCACCCCATATATATTAATGAATATAACTCTATTTAGATGATATTAAATCAACAAATGCACCACATATAACCTTTTTATACCAATATAATGTCATATAGTTTCAATCGGATGACTAAGAATACCCACAATAGTGTCTCCCTACCGATCAACAACTTTTTTTTCCATAAAATGTGTGATACAGATTAATCACTCTCAATAAGAACCTATAGGAATTATTGTTAGGAAAAATAATCAACAAGAATATCTTTATCTAGTATAAGGTATATTTAGATAAAATAATGAGTTCTTCTTGTGTATATAGGTACTATAGAAATAGATTAAAAAGAAAAGATTGTACCACAAATATTAGCTTGAGAAGCACAATCATATCCCTATATATCAATGATATATTCTCACCCACAACCATAATCGTTCTAATAATGGTGCGGGAAACAAGTTGGTGGGTGTGGGAGTAGGTTATTGAATCAATATCCACCTAAAACCACACCCTTTAGAGCTCCAACAACCCCTCTATCAACACCGCCTCCGAGAGAGCTTCCCAGACCATATTAGGGAGATTCTTATTCATGCTACAGCCTCTACCATAGAGTTCCATCATCTTTTTAACACCCTTATAATATATAATAGATATAGAAACCACAATACATGTGACCCCTAAAGACAAAATCATAATATAACCCCTATCTAGTATGACTGGATCTTCTATGCAGCCCCGACATTTCAAATCCACTTGATTAATTTTGGGCATTAGTATACCTCATCCCCTGAGAGCCTGTGGACTAATGGAAGCAAGTTATTATAGATCACTCATCTCCATGATGTCCATTGAAAACTATAGCTAACCATAATCCCTCTTTAATACAAATATCTATAACTAGATCCCATTATAGTACTAAAACATGATTTCTACTTCATTGGGAGATCATAGTAGAACCGATTTCAGTTCGAAGTTCCTGATAAAACTTATATGCACAAAAGTATTAATCTTGCATCATATCGTGAGAGTAGTTGGTGTGGTCAGTAAACCTATAGTAATTATTACAATATGATATATGATCTTCTTTCATCTTAAGAAGATAATTGATCCAAACAGAGAACAACCTCAAAATTTAATACACTTTTTAGAATGGATGCTAGAAGTGTAACCATTAGAGTGTTTCCTCATCTGGACTGTAAGTGATCATGATTCACTAAAATTGATTATATTAATATATAAATATAGTTTAATGTGAAACCATATCAAAATTTGGGTTCTGAACATGTTTGAATACCCATACCACTACCTTGAGTTAGACCTCTAACACATATGGGGCTTCGTCACCATGGTACCCCAACAATATATATTTTTGGAACTCACAAGACTTGGTAAGAATATTATAATCATCATCCCAATATAGTGGAGCTATATTATTACCATCATGTATTTGATCATCTCTCCAAACCACTGGATTCGAATCCCTATACTCTTAAATAGGTAGTATCAACACTAAATTTCTACCTAGAGGAAACACCTCATGAGTGGGTCCCCAAATGTATTCCTCATCACTCAATTAATAATAATCACAATCCAATAATGATACCATACATGGATATCAATGTAAAAAATTATAAAAAATTATAATATATTCTATTTTTAGATGATAATATAGAGGGACAAGACTCAATAAGGACATTAAAGTGAAATGACCTAATCATATATAATGCATGATATTTTATATGACACAATCATTGTCTTGGTATGCTAAGTTGATATATAGGTAGTCAAAGTACATAGGTATGGTTACATTAGCTACTACACCAATACTAGGTTTCCTAAACCCAGAGCTATGCTTGAGACACTCCAACATCATTTCCATATGTTCTCAAACAAATTTCCACAAAAATTTAAAACTAAAAATCACTAATATTGGGGAAAGAAAACCTTTGATACCACTCTATATTGAAATAGACAACTAGGGCCTACCGTGTTGGAGTAATGTTGAGTGTGAAACTACAATTCATCCTCTAATAGGTTTGGGCATAGTGACTTATGCTGATTATCCATAAAATGGTAACCAGAGGACTTAATCTAATCTCATGTATGTAGGCACAAAACTAGCTCCAAGTTACAAACACAGAGATAAAAAAAGACTGAGAATTTAGAGTGTAACCCATTCATAAAATAAGATCTTGGAAATAATCTACGTAGGTCTTAATAGTGAAAAAATATATTGGGAAAATGCACTCCCAAATTGAAATTATATCACAAGATAAAAATAATAGGATGAAAGGGACACACTAATGAGTTCCAAACCCATGAACTCTATGGCCAACCATCAAACATGGTCATTTTCATGAGTCACTAAGACCTAATGAAACTAGGGCCATATATATCATACTGAATCATTCTATCATCTTTATAATTAACAATATGTTTGGGAAAATCCAATTTATGGGTGAGTATATACATACCATATATCAACTTCAAGAACCAAAAAGGTAGCTATAGAAAATAAAATCTCATTTAACCACAAAAGTAGGAGGGTAATGAGAAACCCAATAGTTATGGTCCAAAGAAACAAAAGTGAAAGGGAATTTTGATCAACATCCAAGTCACTAACTAAGAATAACAATTATACATTCATATCCCAATGTTCTATCTATGATTTCCAACACCACATGAAACTTCACAAGAATCATAGTGTAGGGGATAACTGCATTCAATTTTTATCAACAACCAAGGGTACCCAAACTCTTATGGAGGATAATCTCCCCATCAAAACTCGATGATGGTACATTACCATTCTATAGGTTGTGGACACACACTATTTGAAAAATAGAGGATTACCGACTCTACCTATGTAAAGAGTATAGGAGACCATGCGAAAGTATGTCACTGGAGTATTGAGCATGGTATCTAAATGACGACTATTCCTGATCCAGATATTCTTCCAAGAATTACATAAAGATGAATTTTACATATAAAACCTTGGTTCATCTCTCTAATTCAATAGTGATGGTCATCATTTCTTTTTATGTTGAATACAACTTAATATAGGCTACTAAAGGGCATAAATATTAAACATGAAGAAGGATATCAATAAGGTAGGAGTATCATAGAAAAGTAAATGGTGTGTACATTGGGTAACATCGTGTATAGACTCACCTTTAAACATGGAAGTTTCCATTCATGTACATTACACGGTTATATATTTGGTTAAAATCATCTTGTACATAGAGTACATGACATGTTTTGGTATTCTGGGGTTTAGCCATGTCTTCTGGCCCATACTCATATACTTTTGTTGTGACTATGTACCATACCATTTTTGAGTAAATGGTCATGTTTTTTACAATGGTAGTATATCGATGAGTCCATACATTTTGTTTCTACCCATGATCTTGATAGCATGGCCATTTCCCACTACATGGAATGTACCTTTAGTGCACAATGGAAAAATCCATGTACCTAACTACTCAGTAACATGTCAATGTGTCCCAACATTGTCTATAGTCCAAGTTAATAGTGTTTAGACCCAAAAAAAATTCTTCCCCCTATGGTAAGAACACATTTCAAGTTATCTTGAAACCATACCTGTGTTTTTGAGATTTCAAAAGAGTAAATTTGTATCAACAAACAGAAACCCCCATTATTTCCAAATTAATCATAGATCAGCCCCTTGGGGGCCATTATAGTAATTAAAGTGTTTTTAAACATTAAAAAACACCATTGTGTAATAGTAATTATACTTATAATCCCACCTACCTCATGGAGAAAATGCCAGAACATGTGGTTCAAAAACACTCTCAACAACTCTTAAGCCTTGATAAATTCATGATCACCTTCAAGGATGAATTATGCTGTAATCTCCCCCCTTCCTTCAAGATTTTCCATTTTGTGAGGAAAAAACAACAACCCTTTCTCCTAAAATATTTATGAATAATAAATGAGATGGGTACATTAATTTATTTAATTAATTAAATAACCTCAATTATTTAATTATCATATCATCAAAAATCACACTTCAACCAAATGTTTGAAATAGAATAACTATATATCATGTCTAGGGTACACCCTTTATTCTAGAAATGACCATGGTCTTAGATTTCCCATTTCAAGTTTCAATCAATGGGAAAACCAATATTCTAAAGGTATGTGTGCTAGTGGTTTAATAAAAATTAATATTTTAATTATATATTGATTGTTGGTCTTGTAACACCCAAATACCATGATAAATCCATTGAAAAATTAAATGATATAAATAGTAATATTTAATAGATTAAAAACTAAAATCAGATTCACAAAAAAATGAATGGATTATTGTTATCTGAGGAGTGATTATTTTATAATCCAAGAATGAGTGGTTATGTCATAAAACAAGGATAGGTGGGTCTGTTATATCTATCTAATGAATTGAGTAATGTTTAAATAGTTAATAAACTAATAATAGATTATGGAGATAATAAAATCCTGCGTGATGAAGGATTTTTCTGGTCGTATGTTACGCCTAGAAGAATATTGGAAACTACATGGTATAAATTTAAATTATTCTGATTATCCCCAATGATTGTATTGGAAGTGAACCATTACAACATAAGATATATTTTAAGATTATGTGAATTCCAAAAATGTATTTCTTATACTTATTATTTTTCCTCATATCCCAAAATTTATAATTTATGATTTCTCACTCTTGTGTAACATGATTTTTTATGGAAATAATTTAACCACTACTTATGATTAATGATATTTTGTTTCATGAGTATGATTATTTTATATTTTTTTTCATGTTCTCATACTATTATTCATAAAATAAGCTCAATTAAGTTCATTGATTAATATAGTTTAATTGTATTCTTACTGATTTTTTGAGACTCTTTCATATGTTTCCTTTTCTCGAGTTATGAAGAATTTCCTTGGATATGATATGTATAAGAATGGTTCTTATTTTTAAGAAAATAATGAAAAATTATGTAGAGAATTTATGAACTTTTTGTTTGACTTTCTATGTTTCCAAATAGGCTAAAACATTATTGTTCTGTCATGGATCATATTGATATGAAATTGATACTACAATAATAATATATAGTATTATTGTATTGAAAGGATAGGTTTTCCATAGTTTATATTAAAGAAAGGATTAGTTTAATTTCAATAATAGGATGAGGAAACATTTTTGAGAACCCATAGGATAAGACTAAGTATTAATGTATGTCCTATGTTATGGTAAAGAAAGGAATGTGGTATTCCTAGAATATATCCATGTATGTATATTACAAGTGTAAAGGGTTTTTTCATAGATTCACATAAATTTATTAACCCCAAAGAGATATGATAGGTTATATCTCATCCATAATTATGGTTCGTGGTGAATGGGAACAAAATACGCACCTTGTTTCAAACTACTGAGGGATATTTTTGTGTTAATTCAAATTTTATATATGAACCATTATGAAGGATTTAAAAAGATGTAGACCATTTATGACCTAAGTTAAACTTTATTATTCATAAATTTAATGAGTTTCATACTTATACATGCTATGAATAATATTTTCATGTTTACATGATTACTCAATATGTTTATTATTTCAAAAACTATGAATTTATATTTTAGTTAATGGATGGAGAAAGGGGGAATCATGTTAACATTTAATGTGATAGACACTGGGTTGATTTTCCTCATGATAAACCATATTAAATGGGAAATTGAATTCTAATCCTTGTTTTTTCCTCATAAACTACCTCATTATATGATTAACAAATTTATCTTGGTTTATATTCTTAACACTACTATTAATAGAAAAATAGAGTTTCATGGTAGTTGACAAATAAAATGGAAGGAAGAAGATTTAGCTTCCCTTATGTAAGTTATGTGGGAATAAGAACCTCCAGAGATATATAAGAGTAGTAAGATTTTGTTTTATGTTTATAAAATAAGTCTATAGAGAAATTAATTTAAAAGTAAAAATGAAGAGTTTTATGTTGGAATATGAAGTTCATACTGAAGAACCACTTATAGGTCCAATTCTTATATGTGGGGTATTTGGGAAATACCTGAGCAGATGTTATAATAAAAAAACTAACTCCTAGACCAATTAAGGGAATATATTGTTGAAAATGTTTATGAAAAACGATTTATGTGTTTATGTATTGGGAGGTGACAATTATTATATGTTTTCTATCTTTCATATTCTTAAAACATCCTTAAATCCAAGAACACATATCTAGTGTCATAATCATGAACATTAAACTTCTATCATTGATATTGATAAATGTAAACAATTTTCTCCATTCAAACCATAAAACCTAAAAAAGGAAAAATCGGTTCACTATATTACCAAAGACCTTTTAAGTTTAGTGTATCAGGGAATTGGGAAAAAATGTTACAAAAAGATAACTCATGACTTCAAGAGAGTATATTTTTCACTATAGAAAACTTTTCATATCACATATAAGAACATAGTCAACATTTATTTGAAGACATATTAGAATTAATTCATTTAATATCATTATTAATAACATGTTGAAAAGGAAACACAATAAGGGTGAGATAAAATTCTTAGTAAGTGAAAACAAAATAATTGAAAAATGAATATCATCCCTGAAAAAAAGATTATATTAATTGTATGATGACACAATCAAAGTAAAAGAGCATAAAATAAAATAAATCATACAAAACTATTCATGGATCATTAATAATAAAACATGGAATAAAGTAAAAAACTTAGGAAATAATCATAAGAATCAGAAATCATGTTCCATTCAATTTCAATATTAATCAAATGATACATTTATAACCCATATAAGTCTTAGAAAAAATGTTGGTATCTTGGAACATTATCTTCATAATCCATTTGAAACACTTTTTTAAAACAACACAAGATTCGTTAAGAATATAGGATAAACCCTCTAGTAACTACCACTTTAATTGCTCTAAAATTTATGGAACAATACTGAATTAATTAGAGTGATATTTGGGAACACCCATCATATAATCTATATTAAGATCACTTGATACTTTCTATGAAAATAGATCAAATAAATTATATCAGTCTCACCTTGTGATATCTGGGTGTTTTAATTTTATACGCTATATTGTGCTAACCTTGTTCTTTCAGGGCACACCCATGATCATCAAAAATTTATATATAGCATTCATGAATAAAATATTTGGAATCATTCATATTTCTGAATAACAGAAAATTTTGTTCTTTCATTGATTGATTCACTAGTGAAAATGAAATTGGTTCCATGTTAATCTCAAAATTCATCTAGGTAAATAATAAGGATAGTAACATTACAAAATATCCCAAATGGAGCATAAATAACTTCAATGGTTATTGATTTTGATGAGCATAAATACCATTAAAAGATAATTGAAATATATTTAATCAAAAAATCCTTTTATCTTTTTAAATCACCTATAAAATTTAAAAATTCATAAACTATAGGGAAAATAATTTTTTAAAAAAATTACAATGGAAAAATATAAAACATTATTCATGTAACCAAACAGAATGAACAGTAGGAATATATGTTAATTTTTTCAATTATAAATGTAAATATTGTTTTATTTTTTTTTGCAAAATGAGTCTATAGTGACCCCTTTGAAAAATGTTATGAGATTTCATTTTTATTTAATTCATTTTTAAATAATAAAAAATATCTATGTGAAATAGTATTGTGAAATTATTTTTTATAAATGAAATTTTTTTAAAACATTATAAGAAAAATTGATATGAGAGGGAAATATTCCTGATCTAAAAGAATATGGTTAACCGATATCACTTACAATGTAATTTCGTGATGTTTATTTAATAAATTAAGGAGTAAATTCAAATTATACATGTAAAAAAAATTCAAAATCAAACGATATTAATATATATTTATATTAATAGAACATGAACATATGATTTTCCCCTTAAGAACCCTTGATTATAAACACTAATGAAAGTAAATGAGATTGTAACCCAGTGCCTTTACAAATTTGGTAACATTTCAATAAAAATCCCCATGAAAGAAAGAACATAAATGTATCTTTTAATACCATGAACATAAAGTGATTCCAAATATAAAAAATAAATGGGTCAGTATATATACACCTCATAAAATAAAAATGGTGCATAACAATAATATGTGCCACAATTAATGTAAATAGAGATGAAATCAGTTATAGATTTTGTAATCTCTAGATCAAAAGCCCATTAAATAGG
The DNA here is from genome assembly GCA_963277665.1 of Viscum album. NCBI lineage: Eukaryota > Viridiplantae > Streptophyta > Magnoliopsida > Santalales > Viscaceae > Viscum > Viscum album. The sequence goes on from OY728142.1 coordinate 445,937,597, forward strand.
GAATCTCATTTGGATTTATGAATCCGTATAATTTATATAAAAATAAACATAAAATAAATATGTTAGAATTATATGGAGAAAATAATAAATATAAAAATTGAATATGGAATAGGACTCCCATAAGAAAAGTGGGATGAGAATCCCATACCTGGTGTCCATACATTCAATGTATGTCCTTTAATTCATATTTAATAATATTATGTAAAATATTTCCAATTATTTAACTTCACTAAGTCATAGAAATTAAACTTATGTAATTATTTTTTTTAATTTTAATTACATATTTGAATAATTATTTAGTTAAGTCCACATTGAATATTTGGAGGATGTTCTATCCATATT